>OZ024735.1:28446026-29077805 GCA_964016875.1 Fallopia convolvulus | reverse complement strand
TTTCAGGTCATAAGACAAAACAGACAAATACGGGGAGAAATGGACCTGTAATGCAATAACCTTAATTGATACACAATAGACAAAAATGTACAAGGACATATGTGTAGCCATGTAGCAATAACAATTGAGCAGATTGTATAGTGATATTGGGTCATCTTGAGATTGTGGTTATATACAAGAAAAATGGGAGCTATATGAGCTCAATTTGTTCAAGGAGTCAGCTCAACAATAAGTCATATTCAAGGTAAAAGGTATACAAATAAGAAATCATGCAGCAAGTAACAGTGATAGTTAGCCAAATAATCATGAGTCCCAATAGAATAAACATCCAACTTGCTCATGAATCTTAGCATGCAAATTAGAAGAATAACAAGTACAGAGACGGCTTGATGGAATGTCCTAGGATCAAATATTTGAGCTTTGAGCACGGATAGAGTCATGAGCTCAAGCTTGACAAAATAGTGAAACTATGTGCAAATAAGAAAAACAAAACAAAAAAAACCCATGTCAATGCTAGAATCAAAGCGATACCTTTTCCCTTTTTGAGGAAAAACAACACAATCCACCATGTGGTGCAGTGCTGGCACATCCACAGCATACAAGATACGAACATCACCAGGATGGAGGCATGGGTTCTTTGCAACAACTACCCTTCCCTTGATGATGCACGTATCACGCTCAGATCCATATGGAACACAATCATTGGGCCTAAGAAAATCATAGGAATTCCTAACTGTTGAGCTAGAAACTTGCAAAAACACCATGCCATATTCTAGGCTTCGAGTCTCGTCCAGGCATCCCATCACTGATCTTCCCTTGGGAATAAATATCCTGCTCTTGGTACGCAATTCCAGCAACTTTGTTGACCGGAAAACTTGAAGCATCATAGAAAGATATGGTTCAGCATCAGGCTTGTAACCACAGCCAATCATATGTTTGAGAATGTTGCTATTCTCCCCGGGAGACATTTGATCTAGAGCTTCCTGCGCAACTATCGGGTCAGTTAAGATAGCATCCAAACGATCCACAGCTTCCTTTTGCTTTCTCTCAAAAGCATTATCCTTGACCCCAAGAGTGGACAATAGAGTAATCAACTGACGGTTCAGAAAACAGGGCTGATATTTGCTGTATGCCAAGACATCTAATTTTATCTCCCTTGATTCAAACTTGCACATGCTTTTTCTCAATGACAATTTCATTGTTGATGTAGGATCAATAGCCACCACACCTTTGTAGCCGCCATATCTAATTTGAAAAGCAGAGGGTAAATAGTCATCTCGAACACATTTCTGGGCCACTTTCCGAGCAAAATCAGATGATATTTTACCAATTCCATCAGAAAAACAATACTTGTTTGGTCCAAACCCAATCTCTATATCAGGGATCACTTCCATTTCATGTCTTTTAACAGTCAAAGTTTCTGTGGACGAGCTGAGGGACTGGCCTAATCTGGCTGCATATTTTGCCACATTTTTAATTTCAGAGAAGTCTCCCAGCCTTTCTCGTATACTAGCAGCTGATAGTCCAGGACGTGAAGCAAACATCCACAGAGAATTTTCACGTAATTGGCTTGATGAGAAAGCAAGAAACTCAAAATGCTTGTCCCCAATAATTATTCCATTTTCAAGTGTGGAAAGGATTCTCCTGTAAACAGCAGTATGTTTTCCTTCAGATCCACAGAGAATACGTGGAGACAAGTCAGTTGAATAGAGTTTCTCCAGATCCTCATCAACAAAAGAAACACGAATGAAATTATCAATATCACCAGCACACATCCTTAAGACCCGATTGGATACATTTACTTCAGGACCACAAAAGTATACTTTGCACGGAGTAACTTGTACCCGGCGTATGTATACTAACCCACCGTCCAAAGAGATAGAAGGATCCTTAGGAGTCCTCTTGGAAGTATTATATTTTCTATATTCCTCATTAAGCCATCTGATTGGATCATAGCAGCATTCCTTCAAAAAGTAAAGCTTTTCAAGAGCAAACTCTATGCAGGCAATGTCATTTTCTTGAGGATCAAGTAACTGGAAGAAACTAGTACCCAGTGTTGGCCCAGCAAGACATCCATTCTGAACTAACAGATTCACTCTGAAGAAGATTGAAAATGGCAAATAAACTCCTCTTACAGGAGCAACAAGAGGTACAAATTGCCCATTGGTGCTGAATGAATTGCCATGCTCTAAAGCAAATTGCCCCCTTCTTTCCTCAAAATAAGGGAAGTTTTCCTTGAAATTTGAAAGTGAGTAGGAAGATGGAATCTCCAAACATAAACCGGATGATTGGCCTATGCAGCTGGAGTTTGTAAAGTCTGTTGTTCGGACATATTGATCATCCTGAGCTTCCTTAAAATAATTGAGGAGGGACCCAGCATAAAATTCTTCTGAGCTGCTTTCAACCTTCTTAAAGATCCGAGGAGCACCAAACAACTAGACAAAAGCAAGAAAAACTCAGCGAAATTAGCAAAAGACATACCGGGAAGAATATCAATGGCTGTTTTATTTGAAAATTTGAATTGGATGTTGTAGTTTATATAAAACAACTTGTTGGTTTTTCTGTCAGGCTCAACAGCTGCTGCAAGATGCAAATGCCTCATAAAGATGAATAAATATGAGAGATTATAGGAATCTGGTAAGCCTATCAGAAAATAGGTGAAGTTATAACTAAAATGCACACATGATAGGTGTAGGTACAGAAAAGGAATATGTGCATGTGCAACACGCACATTTCTCAAGGCTCTATTGTCTTGATTTACAGCTAATCCAGTAATATCAAGAATTTTTATCAAGTTATATTCATTTACCTTCTTTTCTTAACCATATTCTGCTTCCTTAAGAAGTTTTACTTGATAAAGAAGTTGCATCTATCCACATTAAGGATCTATTCCAGTTCCAAATTGTGTTCCCTCTTAGGATCTATTTTGAAACAGGAAGTCTTTTTTTCTCTAGTTCCAAACAAGCTTATAATAAACTAGCAACAAACTAAGAAAAAGAACCTGAATCAGCAAATACTTTGAGCGATGACCAAGTGCATGACGCTGCTGCATCTGCCATATATCTCCATAGGTAAGCTCCAGTTTATACTCTGTGCCATAGTGGACTACAAAGAAGTACAACTTTCTTAGTCCAAACCCAACCTTCAAACGAACATCTGTTCCTCGCCAAAGGACCAAAAACTTCTTGTGCGAAACCTGACATCCAAAATTCAGCTCTATGTCTTCAATAGTTTGCAGGTAGGTTCTTGGTTTGGGAATGATGTCGTTATCCATCTCCCTAATCTTCAAATAGCTAGAACCATACCAAATGGTGGTGTTGATTTTTAGCAGTCGTTGAGCATCATCCTCAGATTTAAACTGAACTATAGCATACACTCTTCTACCACCATTTTTGTGCTGCCTTATCTTTAGAGCAAATATAGAATCTGATGCAACATAACTCTCTAGAAATGTTTTGACTGAATCAGCCGATACTGAAGAAGGAAAGCCAGAAACTTGAATCGTCCTACCCATTTCTCAAGCCAGATTCAAGCTCCTGGAACAATACCGCAAACCTATGGTCAGATACTAGTCTAGTAAGCTAATGACATATTGTGAATACATCAAAGATTGTTTATTTCAACAGCTGCATACTTTCAGGCTGAAATTAGCGGGATTCAAAGAATTTTTATTTTTTTTTCAATTAAAGGCTGCCAAAAATTTGAACTCTCCATGATTAATTTAAGATTAGATTGCAGACATTTAACCCCTAAATTCCACCAAATCCAACATATCAAACGAACAAGTTAGAATAACAAAGCTTCGAGATTAAACATATTGATCTGAAATGTAAATGCCTAGGTTGCGATACGTATGAATTCATTTTCGGAATTTAAACTGGAAACGTCATTAAAAATGTCACCTTTTATATACACATAACACTATCGTTGACCTGAAAAGTTACCAAGTTCAAGTGAAGCGATCTAGTAGGCGGAAAAGGGAAGGAAAAATAACCAGTAAAATCCAAAAATACACCGGTAAAATCGGCACTTGATGAAGTGAAAACGGAGAAACACATGAGCCCTAATCATACCAGCAAGAGAATCCCGCTTAAGTCAGGCAATCAGAAGAACATCACTCCTCAGAGTAAATCATACTGTACATACTAAATCAGCGATCAGCCATAAGAACGAAGAACAAAAAAGCAAAATCCTTGCTTTCCGAGCAATAAAAAAAAACTTACGATTGTCGGGAGAGAGGAAGCGAACAAAAATTGAAGAAGAAGACAGGCCAAATTTATTGCTTTTCTTCCTTTGGAAGCAATCAAGCAAGGAGAAAGGAGACTCCACTCTACTACTACTAAAGCAGAGCCTAGGAAATTCTTATGTCGTCAACGTTTAGTCTTCTTTCTTTTATTTAATAATACTACGAGTAGTATTTTTTTTCCATCTCTCCCTACGCCATCGCCATCGGTAAAAGGTTTATCCGTAGTCCGTCTCAAGGATTTTTATTTTTCCCAAGATCTCGACGCCTCGTATCGTATCACTGATGCTGCGGGGGTGGGGACAAAAATGCGGACGATCCGGGTTTACAACTAGACCGGTCAATCCGGTTTATGCTAGACTGGGGAAGTCAGGTTTTTACTCTTTAGTCTTTAGCCATGTATGTGGGTCTCCCTTGGCTCCTTGCCTTTTGCCTAAACAAGAAAATAATTCGATGTATAGTAAAACCTCCTTAAATTAATACTCACTAAATTAATAAACTCTATAAGATAATAATTTTATCCGGTTCCGACTTGGGCCAGTGTAAAATTTAACAAATTTTGATAAGATAATAAGATAATACATTTTTAAAAACCTTTATATAAATATAAGGTCCCATTAATATTATAAATTAATAATTATATAAACTTAGATAGCATAGCTAAGATAATTTAGTGAGATACGATCTAGTGTTATGTTGAAAACAAATTTTGTATTGTCATCTTTAATTTTTTTAAGACTCCATCCCATGATCGAATTTTGTTGTGTCAAAAATAATTTGCTATTGTCTCTTGCCCAATATTAAGTGTCCAAATCGAGATTGCAAGATTGATAGCATCCAAAACATTAATCTTATGTGAATCAGATTGTCTAACTCATAGTCTTCTAAGATCTCACAGTAAATTTTGTTATGATAGTGCATCTTGAAAGATCTTAATATAAAAAAACTCTTTAAATTAATAAATATTAATTTATCAGTTAATTAATATCTCTATAAAATAATAAAATATTACGGTCCCAACCCTATTAATTTATAGAGGTTTAACTGTATTTGGAAATCGCCCTCCTCCTCTCGATTTTCTCACAATTTTTTTTTTCGAAAATTCAACCTTATTTAAATTACATCTCTTTCAGTTAATATGAAAGGGTTAAATTAGGAAGTAATAGAGTAAGGAAAGATTGTTGAGAACGTGTTGGGTTGAGGGCACGTAGTTATGTTCTACTAGGTTCATCCGCACAAACATCGGCTTGGGGAAGTAACTATAGTTGATAAAAACATCTACGATCTAAATTTTACTTTAGAAGAGTTTATCTACATTTTACTTTAGAAGTCAAGTTTGAACCATTTAATATGAGGAAATTGTCAACTAGAAGTCCAATAGTCTAAGTCATTGGAACTTCCAATGATCACATATGGGAGTTCTAAAGAAGATTGTGATCATATGAGCTTTTCTTGGTGATTTTGGGTCGTGCGTGCAATTCGTTAGGCTGAAGCGTCGATCAAAGTTGGTAAAATCTTATTAATAGAATAATGATAAGGGAGTTAGAGCACCCACAACTGCGCTATGTATCGATGCATAGTTTCAGGTATAATAAAAAAATGGACTCCGTTTGTGGTTCATGTCAACTAGGCAAGAGCCATCACCTACCACTTCCCAGTCGTCTCACCAAATCCATTAAACTGTTTGATTTAATTCACTTTGATGTATGGGGTCCTTCGCTAGTGTCTTCCATTTCTAGCAATAACAATTATAGTAGTTTTTTTACGATTGTACGAAGTTTATTTGGATTTACTTTATTGCCAATAAATCTCATGTTTACTCCACATTTCAGTGTTTCATTCATCTCATCAAAACACAATTCTCAGTCGTTATTAAAGCCTTTCAAACAGATTGGGGTGGCGTATATCAAATGTGTCCAAACTCCTTGAGTTTCTTGGTGTGGGTCATCGCATTTCATGTCCATACAACCCATAATAAAACAGGTTTGCACGATGAAAAAATTGGAATATTCTCATGCCAAACTACTAATGTCCTTTTGGGAACAGTCTTTTTAGACACCAATTTCTAATAGGACCATTGCTCCAAACTGGGCCTTCAAGTCACCTTTTTAACTCTTGCATGGGAAACCACCAGACTATAATTTTCTCAAATCTTTCGGGTGTCGGTGCTACCCATATCTTCGGCCATACAATAGCTCTAAATTTGAGTTCCGGTCTCTTCCATGCCTCTTTTTGGGATACTGTTCTAAACACAAGGGTTATATGCTACCATATTCTCACTAATCGTACATATATTTCCGATTTTGTGGTTATTGATGAAAATCTCTTTCCTTAACAAATTGATGTCTCCTTGTCTATGCCGAAACTCCTTCATTGACACCCACATTTAATGATGTGATCAAGTCCACCTGAATCCATTTTCCCGGCCTGCCTCATGTCAGCATCTGACCAGTGAGCCAACCTCCAATCTGCCTCGTTTGACGATCTGACTAATGACGCTCAATCACAAGCCATGGGCTGCAGCCCATGCACCCCAATCTGTAGGAGGTTCACACCTTTTTAATCTTGCAAGATGTTGGAGGTGGGATTTGAACCCCAGACCTCCTCCCTTTATCAAGGTGGGATTACCATACTTGATAATTAACTACACTGAAATGTAGTTAATTATCAAGTGTGAGGTTGGCCCACTGGTCAAACACTAACATTATGATCAAGCTCCTCTGAACTCACCTTCCCGGCTTGCCTCGTGTCGGTGTCTAACTAGTGGGCCAGCCTCTAGTCTGCCTCGGTCGGCGATCTGATTGGTGACGCTCAATCACAAGTCATGGGATATAAGCCTATAACCCATGCACCCTAACCTGCAAGAGGCTCACACCTTTTTAATCCTGCATGATGTTGGAGGTGAGATTTGAACTTCATACCTCCCTTTAACAAGGTGGGATTACCACACTTGATAACCAACTACACTAGTTAACATGTCTCTTTTATTGATGATTTTGTTGCTAGTCTTAATCGAGACTTTTCTCTTAAGGATCTAGGTACTTTACATTTCTTCTTGGATATTTTGTTGCTATACAACCCATTCACCTTAGTCAACATAAATATATTGCTGATATTTTAGAGCGTTGTAACATGTCTCGTGCAAAGCTCATTGCCTCTCTTGATGAACCGGGTTCCAAACTTGTTCAAACTAGTGACCCGGTTATTGCATTATCATTGGTGCTCTACATTATGTCACCATTACCAGACCTGAGATTTCATATGTATTCAATGTCAGTTTATGCATAATCCAGTCGAGAGTCGCTGGATTGATGTGAAACAAATTTTGACGTATCTCAAAGGTTCTATCTACGTGGATCTTTTCCTCCAAAGGACGTATGAGAATCGTCTTATGGCCTTCTCTGATGTCGGTTGGGTATCCGACCCCGATGAATGTCGCTCTCATCACGAACTTTGTAGTTTTGTTTCGTGGAAATCTCATCAGTTGGTCCTCCAAGTAACAGATGGTGGTTGCTCGATCCAGTATTGAAACTGAATACCAGGCTATTGCTTTCACAACTACTGAATTATTTGTCTTCAACAATTGCTTAAGGAGATGGTTGGTCCTATTGCTTATCCACCCATTCTTATTTGTGACACTTGAGTGCCACTTCCTTTCTGCTAACCCGATTTTTCACAAACACATTAAGATGGACTACCATTTTGTGCGCGATCGAACAGGTCTTTGACAATGATGATCTTGTTGTGCATCATGTTCAGTCACTTGATCAAGTTGCCGACATCTTCACCAAAGCTATTTGGACTCATCGATTTCAAATCTTAAGTTCCAAGATGCATGTTCTTCCCCGACCATGAGCTTGCAGAGGCGATTTATTCTATATATATATATATGATACGCTATAGTTAATTAGGATAATTATTTATTTTAGAATATTTTATTTTCTTTTAATTAAGAGATTTGATTTTATCTTTTTAGGAAGAGTATCTTTTTTATTTCAGCAATTAGGGTTTTTCTAGATATCAGGATTATTATAAATACTTGATAAGTTGTTATTATTAATCAATCAATGAAAATGAATTAATTATCCCCCAAACCCCAAACCCTAGTCTCTCTACTCTCCTCTATCGTTCTTCTTACTTCTCCATCTATCAAATCTATCTTCTTCTTCTATCGTTTTAATTCTGCCTCTAATCTCAATCTCTTCTTCAATTATTCCCAATTCTCCTCTTGTCTACTCAATTTGGTACTAATACGATACTTATATTGTATCAATTGGTGCTTTCATCCCCGAACTCTACAATCACCATGTCTACCGTTCAAGGCAATCATCAGATATCCAAGATATCTGGGACATTCTTCAACAACCTGTCGTTGAAATTCGACGCTATGGATCAACGACTCGACGCTATAGATTAACGATTGGATCGGCTTTGGCATCTCCTGGGCATTCCTCACAAAGATGCGAGCGAGGCGGAGCGCAACCCTAGCCTCGCACCCTCGGAAACCCGTCCCGCGACCGCGGCAACCAGCCTCGCGACCGCGCCCGCGGCCAGCCTCCCGGCACCTGCCCTCAAGGTTTTGGCACCTGCGGCCAGCGTGACCCACGCCCGCGACTTCCCCTGGCCTTCGTCTTCCCTTGTCCGCCGCCTGCAGATTTAATTGCTAACATTCTTGGCGTCAATTTGGCAAGGCAGGAGACTGCAACTTCAATCAAAGTTGTGCCCGACATTCCACTTGATGTGAAACACATTGACGTTATCGAGGTCAACTTTGGGTTGGAGAGAGTCCTTCTCCTCGAGGACTTTACATTGCGGGCTTTCCATTACAAGTTTCGTCTTCAACTAGGAGTGCCACATCTTATGCCGTATGATCGAGGAAAGACATTGATTCCGACTTCTTCTCCTGATTTCCGCCTCGAGGACGAGTCGATTCTCATCGGGGGAGTAATTGATACGCTATAGTTAATTAGGATAATTATTTATTTTAGAATATTTTATTTCCTTTTAATTAAGAGATGATTTTATCTTTTCTAGATATTAGGATTATTATAAATACCTGATAAGTTGTTATTATTAATCAATCAACGAATCAATGAAAATGAATTAATTATCCCCCAAACCCTAATCTCTCTACTCTCCTCTATCGTTCTTCTGACTTCTCCATCTATCAAATCTATCTTCTTCTTCTTCTTCTTCTATCGTTCTCTCTAATCTCAATCTCTTCTTCAATTATTCCCAATTCCCCTATTGTCTACTCAATTTGGTACTAATGCGATACTTATTTCGTATCAATTGTCTTCCAATTTAGAATGCATGGTGTGCCTTATTTGGAGATAATTTTGATTCGTGTTTCTTCTCAAAAAAATGCCTCCGATATTGGATCTTTTGTAATATCTTTAAAGGTGATGATTCTTGCACACTTTTTGTGTACATGTTATGGTACACTTGGAAGTGTCACAACAAGTTCGTTTTTAGCAGAATAATGATGCCTACAATTAGGAACGGACGCATGATTTAACATTAGGGTGGGCTAATTGTCACTAAATTTTTTGAGTGGGCTAAATTACCTTAATTTAACTAATTTAACACTAAATTTACCTTATTTTTATATTTTTATTATAAAATTTACCCTATTTTTATTAGTTTTTTAGGGGGGACTGGAGCGTACCCAAACTCGCCCTTCGGTCCGTCCGTGCCTACAATCTTACTTCCATTGTGTATTCAAATGAAAATGCTTTTTGTATGGCCAATATCTCTAAGTTCTTGTGTACTGAATCTCCCTGAACTACCTGCACTTTAGTGGAGAAATTTCTGGTGTGGTGTTCACCACCTTTTGAGTTAGCTAGCTTAATCTAAACACTTATGTAATATTTAAAGGCAATCTAGACCTTGCGGGAGGTGGTGGGCTTCTTAGAGATGAAAATGGTGATATGATCTGTGCCTTTACTTTTATGTGGGAATTTCTTAGCACTTAAAGTGGAGCTCCTAGCCATTATGGATGGCCTCCAAATTATTGCCAATCTTGGGGTTAGCCGCCTTATTATAGACGCATATTCTGTTGTTGCTATTCAGCTCTTACCAACCAGTCGGATTCTAATCCACTTGGAATACTTCATAATTGAAACATGTCATAGCTTGCTCAAGCTGACCACTTAGGTGGTTCAACTTCGTCATGTACGTCGGTCCGCGTTGATTAATGTTGGGCAAATCACTCGCTCATGTTGATTGATTCTTTAGTAAACTTTCATAGTGTTCTCGAGTTTTTACATCCCTTTCTTATTGTTGATAGTGTAATTCATCTTGAGCATGACCTCTAAGCTTTTTTTTTAAATCATAGGGAATAATAGTCTTGTTTTTCGATGAAAAATCTATTTCAAATAGAAGAGGAATCGTTTCAAAAGAAAGTAAAAAATTATATAAGTTCAAATATATGATTTTAAATTTGTTTATATTATTAGTGTTTAACTTTGTTGTGTCTTCTAAATTGATGTATGCACCAATTAGAATTTAACCAATCAAAATCCGAATAGAGCTAAGCATGAATTCTTCCTACATGTGAATTGATGTTTGCTTGTCTGGGTAAATATTTTAGTTATGAAATTAAACATATTTTTTGTGAATTGGAAAAAAGAAAAAAATTGTGATTTTGAGAGGCCAAGCTCGAATTTATTAAACTTTGCATGCTCTCTTTTGACACATATCCCACCTAACTAAGACTATGGCGTTCCCTAACAGGCCAAGGTTACATTAGAACAGTTGGTAGGTTCTTAGATCCTTGTTCACTTCAACATGAAAATAATCTTCCCTTAAAAATTGCATTTTGGAGACTCTTAAAATACATGCATTCTCTCTACTTTTTACATTTTTCATGACAAATAAAAGAACTTCAATTCAAATTTTATTTTAGTTACAAGTGAAACACACATTAATTAAGCAGAAACATGAGCAATACACAACCTATACTGGTCAAATTAGAGAGGAAAAAAAATTGAATACAAACTAAGACTTAAAATGTTCAACAAAATCAAAATCAAATGAGAAGGATCGCTATGTGATTTCATGGAGCAACTTCATACTTCTTTTGAGCATGTTGAATCTTGGCCTCCCAATTGTTGTTTATATTACTCATAACAACTTTCAAGGAGGAAATAGTGTGCGGTCAAGCGCCGAATAATGAGTAGCCATAGAGAATAATGAAATCTGACTCAAGTATCAAGCATATATAGCTTAGTCTATACGTCAATTGTAACTCTTAAAAGTGTTGACCATATTTCAATTGTCAAGAGGATAGCAATAGCCACAAGAGACCTTAAAAAGCACCTCCACCTAAAAGACTCGAGGTGCCTTTAGATGCACCATCGTCCATCTACATGCAGTTTCATCCATCCATCCAGAGGGGATGCCAAGTTTCATATGAAGAAACCAACCAATTGACTGTATCAGCAGCTCCTTTGAATGTTGAAAAATTGAGCAATTACATACCATGTGCAAAATATTGGGGCATTATATAAAAATAAAACATAAATGGACACCTCTCACAATTTGTATCAACTCGGGCACAACACGCGTAATTTTTTAAAATTTCCCACCCCGCGAAAAGACGATCATATTCCCATATGCTATGCCGCTCAACGGTTTCCGCTAGGCTCTAACCTCCTCCTCCTCTTCATATATGATATTTCCAATTTTTTGTCCAAACATAATTAAAAGACAAGTAAGAAGTTTTGGACCTCTGAATTTCAGTTAATTTCCAATTTCAATTTCTCTGTCTCCTCCTCCAAAACCTAGTTTTCCCATCGAGAACTGAGGAAATGGCGACAATGGAGAGCTTGATCGGACTTGTGAACAAAATCCAACGGGCTTGTACAGTCCTCGGCGATCATGGCGGCCAAGGCTTGTCTCTCTGGGAAGCTCTCCCCACCGTCGCCGTCGTCGGTGGCCAGGTCGCATTTCTCTTGCGATTTTCACTCCAATTTTACAAGAATACTTTGAATTTGAGCATTGCTGATGTTGACATCAATCTAATATGTTTGATTTTGTTTCTGTAAGCGAATCGGAATTTCAGAGTTCAGGTAAATCGTCTGTTCTCGAAAGCGTCGTCGGTAGAGATTTTCTCCCCCGTGGATCGGGTAGGGTTTTCACCGTTCTTTTCCTTACGCATTTGGAAATGATGTGGACAGTTTTTTTATTCAATTCTAGACTTGAATTTGACAAATGGATGTTCCTATCACATTTCTTTATTTGTTTCAGGTATTGTTACGAGGCGGCCATTGGTGTTACAGCTTCATCAGACTGATGGAGGAACCGACTATGCGGAGTTCCTTCACGCTCCTAAAAAGAAATTTACTGATTTTGGTATGCCATGGTGATATTTGTTCTTAATTTTGATCTTTGCTGAGTGACTTTTCATGTTACTGAACTATCTTTGCATTTATGTTGAATTGATAATTTCTGTTATTCTTCCTTACTGAGCCATATTCTATGTTGAGAGTGTTTTCATCTATATAGATACAGTGTTGAAAATGTTCGTGGAATTTTTGAATTGAATTCATCCATGCATTCTGATTAAAATTGAAGTATTTGAATCACTCATCTTTCTATAGTCTTTGTACTCTCAATCCATGAACTATGATGGCGCTCAGATTTGATGATGGTGTGAATTGACATTTACTATGAGCCCTAAGGACCACAAGACTAGGTAAGGGGGTTAGTGTAACTACACTTGATTTTTGTGGACATAGTAAATTTTGATGACCTAAATTATGCCTGGTTTACTGCTTTTATTTCAATCTTCACACATGAACATTCTAGACTGCACTCTTTTTCTGTAGTATCTATGAGCTTTTATTAGTTTTTAGGATCATATATGAAACAAACCTAATTCCACAATTTGGTACTCCGTAGTAGAAATTTAGTATTATAAAAATAGAGCTTCAGATATCTGCTTGATTTCTTAGTGTATTATATATATGAGTTCTTCCCTTGGAGCAGTATACATGAAGGACCTTTTTTGAACACAAAGATAGAAGAACTTCATAACAATGCTTAAGAAAGGAACAGATAATGTTTTCAAAAATATCATCCAGAATGGTTGAAAATCGTATGGCTATATGTTTTTCTTCATTTTGGGTTTTTCAGACACACCCTCCCGATGCTTTTTGGGGCAAGGGTGTATACACCTTGACCCCCCAGATCCCGATCTATTGGGAGTCCACTGGGTCGATGTTGTTGTTGTGAATAGAGTTGCCAAACATAGTTATCAGTATCAAATTTGCTCTGACTTATTCAGAGAACCTTCTGGACTTATTTCTCTTGTCGAACAGCACAGCACAATTCTTTTTGAACAACAACCTTCATATTCTAGAGGAAATTAACATCTGATGTTGAGTATATTAGAATTGTACACTTCTCAATCTCGTATGTGAAAAAACGAGGGTTACTATTATTGTCATTATTGATCTGGAATTGTTGGGAAGCTTTAATCCAATTGCATTTTAGCCTTCTTTTTCCCTTTTCGTTATTGTTGTTGATTATGTTGTTTTCTGATACTAGACAATTTTAGTCAGGCCTGGCAGTTTATGAGTTACTGTAACATAAATATTTTTCTTCTTGTTCAGCTGCCGTACGAAGAGAAATTGAAGATGAAACTGATCGAGTAACCGGGAAATCAAAGCAAATCTCGAATATCCCAATTCAACTGAGCATCTACTCTTCAAATGGTCTCTCAATTTTGTAATCTCTGTTGTTCAATGAACTTTCCACAGATGTTGATGAAAAGGCTAATGTTGCTTTTCTTCCAGTCGTCATTATTCTCTTTAATATATCTACAAATTCTGTATTCTCGCATTCATTATGATAAATTAACTCGCAAGAGGTGGCTAAGACTTAAGACAATTTAAATACCCTGCAAATCTAAAAAGAGGTTTTCTTGGATTGATTGAAGGTAGAAACTTCGATTAATAGGGATCAAAGTTCAATATTGGTATTGCCTTTGTTATTGTTGATCTTTCATCAACAGTGTGCAATAAAATCTTGATCAAATACCCAACATTGACCAAATTAACATATTTCTATTAATATGTGCAATATAATTGTCTTCGAGTCTTGGTTTGATTTATAATGGTAGCTTTTGCTAACTTTATAATCCGTGATACATGATGACATATATACAATCTAAATCAGGCAATGTTGTTTTACAATTTATATTGCTACCAGTGCATATTCTACAAGAATCTTAATTTTGTATATACTTTTTCTTGGTTGCAAATTGGAAATGTAAGGTTCTATCTAGAAGCAACTATAACCCTACATGGCTACATGTATATCCTCATGATTTTTAAATTCTTTTGTGTAGGCACATATGGATGCAGTAATGTGTATGCGCATTGAATTTGACTCTTGTTTCTAATAGCATTGTCTTTTCTTTTGCAGTTGTAAACTTGACACTCATAGATCTTCCTGGAATGACAAAAGTAGCTGTAGGTAAACTGCTGAAATTATATGCTCCGTTTAAGCATGCTCAACATGAATTTAGTCTACATATGTTTGTCTCCTACTGAAAGTAAAAATAAAAAATATACAAGTTGGTAGTTTAATGAACAAAATGAGCAAAGAATAGTTGCATTCACGTCTAGCCATACTTGAATTCATTTAATGCAATTTACCTATTATTGATTCTAGGTTATTGTATAATTTGTCATTAACTTAACATCTTCATCACACCCATTTGCAGAGGGACAGGCAGAAACTATTGTACAAGATATTGATAACATGGTCCGATCATATGTTGAGAAGGTACATTACTCATTAAATTCCATGAAAATTCGAAAGAAAAAAATTAAAGCAGAATAACATTGATGCAAACTCTTGCTAATCCTTACTCTTATGAAATACAATACACTTTTTCTTATCAAACATTTCCATGATGCTAAGTTCTACTTTTATATAAGCAGCAAAGATTGATTCTATGGATCATTCTAGTTCTACTTGTTCTAATGAATTTATTGGTTTTGTAGCCCAACTGCATTATCCTGGCTATTTCTCCTGCTAATCAAGATATTGCCACTTCAGACGCCATAAGACTTGCCAGAGAAGTTGATCCTACTGGTAATGAACATTGTTTCCGTGTGTAATTTTTACTTCCAAAATAGTGGTCATATACTGAACTGAATTCCCTTCAGATAACCTTTCTATTTTTGGCAAAAATATGGATTCAGTCTACTATTCTCCATTCATGTAGGTGAAAGGACATTTGGAGTGCTCACGAAACTTGACCTAATGGACAAGGGAACAAATGCTCTGGATGTATGTAAATGATATCTTTTTCCCTGCCAAAACTTGACCCATTATATGTGGATTTATATATGCACACATTTAAGAAAAAAATGACTTCTAAGCACAAGTATGACACTTTACATGTTCAGTTAATACATCATACTTCTAAGCCTCTCACCCTCTTTCTCTATTCACTATACTTTTGTTGATCACTGCAAGTAAGCAATATGGAACTGTAGTGCAGCCTGCATTTTTAATTGTGTATTTAAACTCACATAATAAGATAATGCTTGCAGTAACACACACAATTCATTCAATTATGTATGCAAATAGCAAGTTATCTAAAGCCTGTCCCTTTTATGGGCCAAAATACCCCTCTTTCTTAAATTCCCACTTTCTCTGCTTTTTTTTTTCTATACTAATCTAACAATATTTATGTTGCACTTCATGTGTTCATTAATAAAGGACCTTGTTTATATGACTTGTATTCTGCACTTGCTGCTTTAGTATCTAAAAAAGACGAAATATACATGTTCATATAGTATGTGTCAATTTACATAGTTTATTTGGTAAGAGCATTATAAGCATATACTATTTCTCTGTTTGAATGTCAAAAGGTTCTAGAAGGAAGAGCATATAGGCTACAACATCCCTGGGTAGGCTTAGTGAATCGTTCCCAAGCAGATATCAACCGGAACATGGATATGATAGCAGCTCGTGCAAATGAAAGTGAATATTTTGAAACTAGCCCTGACTATGCACACTTGGCTTCAAGGATGGGATCTGTGTATCTTGCAAAACTATTGTCTCAGGTCAAGTTTGCCTTCAATCAACTTGTCACAGAGAATATATAGTTTATTGCTAATAGTTTAAGTTGAAGCTCCAAATGAGATTTTTGTTTTGCTCTTTTCTTCATACAGCATTTGGAGTTGGTTATTAGGCAGCAGATACCAAGTATTATTTCTCTGATCAATAAGGCAATTGATGAGATCAATGCTGAGTTAGATCGTATCGGAAGACCTATTGGGGAAGATGGAGGGGTATCATCCTGGTCCATTGTATTCAGTTTCTTTTACCTTTTTTTTTCTGTTCTTATATGTGACCAATATATCCTCCTTATATGTGCAGACCCAACTCTACACAATTTTAGATATGTGTCGAGCATTTGACAAGGTTTTCAAGGAGCACCTTGATGGAGGGTAATAGTTGTAGATGTCATTTTTTTGCCTATTGGATTTTCCTTATTTGCACTTCTTAGAATAAAGAAAATTTTCCATGAATCACACTTTGCTTGTAATCGCAATAACACATTGTACGATTATTAATCTTATATCAATGCAAGTGATAATTATTTACTGTGACAAACTTGTTTCTTTTGTTGCTCCAATATATATTGCTCTGTCTTGGTTTACCATGCTGGTTAGGGTTCACTTCATGCCAACCTTTATGCATATTTTTCTGGTGTACTGGTTTCTGTGCTTGGTTAGATTTTGGTTGTTAAAATGTTTGCTGAATATAGTTCTGAATCTGTATCTAAAGAACTTTGCAACATGATGAAAGGTTCTCTTGCAAGGACTAAAGACTCTAAAGTGAACCATCTTATTATGTCTTACCACTTTATTTTTTTTTCTCGTTATGGTATTTAAAGTTTCAGCCTTGTAACAGGAATCTCCATTTTTGCTCTCAACCCCTTCTTGTGATTTAGATGTGATGAAGTTGTCTTTTCCTTGCAAATTGTTTTTTTAACGATGGTCTAAACTCTAAAGCATTATGTTCAATCCAGACGTCCAGGAGGTGATCGTATATATAGTGTTTTTGACCATCAACTCCCCGCTGCTCTGAAGAAACTTCCTTTAGATCGACATCTTTCTACATCAAATGTCCGGAAGGTTGTACTTGAGGCAGATGGTTATCAGCCTCACTTGATAGCTCCTGAGCAAGGAATCAGAAGACTCATTGACAGTTCTCTTGTGTATTTCAAAGGACCAGCTGAAGCTACTGTGGATGCTGTAACGTGCATATACTCTTCTATCTCCATTTTATTTGCCTCTTCTTAGATTGTCTAAGACAGAGAATATAAAAGAAAAAACATTTATTTACTTATGTTCATTCTGATGTCTGATCTGATATCTAAAACTCAAATTATTTGTCAAATTGATTATTAATTGTTCAAAAAGAGGAGCATTATAAAATTTTCGGGCTAAAAACTACTCCTGAACTTTCTGTCTGCCATTAAAAATGAAGCATGAATACTCTTGAGTAGAAAAAAATGAATCCTATGAAGTTAATAGGATCACATTCTGCAGGCTAATTGGGCCTTCCTAGCACAAACCTTTCTTTATCATTTCTCCGGGTATTAACCCACAGTTTCAGCTGAGTTGCACTGTGCTGTGAACTTTAACTATTTTGTTTTGGTTTCGTTGCATTCTGAAGGTACGAATTTACAGTGATTTATGCCTTGAATAATAGTCCATAGATTTTTCTTCCAATGATTGACTATCTCATTGATGAATCTTTTTTATATTGTTTAGCAAATCTTGCTTGCTTATATATATTGATTTCCAATGCTTTCCACTAAAAATCCTTTAGGGACGCGGCATTAAAAATGACTTGTTATTTAGTTCAGTAGCTAAAGTAGGTTTAAGTAATCAGCATTCTTAGTTACACGGAATGTATTCTGCATAACAGCAACTTGTATTAAAGCATGGTTTTTAAAGCCTTTTATTTGGTTTAAATTTTTTTAATATCATAGAAGCGCTGTGTTAATTGTCATGGTAAATACTCAAGGCTAAGAAGTGTCATTTTGAGAAACTAGTTTCAACACTCATTGCTGATAAGGTTTTCTCCTTGAATATGGATAGTCTGAATGAATGGGTATTCTCGTGCTTTATCAGGTACACCTTGTTCTGAAAGAACTAGTAAGGAAGTCAATTGCTGAAACACAGGCAAGTGAAATTTCTAAGTTTCTGCAGCTGTTTGGACAATTTTTCTTCTTCCATGTGTTAATAACGCTTATACTGTGAATAGCTAATCCATTCTAGATATATTGAAGCAAAATAGTCAGAAAGAACATTCTATATATTTCATAAGTTTCGTGTACAAGTGCTGATGATGCAGTTTGGAATTACAGGAACTGAAGCGATTCCCGTCCCTTCAGTCTGATATAGCAGCTGCTGCAAATGAAGCATTGGAGAGATTCCGTGAGGAGAGCCGTAGAACAGTTTTGCGTCTGGTGGATATGGAGTCGAGTTATCTAACAGTGGAATTTTTCAGGAAGCTTGAGCTTGATGCAGATAAAACTCCTACTACCCCAAATGATAAGAGGCAAACTTCAAATGTAGACCGCTACACTGACAATCATTACAGGCAGATTGGTATCAAACCAAAACTCATACAAGATCCTTGATACATGCTTTCAATTTGTCTTAAGAAATTTTATCCCTTTTTGTGCTTTTCTCTGTTTCTTTGGAAACCAGGATCGAATGTCATGGGATATGTGAGCATGGTTTGTGATTGTCTGAGAAATACCGTCCCCAAGGCTGCTGTTCACTGTCAAGTCCGAGAGGCTAAGAGATCTTTACTCAATCAATTCTATGTCCGGATAGGTAAAAAAGAGGTAAATTTCGTCTTTGATCTGGTGGCCTTCTGTTCTGGAGATGAGCTAATGATCTTATGCTGGAAATTAATTTTCTTCCCATTTTAGAGATCTGTGCAGTTTTCATTACATGGTTTTTTCTTGTCGCTATTAAAATCCTCCAGAAATCAAGTATAGATCGGGTGTTGTTTCGGTGTAGTTTAGTAAAAATCTCTTCAACTAGATTTATGAACTCTTTGCCCCCTCAAAAAAATAAACCAAAAAGATGTTTTTTACATACATATCCTATAATCATCTTTGTAGCATAGCCTCTTCATCTGTCTTTCGATTCTTTCCCATCTTAGCAAATCAAATACTTTGTGGTATCGGAGGTTATTCCTTAAAAAACACTCTCCCTGACCATGTTTACAACCCTTTCTTTTCATGATGATTGATGGTCCCTTAATTATCCTCCCGCCAATGCGTGCAGAAGGAGCAACTCAGTTCACTGCTCGATGAGGATCCTCAACTCATGTCGAAAAGAGAATCCCTGGCCAAGAGGCTTCAGCTTTACAAGTCCGCTAGAGACGACATAGACGCAGTGGCATGGAAGTGAAGGATGTTGATCTTGCAATTGATGCACTTTTTTGTTTAACACTAACACGCTAACAGCATAAATTTTGCTGCACAGACTTGCAGGCTAATCTCTGAATAAACCAGTTCCAGTAAACTTGCTATGTTTTCTGGTGGTCTGAGAGTGGAGGCGGCAGGGTTTTGGTAAGCTAGTAATGAAGGTTTGTGATCTCATCGTCATACTCTGCCAAGAATGCTTCGATATAAATTTCTTGGGCATTTCTTTTTTACTTGCTATTTGTTTTGGGGAAGTAACCTGAATTCTGTACCTCAAGGAGATTGAATTAATGGTTTGAATGTATAGACAGAATGATGGATATTTTATTTATTTTTCTTGTGGAATGATCTATTTTATGATCGACGTATATAAACTATGCACTAAATGGAGGTCAATTGTATTGTATCAAAGAAGAAGAAAGAATCAGAAAATTAGGAGGTAATAAAAGAACCACTAATATTAAGATCTCAAACAACTGAGGATTATTCATGGCTTTTTCATCCAAACATCAAAATTTCAAACCCAAACTTTCATAAACAACTCATACAACAAAGGATTATTGCAACTATGGTAGATTGAGGGCAGAACTTTGTGTGGTGAAGCATGAGGATCTGTAGGGAATGTCATAACGTAATGTGTCTAATTTATAGGGTTTATGGGCAGGAAATATTAGCGAGAGATGGGGACTGATCTTTTTATCTTGAGATTGATGGTGAGTGGTGACTTTTTTAAGGGCTATGATAATCGCAATGGGTAACAGCAAGTCAGCAACGTAACTCTGTGGATATTCAGAGCACAAAATCAGTTATTTGTTTCATGTCTCCGTGGAAACGAGATGCATTATAATTTACAATATTCAAAATCAGCAACGGCACTTCATCATTCTATTGAATGAACTAACTGATCTCGGACTGCTTCAGTAAAAACTGCAATCATATAATCAAATATCAATAAACAACAAAATATCATTAACATGCAAATTCTGAGAATAAATCGATACCTTGTCAGTAGTGGGGCCGTGGCAGAAATATGTGATTCTGAAACTCTTCCACTGATTCTCAGCTTCTTTGATAAACTACACATACATATTGCAAACTCACTTTAGGTATATAAACACAGAAGACAGTTATACACAGTTTAGAGACCGCACATAATCCACACGGATATATATGGCTTGATGCAACCAAAGTTAAGAAAATCAGTTTTGAACTCTGTATCTTTCAAAGCTAGCTGCTCAGTATCTTACAGGTCGGTCTCCTGCCTGCTAGCCAAACACAGCTCATGAAGCTCATTGAGACGCCATTCTTCTCCAGTGTGCCCCAGTAACAGAGCTCTCGTCCCGCCCACGACGCACGTACTATGGCCCCAAGCAAACTTGGGAGGCTGACCTGGCACATTCAAAACCCGCCACGTCGGTTTCTCCTCTGAAGGATCAATAAGGAAGAGCTGAGAAGGCGAGTGCAATCCGGCAATTGACCCACCAAAGACAATGATCCTCCCACAAGGCATAGTCACTGCCACATGGTCTAATCTTGGAGGCGGGCCAGCCAAAGCCGAGTCATCACAAATGAATTGCTTCCACTCTGGCTTCTCCTCATCCAGATCGATCGTATAGGCGTCACCTGAACGAAGTCTCAAATTCCCGCTCTTTGCAAGCCCGCCAAACATGAATATCTTCTTCCCCCCGTACGCAGACAGCGAGTGTCCTAAACGAGGTGGAGGGGCCCATGACGTCGGGATCTCGGTCCATATCGGCTTGTCAGTGGTGAGATCTAAGAGATACGTATCACTTAGTAAAAGGCCGGCGTCTGTGCATCCTCCGGAGACAACAAGCTTGGATCCCTCCACAGTACAAGAACTATGCCATGATCTTGGAAGGGGCGGGGCCCCACCAAAGATTTCTTTCCATGTAGGTTGCTTGGCGTCCAAGTCAAGGACGAAAACGTCATTTAGCAAACCCTGTTGACCGTACCCACCAAAAACGACCAACCACGAGCCGTTGAGGCAGGAGAGAGTGTGGCCCCACCGCCCAGGTGGAGATGATGCGACGCTGATCCGTCTCCACTCAGGATCCTCTGCATCGAGGTTGAGAACAAATGTGTCGTCCATCGGTTGCATGTTGACGCCTTCTCCGCCGAACAACACTAGCCTGCTACCAGCTGCACAGGCGCTGTAGTTGCAACGTGAGGGCTCAACAGTGCCTTTAACAGAAAGTTTCCTCCAACAAACAGCTTCTAGGGTTGTGAGTTCTCTAGCTAAGCGGCCCCACCCGAGCTTCTTCTTCGTCATGAAATGCTCTAGAGCACCAGTGGCTTCTCTTCCCCATGCATTTTGACAGACCATTTTTCTGACGTGTTCGTTTTTAGTTAGCTTGCGGACTCTACGGCAGACAGAGCCGATAGATGCAACGTCTCTAGGAGTTAAGCGTGATAGTATGTTCTGGGCCAGTACTTCATCAGAGAGCTGTAGAATTCCACAGAATTCCTGTTGCTGATTGTTGTAATTATTATGCATTAATTGGCCACTCATTGTAAAATGCTCACCTGATTGATCGGTTTGTTGTGAACATGTCACTTTGAAGACCGGATAAGAGACATGATTCAGATCGATTTTTGCTTCTGAGAATGTTTGGACGCCTATTACGTGTGTGATGGTGCCATCATCTGCACGTATAGGTGAAAGCCTAAGTCTGTTCACCAGAGGAGTGCCATCCTTTCTGAAATTGAGGAGTTCACCTTGGAACTCTATGCCTTGTTCAAGACAGGCTCTCATCTCAGAAACGATAACAGGATCAACCAGAGGATGCCTTCTCTGTGCATGAGGGTCCCTATACTGCAATAATCGACTGCATACATGTCACACAGAGATTCAGTCAGAACACTGTTTTTACAAGTATATGATGCAGTTGAATATAATAGATAACAGATGTAAGCAAGATAATCGACCTACTCTATTCTAAAAAGAAAAATTCACAATAGTGTAATGTTTGTGTGCCATCAGGTTTCACTAAAAGAATACATAGAATTTCATGAGATAATAATGAAAACTCCTCTCCATTGTCAAGTTACAAAGTTATGAACGTAAAAAGAGAATTTTTAACGCAGTGTTATCACACCAACCAATTTGTTGAGTTGGTTTTCCTGTACAAAAGATCTTTTGAAATAATAAAAGTTGAAAGGGAGCACGTTGCCAAGATGCATTCAAGGTTATGAACTTGAAAAGAGGATTTTTAAAGCAGTGAAATTTGCACTAACCAATTCATTGAGTCTGTTTTCTCATAAAAAAGCTCGCTTGAAACACTAAAATTGAAAGGGAGCTAGCAATAGTGTCATCTAACTGTGCCTGTTTACTACACTATGCACTAGATTCCAACAACATAAAAGAACTATCTTGGGATATATACCACTACATAGAGGACATATTCCATTTTAAGATAATGAAAACGAAAAGAGAGAGATTTCACTAAGCTAGTACATCCTCGGTCCTCACTCCCCTTAGAATGCACAGATGATGTAACACCACAACAGCATATCCTTTTAATTTCCACTTCATAAAAAAAATCACAGATTTGCAAGCACCACCCAGCTTAATGAAATAGATACCCCTGAAGCAGGCTGAGAAATGAAAGAACAAATAAGATGATGGCAGGAAATTTGAAGGAAAAACATTGAAGATTCAAACCAGACGATATGAAAACGGATCTTAGGTGGAGATTTGAAGACCTTCTGTGTTGATTAAGGAACAGTTTAGCAGGTCATTCGAGTGTATTGAAGATGTTCATAATCGGGAAGATTATAACAGAATAACCAACATAGCTCATTAAAAACATTTTCCGGATGAATATGAAGAAATTTGATAAGGAAAATCTCTTGGGACAGTGGCAAAAACCAACTGATTCCATAGACATGCATTCAAGTTCGGCAACATTTAACCTCATTTGCAGAAGAAAATCAACAACCGATATTGCACGCATCTTTTAGTCCATAAATCATAACAATTGGACTTGATACAATAATTGAATCATCAAATCAAAACAAGGCAAACCAGTGGAAATCAAAACCTAAAAAAGTTAATTAAGCTAAAGGTGTGATCAAATTAATTACCAATTACGGCCAATCACTTCCGTAGCGTGGTAGCCAGTGAAGAGCTCGAAAACGGTGTTGACATAGATGATAGGATAATCAGGCTCCAGAGCGTCGCAAACTACTATCGAAGATGGCGTTTCTGCCATCAACGGAAAGCAGTAGAAGCTTTCGCTAGCCTCCAAAATCGGTTCGTCCTCTTCGTCGACATCATAAAACTCCGCTTCTACGATTTCGCTGTTGAATTCTCTCTCCTGGCTGCATTTCTGTCTCTTCCCAGCCGGACTATTGCTGATTTCTTCGGATCCTCCACCGGGTGTTTCCATGGCTTCTCTCTTCGATATGGTTGGGTTTTTTCGGTAGAATTCTTCGATCTGTTTGTGCAGAGAGGAAGGGGATGTAGATGTTTGATGTTTGTTGTTTGTTGTCAGTTGTCAGGCAGCTATATGGTCGAAAATATCTTCCTCTATATAAATGCCCTCATTTCGGGTCGTTAATGACATAAATGCCACTCTGAATATTTTTAGGCTTCAAAGAAGCCTAATTTATTACGTGTCTTAATATATTAATAAAATATATTATTTTGTTTTTCAATTTCTCCCTTTTTATTAAAAAAAAGAATTTTACGACTCTTCAATCATCATGATAAAATTAGTATCCTCCACTCCTCTGTAGATTATAATAGAGTTGTAATGCATTATAATACTAAAATGGCTTAAATTAATTTCTTTTGCGTTAAAAATATTTGTCACTATTTAGCCCCCTTAATGTAATAGCTAGTGAGGTTTATTATAAAAAAATCCAAAAAAATTATAAAAATGGATCAATGACTGAAAATTACATTTTTTTTTTGTGTTGTCCACTCATTTGTTAAAGCTTCGTCTTCTCTACGTCCAATTCAACTCGGATCATGCACCTGATTTTAACGGATAAGTCTCTCAAAAGGACTAAAAAATACATTTTTAGCTCTTTAAAATTGGATAACTTAAAATTTAGCATTGTATGATTTACTTTTTATCGGTAAGAATCTAGAGCAAGTTGATTGCCTCATCAATATAACCATCCAAGTTTGGTGCAATATGAAATAAGAATAAAATCAGCACGGACAAAAGATGAGTATAATGCAAATATATTGATGGATTCTCAAGGCAACAACTGATAAAATGAAAAGATGGAATGGAGGGCAGAAGTGGAAAGAGGACCACGTCAGTGGAAGCGATAGTGACAGACTCGGAAGATATTTATTGAGAATCAGAAAATATCTAGGCTTGTCCAAATGGCCAGCGCTACCAACAAAGTGAGAAGAAGAGGAGGGGAAGGCAACAACTCTCTCTCGTCCCTACCACCACCAATCAACGACGTTTGACGTGTTTGAAACAAATAATATATATTTTAATAATTATAAAAATGGGTTCCTAGCTAAAAATGGTTGGTCTAATTAAGTAACAACATTTAAATAGGGCTCCATAGATATTTTGTCAAAAATAAAGAGGAAGATATTTTGCTTATCATATGTGTTGTTTTTAGGGTCTGTATTGGATATTATCATACCGTATAAAGATTTTTTTTTAAAGTTTATATGCATTATTGAAATTTTAAATTTGTGCTATCCTTATTCATAATCCGATCGGCACTTGTAGTCCACTATATATGCGCAAAATTAAAAGAATCAATGCTTACAAATTCGAATAAAATTGAAGAGGCTCTCCTTGATATATAATTAAGTCGGGAATGTTTCCGCCTTTTCGACTATTCCTTATCATAGCTATATCGGTTAGGTGCCAACGCTTAGAAATCTGAATAAAATACATAATAGTATTCATCTATTATATTTTTCAAAATAACGAATTATTTTCCAATATACATATAATAATATACAGGGACGAATCCAAAAATAAAGCGCCACATATTATATTTACACATCCATCACATATCAAACACATCAAAACTGATAACTAAGTAAGTCTAGGCGACTTACCTCGAGAACGAATTTCCAAAGCCAAGAAACTACTATGACGCACGCGGAACCCTGTCTAAGACAAATAGCACGTCTATGCCCCTTGTCTCGGATCACGACGTAAGACCCACGCTGATATATATATATATATATATATATATATATATATATATATATATATATATATATATATACATAACTCAATGAATAATACTAGCCTTTTTATTCTTACAAACTCTAAACCTAAAAACAACGAAAAGCCAACATGCTTTATATTTTTTTTATATACTTCCAAATCCTTTAAAACTTGACAATGATATACCATATATATACAAGAACGTTTTTCTAGTTCAAAACTTTTTGTAAAACTTGATCAAAGATCTCCAAAAATCATTACAAAACGAAACCGTAAAATTACTCTGAAATCTTTAAACCAAATATAAATCCAATATTGAAAACACCCTCTGAAAATTATAAATCAGCTGATTTAAATCCAAATACTCCACCCGTTTCACAATAGATGTCTATAGAGGCTTTTTTTTCTTGTTTCTCAATTGATGCCATATAAGAATTTTGTTCATTACTTTCCATTTATACCCTTAATAATTATACCGCATTAATCATATACACTTCTCACACAAAACAACTTTTAGGAGTAGGAATCTAGGCGTACTATTTAATAAGGGTATTTTGGGAGAATTTTTTTCCTTAATGTATGTGCAAATTTGTGTATGGACATCTATTGTGAAACGGATGGAGTAAATTATAAATGCAAATCTAGAAAGGTAGGACAAACTAAAATAAATTACTAACTAATTAAAACTTATCAAACAACACTTGAACTCCAATCCGAGCCGACAAAAGAACCCATGCAACGAAACATCTCTCTCTCTCTCTCTCTCTCTCCCTCTCTCTCCCTCTTCGTTTCTTCTTTGATACAATTTAGAACATATAAGATTAGAGTGCGCATCCGATTTTCGTGTAGTCACGGTTTCGGGTCGCAAGAGGCGACACGAGAATCGACCGCTAAGCCAGATGCTCATCCTGATTCTGTTGCGACGGGAGAGGATCATCCTCCACATGGTGAATTCCCGGATGAGGCCCCACCGAGTCATTTGGAGGATATGCTGGTTGATTCTGTTGGGACGGTAGAGGCTCATCGTGATTCTGTTGGGACGGTAGAGGTTCGACCGAGCTGTTGTCGTCATTGTCACATCCTCCATAGTCCGACCCTCTACATTCTGATCCTTTGCTCTCCGACCCGACTCAGAATCATTTGGATGAGTTGGTTGTTGATTCTGTTGCGGAGACAGAGGCTGATCTTCCACATGGCAACTTCTCGGAGCAGACACTGTATGGGCTCGAGGAACCATCTGTGTTACGGGATTTCGAGGGACACATCGCCGACGTGATTTGGAGGACATACGGCCCGTGGAGGACCGATTTTGATGGACTTGTTAAACGTATTACGTGTCAGAGCAGACCGAAGGAGTTTGCCAGATGGAGGACTCACATTCCATCGTCCAACGTTGATGCTATCGAAGGTACGGGGATCCAAGCGTCTCGAGGGCACGAGGATCTTGTGATGCTCACTTCCCAAACAAGCCTCTCTATTCCCTCATCTTCCTCGTACACCATATCACACACATTTCGATGTTGTAGAATGAAACTCAAAAGAGTCAACCGTACCTCTTTGTGCTTACTTTCATCTTCACCAAGTAACACGACAAGTGATTGATACCCACAATGGTCATCATTCTCTACATTTTCGACCCGGGAGATGTAATCAAACATGAAGGGGTCAATCATGCCCTGACCCCCAATCAAAGTCAAGGTCATACGTCGACTTAGGCGATGCAATGGGGGTGCGTTTCTCCTCCTCCTCCTTCTCATCCTCCTCCCTCTTCTTCTTCTTCTTCTCCTCCTCCTCCTCCTCCTTCTTCTTCTTCTTTTCTTCATCCTTCTTCTTCTCCTCCTCCTCCTCCTTCTTCTTTTCTTCATCCTTCTTTTGCCTCTCCTCCTCCTTCCTTTTTTTCTCCTCCTCCCTTTCAATCCTCTTCTTCTCTTCCTCCTTTCTCTTCTTTTCCTCCCCCCTTCCTTCTCCTCCTCCCCCTCTTCCTCTTCGTCATCATTGAAATAAAAATCCTACAATGCATATTTAATTTAATCAATCATCATTTATGAATTTAATATCGAGTTTATACTCCAAAATAGACACGAGGCTAGTAATCGACCAACAACCAATAATTTCAAGTTTCAACCTAATTCGAATTTCAACCAAAGAAATTGCAAAATATAAACTAAACAAATGCTATATTATAATTTTAGGATTCAATATATACTAACCAATTCATTATTGGAAGAGAAACATTGCCCATGGAAGAGAAAGATTCCGACGATTGCCCAGGCGACCGCGCCAATCACCAATAAACCAGACTCAATCCCAGAGCCAAATCTCAAAAATGTACAAACCGTGCTTGGGACCAAACCTGCAAAAAACAAACACTAGACTAGCGAAAGGGGAACGGAACCAACAAGAACTGGCCCAACCAAAGGCCCACATGCCAAAAAGCCAAGCCAGGCCAAAGCCCACAAACAACAACAAATAAAAAAACAACCACCCCCAACACACAAATAAAGCCACGTAGCAACAAATATAACGATAACAATGTATGGAAGAGGGGTAACCACGTCATCATCATCAACACGTCATTTTCATCATCATCAACAACACGGCGGCCGGGGAACAAATCGGCGATATAGCGTTGAAAAAGCAAACAACGACAACAAAGTCAACTAAAAAGCCAAGAAGAAACCGGTAACCGTCGGTCGACAATGGAAGCCAAGTAGATTCACTAAAATTGTCGACCGACATATGAGCCTGAATGCAACGACAACAGTGACGGGAACACAGTCCAACCAAACGAACGTCGACACTAAACCACCTTCGTTTCGTTCTAGAGAAGACCACAATAAAAGCATAGGCACAAAGGTCAAGCGGGGATTAGAGAGTCGACCAACACCGAATCAAAATCATTCAAAAAAAGTTGTCAGATGAGATGGAAGTTATCGGAGGCGAAAAATCGCGGGTAGATCCAATTCCCACACAAGTTGGATGGGCAAAACTAAACGAACAAACATTCCCTAACAATAGTCATTCCGGCAAAACGGTAGTTCCAATAGTCCCAAAGAACCAATTTAGATCAAGCCTTGCTATAAAAATTCAAGCCTTCTCGGCAAATACCATTAAGCCTTCTTGGCATAATAAAACAAAGCATATTTTACGCCTATTTGGCAAAAACAAAGCCTCCTCGGCAAATCCATTGAATTTTTTTCTAGAAAGCCTCCTTTGAGTTGTCTTCTTTTACTACAAATTTTATCCCAAAATAATTATTAATTAACTTTAAATTAAAAACTTTTTAAAATATTATTAATTTCAATTCTAGCTTAAATATTTTATATTTTTATATTTAAAATAACTATAACTCTCGGTCAACCCTGACTCCTATAATTAAAAGCCTCAACTAAACTTGGATACAACTTCGGGTAACTCTCCCTCATTCTTATTTCAGTCTCCCAAGTGGCCTCCTCGATTCCTCGTCGAGACCACTGAATTAACACAAACGATATTTCCTTACTCCACAACTTTCTTCATGAAGATATCCTCCAATGCTCACTTGCCTTAGCTATCTAGGAACCGCCTACACTATATGACTCATGAAGAACTTGTCTCAACTAACCGGTACACTACACATTTGAACCACACAACTCATGTTAACAGACTATCTCCTTACATCCACGATAATATCCCTTTTGCAATCATTAAACTTACTAATCTCCAATAAACCCTGCTAACATAGCCATGAACCCTTGTGATCAACTAAAACTGGATCCATTTCCCGACTTCTCCCTTTCTCATTTTAACTTGCTATCCTCATCTTAAACCATTTAGGATAAGTTCCCAACCTTGTGCTCCACTTTCGTGACCTTTGCCTACTTGCATCTTCCTTTGGATCCTCTCGGTCCTTGTAGTCCTGGGGATATTTCAACTCCACTCAAGTTTTCCTTACCCTTAGTCATGGTATAGCAACCTCTACTCTCTCATGAACCTTATGCGAAGCTTGAGGTCTCATATAGCTCTAACTAGAGTGTCCTTCAATTGCTTTCATCCAAGGTTGGTGGCAATGTTAGCTTGTAGGCCACCTCGCCTACTCTTTCGAGAATCTCTAATGCCCCGATGTATCGAGGACTCAACTTCCATTTCACCCCAAACCTTTTAACTTCACGAGTAGGCAACACCCTTTTACTACACATGTGCTCCTACCTCCCATTTTAATGATTTGCATAAAGATTGTTAAGAATTTTGCGCCAGTATCATGTGCTCTCGAATCTTAACCACTCTATCTATCAAATATATCGAGTCATCCTAATACAATGATATTCTACACTTGTGGCCATACAAAATCTCATACATTGCCATCTGTATCAATGATTACCAATAATTATGTTAAGCAGACTTTATCAATTTCCAAATAATCAGACCATTTACATCACCAATCCAACACACACGATCTTTATATATCCTTTATAATCTGAATCACTTTATAATCTAACAATTTGTTTGCGGATGAGATGCTGACCTTAGATGCAAACCCATTTGCATCGCCGAATGCCTATGCTGCCAACATCTAGAAATAAAATATTTATCACAATACATTACATTCATTTTAGGTATCTCAAACAACATTATAATCCGGTTCAGAAAAACTTCCACTATCTTGTATACTAGCCAAATCTCTTTGACAGGCAAGAAACATACAATCCCAATCCTTCTATCCACAACAACCCAAACAACGTCTTAAACTCTGTTATTCTTTAGCCCAATGACAAAAATGCATGGAGATATTTTTCCACTTTCATTTTGGAATGGAAAATAATCGCAACTGTCTACCTGGTCTTTAGGCTTGACCTTCATTTACTAATAACTTAACACTTAGCCACAATTCTAAATACATTTCGGCTTCATGTTGTTCCACCAATAATGTAGTCTCAAATCCATGTACATCATACTTGCTCCAAGGTTGATTGAGTATAGTGTAGCACGTGCTTTCTGCAAAATTTTATGTCTTAATTCCTCATCTTAAGGCACCCACTTTCGATCATTAAATCTCAATGTACCATCATCTCATTCTGAAAAATCAGATATATCTCCACGACTCAACCTCTATTTAGAATCTTGCATCATTAGGCATATCTCCTACTTCTGCCTCATTTCCCTAGTAAGGTTGACTAACACTTCCATAAAACTTAGTCTACTTTAACTCCCTCTATGGACACGACATTTCCTAGTAAAGTAACTTTTGATTACCAGAAATCCTACTAGGACAACTTTGCAAACAATCGATGTTGTCTCAATACTCCTTATGCTAGTCCGAGATGCTCTACATGCTCCTTTTTATTTTGAGAGTAAATCAGAATGTCATCAATAAAAACCAGTATGAACCTGACCAAGTACTCAATGAACACCCAATTCATCACTCCAAAAACACTATGAGGACATTAGTCAATCCAAACGGCATCACTGCACCTTTATAATGCTCATGTCTTGCTCAAAAATCTATCATAGGAATGTCTTTTTTTTTCAACTAGTGATGACTTGATCTCAAATCCACTTCTGATAACACCATGGCCCCTTGCAATTGGTGCAACAAGGCATCATTATAGGACAATGAGTTCTTGTTCATAATAATCACTTAGTTCAACTCTCGGTAATCAATACACAATCATAGGAAAATATCCTTCCTCGGGACTATATGATTTTGAACTTTTGATATTGATCTCCTCCCCATATCCAATTCACTACTATAATCTTCCGCACTCTTAGGTGATGATTCCGAAAGCTAATCTCGGAATAACATTCGCAACTTACAAACATCAAGTATATTCTAGATGTATAGTCTTTCCTTATCCTCTTGAAAGACAAATTACCAGTACTCTACATATCCATCACTACAAAACTTGGCAGTTTTTGCCACACTCATTACTAGCCTAGGTCCTTTGACTCTACTTCTCTGACATACAATCAAATACCCTCAATCTCGGTTGCCTCTACAATTCCCTAGACTAACCTAGATGCTTCACAACAACATTTGAATTAGGCACAATTCTCGTGCCCCTCAAATCCAAAAGAAATCCCACCTAGGTGGCTCGAATAGCGACAACAATATTTGGTGGTACTTCAAACTATGGCGCCACTACTGATCTAAAAACTCTTCCTACAATAGAAACATCTTTGTCTTAGAGTTTTATATCTTATACTCCCCAAATTAGCACATACAATGTCATTCCTTTATTGACATATCTATAAAGTTGTCTCAACTTGTTAGTTAATCTCTTTGACAAAGATGTTTCCAATGCTAGTTCATGCCCAAGACCATACTGAGTCCTTCCTCTCCTACCTTTCCTTAAACGGCTTTGCAGCATATGACATCAAAGTTGACACTCGCATTATCTTAGTCATGTTGTCCATGTATGCAATCACTGCATAGCTCAGTCTTATCAACTATTTGACCTAATCATATCCCATACTCTTCCTATAATCATTTCTAAAGAAGTTAGATATATTACCAATAACTACTTCTTCTCCTATTCTCTAATCTGCATTCTCAGTTCCTTTCCTAAAACAATGCTTAAGTTTTCTCAAGTCGAACATCATTCATCTTCAATCGTCATTCTTGACCCCAATACGACTACCATCAATCTTGAATCTTAAGTGCTTAAGTAGAATTCACTCTAGAATTTCCTTACCCCTCCTGTTTTAACCACTTCTTTTACCTTTTACATTGGGTTCAAGCACTTGATCACCTATCAAACCACTACCAAATATTCATTAGAAAACATACGGCCAATATATTACTCTTCTTGAAAATAAACATTATGTGTTTCTCCAACAACAAGAGTCCCTCTTTTATCCTCAACTTGGCCTCTACCATGGTCTTGACCATGATTCCTCTTTTACCATCTTTGTCTGCTTCAGCTCTATTATGTGGAGCTATCTCCAAACAAAACTCTTATAATTAGAATCTACTTTTAACTAAAGTTAGCAATTTGACTTACTATTATACATGAGATCCTTTGACTGATGGCGGAGGAGTCACGACGTGTCATCTACCCACTAAATGCAATATGACTACTCCATTGGAAAACTCATGAAATCACCGGCCAGTTTTTGTTTTCAAGTTAGACCTCATGTACACTCGTTGGTAAGTTCCATGTGCCCTTATTGTCAACCTAGGCTCTGATACCAATTTGTAACACTCCATTTTTACATCGGGGCGCTACTCGGTAGTAGACCACACATGGGTCAACACAAGCTAACCTGACAACAAGTTCACCCAGATCTTGCAACTCGGGCATCACAAGAAAACATAAGTAAAATATTCAACTTATATATATAAAAATGAAATTGTTATAAAACATGCATGAACCCCAAAACGTAATTAAAACGAATTCACAATCTCAAATAACCATTCCCACAACCTGAATTAAACCAACTAACAACATTATAAGATTATCTAGTAAAGTAATCTATATCACCCTACCCGACACCGAACCTAATGACACACATGCATCAAAAATCCGCTCCGCCATCTTGTCGATGCTACAACATAGGTCCTTGGTTCCTAATCCTTACATGGAACTGAAAAAAAAATTCCCGAAGGGTTAGCTAGCAATTCCAAGATGCACCAAATAACAAACACAATATGCAGTAGCAAAAATCAATTTAACAAAATACAAAATAAGAGTAGTAATAAAATAATTCTCATATAGTATATTCATAATAGCAGACAAATGCACAACAATACCTATAATCATAAGACGCACATAATAATACTCAATGCCATACACCGCATAATAATAATAGTATATCAATTCACTTTAGTATCACCTTACTCATCTTTTGCATCAATAGTCGTTCAATTAGAACTCATCAATTCCCATTTAGCAACATCATTTATCTAACAACCATGACATCCTCCAGCCTTACACGGGGTAGTGGACGACGACCTCATCCATTTTTTCGAACCACTCACACCCTCATCATTCATCTTCTTACCCCTAGTCAAGTTTCCACTAGAGCATTCACCAAAACATTTTATTATAATTTTAAAGTGGTCCTCCTTGACATACAACTAAGTCAGGGATGTCTTCGCCTTTCCGACTATCCCTGATCATAGTCATATCAATTAGGTGCCAACGCTTAGAAATTCGAATAAAATACAGAATAGTATTAATCTATTAATGTAATATCAATCAATTTTATAAAGGGTAAAAATGTAATTTTACATTTTATATTTATTATAGTAAAATATTTTGTATATTTTATTTCATAAGGTTATTAGCTTATAACATTTTAAATGTTATAGAAATTGTTTATAAGCTTAAGACTATATTAAGAGGTTACGAGAATAATTTTCTCAAATTATGAAGTGATAATTATGAACCATAGGAATTATGATTTTATGATTATTATAATATGATAAAATATAATCATGAATAATATGAGTCTTATTTATTATTCAAAATTATAAGAGAATAATTACAAGTGATAAAACTTATGAATAAATATTATAATAATATTTCTAAAATTTATATAAGTGCTTTTAAAGCTAAAGTTTAATCAAATAAATTGTTTAAAGTTCATATGATAACTATTTATGTTATTTGAAGTGTTAAAAATAAGTTGAAAGGACATGTTTTATCACTTTTGCAAAACTAGAGGGTAGTTTGTGCAAGTTTTTTGAAAATGGATTGAATAACTTTGGAGGTTGTCTTCAACCTTCAACCCCAAACTTCGATTACTCATAACTTTATCGTTTTTAATGGATTTTCAATCCAAAAGAAGCTATGAAAAGCCCATCATATTTTCTATAATAACCCTCAATCAATTTGTGGTGTTGATTCGAGTTTTGGGAGTAAATGGTCGAGGAAACCAATCGACCTAAAACGTTCAAATTTTTGAAGATGGATTTAATTCGGTTTAATAACAATCAATTGGGCGTCAATTGGTACTCAAAAACAATAATCATTCAAGGAGGGAGTAATAGGAGTATCCTAATCGTTGAAATTGACCATTAATTTGTAGATAATCTCGAATTGAAGTGGGAGACATTTGGTTTTGGAGATTGGGTGTTCAAGCTCGGAATATGAGTCGATTGGGGACTTTTTTAGCACTATAAAAGGCCATTACGACGCTCAATCTGTCACACACGTTTTCTATTCAGAAACTTTCTCCAAAAATGCTCTCCAATTTTCCCAAATTGACTCGGAAACAAGTCACCTCTGTTTAGAGAAAAAACAAAGCAATGCTCTGTTTTTGGGCTCGTTCTCCTTCCACACATAACGAAAATTTCCCCATTTTATATCATTGGAAAGATGTGTCTCTTACGGATCCAAATCTTACTCAAACGCCGTGAACCGATGTCGAACGAAGGCTCTGAAGTTCGTCCTGTTTTGCTTGTTCCGAATTTCTGCAAATTTGGCCCGTGAGTAGGTCGAGCATGACCCAGCCCGACCGGGCTGCTCACCTTCGTAGGTATATTTGGTTTTAAATTATTTTTAAAAAAAATTCCTTTGTTAAATTAAAATGGGTAAAAAATTATTTAAATGGACTAATGTTAAGAACTTTGTATTTCATGAATCAATCAATATCTATTACTAATAACTAAAGCGGTAGTAATTTCTGTCATCAAGTTGCGCCACATCACCCCTTTATTAAAATATTAATTTTAAATAGTTAATTAAAATATAAAAATACTAACAAAAATAATTATGAAAAAGTTATCTCCAAGTGAACATAAAGATAAAATAAAACTTGTAAATTTTAACCAATATAGATAAAAAAGGGGACATTATATTTATTATATTTGTAAGAGGTGAATAAAAAATATTTAAAAAATATGTACTCGAGATCAAATATATATCTTTGAAATAAAATATTCATATCTATAACAATATATTATAGCTGAACCTTTTTGAGTCAGCAGAACGATTCTGGTCCAACCTTTTATGTAAAATTAATTTTATATTATTTCAACCTTTTCCAATTAAATTCCATTTTATCTATTTAAATTAGACCTGTCAAAAGGGTCGGTCGGGTCGGGTTCGGGTTCGGGTCGATCGGGTTCGGGTCAAATCGGGTCAATGATATTTTCGGGTCGATCGGGTTTGACTTGGGTTCGGGTTGACCCAACGGGTCGAAAATGCTAACTTTTATAAATAACTTACAATTTAAAAAAACATTAATAGTACTAAGAGTCGAACATAGAAGTATTAGTGGCAGAAAATCTTTTCCATGTGACTCATCGATTGTCTCATCACTCAATTTCTCACTCCTACCCTTTTTAAGAACATTATCAGCACTTGAGCCATACCCTTGTTCAAAAAAAATCTCGAATGCCTCTTTAACAACCTATCAAGTTTGAAATGCATTGTAAATCTTTAACAGACAAAAATAAAAAATGTAGGTCACACAAATAAAAACAACACGCAATGGCCAACTCAGCAAATAAAATGTAGGCCAACTCAGCAAACCAACGCGCAAAAACACCAACAAAACAAAAGCGCAGCAACCAGCCAAAGCAGAGCAAGCTGCGACCATCAACTAGGAGCAACAACATGACAACGGCATAAAAAATCCAACAAAACGAAGGCGCAACAACCAGCAAAAGCAAAGCATGCTGCAACTAGCAGTTGGGCGCAAAAACATGAGAGCGGCACAAATAGCAAGCTAAATCAGAAAATTTTTAGCAACAACATGCAATAACAGGACTTACGAGCAACTTGAAACACAACAAGCTAGAGCATGCAGCAGCTAGGCTAACAATGAGCCAAAAAAAAACAAGAAAAATGCTTCAACGGGACAGAAATGCAAGCGACAACCAACTGGGAAATGTGCAACAAAAGACTGCAACCAAATGCCAACCAGTAATGCTGAAAAACAGTAGCAAAAAAGGGGACCAAACCAGTACTGCACACACCAGAAAGGCCTCACCGACAAAATAACAGAAGCCGGAGAAAATTTCTTCCGATTCAGTGCATTAGAACAGCAACAAACTACATCACAGTCAAACTAGAATTTGCAGCAACCACGCAAAAAAGATGCAACAGAAATATACCAGAATGCCAAGCTCGGGATAAGGTAAGGCCAAGAAACACCAAATGAAAATTAAACTCCAAACCATTGAGTTCAATCTTCATCTCTTAATTATTGAGTTGATCTTGTGAAATATCAAACTCCAAACCATTGAGTTCTTCATTTTCTGCATTATAACAATATGTATATTAAAATTTGACAATCTCTCAAATGAAAATTAAGTAATGCTATAAGAATATAACTTTACCTTCTTCAACGCCATACCCAAATAACCAAGAGAAGATCTCCACCTCGTAATGACTCTACTCCCTATGCTGAAAACAGATTCTGATGCTACTGATGTAATGGGAATGGCTAAGATATCCCTTGCCATTTGAGCAACCAAAGGATATACACTTTCATTTTTCTTCCACCATGCAAGCACATCAAATACTCCAGATTGTTTAAGCCTAGGAGATGTTAAATATACATCTAGCTCTGTCTTGTCCTCAAATGTATCAAAAACATCAAGCCCTTGTAAAAGAATCAACACACACTCAAAACTATACAACATGATAATTTATAAATTAAAAACCTATCGAACAACTATAACTAGTAGCAACATAAAAAATATACTTTGTTATGGAAATTACCTCTATATCTTCTGATTGAGAATCTCCAGTTGAATCTATATTTCTTCTAGATGAAGAAACCCTTCTCTTTCTATACTCATCAAACAAGTCATACAACTTTTTTTCTTCACATTTTCAGACTTCAATTGATAAGTTTCTGGATTCAAATCTTTGAGATAAAGTTGTATAAGCTGAAATTTATAACGAGGATCCAACATGGCAGCAAATGAGAGGGATACACTGTAGTTTTCCCAATATTTGTCAAACTTCACCTTCATCTTCAATGTCATATCCTTTAAAAACATGTTAGTAGAGGAACAATACTTTAATAACAACATCTCAATTTTCCAAATGCAAGTCAAATACAGATTGGATGTAGGGTAATTCCTCCCAGAAATCAGAGTTGTAAGATCATCAAAAGGCTCTAGCAACGCACACAGACATTCGATTCTAGCCCATTCTTCAGCAGTTAAAAGAGTAGGATAACTAGAATCAGCTCTTTCCCCACTCCTTTCAAAAGCAAGACGATATATCAAGGCTCTATTAAGCATCTTATAGGTAGAGTTCCATCTAGTAACACAATCCAAACATAACTTTTTTGAACAATCAATCCCAACATACAATGCAGTTTCACGAAATTTCAAAATTCTAGCCTCTGAACCAGTAACATACTTCACGAGCTGCCTAATCTTACTCAACGACTTGTCAATTAAAAGCAAACCATCTTGAACAACTAAGTTTAATATATGAGCACTGCATTGTACATGGAAGTAATCGCCATTACAAAGCAAAGAATTATGCAAAGTGAGACTTTAAGCTAACAAATCTTGCATGTTATCATTGCATCGAGCATTATCTAATGTGATGGAAAACAGTTTGTCTAGGATTCCCCAACTCGTTAACAGACCTAGGAGTCTATCATGTAGCACGATCGCAGTGTGAGGCGGTTCCACATGACAAAAATCCAAAATTTTGGCATGTAAATTCCAATCATCATCAATAAAGTGTGCAGTCACAGAAATGAAGCCTTGACCCATAGAGGATGTCCACATGTCACTAGTAAGGCAAATTCTCCCTGGAACTCTACCCAAAAGAGCTTTCATCTTTCCTTTCTCTCTTTGATGAATTTTCATGACATAGTTCTTGGATGTATTTCTACAAATGGGCATGTATTTTGGATTCAATAATAAATACAAATCCCTATTTCCCTTGTGTTCTACAAAGGTAAACGGATATGCATGCTTAATAATGCACAGTGCAACTACTTCCTTATAGCTAGACATGTTAAAGCTAACATCTGGCATTGGCAACCCTTGACCACTTACATTATGATCTTCACATTTCTTCGCATGACGTTTAAAATTAGAAGTACCGTTCACCGTTGAAGCAAGCACTGGTCCTAATTTAAACGATTTGCAAATGGCCCTATCTTCTCCATCTTCAAAAATATTACCATCATATACATGATATGATTGCCAAACTTTAGCTGTCCATTTCCTTTTCACAACCTCTTTAGTGTTTGCTTTATTGGGGAGATATAATCGCCTACTACTTCTGGCATAGATGATAATGAAGAAACAACTATAAAATAAATTCCAAATTTCAAGTCATTAGAATAGTGAATAAATACTACAATAATTTAGGATCATGGATAAAAGGGTAGATTGAAACATAGTTACCACGAGTTGGAGATAATGACGAAGGTGCTGCACAATAGAATTCAAAACATTTAAGTAAGAAGAATCAATTAAAATTAATAATGATGAGTAGAGAAGTGATTACTTGGAGTTGATGAAGAACTAGTTCTGAACTCATCCCCTAATAATGATGGAGATGAAGATACTATAGCAGTAGAGCTAGTTCTGTATCCGAGTAGAAACGGCAACAAGATTGCATCTGTTTCTTTTGTCGGGAGAGATTTCTTAGAACACTTACGCGGTGGCATGTTTAGTATTACGACTTCCTATATCAACTAGAATAGAGACAAGTAAGCACTTAAATTTGTAATGAACAAAGAATAGAGACAAGTAAGAAAGCAGGTGAGATGCTGGGGAAATTTGCAAATGTGTGAATCTGATGACATTTTCCAGTTAAGTGTGCCTGCTACGATGCCTGTTGTGAGGGAGTTGTGTGGACTTCATATTGTTGACAATTATTTACAGCATAAGATGGATTGTGCCAAAGATGAAATTATAGTTGAAGCATAGTGTGCATAGCATCTAAAAATAAAGTGTGCTGTCACACAACATTCAGAATAATAAAGTGTGATGTGTGAGCAATATACCAAGAGCTGTTACAGGTTTTTTTATCCTCTGTAAAAAAGAGTGCAAACTACAACACAATGAATAAATAAGTTGAATTTTTCTCATTTGTATTTTTAAGTGAGATGATACTGTTCGAAAAAATTAAAAACATATTTTATACTCCCTTTTTCCATCTTTGACTTTCCACAGCACTCACATATGAAACAAGCACAGAATATAATTTAAAATTTAGGAGATTATCAAGTGTTCATACTAGTGTTATGTAAGCACCAATAATTTACTGTGCCATAGAGGGTAAATGTATTGAAAAGACCAAACAAAATTACAAGAAACTTTATCAAGGGGATGATTAAGTCCAAAAACATAAACTTAAGTAGTGACACATCCAAGCTCTCTACTTACAATAATAAGAATAGATAAGTTTGTGTTTCGGCTGGGAAGATGAATCATCAAGGGAGGCCATTGAGATGGAGTTGTGAAGCAGTAGAGCAGGAGCACATATTTCATATATGTTTAGAGAAGTTATACATATATAGATAAAGGAAGTGATGGGTTTTTAGATGCGTATAAGCGGAATTTCAAAAACAATTTCTTGCACCTAAACATGGATCTAAAGCATTCTTCATTACAGACAAAATTAGGGTTAGTAGAATACCTCTTGATGCGTGATTAGGGTTCTTCCTTCGAGAGAAAAAGCCTCAATTGTGACTTCTCTAATCAGTCCACACGAGTACGGGATCGGGATCTCCTTCGCTTCCGATTGCTAGATCGAAGTGCCAAAGACTAGAAAAAGTGGAACAAGAGAGCTTTTCTTTCTATCGTAAAAACTTCTGAAAACCCTAGCTCTCTTCTTCACTTTAAAGGCCTTATATATATATTTCCCCAAATAAAAATATCCTTTTAATTCTCAATAATATCCAACATATTTATTGATAATTAACTCTTTTCTTATTGGACTAAAACCCTATGTCTGACAAAGACTTTCAGCCCGCTGATCCAGCCCGTCAACTCAATGTGTGTGAACTCATAGGACTCGTTTATAATAGCTATGGATTGAACTATTTAACCCATTAATCGCAGTTGGTTTCTAGCAAAACACTACGACTCCTAAAATAAACGGATTGAATCTCTCTATCAATCGTCCTATTCCACGTTCGGTAATTGCAACTTTTATTAAAGGACACAATTCCTTCAATCTCCCACTTGTCCTTGAAAACAAGTGTGCAATTTTAAGATACCTTTGTCTCTTAATGTCTTACTTGATGATATGGTGACATTCATATCTCTCATCAAATATGTTTCTTGAATACCTGAGTTTGAACTATCAAATAACGAATGATTACAATTAATCCATTCGAGCATGGCCATGCATTTTCTAGTTCTAGCTCTTCAAGTGGCCTAGACACCATTCCTTTTCATGCATCAATGTATACATAAATAAGGAGGACTTTTCCAATCTTGTATGACTATGGCTCCCACTCAACTTTTGGCAATCCCAATAATTGCTTTTATAACCCCCTTTTACGGAGAGCGTTTAACAATATCAAAGACATACCAATCATCAACTAGAAAACATAACATACTCATGTTTAAGGAATCCACCAAACTTGGTTCACCTTAAAAACTCTACAATCCCTTTTGGAGAGTCTTAAGGTTGGTTGTCCGATATGTATCATCCATACATATCTATGTAATTGACTGGACATCTCTATGTCCCTATAGCACATGAAACCTTGAGCTATCAATCAATGTACAATATAGCTATAAATGAAATCATCTATGTCCTATTTGATGACTCAAACTATGGACGTGCAATAATTCATAACTTTAGTACACTTAATGGGGTTTCATTCACCAAAACACTTAAGGTGAGCCCATTTACGAACTATGAATTATTCGGACATATTAGTCAATATTAATTAATATAATATATAAATAAGAATGAAATACCACATTTTTTTTGAAACACAGGTTTCCGGATCTTACGACCCGACTAGTCCTAAGCCTTCCATGGACCCTGCCCTGGACCCAGAGGAGGAGGTAAATCGCGGGTGGGAGTAAAGTCAAACATAAACAAGAGTCCAACACTCTAAGCAGAAATAATGTAATACAACGCAATCTCACAACCATTCACCAATGTGTTTGAGACCCTTAGCCCTAGTGTGACTATCATGCTTAGCCCTAGACATAGGCTTAGTCAAAGGATCTGCAATATTGTCATCTGTATGCACCTTACACATCTTGACATTACCTTTAGCAACTATGTGTTGAATAAGATGATACTTCCTCATAACATGTCTAGATTTGGAGTTTGAATTTGGTTCCTTGGCTTGGGCTATGGCACCATTGTTATCACAATAGATGTCAATAGGCCCAGAAATACTAGGAACAATGCCAAGCTCGTCTAGAAACTTCCTTATCCAAACAGCCTCTTTCGCAGCTTCACTAGCAGCGATATACTCGGCCTCAGTCGTAGAATCAACTATTGTATCTTGCTTAGAGCTCTTCCAGCTCACAACTCCTCCATTAAGGATGAAGACATATCCCAATTGAGACTCAAAGTCATCTCGGTCAGTCTAGAAGCTAGCATCAGTATATCATTTAACGACTAAATTGTCATCACCCCCATATACTAAGAAATCATCCTTGGTTCTTCTCAAGTACTTTAGGATGTTCTTAGCTGCACACCAATGTGCCTCTCTTGGATTTGATTGATATCTGTTACACATGCTCAAAGCAAATGCAACATCAGGACGTGTACATACCATGACATACATGATAGATCCTATAGCAGAAGCATAAGGAATCTTACTCATTTTATCAAGCTCGGCAGGTGTTCTAGGACATTGCTTCTTGCTTAGATTTATGCCATGTTGTATGGGCAAAAACCCCTTCTTGGAATTCTGCATATTGAATCTGTCAAGAACCTTATCTATATAAGTTCCTTGACATAATCCAAGCAATCTCTTAGATCTATCCCTATAGATTTTTATTCCAATTATGTACTCTGCCTCTCCCAAGTCTTTCATTGAGAAACATTTCTTCAGCCATTCCTTAACAGACTCTAGCATCGGAATGTCATTCCCAATAAGCAGTATGTCATCCACATACAAGACTAAGAGAGCCACCTTACTCCCACTAAACTTCTTGTATGCACAAGGATCTTCTTCACACCTGATGAAATCAAACTCTTTGATCTTTTCATCAAAACGAAGATTCCAACTCCTAGATGCTTGCTTAAGCCCATAGATAGATCTCTTAAGCTTACACACCTTCCCAACATGATCTGGATCCTCAAAACCCTCTGGTTGTGTCATATACACATCCTCTTCTAAAACACCATTCAGAAAAGCGATTTTAACATCCATTTGCCAAATCTCATAATCATAATAAGTGGCAATAGCTAGGATTATCCTTATGGATCTAATCATGACAACTGGTGAAAATGTTTCAGCATAGTCAATACCATAAATATGTTTAAGACCTTTAGCAACTAATCTTGCTTTGTATACAGATACATTTCCATTTTTGTCAGTCTTAAGTTTGAAAACCCATTTGCATCCAATGAGTTTTACCCCATCTGGCAAATCTGTCAAGTCCCAGACTTGATTTTCAAACATGGAATCCATTTCAGATTTCATGGCCTCAAGCCATTTCTTGGAGTCTGGACCCGTCGTTTCTTGTTTATAGGTACCAGGCTCACCATGTTCTAACATTAGAACATCTAGGCTTTCGGTCAAGATGAAATCATCATATCGTCTTGGCTGAAACCTTTGCCTGTTTGATCTACGTAGGAGTTCAACTGGTTCAACAATTGGGATTTCATCCTTGGCCTTCAAACAAATCCATCTCATCCTCGACATCAACTATGTCATCCTGTTGTTGTGTTTGTTGCTTTTCATCAAGAACCGGTTCAAGATGAATATTTCTCCCACTTGACTTTTTGGAAATAAATTCTCTTTCCAAAAAGACACTATCCCTTGCAACAAACACCTTTTGTGAAGTTGGATTGTAGAAATAATATCCAAAACTACCTTTAGGATATCCTATAAAATAGCATTTGTCTGATTTAGGTGCAAGCTTATCAGTTTGTAAACGCTTTACATAAGCTTCACACCCCCATATTTTCAGAAAAGACAACTTTGGAATTTTTCCAATCCATATCTCATATGGGGTCTTTTCTACAGTCCTTGACGGAGTCCTATTTAGTGTAAATACAACAGTCGTGAGTGCATATCCCCAAAAGGATACCGAAAGGTCAGCAAAACTCATCATAGATCGAACCATGTCCAACAAGGTCCTGTTTCTTCTTTCAGACATACCATTCAATTGTGGTGTCCCTGGAGTAGACAATTGTGTTACAATCCCACAATTTTTCAAATGATGATCAAATTCATGGCTTAAGTATTCACCACCACGATCAGATCGAAGTGCTTTTATCCTTTTGCCAGTTTGAGTCTCTACTTCATTTTGGAATTCCTTGAACTTTTCAAAGGCTTCAAATTTATGTGACATAAGATAAATATACCCATATCTGCTCATGTCATCAGTAAATGTAATGAAATATCTATAGCCACCTCTAGCTTCTGTACTCATTGGCCCACATACATCAGTATGTATTATGGCCAAAAGTTCATTAGCCCTTTCATTTGTTCCTTTGAAAGGTGACCTTGTCATCTTGCCCATCAAGCATGATTCACATAAATCAATAGATTCACAATCCATATCTTTTAGAATTCCATCTTTATGGAGCTTCTTCATGCGATTCAAGCTAATATGACCTAAACGACAATGCCATAGATAGGACTCACTCAAACAATTTGATTTTTGCCTTTTAGTATTAATGTTATACGATTCTGATTTGAGATCTAATAAAAAAAAGTCCATTAACCATTGGAGCACAAGCATAGAAGATTCCATTCTTAAAAACAGACATACTTCCATTCTTAATATCAAACTCAAAACCTTCAGAATGTAAACTTGAAACTGAAACAAGGTTTTTAGTAATAGTAGGAACAAAATAACAATTACTTAATTCCAATACTAAACCAGAAGGTAAAAATAGACTAAAATCTCCTGCGGTAAGCGCAGCAACCCTTGCTCCATTTCCAACACGTAGGTCTATTTCTCCTTTCTCCAACTGCCTCCTACTTCTTAGTCCCTGCACATTCGAAATAATGTGAGAACCACATCCGGTATCTAATACCCAAGTAGTAGCATTGGTTGTTAAAATTTCAATAACATTAATACCTGAACTCACAGTTCCATTCTTCTTGTCCTCCAAGTGCTTAGGACAATTCCTCTTCAAGTGTCCTTTAGCCTTGTAGTAGAAGCAATCATGGTCACTAGCCACCTTTGACTTTTCACCTCCCTTGGGTTTAGCAACTTGCTTGCCTTTCCCTTGGACATGATTCTTCTTTTTGCCTGCCTTCTTGAACCCTTGCACATTGTTGACCACAAGAACATCCTTCTTGTTGTCAATGGGAGTGTTTTGTTCAGCTGCTTTAAGCATACCATGGAGCTCATTCAGGGTTTTCTTTATCCCATGCATATGGTAGTTCATCCTTAATTGAGCAAAACCATCATGTAAGGAGTGTAGGATGATATCAGTGGCCAACTCTTGGTCATATTTAGCACCCAATGACTCCATACGTTCAAACAGACCGGTCATGTCAAACACATGTGGGCCAATTGGTTTTCCCTTCACAAGTTTGCTATCCAGTATATCCTTGTGAGTTTCATATCTCTCAATCCTTGCTTGTTCCTGAAACAGCATTTTCAGGTTGGTTATAATGGAATGAGCATCCTGATTTTCAAACCTCTTTTGAAGAGCAAGTTCCATAGCAACTAGCATAAGTCATGTGACAGGCACATACTCATCTCTTATTTTCTTCTCTTCTGCTTTTTCCTCATAAGATGAGGTATCAGTCAGAACAGGAATCGGGGTTGCTAGCACGTTCTCACGTCCTTCGGACCTGAGAACTATTCTCAAATTCCGTTCCCAATCAAGAAAGTTTGCTCCATTGAGCTTGTTCTTCTCAACAATTGAGCGCAAGGTGAATTTCAAATTATCGCTAGACATGCTTTCTACAAAAAAGAAATAACAAATAAAAGTTCATGTTTGACACGCAAATACTTAATATTAAACCTGCTTTAAAACAAGTAAATGCACATTTCATTTAAATAAACAATTTATGTTCCCGGTGAATAAAATGATTCCAAGATCCTATTCTAGACAAGACTCAACGTACTTTTGCACTGCCTTCAGTCTTGTGTGTTCAAGGTAAGTAACAATTACTAATTATAACTCCTTATAATTCTTGGTTAATGGTCCACATCCAATGTAGGATCCACTACCATGTCTCAAGATCCAAAACTTTGCCTTTTGGTCTCTTGTTGGGTACAACCATATCAAGGCTTATGAACCCCCGTATAGATCCACCCTCACTAGTTTAATGTTTAAGAAGGACACCCTCGCTTTTGCGAAGCCCATCCAACCAAAACCAAAAAACGTCATGGGTTATGATATAGAAAGACATTGCCCCAATATTCATTTGGGAACTTAAGCATGCAATGGTTATTTATTACTAGTGACAAAAACATAATAAATAACTTATGCAAAACTTAAACAATTCATCTCATGAAAATCATATTATGAAACATTCACATGCAAAAATTAAAATCATATTATAAAACAAGCATGTAACTATTAGAAAATTCATCTCATGAAAACTAACATGAAGATCTTGATTCAAAAGAAATTAATGTATAGCATTAATCAAAATTAATCATCAATGTGCATATAATTGGACAAAATTGTATGATCAAGATATAATATCAAATATTTTATCTTATTTTAGTGGGATTTCCTAACTCCTTAGGAAACTTTATATTGATAATATCATAAGACAAAAGATAAAATTACTAATTAATTTTTCAATTGTACACATGATATCTAGTACACATAAGATCAAAACAAGATCCTATCTTATTAAGAACAAACGAAATTTAATGTACTAAAGATAACATACATGTTACATATATATTAAATCAAGATCTTGCTTCAGCCTTGAAATCCAATTCAATATATACGTAACCTTGGCAATTAAAATTAATTTCAAAACCTCTGCACACAAATTTTGTGAGATTGAAAACCAATCATATCTCGCAAGTATCAAATTTATCGAAAACAATCTCGTGATAAAATTAATTTCGTGAGATTGAAAACGTGCACACAAATTTCAAAACCTGGTGTTCTCGTTCTCGAAAACAAGGTGTTCTCGTTTAATTCAAACAATTCACGTGTACATACTTTCAATATACACGTACACATACTTTTAATTCAAACAATTCAAATAATTATCTCGATCACGTGTACAATTTCACGTGTACAATTGAAATCCAATTTCAATTTCACGTGTACAATTGAAATCCAATTTCAATTTCACGTGTACAATTGAAATCCAATTTCAATTTCACGTGTACGTACAATTTCAATTTTAATTAAAAAAAAAAGGAAATCTAATTTCACGTACACTAACTTTGATTTGAATCAAAATTTGCATCAAGAACAAAAACCTAAATCTTTGATCCAATCAAGATATGCTTAAAACTCTGATACCACTGATGGGTTTTTAGATGCGTATAAGCGGAATTTCAGAAATAATTTCTTGCACCTAAACATGGATCTAAAGCATTCTTGATTAGAGACAAAATTAGGGTTAGTAGAATACTTCTTGATGCGTGATTAGGGTTCTTCCTTCGAGAGAAAAAGCCTCAATTGTGACTTCTCTAATCAGTTCACACAAGTACGAGATCGGGATCTCCTTCGCTTCCGATTGCTAGATCGAAGTGCCAAAGACTAGAAAAAGTGGAAGAAGAGAGCTTTTCTTTCTTACGTAAAAACTTCTGAAAACCCTAGATCTCTTCTTCATTTTAAAGGCCTTATATATTTATTTCTCCAAATAAAAATATCCTTTTAATTCTCAATAATATCCAACATATTTATTGATAATTAACTCTTTTCTTATTGGACTAAAATCCTATGTCTGACAAAGACTTTTAGCTCGCTGATCCAGCCCGTCAACTCAATGTGTGTGACCTCATAGGACCCTTTTATAATAGCTATGGATTGAACTATTTAACCCATTAATCGCAGTTGGTTTCTAGCAAAACACTACGACTCCTAAAATAAACGGATTGAATCTCTCTATCAATCGTTCTATTCCACGTTCGGTAATTGCAACTTTTATTAAAGGACACAATTCCTTCAGGAAGTAAAAGATGCGCTATAGAACAAATTGATCTGTTTTTATCTCTAATAAAACCTCATATGATAATATCTAATTCATCCAATTGACAGATAAACTTTTCCACACCAACTGGAATCACGAGCACAACCAGCTACAAAATACAACCAACATTTGTTCCTCAAGTAGGAAAGAAAATCACGCATGTAATATTTAGGGTAACCATAGAACAAAAAAAAGCAAGATACATGAACCAAGAAAACGAAATACAGCCCTAATTAAAACACTTACCAACAGAAATCGACAGAGAAGAAGATAATCTCTAACAACCCAAACAAACAGAAGCAAATAAATTTAATTAAGACCTAATACTGACCAATTTTCAAACAACAGAGGATGCTCAACTCACCAGGAGGATGCGGTTGAACCGGGGGGCTAGGTGATTGGAGGCAAGGACTGAACTGTGGACTGGAGTAGAGGGACGAAAAAGTTGGAGGAGACGATGGTGTCGACGAAAGAGGAGAGAGCTGCCACGCGAAAGGGAGTGGTAAGTGGTTAATTCGTAGATGGAGCAGTCAATTGAAGGACAAAGCAGTGGATTGGATCACATACCTAGTGGGTGGAGAGTAGAATGGCGAACCCTAGCGTGGCTGCCATGGCGGAGGAACAAATTGGGGCAGAATGGCAGATGCACGATTGTGACGTCCTGACAGGAGACCTAAGTTAATACAGTAGTTGTGTGTTTTTTTAATGAAAAAAAATAATTTATCTTGACCCAACGGGTCAACCCGAACGGGTCATGACCCAACCCAATATGTTTCGGGTCGATCGGGTTCGAGTCTCTATCGGGTTCGGGTCTTCATTTCTCGGGTTTGACCCAATTTTTTTTCGGGCGGGTCGGGTCGGGTTTCGTTTTGACGGGTCTAATTAAAATCTATCTTTAACATCCAATGAATTATTATTTACTATATTTTAACTTTTTCAAAATATATATATCTTCACAACATATTAAACTAAAAAATAATGATATCTTTTGACAAATTCCTTATACAAATAATTTCAAAATAAAGATAAATATAAAAAATAAGTAAATATCTTTTAGCATGATATCTTTTGACCAATTTCTTTATAGATATATGTTGATTTCCTTTTACAATAAAAAATTAATGATAAATGCTTATAATGTTTAACAATAATAAAAATATAGATAATATAATATTTAATATTATAGATGTATTGAAAGATTCTATAATATTTTGGCCTCAATTTCGAATTCATTTTTGTTTTATCTTTTATCCCACCTTCAGACGAATAAAGGATGTACAGGCGGTAGGGGTCGAGTTGTTGATGTTAGATGGATCATAAATTAAATTAGTTCTATTTTAACTATTTTCAATAAATAAATTATCTTTACTTTTCGTATTAAATTAAAAATTATTTATTAAATTAAAAATTATTTTTCAAAATCTTATCTTAATAATCTATTTATGAGATATTGTCAAGGAGAAGGAGCAATGTAGATTAGTTTATCTTAATAATCTATGTTTATTCGCAATTTCAAACTTAATAATCTAGATTTAATTTGTTGTATTTGATTTCAAAAAATGAAATAATTTTATACATATTACGGGCAATAAATTACTTACATTAAACTTTATATTATATTTTTCTTTAATAGCACTTTTTATAATATATCTAAAACTATCAAGTCATAGTTGTGTAGGGCATGATGGGTAGTACAACTAGTATTATAACCAAAGTCGAATCCTTCTATCTTATGTGTCATCGGCGTAACTAAGCTACATAGGCATATTCATTTTTCTATTTACCTTTTTGTCCTTAACTTTTCATAGTATTTACAAATTTTATATTATAATGATATTCCTTCTTACATTATAATATTTCTTATATTATGTATAGTAATATTACTAATCCATATCTCTATCTATATTTATATTTGGAAGATATAGATATTTCCTTTACTAAAAGATTGTGTATATATATAAAAACATTAACATCTTATATAAATTTTTTTATTATAATTGTAATATTATCCCAAAATATGTAATAAAGATTACTCATTTGGTACTTACTTTTATGCTTCAAAAATTATCTTATTCCAAGATTAAAGTGAATTTAAAATTTTAATTTGTTAAATGAGATTCTTATAATGTCAATTCTTGCATGATTAAAAATGAATTTAAAATTTAAAATATTATTCTTAAAAAATTAATATGCTAAATTAGATTATTATAATATCAATGTGGAAGATTCTCCAAGATCTTGAAAGTTTCGATTATATGGCATTATTTTAACATATTATTAATATATTTTTTTTATTGAGATGTAAACTTCACATTTAAATATGTCAACCATATGGTCAATAATTATTCAAAATTTATAATTTTTAAAATTTAATTAAGAATATTTTGATTGGTTGAACACTTGAACCCCAAATATATAATTAATTTATAAATATTTTATTTTTTTTATCTTCGTTATACAAATTATGAATTAATTTGCGTCTGGAGATCATGATTATTTGTCCCTAGATAATTCATTATTTGAAAAATAACTATTATTAGTATTTTGTTTATGAAAAACCCGTACAAGGTGCAGGAATACATACTAGTATTTAAATAAATATAAGAAATTTAAATGGGTATTTTTAGTGTTTTTACAAATAAGTTGGTATTTTAAAATGGATATTAATAAGAAAAGAATTTCTTATTTCACTATAAGACTACAATGATTAAACTAAAAAAACTAACAATAAGGTTTTTGAACATGTATAAATAATAAGGTTTTTATTCAGATTAATATTAAAAATAAAGTTAGGTCAATATGTTATAGTGAAACGACAAGGTTAAATGACATTATATTAATAAAAAGCAAATTATTAAAATAATGCGTAAGCTTATAATTTTTATAAACTTAAATCCGTTGTGATTCTTTGAAAATCAACGTTATCGAGTGAGCAAAATAAATTGACGATACTTTATTTTGCGATTGATTGATACAGGAACAAATCCAAGTTCGTAGTTTTTCAAATGTGCATTTCACAACCAAGTCATCGTCTTTCCTAAGGCAAGTGAAATTGGTTCTTTTTCCGCATTCGTTTCTAAGGCATGATTTTTATCATGATGTTTTTAATATATGTTGGGAAATTCTGTGTGAATAAAATAGAACATAGGATTGTATTACATTCCTAGGTTAATTGATTGTTATTCTTGGTTATACCTTAGGTTGCATAAGATGTAAATGTAGGCCTCAAGGCTGGTCATGGGTCGGGTTATGGGCGGGTGGAACACTTCCACCACCCGACCCGTGAATAAAAATGTATCACCCGCCCCAACCATCATACCTTAGGCTTTATTAGTTGGTTGTGAATGTAGGTTTTATAGCTATGTGGTGTGTGTGTATTAATTTAAGCTCCACTATAAGGAGCAGAGCTTAAAGTCGTATGACTTATATTATATAATAAATAATTCTCACTAGGTCGTTTTTTTAAAACCCTAGTCTAAGATCATGACCCATATCCTTCAACCGCTGATGGGTGTTCGCACTTTTTAAGTGCCATGGGACGTAGGTGCCCGTATATCTTGAAAAAGTAATCTAACTTCTAATCAAAGTACCTAATAATCCAAGTGAAATTATTATTAAACGTTTAAAAGCAACTTAATAAAATGTACTCATGTACAAAGTAATATGGATAGGATGGTAGGTACAAAATAGGAAACCGTCCTCGCTCTCGGATTCCGTTGTCATCTGGTTCCAATTTGAATTCGCACGACATGTATGTGGTGAGGTTGGTTGAGGTGAGCGAATTCAACGAGGGTTTAATGAACCAACTATAACGATTTGTGTGTAACAGTGTTCCCAACATATTTGCATTAAAGTATGAGGCGTCATCTTTGTGATGGTCTCTTCTTTCCTCTTTCGAAAATTCATAACGTTTTCTTGGAAGGATGTAGCTATTAGGTTTTGAACGACTTTAATTCAGATTCTGATACCGGTATCTACACTATCTTCCTAAATGGGAACCACCTTAGAAAACCCACTTGATTAGTCTGTCACAAGACTAACCGACCGTTTGTTTTCTTTGCATGGTCAGCTTGTGTCAACCGTATTTCTCGTCGCGGCACATCAGACAATCTTTCCGTTCAGGTTGTGAGAAGTATGCTGAAGGTGGGGCGAGCTCCAATTAGATATTCTGTCAAAGGTTATAAGGTCAACTATATTTTCGAGTTTATGTTAAATGTGTCTAGGGTTTTATTTCCTATATAATGTATAGGCACAAGAGTTATCGCCTTGATGTAATTTCAAATATAAAAATTTCATAAAATTTTCCGTTATAAGGTTATAAGGTCAACTATACTCTATCTCACTTTTTTCCAATATTATGCATGTTACATTTTCTTTTATTTATTATGATTAATTGTATTATTTGTTCGAATTCAAGCCTAGGGTGGCTTCGGACATTAAATCCGAGGTCACTGGCGTGTGATATTCCCGATGTGAAATTGGGGTGTTACAATTATATTTTTCAAAATAATGAATTATTTTCCAAGATACATATAATAGTATACATGGATGAATCATAAAATAAAGCTACACACATTATATTTACACGTCTAGCACACATCAAAACTGATAACTAAGTAAGTCTAGGAGACTTACCTCGAGAACAAATTTCCAAAGCCAAGAAACAACTACTATGACACACGTGAAACCATGCCTAAGAGAAATAGTTGGTCTTTGCCCCTTATCTCTGATCACGACCTAAGATCCACGCTCATATATATATATAACCCAATGAATAATAATAGCCTTTTTATTATTACAAACTCTAACTCTAAAAAGAACGAAAAGCTAGCATGCTTTATAACTTCTTTTGTACACTTCCAAATCCTTTAAAACTTGACAAGGATATACTATAGTATATATAAAAGAACATTTTTCTAGTTCAAACCTTTTGTATAAAACTTGATCAAAGATCTCCAAAAATCATTATAAAACAAAACCCTAAAATTACTCTGAAATCTTTTACCAAATATAAATACAATATTGAAAACACCATCAGAAAATTATAAATCAATTGATTTTCAAATCTAAATCAATTATGAATCAAGATCTGAAAAGTTAGGACAAACTAAAATAACATGAACTCCAAAATCTGACCCGGCAGAAGACCACCCCCCTCTCTCTCGCCCCCTCCCTCTTTGATACAATTAGAACTTATAAGAACAATGTGCGGATATATATAAAAATAAAGGGTCAGCTAATATTTTAATAAAATTGCACTTTTCACCCTCAAATCTCATTTACTATAAACTTTAACTTGAAATAATTATTTATTAACTTTAAATTAAAAGCTTTTTAAAATATTATTAATTTTAATTCTAGCCTAAATATTATATATTTTTATATTTAAAATAAAATATTTATTGATACGTTACAGACCCGTTGTGTCCTGTTGACTTTAATGACAAAGGATAAAAAAGAACGCCGTCCTCCGTCGTCCCGGTCCCTTATCCTTCACATGTTTGTTAAAGGACTTAGTTATATGCTCATTAAATGTCGATGGGAATAGAAATGGGTATTGAAAGGGGTTCTTACATTGGTTGAATTAGGTAATGACCATTATGTTGCCATGAACAAGGAAGACTATAATCACTTTCTTACTCAGGGTCCATGGATGATAGTAAGTGGATAACTACCTAATGCTTCGTCAATGGGTTTTGAATTTTGATCCATTCAAGGCTGTAGTGAAGTTGTTGATGGCTTGGACTTGGATACTGAGGCTTAGTTTGGAGCACTTTTACGATTTTTTTCTGCGTCGCATTGGCCAACATATCAACAAGGTGGTTCGGGTGGACAAAATTATCATTGTAGCTGAACGGGGCTAGTTTGTGCGTCTTGTTATTGAGATTGATCTTGACCAAATTGCCACTACTATACCTTCTATTAATTTGAAGCAATCCATATCTCATATCTATTAACAAAAACAATCTTGATGGAAGAACGGAGTTGTCTTCTAATGCCACGAATGGAAATTCTTTCGGTCTTTAACAATCGAAGCATAGTGGTGTCAAACCATCAAGTGGGCCCATTTTTGCTCACTCTCCCCTATCTAGCCAACAAGACGATCCTAGAATTTCTTCCAATGATAATGGCTCAATAGGCCAATTTAAAAGATTTTGTCAAATTTATGGATGGATGTTGATACTAATATTTTGTCTTCTATGTTTTTGTTAATTGATTAAATTAACATAGTCATGGTTTCTATGAATAAACTGAACATTCTCATTTGAAATGTTCGAGGGCCACCAATTTTCTTATTCCCATCAAGTAACTTAGCAAACTACACGATCCGATTGTCTTGGATATTTTTGAACCTCGTATCAGTGATGTTCAAGCTAATGATGTCTGTTGTCAAGTGGCTACGATGGGGTCCTTTGTATTGATGGTAATGGGTTTGCAGGGGGTATGTGGCTCCTTTCAAGAATATATGAGGTTATGGATGTCACGGTCTCTTTTCACCATTAAAATATTACTGTTGAACTTCATAGGAGGGGTGAAGACCCTTGACTTCTTTCGGCAATTTATGCTACCCAAAACCCTACCTCTCGCATAGGGCTTTGGAACTCTCTTAGTGATCATTTAAATTGGCGGTCGTGGGTTCTCCTTGAAGACTTCAATGCGACATTGCAAGCAAATGAGAGAGAAAATTCTTTTTCAGGATCTAATTATTCTTCTACAATATTTTGTGATTGGGTTGATAGTTTCCAACCCATTGATCTTGGGTTTAGTGGGCCACAACTTTATTGGTTCACTGAAAACTTGACTAAGACTTTCAAATTGACTCGTCTTCATCAATGTTCTAAAAAATGCTAGGCAGAACCTAGGCGGAGAGGGGCCACCTAGTGCCTAGGCAGTCTCAACGGTTACCTAGGCGATCCTAGACGGACACCTCGACGGACTGGAAGGCGAAGGGGGCTGGGACCTTCCAACACCTAGGTGGGACTTAGTCAAGATTTGTAGAACAATGGTCTTGATAGGGGCTTATGTATTGATTCTTGGTGATTGTATTTTCTTGAGACAATAGTTCAATACCTATCTATGCCATACTCAAATTACCTTCCCCTTCTTATTCGTCTAGTGTCGAATCGTTCTTCCATGAATTTTAATTGTATGATCAGGTTTCGAGTTGTATGGCTATTACATGAAGATTTTGAAGTGTTCCTTAATAGCAACTAGTTGAACTCTTTTGATGCTCTCTCCTCTCTAGTCTTATTATCGGTTAGCTTTTTGGGATGAACCATGTTGTATTCAACAATATTTTCACCCTAAATGTAAACATTGTGCATGACTTGAGGGGGCTCAACGTCGACTTGCCAATCATCCTTCTTAATTTTCAGTTAGACTTGAAGCACTTGACCTTTGGAAACGCTTGAGGATGAGCTTCACCAAAAATAACTCTTTTGGTTCAAAAAATTGCGACCTTCTTTCTCATTGACGATGATACGAATACACACTACTACCACCTCTCAATTTTTATTTATAGGCATGCTAACAAAATCATTACTCTTTAAAATGATGATTGGGTGAGTGTATCATGTATAGTTTGCATAATCAAGTCCTTAACTTCTTTGCAAACTTATATACTAATGATGGGTCGCGGGCTCCACTTAATGCCCCCTAGTGTCACCTTTCCTCCTTTGTTGTTTGATTTTCTTGACAACAACTCTAGGCCATTCTCTTAAATAGAACTTGGGAGGCATTGTGCATGGTGAGCCCTTTCAAGGCCCTCGATTTTGATGGGTATCCAACCATGTTTTATATAAAAAAGGTGGTACATGGTTGCCCCATAAATTCTACGTCATTACTTGTTATAGTGAATTGTGGTATTGTGCTCGAAAACATATGGGATGTCCTAATAGCTTTAATCCCCAAGGTGGACTCGCCGACTTTGGCGAGCGCACCAAGGTGATCCTTTTTTCTTGTACTTGTTCATATTATTCACGGAATACCTCTCGCACATCATCCAATAGATAGTCTTGATCGAGATATGTGGGGTGCGTCTTTCACGCTTATCTTTAACGATGATATAATTATCTTTTCTAAGGCTTCGGTTGATCGAGCGTGAATTATCAAAAGTTATCTGGAAAAATTTTGCTAGTATTTGGGTGAGAAAGTCAACTTTGACAAGAGTAGTATGATATTCTCAAAAAGGATTATGAATCTTGTTCAATGGGAGATCAATCACACTCTTTCCATTTCTATATCAAAGGATTTTTAAAACATATACAGTATTGGGGTACCTGTAGCTTGTTGTAGAATGAGAAAGGATCGTTACTCATTTCTCCTAAACCGAGTCACTACGAGACTTAGAGGTTGTGATACGGTTCAGGAGGACGAACCGGCAAGACAGACAAGACCGGTTAGAGAACGGCGTAGACCGAAACGTTATGATATGTAATAGTTAGTTTAATTATATTGTTTTTCGTATTTTATTAAGGATTTAATTGGTTTGTAATTTTTGAAACTAGAGCAAGTCTCTCCTCTCAGGTTTTCTTGGCGGTTCTTTCCTGAGATGCTTTTATTTAACCGTCTAGGGCAGGGTATAAATACTCTGTAATTGTCTCATTAGAAAAGGAATGAATACAATTATTACTTCGCCCTAAGTAATTGTGTTCTCTCCCAAGCCTCTTTGAGTCGAGCCACACCGGCAACGCTCACGTTCATCAATTACGAGATCTTTCCGGTACAGTCCACACCGGGCTCGTACCAACTGGTGCTTCCATCTTCTGAACCATGTCCTCCGATGTGAATGCTTCCAACCAGGCCGCACCTCAACTCGCGGATCTAGCAGCTTCCGTCGCCGAGTTGCGCGATCGGATCTTGAGCGTCACCGACGACGTCCAAACCCTAATCCGTACGGTGGAGGTCGATCACCTTCGCACGGACAACGTGATCGACATGCTGACGGGGCGCAATCAGGCGAGCGAGACTGACGGCGCAAACCCTAATCGGCTGAACCCTAATCCCGCGCAACAGCAGCCGCCGGCCGGGGCGAACCCTCCGGTCGTTCCCGCGGATCTCGCACTTGCCCAGATCTTACCGCCCCCTCGCGAGCCGCCGGACCCGTACCATCCGCAAGCCGACCCCCCTCGTCGCGGGATTGATATTAGGGCACCACCCGCCCAGGAATCCATACCAAAGTTACGGGTTGAGCCGCCACACTTCAACGGCACTGACCCGCGGGGATGGGTATACAAGGTCCAGGCCTACTTCGACTACTTCCGCACCGCTGATTATGATCGTCTCAGACTCGTTGGGATGCTTTTCGACCACCCCGCCTCGGATTGGTTTCGTTATTAGCGGGACAATCACGGGGACGAGACGTGGCCTGCATTCCTGCTCTCCGTCCAACAACGGTTCGATCCCAATCACTATGAGGACTATGTCGGTCTCCTTGCTAACCTGAAACAAAAGACGACGGCTTTGGAGTACCAAACGGAGTTCGAAGCGTTGCTCAACAACGTCCGCGGCTTATCGCAACCGACTTTGATCTCGCTTTTCAAAGCGGGGTTGAAGCAACCGGTCCGCCGCGAGCTCAATTTGCGTAACCCGACTACGTTATCGCAAGCCTTTGCGTTGGCTCGGGAACTCGCCGTATCATTCCATGAGTCCTCGTTTCAATGGACCACAACGCCTAAGCGCCCTTGGCAGACCGGTGGTGCTCAGCCAACTGCACCACCGAACGTTGCCTCTGCCCCAGCAGCCACAACGACGTCGGTAGGTCCCTTGGACCGCTCCGCAAACCTGAACGGTAATCCTTCATCTCTTCCTATTAAGCGTTTAACTTTAGCTGAACACGAGGAACGTTCTAAAAAAGGTTTGTGTTATAATTGTGATGAGAGGTACACTCGCGGACATCGCTGCAAACCGCGTTTCTTGCTGCTGGGCTGTGATGATTCGGATGACGAAGCATCTGAACCGGTTGATCAAGAGGAGGAGGTTGTTATGACAGGCGATATTTCTAGCATAAATTCCATGGAAGGTTTGTCCAGTCCCAAGTCCTTGAAAATTTCAGGATCTATTTCAGACATGCCAGTACAGGTTTTGATCGACGGGGGCAGTACACACAATTTCATCCATCCTAGTGTGGCCGAGCATTTACAGCTGCCCTTGACAGCTGTCACGCCTTTCAGAGTTTATGTGGGCAACGGGGCTTACTTGCAGTGTACTCATCAGTGTTCGGAGACAGTGGTTGTCTTACAGGGCTATGAGTTTCCTATAGATCTATTTGTCCTCGCAGTTCATGGACCTCAGGTCGTGCTCGGAGTTCAGTGGTTGCAAACTCTCGGCAAGGTGTCGCATGACTATGCTCAGTTGACTATGGAGTTTCAGTGGCAGGGTCAACCTATTTTATTACAAGGGGATCGTTTGTCTCCTAAGCCGATTTCGTTGCACACCTTACAGTCTCTATGCGACTCCCAGGAAGTCGCCGAATTCTTTGAAGTCCTACACCTGCCGACCGACGCAGGGGGTTCTCTGGCGGGCACCTCTTTCTCTATTCTGGATGAGGTGCCTCAGCCTCTGCGCGACGTCCTACAACAGCATGCACAAGTTTTTCAGATACCAAGTCACTTGTCGCCGAACAGGCCCTGGGACACCGTATTCACCTACAGCCGAACACTAGGGCAATCAATGTGCGCCCCTACAGGTATCCCTACTTCCAGAAATCTGAAATTGAGAAACAGGTCCTTGATATGTTACAACAGGGTCTCATTCGCCACAGTACTAGTCCTTTTTCTTCGCCTGCTCTATTATTCAAGAAGAAGGACGGCAGTTTCAGATTCTGCGTTGATTACCGTGCTCTGAACACGGCAACTGTGGCAGACAAATTCCCTATTCCCACCGATGATGAGCTCTTTGATGAATTGGGTGGGGCGACTGTCTTTACGAAACTTGATCTCCGTTCCGGCTATCATCAGATTCGCATGCACTCTGCGGATATTTACAAAACAGCTTTCCGGACACATGATGGTCACTATGAGTTTTTAGTCATGCCCTTCGGATTGACTAATGCTCCTTCCACTTTCCAAGCTGCGATGAACCAAATATTCGCTCAATATCTACGACACTTTATTATCATCTTCTTCGACGACATCCTTATTTACAGTGCCACGCTCGTCGAGCACGCCCAGCACCTTGCCGTCGCCCTGCAGGTCTTACAAGACAACCACTTCTTTGTCAAAGGTTCCAAATGCTCTTTCGGAACCACTACCGTTGAAAACCTGGGTCACATCGTTACAGCTGGCCAGCTCGTGGCCGACCCCTCCAAGCTCGCGGCCATGACTGAGTGGCCGAGTCCGAAATCTGTCAAGCAGTTACGCGGATTCCTTGGCCTCACTGGGTACTATCGGAAGTTTATCCGCAATTATGCTTTATTGGCTGCTCCTCTTACTGATTTACTGAAAAAGGATCGGTTTCTGTGGTCACCTAAGGCGGAGACAGCGTTTCAGCGCCTCAAGGAAAAGATGATATCGCCTCCGATTCTTCAACTTCCAGATTTTTCAAAGTCATTTGTTGTTGAGACAGACGCGTCAGACGAGGGCGTGGGCGCAATATTATTACAAGAGGAGCGACCATTGGCCTTTTTCAGCAAGAAGCTGGGGCCGAGGCGTCGTGGTTCATCCGCCTATCACCAGGAACTTTTCGCTATTGTTTCTGCCGTCCAGAAGTGGCGACAATACTTGCTCAGGCGAGAATTTCTTATCCGAAGCGATCAAAAGAGCTTGCGCGAACTACTTTCTCAGGTTATTCAAACACCCGACCAGCAATTTTTCATGCGGAAGTTGATGGGCTACAAGTGCCGTATCGAATACAAGTCTGGTGCAAGTAACCGTGTGGCGGACGCGTTATCCAGGTGCATGATTGAGGATGATCCGCCATTACGGGAGTTCATGGCGTTTACGACGCCCGTGCCGGACCTCCTTCGCCGTTTGAAGGCGGAGAACTCAGCCTTGCCGGATTTGTGCGCTTGGCACGAACAAGCGCGCACCGGGTGCCTACCGTCGCCGTTTCAGGTGCATGACGGGATTCTATATTACAATCATCGGCTGGTCATTAGCAGTGAGTCTCCTATCAAAGCTGAAATCCTCACTGAATTCCATTCCTCTCCATCGGCTGGCCACCCGGGCGTTGACCGCACTTTTCGGCGAGTTGCGGACGTTTTCTATTGGACGGGTATGCGTCAGGATGTCCGCCGGTTTGCAACATCATGCCTCATTTGTCAATCGACTAAGTACAACACTCAGAAACCTGCAGGTTTATTGCAACCGTTGCCCGTTCCTTAGCAGGTTTGGGACACTGTCGCTATGGACTTTATAACGGGTCTTCCGCCCTCCCGGGGTCATACTACTATCTTCGTGGTGATTGACCGCCTCTCTAAATACGCCCACTTTAGGGCGTTGGGGCCGAGCTACGACGCTACCAAAGTCGCTTCCGTGTTCGTAGAGATTGTGGTTAAGCATCATGGGATCCCAACGACAATTGTGTCTGATCGTGACCCTATTTTCACGAGTGCTTTCTGGACTGAGTTGCATCGATTAAGTGGTACAAAGCTATTACATAGTACCGCATATCACCCTCAGACGGACGGCCAAACGGAAGTCTGTAACCGAGGGTTGGAGCAATACCTGCGCGCCTTCACTCATGCTCGACCGCGACGTTGGCTTGATTTTTTGCCATGGGCAGAATTGGCTTTGAATTCAACTTTCCATGAAGGTCTGCGTATGTCACCTTTCAAGGCTCTTTATGGGCGTGAACCGCCACCTATTAGCCGCGTCACGGCTCCGATTGGGCCCCCTACACCGGCGTCGGACGCCATTCAGGACCGGGAACAAGTCCTGGAGCTTCTTCGCACCAATCTCCAGAAGATGCAACAACGCATGGCTCATCAGGCCAACAAACACCGACGTGACCTTGAGTTTAACGTCGACGATGAAGTGCTTCTCAAGCTCCAACCATACCGACAACATTCGGTGGCACGGCCAGTGTCCGCCAAGCTTTCCAGGAGATTTTACGGGCCGTTTACCATCCTCGAGAGGATCGGGGCTGTTGCGTATAGGCTGGCCTTGCCAGACACGGCCCGCATTCATAATGTCTTTCATGTGTCTCAGCTTTGCCCATTCGTCACGGACGAAAACGCTCCTCAGCCGGCCTCCCTACCGGCGGAATTCCTCTACGATCGCCCCATTTCCCGTCCGCTACGCGCAAACGCTGCCCGTGAGGTTTTAGTGGACGGACATGCCCGTCAGGAATGGTTGGTCGAGTGGGCCGATGGTGAACCAGCTGCGACGTCTTGGGAGCCAGTCGAGCCTTTACGTCGTGCTTTTCCTTCTTTGCGGCTTGAGGACAAGCCGAATCTCAACGGGAGGGAGATTGATACGGTTTAGGAGGACGAACCGGCAAGACAGACAAGACCGGTTAGAGAACGGCGTAGACCGAAACGTTATGATATGTAATAGTTAGTTTAATTATATTGTTTTTCGTATTTTATTAAGGATTTAATTGGTTTGTAATTTTTGAAACTAGAGCAAGTCTCTCCTCTCAGGTTTTCTTGGCGGTTCTTTCCTGAGATGCTTTTATTGAACCGTCTAGGGCAGGGTATAAATACTCTGTAATTGTCTCATTAGAAAAGGAATGAATACAATTATTACTTCGCCCTAAGTAATTGTGTTCTCTCCCAAGCCTCTTTGAGTCGAGCCACACCGGCAACGCTCACGTTCATCAATTACGAGATCTTTTCGGTACAGTCCACATCGGGCTCGTACCAGGTTGACAGGTAAAATCTCTTTCAATGGCGGGGAGAGTCACTTTGACGAACTTGGCATGCCTTCTAGTTTATGTTATTCAATCGACTTTTGTGCCATAATTAATTTGTGATGTTGTAGATTCCCAAAAAGGATTTTTTTTAAATACACGAATAATTGAAAAAAAATACTCCCTCCGTTTCAAAATAGTTGTTCATAGACAAAAGTGCACATATATTAAGGGGAAAAAATTCTTCAAAAAATACCCCTATAAAGTGGTATTTTCTACTCCAAAAAGTTGCTTTGGAAAAAGTGTATGTTTAGTGTGGTGTAATTATTAAGGGTATAAATGGAAAAAATTATTATATGAACAACTATTGTGAAACAAGAAAAATTGTCTATATGGACAACTATTTTGAAACGGAGGGAGTATGTCCGTACGAACGAAATTAATTCATATTTTAGATACAAACACCTATATTCACGTGATCCTTTTTCTTACCTTAAATGTTTAGCAATCGCATCCTTTTATGAGCGATGAAAATTTCGACCACGTCGAAGGTGGGTATGTAAAATACACACCGAAGTTTGTGTTAATGTTTAAAGTTACAAACTTGGTTACAACTTACAACCAAGTTTGTGTTATTATCTCGAGTTTCTTGTTACAAAAGAAAAAGTTTTGGATGACGTGTCTGCTGTAGGATCCAATGGAGATGATGAAGGCGGGAGAGGGAGGCGCAACAAATTAACGTAACCCTTCCCCCACCAGGAGGGCCAAAACCCCCAACTCAGCTACCCTTCAAACTTGAATTATCACAATTGCTGTCTCCAAAATCAAATATCCAAATCCTTCTTCTACACTTGCTGTAGATGCTTCTTCTTTGATCTTCTTCTTCCATCTGATCCGCAAATTCCCCTTGCCACCCTTGCCAATTTTCTCCTATGTCAGGTCCGTCCTCCGAAGCCTCTTCCGTGCCGCTCCTCCGCTCTCGAAATGGCGGCGGCGAGGGGTCTGACTCAGCCTCCGGCAGCGGCAACCCGCCGCAGGCCTCCCTCGCTTTGCTTCTCGGCCGAGCCGCGGGGAGGCGCGGGCCGTCAATCCTTGTGAGGGAGACTGCGGCGCTGGAGCTGGATCAGCGGCGCGCCGACTGGGGGTACTCCAAGCCTGTTGTGGCGCTCGATATCTTCTGGAACATGGCGTTCGTGGCGGTCTCGGTGGTGATGCTGATTTGGACGGCGCGCGAAAGGCCTAATGTGCCGGTTAGGGTTTGGATCTGTGTGTACGCGTTTCAGTGCTTGGTACATGTGGTGCTTGTGTGGATGGAGTACCGGAGGAGGGTTTCGAGAGCGGCGCGGACGCGGAGGGGAGACGGTAGTCGCCGTGGTGGTGGAGATGAGGAGGCGGCAGAGCCTACGGTGGCGCGGAATGAGAGCGACGATGAGGATGATGTGACTCTAGGGGTTTCGACTCGGACGAGGTAAGTTCATTCCATTCGATTCGACTCTAGCGTCGCTTGACTGATTCTGTTTCTTGTGATAGTAATGTGTTGTGGATAGAGTGTAGCCTCGACTCCAATTAGATAAGTAACATGCTATTGGAACATCGGGTTGCTAAGTTGTTATGATTGTACTGAAACAAATTGGAACATCGATCGGGTAGCAAAACTTCAAACTTTTATATGTAGTAGGTATTCTTTTTGTGATACAAGTTGGTTTGATGGATTATTACTAGTATTTCCGACTAATTAGATAACTTCTTGTTCATACTATGATGAAAAATGAAGTGAATTCACATTGTACTATGGAATCGGGATCATCAGTGACTCAGCTATTTAAAAATGATGAGTCAAGATTATACAATTTGGCCCTACTAGATGTATCATGGATTCATGGGACAGTAGTATTAGGATAAAGTATGCTATTCAGGTGTGTTTCTCCCATTGCTCTTAGTTTTACTAATCCTTGTATCTCTTTGCCGTACTTTCCAGTTTCGCAAAGAATTGTGAATCAGTCAATACCATGGCTTCATTTCTATGGTGGATTGTTGGATTCTATTGGGTTGTATCCGGTGGTGATACGCTCATGCAAGATGCTCCCCGGCTTTATTGGTATGTTTAGAATTTTGTTCAATTCTTGTACTCTTTGGTCTCCACCCGACCCCAACCTCTTTAACTTTATGAATTTTCTGATTTAATGTCATCAAGTAAATTATAGGAATTCTGGTGCAAACCTTAAAATGTTCTCGCAATAGACTTGGTCTTTAGCAGTGACCAGAGTTTAACATATGAGTGTGGATACTCAGCATTAAGTATATATTGGCATTTTGCTATCAGTCTACCCTTTTCGCTTCAACTTCTGTCTTGCATTAATATTGAATCAATACATTGTATTGTTTACTTAGATTGAACTGCTGCTACATAAAGTTCACTGAATTTCTGCCAAAGTATGTCTGTAAAAAATAACAACGGAAAGGTCCATTTTGAATTATCTAGAATCAAGGGCTCCCCTCTCTTCTGGTAACAACTCCAGTGGTAAATGCTTAAGCATTACCCTTGGTGCAACCTATAAGCTGTCTTTGTGCTGTGTAGTAAACTTATCTAAGGAAAAAAAAAATGTAAAAAGGGTGGAAAAAAGCTTCCATTTGTCTTCCAACGAAGGGGCAGTAAACTTGGAGGACATTGATACTTCATGGACGAGACCAAGCTGTTGTAAACTTTTCATTTATTTGGAGTGACTTCCATTTTTAATTTTTTACTCTTCAGAAGTCCAGGATGGGACAGTGCCTTGGTGAATGCAATACTATTTGCTGAGCTAGATTATTAAGGGGAAAACAGTGATCCATTATTTTGTACTGTTTGGCTTCTGCAAGGAAACCTACGCATATGTTTGATAAATCGATCCATTTTGACTTTGGTTTAAATTATGTTAAAATCTGGGGACTGGATGTGTGACCTTAATCAAGCTCTGAATTTGAACTTGGAGGGTGGGCTGTGAATCCTGGTATTGGTTTATTTGGATGATGAAATAGAAAGATAGTAAGGAGAAAGTTTAAAGGAAAGGAGAGGGGTGTGTAAAGCACATGAAATTAGGAAAGCAAAAAATTAATATAATTACAGACCTTGACTCGTTGAGTTATTATAGCCTGATGTACTGCGCAATCGAACATGTTCCGTCTTCACTCTCTTTTTGTAGATGAATGTCTATCATTGCTGTTGTCCTTTGTGCTTCTGTTGTGTCTAAACATGCAATATCCTCTCGTTCTTAACTTTGTTTAGTATTAATAATTCTTTTCTGCCTACCCATGCAGGTTAGCTGTTGTATTTCTCGCTTTTGATGTTTTCTTTGCCATATTCTGCATAGTTCTTGCCTGTTTGATAGGAGTCGCCTTGTGTTGCTGCTTGCCATGCATCATTGCAATTCTTTATTCTGTTGCAGGCCAGGTACGTAACATGAATGAAAACCAGCTGCACATGTCATGTATGATATAATTTCAGTAGAAACACTGTTCATTACTAAATGTCTATATCTTGTAATTTTGTTTACAAATGCAGGAAGGTGCATCAGATGCAGATCTCAGTGTTCTTCTTAAATACAGATTCAGAAGTTCATTGAATGAGGAAAAGACTAGTGTTGGAGCAGGAATAATGGTTCCAGTAGATACTAGTAGCGGATACTTAGCAACTGAACGTGTTCTTCTGCCAGAGGATGCTGTAAGTCAATATTTATGTGCCATTTTTATCTATGTATTGTAGTGTCTAAATTAGATATGTGCTGACTTCTGATGTTACACATAATATTTCAGTCTTAAGTTTTGATATTCTTTCCATCCTTAGCGTTATAAACCAACACAAAGTGTAGCATGAAACGTTTGTTAATGAGAAAAAAAGTGTTTTTTGAATGTTTGAAATTGCCAAAGTGAACAATTTATTATGTAAGAATAAGAATTTTGTAGCTGATAACCTGATACTGCTGATACTGTTACCTTCCTAGGAAAGTGCATGATGATGCATGGTCATATACTTGCTGGGAAACAATTGAGTTGTTTCTTTTTAGTTTGTATATTTGGTATATGCCCTGTAAGATAGAGAGTCATTGATATATAGTGTCTAGCTGCATTATAGTTGCATCTGTGAACCTAGCTTCATATGTATTTGTTGTCATTTTGTCTTGGAAGTAAAACTTTACTTGTTGAATCATGGGCTGTGGCCCTGCTGTGCATCACGTGGTCCTTACTTGCCTTCCCTCTTCCCCTCCTCCCCTGATTCATGTTTGACCATCCACAGTCCTGTATGTGGTCCTTTTTTAGAAGATCATTAATTGGTGTGCAGAATTGCAATGTGTTCGATAATCCATAGCATATTTATGTGTTCCTTTCTGATTATTTCTCATTTGGTCTCTCTTTTTCACATGCTTCAAGGATCATCATAAACCACACTATTCACTCCAATAAGATAAAACACCTCATTTTATGAGATTGGCAAAAAGCTTAAACATAAATTAGTACAGTATGTCATAATCTTTTGAATTTTAAAAAATTTCTGTTTACTTGGAAAATATTATTCTGTGGTATTCTTATTTTGCAAACTTAGTGAATATTTGATACGGTTTAGGCTGGTCAAATTGATTGAAGATGATAGTTTAGTAATAAATTTCCATTTCCTTCTTAGATTTATGCAAAATAAGCAGTACAGCCATTTTAAAAGCACATTCAGGTGAATCTAGAGTATTTAGGAAGATAAGAACAGGTGAAACATGTTTTTCAAACTTCTTTTTTCAACATAAATAGCATATATAGGGTAGATTAGTGGATCCTTTGCTTCTCTACACCCAGAAATCACGGGCGTCTGCTTCAGACTTTGCTGTCTTCTGAGAAGGTGGGAATTTCAGTGGCGAAATCCATCACCAAGTTATAAAACTCAAGAATGAGTTTTTCAATAGTTGTTTATGAATCTGAAAATTTTAGATCTTACAATTTTTTACTATGCTGATGAGCAGGTTCTTGTTTATCTTATTAGTTATCTCATAAATTTGATTTATATCATTAACATATCTTAATAAACATTCCCTCGATATTTTTGTTTTTACATTATTTTTTTTCCTTTTTTTGGAATATTAGGAATGCTGCATCTGCCTGTGCTCTTATGAGGATGGAGCTGAGCTACATGCTCTCCCATGTAATCACCACTTCCACGCAACGTGCATTGTGAAATGGCTGAAGATGAACGCGACATGTCCCCTCTGCAAGTACAACATTCTCAAAGGAGATGAACAGGTTTAATGACGAGATTCTATTCATTTGCCAGTGTACAGAAGTCTTGGTTTGGTGAAGGACAGCACTTATGCAAATAGAAGTTCAAAGATGTTTTCCCTTGTCTTTCAGTGAGTGATGCATATAGGTAATAGGCTAAATTGGAGGCAATTTTTTTTTTTGTCTAGTTTCGATGGATAGACGTGATCAACAACTACGTTGTCATGTGGATTTCGGATTTTGTGGCTGTTAAGCTTTATATAATACGGTGTATCTTCTAGTCCTTGTCTTGAATGCATGTGATTCTACAGCCTCGAAAAGTTTGATTTGACTTGATTTATTTTTGGTCGAATATTTGACTTCATAATTTGTTCACATGCAGAATAGCCAAAATTCTCGAAACAATTCTAAATAAGAGGCAGGATGTAAATCGATTATGAAGTATATTGCTAACAAAAAGTTAATAGATATTTGATTTGCGTATTCGTTGTAATTTTTGGAAAGTTGAAAGAAACGCTTACAAAATGAGTGGAGATCTTCTACAACCTTAAGAATTTGAGAATATATAATTATTAAAAGGGTTTTATACGGGGAAAATAAAAATGAGAAAAATTTCAAAAGAATCATTTTCAACGTTTTATTCCAATAATATACCCCTTCTAACTTTTTTTTTCCAAACATATAGTATCTTTTTATTGGTTTTCCAAAATTACCCTTAAAAATAGAAAAAATGATAAAACCTATTCCTACTATTATCACGAACTAAGAACACTGCAACTGTTCGACAATTCGATCAGCGAGAGGACATTCCAATATTTCGGCAATTTGCAACTCCACATTCTTATTCGATCAATAAGTAACAATATTTAAAGAGTCACTTTCGGGTGCATTTTGATGCTATAGTGAAATTTGCGAGCAATTTTGGAGCGTTGGATTAATAACAGTAACATGAACAACCAAGATTAAAACATTATTATTTAACAAAAGAGAAAAATAATGGGGGTTGATTTGTTTGGATGTCACGGAAGCTAATTATAGTATAATTTGACGCGCGGGACAAAAATACCCCTTAATCCAAAATTTCAACAATCAACGCTTCTTTTTACTTTTCTCCCTTACACAACTCTACTCGTCCGACGAACGATGTACGAACTCTAAAATTCACTCACATCGCTACGCAAATCACTCCCATCATCCTCTAGCTCATTCAAATCGTCGATTGTTCTAATTCTATGGAGAAACAAATACAAGAAGGTATGCATAAACTTATAGGATTTTCTAATGTTTGATTTTCTATGGCTCTAGGGTTTGATTTTCAGTAATGGAAGTGTTTATGGGTTTTTTTGGGTGATTTTTGATGGTTTTGGTGTGGTGAACTATTATTGCTCACTTTGTGTTTATTTTTCTAGAAAAATGGTTGCTTATATTGTGAAGTTTTGAGCTTGTGGTTCATAAGTTATTAGAAAAATGGTTAAATTAGAAGTATTGATTTTTTGATGACATGTTTTTGGTATAGAATGCATGATTGACGATATGTTGCCACTGTTGAAGTTGTCTACTAAGTCTTCCTAGGGGAAATCTCAATTTAAGTTTGTATAGATCTTGTCATATGAGTGACAAATGAGAAATGTGCATTTGACACTTGAGAAATTATATATTTGGTAGCCTATTAGCTCAAATGGTGGAGCAATGTGCATATGCACATAGATGTGGGTTCAAATCCCACATAGGCTAATTCTTGATACATTCATGTCTTTTTGTTCATATCGGTTGTTCTTTTGGTTCATGTCTTTTTAAAGTAAGGTTCATAATATTTCTTCTTATGGTTCATAAAATTTTGTTCCATGTTTTTTGTTTATAACAATTTGTAACACCCCCTTTTTATACAGGGATATTACCGCCAATGACCCCAAGATTAAACTCTCGAAGTCACCCAAGGCTTACAATAACTACAAAACTTAACCAAAAACTTTAAAAATGCGAAAGATACATATATATATATAAACGATGCGGAAGTCGGATACAATAGTTGAATAAACATGAACGGATAAAAAATTGAAATGGAAAGGGTCCCACAAGTCGGAACTTCGACCCTTAAAATTATTCTAACTTTTTCCAAGCTAACCACCTTCACTGTAGTTGCTCCTCAAGCTTGCTCCTCGTGATCCTCGACGTAGAACTCTACTCCTGATGTGTCGCGACGAGAAATGCGATGGACACTAGTCGACCATGCAAGGAAAATAAACGGTCAGTTAGTCATGTGACAAACTAAGCAAATAGGGTTTTGGAAGGTGGTTTGGTTTTTTAGGAAGGGACGAGTTGGGAAGTCGGGCACCGAATGAAAGCCGATCCCATCCTCGGACCTCGGACCTCCTATGAAAACTATGATTTGAAGAAAAGAGTGAGAACGTCACCCAAGGGTGAGTCTCGGTTTAGAAAGAAAGATTTACTTATGTTAGGAACTTGAGTTTCACACATTTAGTCAGGTGGGTGATTAAACCTCTCGCTGATCACGTTTCCCTCTACCAACCTCACCGCATACGTGTTGTGCGAATTCAGATTGGAGCCAGAGAATTACGGAATCCGAGAGTAAGGATGGCATTCCATTTTGTACTAGCCGTCCTATCATTTTAATTTTCGCCATCGGGCGCCTATTTAATCTTTACCAATTTTAAAGATCACAATATTGTTGCACTTGGAATTAAGCATACTTTTTAAATACGACAAAATGTGGGTTACGGCCCCACGAAAATACTGAAAAGACAGAATGTGGGTGACGACCCCACGGAAATACTCAAAGGTTGGGTTGCAATCCCAGACTAGCACGAGCTACATACCATCACCCCTCATCGAGCGAGCGGGTATTGACCATGGTCTTAAAGGTAGAGCAACTGCTCAAGATTAAATTCGAATGAATCGACGCGTATAAAATAAAGTACACAAACACAAGCCTACTCATCTAGGCACGCATATCACAAGGCAACGACCCTACAATCCATCTAGTGTAACCTAAGTACAACTAGAAATAACATGTCATTAAATATAGAACAATATAAATCCTAAATTCATTTTATTGCTTACAAGAGTTCCCAACATAGTCATAAAACACTTTAAAGCACATGAAAACATATAACAAGATATGTTACATGCTTGATAAAACGAGTGATGCATAAAACAACTTTATATGGAAATCGAACCCAAACCACTTGCCTCGTAATTGACGTAGATGGTTTACGAAACGATCACTCACGATTAAGAACTTATTCTTGTTTTAATCAACCACAAAATAAATTATCGTCAATTTATTTTATTCATTTGATAATGTTGATTTTCTGAGGAATGACAACGGATTTAAGTTTATAAAAAAAATTATAAACTTACGCGTTATATTAATAATTTCCTTTCTATTAATATAATGTCATTTAGCCTTATCTTTTCATTATAACATATTAACCTAATCTTATTTTCAATATTAATCTATAATAAAAACTTATTACTTATACATATTCAACAACCTTATTATTAACTTAATTTAGTCAAATCATTTTAGTCTTATAGTGCAATAAGAAATTCTAGTCTTATTAATCCATTTTTACAATACGAATTTAATTATAAATATACCAATATTACCCATTGAAAATTCATAAGTTTATTTAAATACTTATAAAAATGAAAATTTCTTAACATTTGTCCATTTAAATGCTTTTATCCATTTTAATTTAACAAATAGTTTTTTTTAAATTAAATAAAACCGAAAGAAATACCCTAAGTGAGCAGCATGGTCGGGCCCGGTCAGGCCCGACCTACTCACGCGCTCACCAGCAGCCTGCAGCGGTAGCACACACGGAACATGGCTGAAACAGAGGCTCGACTTCGGCGCCTTCGTTCTTCTTCGTCCGACATCCGTTCGGGGCATGTGAGTAGGCGTTGGAACCGTAAGAGAAAGAGCTTTCCAATGATATATATAGAAAAAATTTGGTTGTGTGTGGAATGATTTCGAGCCCAAAAACCCAGCCTTGCTCTGTTTTTTCGCTGAATAGAGTCGACTTTTTCCCGAGCCAATTTAGCCAAATTTGAGAGCATTTTTGAAGAAAGTTTCTAAATGAAAAGTGTGTATGACGGATTGTTCCTCTCATTGGAATTTTATAGCACTCAAAAAGACCCCTAGAATGCTTCAATCGAAGCTCACATCAATACTCCGAAAACAAAGCGTCGCTTTGCTTTAATTCGGCTTTATCCAATAATTACCGGCTAGTTTAAACGATTCAACCATCCAATTAACCCTCCGTTACTTATTCTTATCCTTCCACATCATTATCTCCATCCAATTCAAGCTTTTAAGAGCCAATTTCGACCATTTAATTCTTATTAGGTCACGTTAAATGCACAGAAATTCGACCCTGAAATTTGTATTAATTCGAACAATTGATTAAGGGGTTTTATAGAACACCTCATGAGCTTTCCGGAACATCTTTAGGATCAAAAATCCGTTGAGAAACGAGTGAGATATGACCATTTGAATATTCGGGCTCAAGGTTGAAGACACCCCAATCGGGTTTCAATCCATTTCCGAGAAATTGCACAAACAACCCTCTTGTTTTGCAAAAGTGATAATGTCCTTCCACCTTAACTTTTTCACTCCAAATAAAATAGATAGTTATCATTTGAACTTTAAACAATTTATTTTATTAAAATTTAGCTTTAAAAACACTTATATGAATTTTAGAAATATTATTATAATACTTTTTCATAAGTATTATCACTTGTAATTACTCTCTTACAATTTTAAATAATAAACAACTCATATTATTCATGATTATATTTTATTATATTACAATAATCATACAACCATAATTCTTATGGTTCTTATTTAATATGAGAACATAATTTTTGTAACCTTTACTATGGGGTTTTAAGTTTTAACCTTATAAACCAACCTTATAACATTTAAAATGTTATAACATTATAAATTTAAGAAATAAAATATGTAAATATTTTATCATGATAAAGAAAAATATAAAATTACATTTTTACCCTTTATAAAAATGAGGGATATTACACAATTGAGAGAGATTGAGAAAGAAAAACTTAATTTTATTCTTGGAATGAAACCAATTTATATTACAAGAGTGCAGATAGGAGAGAGAGACAAAGCATTAAATAGACCTCCTAGAAACTCTAAGTACATACATGGGAATTCTACATGCAGAATATAAATGGTGTTTGACCTAGGGAATTAACTAATAGCTTTATTAGCATTAACATTGTCTAACATCCCCCCGCAAGCTTGGTGATATAGATAAGCCATACCAAGCTTGGATGTGAGACACTGAAATCCAGCAAGATGAAATCCCTTCGTGAGAAGATCAGCCAGCTGAAATTCAGAGGGAACGTGAGAGATTTGAATAATTTTTGCATCAATTTTCTCTTTAATGAAATGTTTGTCAATCTCAACATGCTTTGTCTTATCACGCTGAACCGGATCATGAGCTATGTTAATGGCAGACTTATTGTCACAATACAACTTCATTGGATCTTCCCACTGAACTCTTAAGTCATTCAAAATGATCCTCATCCATAATAGTTCACAAATACCATGTGTTGTTGCACGAAATCCAGCCTCTGCACTAGATCGTGTAACAACCCCCTGCTACTTACTTCTCCAAGCAACCAGATTCCCACCAAGATAGACACAATATCCAGTAGTAGAACGCCTGGTTACAACATCACCAACATAGTCCGCATATGAATAAGCTTCAAGTAGAAGCTTATCACTTTTGGTGAATAAAATACCCTTTCCCGTAGTGCCTTTAAGGTATCTAAGTATCCTGTAGGTAGCTTGGAGATGCGGTTGTCTGGGATCTTGCATAACTTGAATAATCACACCTACAGAGAAGGTGATATCTGGTCTGGTGTGAGCAAGATAAATTAGTTTCCCACATAATTTCTCGTATAATTGCTTGTCAATTGTTGGTTTATTTTCAGATTTACCAAGTTTTTTATTGTAGTCAAAGGGAGTGGCAATTGGTTTGCATTCTTCCATTCCTGCTTCTTGGAGGAGATCTTTGATATATTTTTGTTGAGAGATAAATATATCAGATTTAGATCGTGCTACTTCAAATCCTAGGAAGTATTTCAACCGACCAAGCTCCTTGACCTCAAATTCTCGAGTGAGTGTTGCCTTCAAACGAGATTGTTCAGCTACATCATTTCCTATCATAATAATATCATCCACGTACACAAGAAGAATACTTACCCCCCTGAGTCAGAGTGCCTTACAAATAAACTATGGTCACCTTGACTCTAAGTATACCCGACAACACGCATTACACCCCGAAACCGGCCAAACCATGCACGTGGAGATTGTTTTAAACCATACAAGGCTCTCTTCAGTTTACAAACATGGCTAGGAGAGGTTGAAGAAAAACCAGGAGGCAAGCTCATATAGATATCTTCATTCAAATATCCATTGAGAAAAGCATTTTTCACATCAAATTGATACAATTCCCAATCAAGATGAGTGGAAATGGATAAAAGCATATGAACCGTAGACATTTTTGCGACTGGAGCAAAAGTTTCTTGATAATCCAAGCCATAGGTTTGAGTAAAGCCCCGAGCAACCATACGTGCTTTGTACCGAGCCAAGGAACCATCAACATTGTACTCAGTGGCGGAGGTATGTTGGGACCGCCCCCATTGGATTTTTTTAAAAAAAATATAAAATATGTAAAATATTATTAGTGTAAAAAGTGTGCAAATATTAATAGTTTTACATATATAAGTGATTCAACATGTACTATATATATTATACAATACAGTCAAACGATTCCCATCTTTCAACTAGCAAATATTTTTTTTATGAAAAAGGGTCTCATATACAAAAAAAAAAATAATTTTTATACAGAAAAATATAAAATTTTATTAAAAAATACAAAATTTTCCGTACAAAATTTTTTTTATATAGAAAAATACATTATTTTTTCTGTAATTAGGAATTTAGCCCCCACTGGGGTAAATTTCTGGCTCTGCCCCTGATTGTACTTAATAGCTTTGACCTATTTACAACTCACAATATTCTGATCATGGGGCCACTCAACTAGCTCCCACGTTTTATTTGCCTCAAAAGCATTCATTTCCTCAGCCATAGCTTGTCTCCATTCAGTAGATTGAAATGCTTCCCTGGAATTCTTAGGTATTCGAATCTTATCAAGATTAGTAAGAAATTGCTTGTGATGATCAGAAAATCGTGCTAAAGAAGCATAATTAGACAAGGGATAGAGGGGCCTTTTTGTACATGCTCTTGAACCTTTATGGAGCGCAATGGGCTGATCTATTGGTGATGAAGATGGAGGTGCATGAGGTGCCGAAATCGGATCAGATGTTGGTTGGTGAGAGGAAGAGGGGACTCGTCGAACATACATCTTGTTGAACCTGGGAGAAGTGATTTTTGAAGTTTGTGGTGGTAGCGGTGTTGAGGTTTGTTCACTTGCTGATGGTTCAATCACAGACAATGTTGGGGGCTGTTTAGCTGGTGATAATGAGTGCTCAACTGAGGGTGAGCGTTCAACAAGAGAATCAACGGTTGTGGAAGGCTGCTTTAAGGTAGGCGACAGGCGGCTGCTTAGTCAAGGATGATGTGAAGGGTTGTTCAACTGAGGGTGGAGAGGGCACAACAGTTGTAGGACCAGTGGTAGAGCCGACAACATGAGATGGATTTGAATTTGCATTAAGAGAGGAAGATTCAATGATGATAGGAGCCAAATGAAGGTTGATGGGGGTGAGGAAGTCTACTGAAATGGAGTTATCACATTCTGGTACAGTAGGTTCTAGAGCAGAAGAGGGGGTGTAATAAGGAGTATTTTCAGCAAAAGTAAGATCAGCTATAACAAATGTTTGTTTGGAAATAGGACAATAGCACTTGTACCCCTTTTGAGTATTGGAATATCCTATGAAGATGCATTTCTGAGCTCGAGGATCAAGTTTACCTCTATTTGGAGAATGGACTTGAGTATACACAGTGCAACAAAAAATCTTAGGCTCAAACCTATGATCAATTGAGAGATGGGGAAAAAAGAACTGAAGGTGTTTTATTGGAGTTTGATACTTGAGAGTTTTAGAAGGGGTTCAATTTATCAAATAGACATCAGTGAGGGTTGCTTCTCCCCAATAGAATTTTGGAACATTAGATTGAAACATGACAGCCCTAGTAACATTTAGAATGTGCCCATTTTTTCGCTTAGCAAGGCCATTTTGTTCTGGTGTATACACACAGGAAGACTCATGAATTATGCCTTTTGTGGTGAAAAAGGAGGAAAGGGTTTGATTAAAGTAATCTTTGGCATTATCAAATTGAAACCGTTGAATGGATCTGACAAATTGATTGAGGATCATAGCATAAAAGGCATGAATGATTGTACTAGCTTCAAACTTGTGTTTAAGCAAGGACAACCATGTAACTCGAGTGCAATAATCAATCAAGGTAAGAAACCAGCTAGACCCATTAATATTCTTGACTGGTGCAAGACCCCAAATATCACTATGGAACTCAAAAGGAACTAAACATCTTTTATCTTAAGTAGGAAATGAGGCACATTTGTGTTTGGCTTTTTCACAAGTAGAACAAACAAGATTTTTAGATTCTAATCCAATAAAGAGATTAGGGAGCTAGTGCTTCATAAGGGAAAGAGACGGATGGCCAAGGCACTGGTGTTGGAGCCAAAGATTGGCAGTGTTTGTGGTGCTTAGATAGGTGGAGGCATGAGAGTTCTCCAAGAGGTAAATGTCCCCACTTTTTCTACCACGTCCAATCATCGTCCCCGAGACCGGCTCCTATATTACACAACCAGAAGGAGAGAAAACAACCTCACAGTTAAGATCATGAATAAATTTCTTAACTGTTATTAGATTAGATGAGAGAGTGGGAATGAATAAAACATCATAAAGAGACAAGGAGGAGAAGACATTCACAGTGCCACTTCCCAAGATGGGTGCTGAGGTCCCATTGGCTGTAATGAGTTGCTTTTGACAAGTAATGCTTAATTTTATTCTTGGAATGAAACCAATTTATATTACAAGCATTAAATGGATCTCCTAGAAACTCTAAGTACATACATGGGAATTCTACATGCAGAATATAAATGGTGTTTGACCTAGGGAATTAACTAATAGCTTTATTAGCATTAACATTGTCTAACAACAATTGTTCGCTTCGTTCATGTTTGAATAACCTTAGGTTCATCATATTTTATCTTATGGTTCATGTCTTTTAGTTCATACTAGTTATTATTTTTATTCGGGATTTTTGGTTCATGGTACTTGTTCTTTCAGTTCATGTTTTTGTTAGCTAGGTTCATAACAATTCTTATGGTTCATGAATTTTAATTCTTAATAGTTTATCTTATAGTTCATATCATTTGGTAACCTATTAGCTCAAATGGCAGATCAATGTGCATGCACATAAATGTGGGTTCAAATCCCACATAGGCTAGCTCTTCGTACGATTTATGTCTTTTGGTTCATGATAGATCTTTTTTGGTTCATGTTTTTATATGCTTAGGTTCATGATATATAGTTTATCTTACAACTCATGTCTTTTAAGTCACACTAGTTGTTATTTTGGTTCACGTCATTTGGTTCATGATATTTGTTCATTTGGTTCATGTTTTTATAAACACGGGTTCATAATATTTCATCTCATGGTTCATGACTTTAAGTTAATAAATGTTGGTACATTGGTTCATGTCCTTACATGGTTAGGTTCCTAACAATTGCCAATAAGGTTCGTTAAATTTAATTCACAATACTTGTTATTTTGTCTCATTTATTAATAAATGATATTATGTTGGTTCATGTCTTTATACGGTTAAGTTCATAACAAATGTCAATAAGGTTCATGAAATTTAATTCATAATACTTGTTATTTTTGTCACGTAATCTAGTACATAAATCTTATTTTGTGGGTTCATGTCTTTATGCGATTAGGTTCATAACAATTTTAATACGGTTCATGAAATTTAATTCACAATAAATGTTACTTGTGCCATATATTCAAGTTCATAAATGGTATGTGTTAATAATTTTGGTATACTAGTTCACAATTTATGACCAATTGGTAAAAAAAATGATCTAAGTGCTAAGTTGACCATTTGGGCATTTTGTCGAACACATGTTGGGCGATTAGATGTGCATTGATCATTAACCTTTGTTTTCAATCAAAAACTTGAAGTTGTAAAGCAAAACATGCACAATCTTCATATGTTTGATTATAATCAACAAAAATCAGTCCAAAACACATAGAAACATGTAATTGAAGTACCAAACTCCAAAATTTGGAAAAATCCCCAAATGTGAACTTGAAACCATGGAAAAGAGATCTATAACAAAATATATGAAGAGAGAACATAAATTCGGGCCGAAATCAACAAAAAAAGTGAACCAAATTAGAAGAAGCAAGAGACAACAAGAATGGAGAAGATTCGATCGAAATAGGGGAAAAATAAATGCTCAAGCGGTTGAAGAAGACAATCATGTAGCTTGTGTTCTAACCTAATGGGTGAAAGACAAAAATACCCCTTCGTGTATAAAAATATTTAAGTGCGTGGGCTCATCCTGGCCATTAAAAATGCAAGATCGAACGGCTTAAAGTGGCTCGCATATTACACTGTAACGGGATTTTGCATCTCATCGTGATAGCTTGAACACATTTTAAAATATAAGTGTTCATATCAATTAATTTCATGAATAAATAATATCTTATAATAGTTATTTTATAAAATCATCAAAATTCTTATAATCTTATGCATCGTTAACCCGTTGGAATTGTTGAAATTAAAAATTCTCAACAAAAGATTGTATCGATTTGTGTAATTAATCAATTTAGATCTCACCCTTTAATTTATAAGATCGATCATACTTATCAAAGGATTGTTCCACCATTTTCGAGTCGTAGATTAGTATTAGGATATATGATATTTGTATTATATTTTAGTATCTTTTATGATATCCTTTATGTTATTATTTCTATCTTGGATATCAAGAAAGATAAGATCTCTTGATATCTCAAGACTTGTATTTAAACCCTTTGGGAATCAATGAAAGATAAAATCCTTTACACAATTCTTCTTTCATAATTATATGGTATCAGATTTTTAATCGATCCTCGTCTCTTCCGCCGCTTCAAAACCTAAACCTACCATGGCTGGTAACAAAATACCAGACAACACAGTACTTCCCGGCGATGATGCTTCGTCCAAACAGTCCGGCAATCTTCTTCTCGCTGCTGTTGGCACCCCAACATGACTCTCCAATTTCCTACTCTCAAATTCTCTCTTGAGCGACATAATTATACATTATGAAGGCACACAATCAAATCTTCCATTGAAGCATACAACATTGAGCACTTTCTCAAACCTGGGAGCGCACCGCCTGCCACCATTCCTGTGGCTTCTGATTCCGACGCGCTGCCCATCTCCAATGCCGCCTTCGCTGACTGGACACAGAAGGACCGCTTCATCCTCTTGTCGGTGCGTTCGACGCTCTCTACTCCATTGCTTGCCCATGTTGCTAGGGCGAAAACTACTTCCGAGGCATGGGGAATCCTTGAGCGTATGTTCTTCACTCAGACCCGTGCTCGTTCGATGCATATCAAACAGTAGCTACAAAATCTTAAGAAGGGCACTCTCAGCATTCTTGATTATGTCGAGAAAAAGCGAGGCTTTTCCGATGCCCTTGTTGAGTGCGATGTCATTGTATCTGACTCGGACTTCATCGAGTGCATCCTCAACAGACTTGACTCGTCATATGCAGCATTCTTAACCTCTTACAACATGCACAAAGAGCCGATATCCTCAGATGAGTTGCTTGGCCTGTTGCTGCGCGAAGAGGAACAAATCAATGCCTCTTTGCAATCCGTTACTGATTCAACGCTATCGGCTATTACTGCTAGTCGCACGCATCGCGGCTCGTCATCCACTCCTCGCACCACCGCTGGAATTGATCCCGCAAACTCGAGTCGTCCATCGTGTCAAATCTGTGGTAAACCTAGCCACGAGGCTATTAATTCTTGGCAAAGATCGAACTTGTCCGAGTTTCCGCCAACTAACCCTAATTACAACAATCGTGGTGGTGGGCGAAGCAATCGGGGCGGGCGTGGTGGCCGTGGCTCATCATCACGCTCATCGTACATTGAGGCCAATTCCCAAAATTTTTATGCATATCAACAACCACCACAATTTCAAGCGCCTACTGCCCCTCGTCAAACCTATTATATTGGCCAACAACCTTCGGCATTATGGATCCCAACTGGTGCTTTGACTCGGGTTCCACAAATCATGTTACGTCGGATTTCGGTAATCTTTCTGTGCACTCTGATTACACTGGCAATGATGGTTTACAAGTAGGCAACGGTATGTCTCTTCCTATTACGCATTTTGGGCAAAAATTCATTACCTGCTTACCCTAAACCTGTTCAACTTCATAATATTCTTTTTGTCACTCAAATTAAGAAAAATTTGCTCAGCGTTTCTCAATTGACCAAAGACAATGATGCTTACATGATTTTTTATCCTACCTGTTTTTTTGTGAAGGACAAGCAGGGACGAACACTCCTCAAAGGAACCGTTGAGAACGGGCTTTACCACTTGATCAATCCCAAACCCCCGCCTATTAACCCACCTCGAGCCTACCTTGGAGAAAAGACAACCCTTCAAATATGGCATGAGCGCTTTGGTCATCCTCATGAGTCAGTCTTTCGTCGTTTAGTGTCTAGGTTTCAATTACCTGTTTTGTTACATAATTTAAAACACGTTTGCGAGTCATGTCAGTTAGGGAAAAGTCACCGACTTTCTCTACCTAGTAGTCATACTTCTAGTTTATCTCCTTTTGAATGGCAATATTTGGGGTCCTGCCCCGGTTTCCTCATTTAATGGCAATATTTATTTTCTTATATTTGTTGATGACTGCACCAAGTTTGTTTGGATTTATTTCATGTCTCAAAAATCTCAGGTTTTATCCACCTTTCAACTATTTAAACAAATGGTTGAAACTCAATTTTCCACCAAAATAAAACAATTTCAGTCTGATTGGGGTGGTGAATATAGGAATGTTTCTCAATTTTTACAATCTCAGGGTATTCTTCATAGAGTCTCATGTCCCCACACTCAATCTCAAAACGGTGCTGCTGAAAGACGGCATCGTACAATTGTTGAGAAAGGGTTGGCTCTTCTTTCTCATGCAAAATTGCCTACCTTGTTTTGGGAACATGCTTTTCATACTGCTGTCTATTTACATAATAGAACCTTAACTTCTATTCTCAATTTCAAATCTCCATTTGAGGTTCTATACAACAAAATCCCTGATTACAAATTCCTAAAAACCTTTGGTTGTCTTTGCTATCCCTTTCTTCGTCCTTATTGTTCCAACAAACTTGAGTTTAGGTCCTCTCCTTGTATCTTTATTGGTTATAGTTCGAAACACAAGGGTTATCTTTGCCTTAATGTTCCAACTAACCGAGTCTACATTGCGCGTCATGTCATCTTTGATGAGACTAATTTTCCTTACCAAATTCATGCTCAAACTCCCGATCACATTCAGCCTACTATTTCCGAAATTCCAGCCTCTCTCCTACAATTGGCTGCCTCACCTTGGCCAGCGCCGTCCCATTCGGCGCCTTCACCACCGCCCGATAACTCACCACCCTCACCATGCAACACGTCTCCGATCCTTGTCACCACACCTCCGACGACTCCATCATCCCCAATCAACTCCATGCCGCCGGTTTTGACCACCCCAGCCTCGCAATCTTCTTTACCCGATCAAGTGGAAGACTCGCCTCCTCGGCCTTTGGATAGTGTCTCCGTTCCAACAACTTCTACAAATCCAGGTATTCCTTCTACACCTCCTACTTCTTCTATTCCATCTTATTTTAGACCTGCTGAAAACACTACTCATCAAATGGTCACTCGGTCCAAAACAAACAATTTGAAGCCTAAAGCTCTCTCCTCTACCAAACATCCTTTGCCTGTCTCCACTGATCTCTATGTTGAACCCAAAAATTTTAGCCAAGCCTCTAAACTCCCTGAATGGCAAAATGCAATGCAGAATGAATATGATGCCCTTTTACGTAATGGGACTTGGACAATTGTCCCTCGCCCTTGTAATTCTAATGTTGTTGGCTGTAAGTGGGTGTACAGGATCAAACGAAAAGCTGATGGATCTATTGAGCGCTACAAAGCTAGATTGGTGGCAAAAGGTTACAATCAGGAGGAGGGTATCGATTATTTTGACACCTTTAGTCCTGTTATTAAACCTACCACTATTCGGATTGTTTTATCTATTGCATTACAACATTCCTAGCCAATCCGACAGGTTGATATTAATAATGCATTTCTCAATGGAGATCTTTCTGAGCAGGTTTACATGTCTCAACCTCCGGGGTTCGTTGACAGTACACGACCTAATCATGTCTGTTTATTGCGGAAAGCTCTGTATGGGCTCAAACAGGCTCCCCGGGCATGGTTCACTAAACTGCGTCACTTTCTCCTTGGCCATGGTTTTCGAGCCTGTCGATCAGACACCTCTTTATTCGTGCGTCGGCATGGCTCCTCTGTTCTCTATATTCTGGTGTATGTGGATGATCTTCTGATTACAGGGTCTATTACAGCTGATATTGATCGATTTATTCAGCTTCTGAATCGTGCTTTTTCTTTACGAGACCTTGGCTCTTTTCATTACTTTCTCGGTTTGGAGGTCACTCGTGGGTCTAACCATTTCATTCTCTCACAACAAAAGTACATTCGTGATTTGTTGGAACGCAGCAAAATGAGTGATGCTAAACCGATTTCATTTCCTGCAGAGCCGACCTCTCGTTTACATCGCTCAGGTGATCCTTTGCCTGATCCTTCTCTATATCGTAGTATTGTTGGTGCATTGCAATATGCTACTATTACTAGACCCGAGATTTCTTATTCTGTCAACCGAGTTTGTCAGTATATGCATTCACCTACCGAATCTCATTGGTCTGCTGTTAAGCGCATTCTACGGTATTTGAAAGGTTCTATTTCGGTTGGGTTAATTATTCGACCATCTGTTGATAGCCGTCTGATTGCTTATTGTGATGCTGGTTGGGCCTCTGATAGTGATGATTGTCGCTCACAACATGGTTTTGCTATTTATTATGGTGGCAATCTCATTAGTTGGTCTTCTAAGAAACAACATGTTGTTGCCAAGTTGAGTACTGAGGCAGAATACAGGGCTATTGCCTTTACTTCCACTGAGTTGATTTGGATTCAACAGTTGCTCTCTAAGTTACAGGCGCCTTTAACTCGTCCACCCATCATTTTGTGTGACAATTTGAGTGCAACTTACATGTCTGCTAATCCTGTCTTTCATCAGCGCTCTAAACATATTAAAATTGACTATTATTTTGTTCGTGAGCAAGTTGAAGATGGTTCATTGATTGTTCGTCACGTTCGTGCTCATGATCAGACAATTGATATCTTCACCAAAGCCATTGGCTCGTTTTCTTCAACTGCGGTCCAAGCTTCATGTTTGTAACCCTCCATGAGCTTGGGGGGGGGGGGGGGGGGGGGGGGTAGTAGGATATATGATATTTGTATTATATTTTAGTATCTTTTATGATATCCTTTATGTTATTATTTCTATCTTGGATATCAAGAAAGATAAGATTTCTTGATATCTCAAGACTTGTATTTAAACCCTTTGGGAATCAATAAAAGATACAATCCTTTACACAATTCTTCTTTCATAATTATAATTAGGATTGAAATTCTGAGAACTATGGATAAATAGTACCTTTGAATCTTTGATGGAGGTTAGACTGCAAAAGAGAGGAAGACAGGGAAATAGGGTGCCTAAGATGAATCTAAATTCGTATTTCAACATCAAAGACAAAGAAGAAAACGCGTGATATGTACATTATGAGGCTAAATAAACTTAATTCAAAAACAGGAAACAGAGTAAAACTAATTTTTATTAATATTTCAATTTCCCTATCAAGGTTGACAATAATATTCGAGGAGATGGAATTTTATTGGCCAACTCCTTCACAAGCTTACAAAAATCACAGGTAATAGTTACACTAATAGTTTTCTACCAATCACTTCCACTCAATCAACTTGCATCACACACCTCTCATACCTCCTCTATAAAAGGCCACCTTAATTCTCAAGCTCTTCACCCCTCAAAAAACACTTAAACTTACCAAATTCCGAAACCCAACCCAAACCCATAATGTCTTACATTATCAGCCCCAACTCTTCCATTTTACTCATTTTCGCCCTCCTCTCGGTTTTCTTAGCCCTCCCATGCATCAACGCATGCGGAACCTGTGTCCCGACCCACAAGCCACCACCTCCACCACCCACACCAAAACCAACAACGCCATGCCCACCTCCGCCAGCAAGAGCACATTGCCCTAGGGATGCGCTCAAGCTCGGAGTTTGTGCTGATCTCCTTGGCCTGGGCCCCATCGTGGTCGGACAGCCTCCTTCCGGGAGCAAGTGTTGCGCCTTGTTGGATGGCTTGGCTGACCTCGAGGCGGCTTTGTGCCTTTGTACCGCCATTAAGGCTAACGTTCTCGGTATCAAGCTCGATGTTCCGGTGGCTCTTAGTGTGGTGCTCAGTGCTTGCCAGAAGCATGTTCCTTCCAAATTCACTTGCAAGTAATAAGAGCTAGCACTTGGAGATCTAGTACTTGTCATATGTGTGTGTTGCATTTTCTTATCTCTATAGTTTTTAAAAAGTTGTTACGTCTATCGCATGTTGTTGTTGTTTGTTTGTTTTTGTTTTTATACGCAAGTGTTTTTAATTTTTGTAAACATGGATGCTGGCTAGCTAAATGCATGTTAGCCATATATATTGTAGCTTGTTTACCGTTATTTTTTTCAATAAGATATAGTTTGATTTTAGTGTGATCTTTGATACTATATGCGGCTTGTTCAGAAATCAGTAGACGCCAGACGATTAGGCCAATAAGCATACAACTTTATAGTGGAGCGTTTGGCCCACATGTTTAATTGATGTTGTATTGCACGATGAATAATTCGTTGATCGCTGTTAATTAATTTGATTCGTCTTAATCATTATATTGCCGCGTAAATTGAGATCAACCAATATAATACAACCAAATTTGCACGCAAGCATGTGTCAAATCAAGTTTTGCTTTACCATGCAAGTTGTCAATTATTATCTTATAAAGGTACGTACTTATAAGATGAGTTTTTTTTTAGCATGAGCTAAACTAACAAGAATTATACTATATATGTCCATATTTATACATTTATACTTTTGGTGTTAATATATTGAAAAACTTCTGGTTTATGCTGGATTTTAAAATACAAACACATACATTAGAAGTTAATATAAATAGTGGAAATTTGCACACATATATATACATATATATACATATATATATATAGTACTTGGATACAAAATTAATTATTTAAGTACAACACCAATTTATTGTTAACCCGCCTCGGGCGGAGCACTGGAGTCTGATGGACTAAGATGTACACACTCAAGCATTATCATCATGACCTCATTGCCCAACAAATTTAAGGAAAACTTAAATTTAGGTATGTGACAATAGTAATTGCATTTAGTTAAAATTATCAATATTGATATAGTCATAGATTCTATATCCATCTCAAAAATAATGTATAAAAACCAATAAGCCTAAAGTACGTTGTGTAGGTACTTGAAAAATATATGATCATGTTTATATGATACGAGCTCGAGATGAATTAGTATCGGATCCTTGTTGGTTAAGGAGGTGAGAAAGGTCCGTCCTGCAAGGATACCTTGTAGGAACAGTTATAGATTTTCTTAGTGAATTGAATTACGTTCCTAGAATGAGAGGTGGGCAGTGAACAGTTATAGAGGGTGATGTTTGATTTCAGTAATGGTTCTGGAGCTGGAATGACGAAAGTCTTGGTCAAAGAATCCGAATTAAGGAATTTTGGACATTTTTGGCCAGTAGGGAGCTAATTAATTAACAAGTAAATGGGAAGGATACCTTGAACTCAAACTTTGATCCAAACGTACGTGTGCATGCATCAATCAACATGAAACAAAGGAGTGGTTGGAACTTAGAAGGAATGAGTTACTTACTTATTGGCCCTATTCCATACGAACTTAATTGCATGGTCACCACTCAATATCAAAGAGTACACACAATGATATTTCCATCTCCCGACTCCCATTGTCCAATTTTAATATTTTATGGAAAGTAACATATATAACAACAAAGGCACACGTACGTACGTACGGGACACTCTCCATAACTTGTTTTACAATGTGATGGTGCATCCATCTTTGACTGGGTAATCCAGCGTAAGGACATGCTAAGCTCTCTCTTTTTTTTTTTTTTTATGTACCAATCAAACATGTTAGGTCGAGATACGAAACTCGGTAACATGTCCAAATCTAATTCTAGGTACAACCTAATCACAAACTAAATCCCTTTTTTTAAAAGAAAAATTATTCTACATATCTCAGCCTTTGGTTTGATTGCTCATTTACACACACTACCCCAATCTTTCCAAATTTTGGAGTTGTTGTACAATCTACTCTCAAAGTGTACACACTTTGGATTAAATTATGGATTTTCCCTAACCTTTTCACTCTGTGATAAAAATACCCAAATCGTATAAAAATAAAATTTTGAAAATTATAATCTTATCCTAAAAGGATTAAAACATTAAAAAATAATTAATATTTTAGATCTATTTTTGTTCTAAAACAATTTTACCGAAAATTAATTTCAAATAATCAATTTCTTTTATATAAAAATATACTTGGTTAAGATTAATAATCTTTTGGGTAAAGTCCAAAATAATAACATACCCTTATTGGTTCACTTTTTTCTCCACTTCATAATTAACCACATAGATCATTAAGTTATAACTTTGACTTTACAAGTAGTTCATGTTAATACTTTTGTCCATTATTATATCTGAAATAATTTTGGACAAAAATTAATAAGAACTTTCAAAACTTTTTTTCTAGAAGTTTGAAAAGTTTTGAATTATTAAATAATATGAATGTCGAGTCCAACTTTTGTCTGTCCAACATAAAAAAAAACAATAATGAATAATTTTAATGCCTTATTTAGGTTTTTATTTTTTAAATAATTTGGTTTTTAGTTTTCCTTTTACTGTATAAAAAGAAATTTTGTGTTTTATGTTTAATTATATATTTTTATTTAATTAATTCATGTCATTGTGCTTAACTAGACAAGCTAGAACATAAGTTGGATAACATAGAGCATAAGTTTTGAAACTTGTATAAAAAGGGTTATGAATGTTTTTTTCACTTATTTCTAAATTTATTTCAAAAAATAATAATGGACAAAAGGTATTAAGATGAACTACTTTGTAAAGTACAAGTTATAACTTAATAATTTATATAGTTAATTATAAATGGGAGAATTTATATTAACCAAATAATAAAAGTAACGACATTATTTTTTTATAAATGGGAAAATTAAACCTATAAGGGGATGTTATAAATGATAATTTTTTGTACACGGATTGGGCATTTTTGTCACAAAAATTAAAAGGTGAGGGGCTAATTTGCAATTTTACCTAAGTGTGGACACTTCGAGGATAAAGTGTGCAACAATCCTCAAAACATAGGATATTTTATGAAATTCGGAAAGATTAGGTTAGAGTATGTAACTGAATGAATGATTTAGATATCTAGAATTATATAATTTTTACTTTGTTAAATCATAAACATATGTTAACTATCCAAATTTAGTAATTATACAGATATATAACTGTTTAATATATTAATTTCATTAGTTTTAGGGTGTAAGATTCAATTGAAGATAGTCATACTATTCCTTCTTGTCCTCTTGCCAGTTTATATTCCACATTTACATTTCCCATGAGTAGAGTTCTTAAAAGATAACCGAATTTGAAAAACCAAACTAGATCGACTTGCACTTAAATCTAACTCGATCGATCCAACACCCAATTCTGATCTGAGCTCGATTCTGGCCCGAAATTATACTCCCTCCGTTCATGAAAATATGATATTTTAGGGGTTTTTCCTTGTTCAATAAAATATGATGTTTTAGCTATTTATGCACACATTTTTCTAGTTTTACCCTTTTGAAAAAGGGGAAAAAAACATAGAAATCAAACCAAATCAATTTAGTAACATTAATTTAGGAAGTTGTACGTTAAATTGGATGAAAATTGGGAAGGAGTAAATCTAAACCAAATCAGAAAATATTCCATAATTTAAATTTAAGTTAAAAGTAAAAAAATTGATAAGAAGGGTAATTGAGTCAAATTATATTCTTTCTTAATTTTTAGGGTTTAGGCTAAAACATCATGTTTTTATGAACGGAGGGAGTATGATTTAACCCTGACAAATCTATGAATCAACCCGATTTACTTGTAAATATAAATTTTTATTCAAAATATTAAATATTTTATATATTTTTACATATTTATATTGTTATTTAATAATTTTAAAATACTTAAATCATGAAAATAATATTCAAAAATTGATTGTATTAACTTGTTGGTCAACCTAAACCCAGACGATAACCGAACATAACCCGACCCGTTTCGACTTGAACCCCGATTGGCCTGAACACGTACTCGGCCTAAAATAGAAATGTCTAAACCCGAACCTGACTCAATTAACGGGTCTACTGATGCTCTTCCCCTATAAATTTCTCATATATCCTTAATTTTTCATCATATATATATATAACTAGTTGATGTACTCGTGCCCTTCCACGGGTCTTTGATAGTAAAATTTATTATATACACAAATCAAATATAGCTTAATGTCAATATATACTTTCATATCATTTAACCTTCAAATACTAAATAGAAATAACAATAAAAAAAATATGTTTAAAAAATAAATATAAATCAAATTAGAAATGTATTTGAAATAATGCTTGAGAAACAAAGTTTATATTCTAAGAATGCAATAATTTTCATGGGGTCTGCAAGCAACCTAGTCATTCTTTTCGTGCTTCGTATTTTTTTTTGGAATAGGAAGTAGATATTTGATCTTCGTTAAGTTTTACTCCATTATCATCATCTAGAGATGAGTTTTCATTTGAAAAGTTTTGAAGGAGTTAGTGACTTATTTGACGATAAATTGGGGTGTATTTCAAGCTCAGATGGAGATGGTTCAACATTATTATGTAAAAATGAAATATAATAACTTATGAATTCAGATATATTAACATTTAATGATTAAAATATTAAAAATAGTTAATAAAGAAAAATATCGTGTTATAAAAGAATAGTAAATACCTCAGGTTTAGATTATTTTTTTAACTTTAGAAAGCACTTTTGGATTATTTGTCATATTAGTAATAGTGAATGCGCGACTCTTCAAGTCTACAGGAATCAACATCAGTTCTAAACAAACATGTCTTTCCAATTAAAACTTTTAGTCCTTCTGAAATGTAGTTATCAACTAAATGATGTAAGTAGCCACAATATCATTAATTAACATATTTACAATAATTGTAATGGAATCATACAATATCATTTATAGAATACCTTAATATTTGCTTCTAATAATGTGCTTACCAATTGATTAACCCATTTTTAACATCTTGATCAAAGATAACAAAAGTAATTTATAACAAATTGTAATTTATATTAAGAAGATTAATTTAATTATTTAAAAAAGTAAATTTTAATTGTAAATATATACCTATGAATGACGTATTTGACAATAGTGGCACATTTAGTACAATAAAATTCAACCTCTTGAGGTTGAATTTTCCTTTTGCATTGTTTGCAAGAATGATAATACCATCAAAAAGTGCATCAACACATCCAAGTTAGCCTAAGTTAATAATTTTATTAAAATCTTTGTGAAATTTAAATTTTCTTAGGTTTAGCATAAATGAGTTTAAAAAATCTTATTTGTCTATTTGTTATAAAAAAATAAAAAAATATTGGGGAAGTGATACATGACTGAAAATATAAAATCTACGATTTTTTTTAGAAAATTAACAAACAAATATAAATCATTTATTTGGTTAATATAAAAATGAAATATTTATATATGGGATGGATCAGCAATCATATTTTAATGAATAAAAAATAGAACAATTATATTTTAACCAATTAGATTGATTTTAAAAATATAGGTGATGTGGTTCAAAGTGAGATTGACATGTGCCGTTTTCAATATCTAGTTTAGTTATTGATCAACAATATCGTATTTTCTATGATATATTTGATTTGAACAAACAATAGTCATGTAGTTTCATTCTAAAATGTGGCATCTAATAATTTACACATTTACATATATGAAATATTTTTATTATTAATATTGAAATTAAAATTGAATAATAATAAAAAAATTGGTCCTATTGATAAATCTAAATACTAAGAAAATAATGGTTTCTTGATTCTTCAACAATTTAGAATTTTTTGTAAGACCCGATGCCTAAGAAGCGATATCCCATGCCAACCCGAGGACTTCCCAAGAGGTCACCCATCCCGGTACTACTCTCGTCCTTGCACACTTAACTTTAGAGTTCTTTGTCCTCACTCGAACCCTGAAAAAGAAGAACTCTTGTTGACATGGGGAACACCTCAACCCCTTATAACCCACTAGGGTGTTACAATCTCCCCCACTTAAACACTTGACGTCCTCGTCAAGGCCCAATCACCGCCCTCTAGGTCGAGGGACCGCCCTTCGGGCCAAGCCAACTCGTAACTTGGAGTCGACTCTGATACCATATTTGTAACACCCCCGATTTTTCTCGGAGATTGTACAAACCAGTGACCTCAGATTTTAATGTCCGAAGCCACCCAAGGCTTTGCATCAATTTGAATTTTGTAAAGACATGCATTAAATCATATAAATAACCAATAAAGGAAGACTTTTTAAAACAAACACAATTAGTATCCAAACTTTCTTTTACAAATAACCATTTTAATTATTAACAATATGATGAATTCAGCGAAAGGTTAACTAAAACTCTTTCGTATAAAAATCAACTTTCTTTAATGAAATGAAACAAAACTTGTGAAACCTTCTCTTTTAGTATCACGACTCCATTGATCATCACCTTGAATGCTTTGGGATTGACGCTAGATACTTGAGAATACCTGGTACCACAAGTGGTCAGTCCTCTACGGGGTCAGCTAGGTCGACTCCAAAATTTATTAGGTCAAAGTAAGTAATTATATCAAGATTAATATTGTGAACGCCCATTTTAAATGTCTTAATGCAATTTACCTTATTTTAAATCTTCCCTAGTAAACATCATACAAATTCAATGAATTTCTAAACTAAGGCTAAAAATAAACACAACAACAAGCACAAAGGTTCTTTATGGTGCTTACTCGCACTTATTTTTTAATGACCACACATATCCACATTGGGTTGCGATTTTTAAATCATCTAGGCTCTTACGTCTTGTTGAGTGAGCTCATACGTCCCAAAAGATAAGAGTGTGTTCTTAAGCCCCAAAGGCACTTAGCTAGAGTGCGACACCCCTTAAAGCAATAGAGCGGGTCGTGTCATGACCAAGCACTAGGTATAATTCCATCTAATGCAAAAATGTTATAAAGAGGAGTGCAGAGCAGCTATGGCTCACCCCTTGGGTCCTATGCTATTCCAAAACAAGTCTCAATCGAGACGATAAACACACAAATCCATACCCATCGAGACCTAATCAAAACTAGTATTGCCTAACAACGTCATCATTTTCACCACATCAAGCACCTATATTCATTTACTATGTCTTTCAGTTAATGATTTCGGTCTTGACCCACTGTATCATAATCGGAGATCCAGGAAAGGGGAGGATAGTCACATAATGGAGAACACCAAGCCTCCTTGCCAATTTTACAGGCGCGTTTGACAAGTCCAAGTATGAGTTCATATGAGAACAATGCTTACTTAGTCGTAGTCAACTAATAAAACAATTGTAACTATTATTATTATCACTACTATTCTTAGTTATATTCTTCCGGAGCAATTTTCATCGACACATTTTCATTTGATTATTTGAAAAATAAATAAAAAATAAAATGAAGTTGTGAGATGCTAGATTGAATCTGCAATACTAGACAACTCTATTTTCATGTTACGTGTGATAAGTTAGAGTTTGGTTCATATGAAACAAACTCTTATCTTGAAACGAATGCACTTTTCCTATTTCAGATTGCACTTTCTCAAATTTGCACTTTTCGTATTTTTTGTAGTGTACTTTTACGAATTGTACTTTTCGTATTTTACAATGCACTTTTGTATGAAAAGTGAACTACGAACTAGAAAAAATTCATTTCACGTTTCAGGAAACGAGTTTGTTTCATTTTAACATAAATCAACTTAATTTACTTTGTAATTGAGCTTAAATTTTAGAGCTCAAATCATTGATAGACCACGCCTAATGTGGGCATCGATCCCTCATTCCCTCTCCTCGTGCCCATATCCTCAGCCCCATATATTAGAGAAATTGATAAGTCCCCATCCTCGTCTTTATGCCTTTAACCCTATTCCGAATTAATATCCTCATCCTCATCACGGGAATTCCCCATCCACCACTACTCACACAAGATTGAGAATTCCTGCCCCATTTAACATCATTATGTTAATCGATCGGTACCCTTATAACACAGGCTGAAAAAAAACCTTCAAACTACTTTTTTTTGGTCTTGTAAAACCTTCAAATTACTAGAACACAATTTATTCAATTTGTCACATTTCTTAAAAAATAAAAAACAAACTTTTTTGCTGTTTATACATATGAATAAGATAGCTAAAATCTATTTTACCCTACTGGTCAGCTGCGTATGGAGCTAATTATCGATTAACTACACACCAAATAGATGTAAATATATATCATTCAAAAACCTAATTTAATTTGCATGAAGCTACTTAACTTAAATATCAGTTTACTAACTAATTAATCTGCAAAATGGCAGAGTATAATTAATTATGAATTGCATGTCCTGATCTTTGTGGAGGTCCAAATCAAGTATAGGAGCAAAGGTGGGAACTGGTAGAAGAATTTGAGGTGGGCGATGGCGGAATGTTTGTTATCTTTACATTATATTTTGGCTCCATTTGACGTCGGTAGAGCTACATTATCGAAAGAATTAATAAAGATTAATGTTGTTGATATTAATATAGGAAGTTCATTGTTTTGTATGGAAATATTCAAACTTCATGATTCGGCCTTCCCTACATTTTTAGATTAGTTCAACCCAGCCCAACTTTTGTTTGTGGTGTATGTAGAATTATGGATAAATTGTAGGAGACAGGACAAGGAATCAAGGATACTAATTCTACGGCGTGCCCCTTGGGCTAGTCAAGTGGATGGATAATACTTCCAGATTTAGCCTATTTAGTTGACAAGTGACTCTTCCGAAAATAATTTAGTAGACTGAATATTATGGACAGATTGAGTTCCCACTTTGCAACTATTGCAGGATATAGGTCGAGTTTTATACATATTTCGAAGTACTATCCTTGGAGACTTAACCGCTTGACTAGATGCCCGAAGACTGGGTTGAGCTTTCTATATTGTACGAGAAATAGCTCTAACTATTACGAGTTGGGAATGTAGGTCGTTGAGAAGATAGTTTCAACCCAAAAGCTTTCGAGAACTCCACTCTCAAGCATCATGGTTCAAGCCATGTCTTCAAGGGTCATGTTCTTCCTCTCGACTACACCATTTTGTTGAAGAGTGTGTGGTGCTGAGAAGTTGTGGGAGACTCCATGTTCTTTACAAAACTTGAGGAACTATGAGTTTTTGAACTCATTTCCATGATCTGACCTTATAGACTTGAGTTTCAATCTCATGCTCACTTTCATTCTCTTGATGAAGGGCTCAAATTTCTTGAATGTATCTGCCTTGGACATTAAGAAAATAACCCAGGTGAATCTTGAAAAGTCATCAAATAGGACATACATGTACCTTTTCCCACCATGGTTGGCTGTTCTCATGGGACCACATAGATCCTTGTGGATCAGTTCCAATGGTCTTGTAGTTCTCACCACTTTCTTTGATTTGAAGGAACTCCTAGTTTGTTTTCTTTTGACACATGCTTCACACATCTTGGCACCTTCAATATTGATTATTGTAAGTACAATTTCAAGATTTAATTTACACCTACATGCAATGGCGTATTTACATGGTGCCTTGTGGGGATTGTAGCCCCCATTGGGATTTTTTTTAATATAAAGAAACCAATTTGTTAGCCTTAATTTCATATTCTAGGGTGTTTGTGTGTGTGCTGAGTTGATGAATTCATGATTTGTGTAATTGTTCAGGAAATGAAGAGATTTTTTCAACCTATTGGGGGTTCACAAAATATAGGTTCTAGTTCTAATCCCAATCCATTAAGTGTTCCGAGTTTGTCTAGTGTTGATCCGCCAATAATGGCAAATCTGTCTACTGTTGATGTTGAGGTTGAATATGATGATTTGCCTGTTGATCTAGGGTTAAGGAGAAATATATTTGACTATGATTTGAAAGATAGAGAAAGGGTTAGACGAGCTTATTTGCAAAAGGGACCTTGTCAACCTATATGGCAAATCGAAGAATGTCATTGTAAGAAACAAATTTAATGTAATTTTTCGTATTTTATATATTTACCCATTGGCTTCGATTCCTGGCTAAGCCCCTGTCTGCATGTCCCAACCTTTTGTCCCAGAGTTCCATATCATCATGGGAACTAGCATGGCATAACTTTCTTGGTGGCTCAAAGTTTATATCCACCATATAGACGTTGTTGGATCTCTTTCCTTTGAGAATAATTTTGTTTGTCTTCTTGTTGATGACTAGACACTCCTTTGAGTCGAAAGTTACCATATTGTTCCCTTGGTCACATATCTTGGACACACTAAGAAGGTTGTATCCCAGATCTTTGACTATATTAGCATTGCTTATCTTGATGGAATTGTTTAGCATTAGTTCTCCAGTTCCTATGATTTCCTCTTTATTCCTGTTGCCAAAGGACACATGACCTCCTTCGGCTTGTGTGTGGAGTGAGGTGCGGTTGGCTTTGTTCCTAGTTATATGGTTAGAGCAACCACTGTCTATGACCCATGTGCAGTTTTCCTTCACTACCACATGCAAAGACAATTAGTTTTTTGCGACCTAGGCAAAATGACTCTTGTCCGGTTCCTTAGAGGGAAACATAGTTTCAAAAAGAAAATATTCAGCAATGTTAATATCACAAAGGTTCCTAGGAAAATGAGTGAAGTTCCTAGGATGGTTCCCAAGTGTGGGACCTCTAGCATGTTGGTTCATGGTCTTGCTTGTTCCAAGCTTTGTGACTCCTTTGGGATTGAGCTTTTCTTTTGGGGCAACTATCTTTATAGTGCCCATGAGCACCACAATTCCAACAAGTTTTGTAGTACTCTCCCAAGTAGTACTTGGGATGAGGTTTTTAAATTCTATTCCTATCCATGGTTTCTTTGTTGTAAACCCTTGACCCGTTTCCCTTGGCTATTTGGATGTAGAGTTTGTGCCTATTGTTCCCAGTGTAGTAATCTCTCTTCCCACTTACACTGCTTTCTAGGACACAAATTGTTTCTTCAAGATGGGCGTTCTTTTGTTTCTCACAAATAATTTTTAGGGCCCTACAGTCATTTATCCCTCTTTCAGTTAAGGGAGACTTCGCATTTTTTAGGCGCTCATGCTCATATCTGATGCCATGTTTGCCAGGGATAAATTTGGTTTGGGAACAAGAGGCTTCCAAGTTTAGGTTACTCTCATTCAGTTTTTGCAGGAACTCATCCTTCTCCCTTTGTAAGTTGTTCAAATCTTTTCTTAAAGCATGGTTATTGGAAAGAGTTGACTTGACCTTTTCAATGAGTTCAACATAGTTTGGACAAGGTTCAAGACCAACACATTCAACGACTAGGAGTTCCAATTTATCTAGATTCTCTTGAAGTTTTATATTATCTTTCACAAGCTTAGTCATTAGTTTCGGAAGCTTAGGTTTATCATAGTAGGCCAAGGAGTTAAGAATAGATTCAGAGGTTACCACACTGGGTTGTTCCCAAGTGTCTTGTTCATTAATGATTTCTCCTATGGCCATGACACACATATCTAGTGAAGTCCAAGCTTCTAGGTCTTCATATTCTAAGTCACTCCATGCTGTAATGTAAGCCTTTTTGTTGGGCTTCTTATCGTCAGTTCCTTGCGAGTAGTTTTTGGTGAAGTGCCCCTTCTTGTAGCATTTGTAGCAAGTGACATCTCCGAGAACCTTCACCATGGGCTTTCTTTGGGAACTATGGTTTCTTTGTTGGTTCCCAAAGCTCTTTTTGAATTTTCCTTTCTTGTAGAAAGATCAGAGTGCCTTAGTGACAAGCACGAGTTCCTCATCTTCTTCCTCTTCTGAGTCCTCGTATTGTTCATGTACAGACTTGCACATTTTCTCTAGCTTTAAGGCAATTCCCTAGTGTGCCCTATCTTACTCCTTATCATGTTGCTTCCTTTTCTCGTGGCCTACTAGCTTGCCAAAAATATGGTGGAGCTTGAGGTTCCTATTCTTTGATTTTCCTTGAACATGGTCCTTTCGTTTTCCAATTTGGCAGTTAGTCCATTGAATAATTGTTGAACCTTCATATTTACAGTGATTTCTTGCTTGGTGATCCCAAGTCTAACGAGCTTGGTGCACAATACCTCAACGCGAGATTGGTAGCTGTCAACGGACCCCCCATTTCCATTCACAAATTGAAGAATTCCATTCAGATGTTCATTTGGTGGTCCTCTATGAGATCAAAACTTTCTATATGCATTTGTTGGATGGCTTCCCACATCTCCTTTGCGATTTCCAAATTTGCCACCCTATCACTGTCTTGATCACACATGGCATTGCTTAGGTACATTTTGGCCTTATAATTGGCCTCCTTGCATTTCCATTTGTGTTTTCCCCATTTGGACAAATCTTCGCGAATGGCTGGGTCAACTTCAAAGTTCCCTCTCTCAATGACGCATCAAGCTTGGAAGTTCCCTCAACTTCAAAGTTCCCTCTCTCAACTTCAAAGTTCCCTCTCCCAGTTTTCGAATCTTCTAGCGATAAGCCTTGCATGCTTGTTGTTCCCATGACCGGTTTGAGGTAGTTCTTGATAAATCATGTATACTTGTGAGACTAACATAGATATCTAGAGCAACACCCGCTATGATACCAATTGTTGGATCGTAACGTGTTAGAAAAGAGTTGGGAATAGACGTTTGACTGTTCCCAAGGAAACAAAAGTAACAGAAATTACAAGTAGTAAGAATTTAGAACATAGTTCTTTTATAGAGGAACCCTACTACAACCAACTAGTTGTATAGGTAAACCTCTACCTTCACTTGGAGGATTTTGAATGACTTCCTTCTTTTATTGATAGTTCCCTAAGCTACTACAAAACAAAGTTCAAACTTCTCTATTCCCAACAATCACCAAACTTTGGGAACACTAATGAACTCTCTCAACCTAAGTACTAGGTCAACATATCAACTAAAACAAGGAACTCAAACCTTACACTCTACACTTGTGTCTTGACTCAGTTTTCTTTTTCCAAGTAAGGATTCGCCGTCGCCGAGATCACACACTCGTCATCGGGGACTTCTCTTCGTTTCTCTGCTCTTTAATTTCCTTCTTTCATGGTTGCTTGAGGCTTTTATGAGAAGTAAGAATTGATTACATTATTCATTGGCTTATGTACTCGTTGAGGCTTGGGGCTGGTTCTTCATTTTGCTTTTACTCCATTTGAAATTGGTCAACTTTCGAAGCTAATTGGACCATTGGATCAATGGACTCAGCCCGAGGAACAGATTGCGCCTCTGCTTTGTCTGGAACAAGATCCCGTATTTCACACTACACTGTCTTGTCTTCACATGTGATTTCCCATGTGTTGGGGACTTATCTCCTATGATTTCCCTTGATGGGAGTTGTTTCTATCATCTAGTCGTCTTTATATGCTCCTGAATTTCCTTTGGGACTGTTTGTCAACCTCAGGTTCCCTTGAAATACTTGATCATAAAACCTTAGTTCCCATATGGTGTTTGTCATTATCAAAACTAGAGAGGATCGTTGTTCCGATGTTGCAGAACACGAGCTCCCAACACCATCCTAACAAATCCCACTCAGTAACTTGATTGGAAGTTGATGGACGATCTGGCTTGTTTGATGAATTGAGGAAACGAGCCCCACCCTTACATTTTGAACAATTTATGCAACTTCTGGAACCGACCAATAAGGACTGAACTTTGGAGTTCCGAAGCACTATGACAACTACAATACATGAGAGCCTTGGAAGTGATAAGGGTCAATGAACATTTCAGCTTGGAGTTAGACAAAGGACAATTAATCTAAATGACATCAACTCCTTGTTTGGTTTCTCCTCTTATATAGATATGAGGTATGTTCGTTGTGAGAGTCAGGCTTATTAACTCAATAGTGTGTTTTGGTTTGACATTACTAGGAAGCCTACATACAACGACTTGTTTGTTTTCTCTTGTGTTGTAAGTTTTATGGTGCATGTCACAGAATGACTTTTGCACATGCATATATTCCATGATAAAGTTGTTATATGTATTTTTGGATTTTTTTTTCTTTCAGGATTATGCTTTTGGGATATTATGTCAAGTTAGTATTATCTGTTATCATTATTCATTATCAACTTTGGAATTAGGGTTTGTTCTTGACAACTTTTCCAAGTGAAGACTTTGAAAACTAAGTTGTAAGTTTTAATTTCAATCGTGCATTGCTAAATCTTGTGTTTAATTAGTTAATAAAAGTTATGGATTGCATATTTTTTGTGAGATTTGGTTGATTCTCAATAATCTTGAATAGGATTTATTCCTTTACTTAATTAAATAAAGTTTGTCCAGAGTTTTTTTAGATTGACCACGTAATAAGATTTCTATGTTAATTTACAACTCATAGGATTAATTACTGGTTGGAAATAATTAAATAAAGTAGAATCTATTATTGCTTCGACCCGACCGGGCTATTCAATTGTTGAAGGGAATAAATTCATAAATCACTTAGACGTATGGTTGCTCTTAGTGATTGTTTCTATCGATACTTAAATCATAAAGTTGTTGTTTAATTGAATCTATAAGGTCTTCTAGGTTGTTAAATGATTAAGGTTGTTAGACTGGTATTTCTAATAATTAAAGATGAAGTTTGGATTAGAATTCCATGATAGATTATTCAAGAGCAGTGAGAATAACGAGAATCAATGATCAATAATCATATTCATAATGGAGATTAATTAGTTAAACATATTCATCTCGTATATTACTTTTTCAAACATATTTGCATTCCTACTTTAATTTCAATTTGCATATTAGATTTAGATAGTCACTCAACTCATATAAGACCCCCTTTCATTCTCTTACTTGACATACAAGTCAATATACATATACACGAGTCTCTATGAGATCGACCGGTTCTTACCATACTACTGAGTCTAGTTAGTAAAAGTTTCATTGATAGGTATTAACAACTGCAAAAATACCTCATGAGGAGTATATCCGATTATATGCCATCCATTTTGATTTTTGTGTGAAAATTCAGTTGACTTCCATAATAAAAAAACACACATTATCCTATTTTGCTTTTGAATATATCCCTTTGTGATCATATCGTATCACATTTTTTTTATTGTGTGCTCATATTAATTATCTTATAACCTATGAAAAATGATTTTCTAACCTATGCCCTTAGGGCATAGGTTAAGAACTTTAAATTGGAAAAGATTTGTTGAAATGTATTATATATGGTTATTTAATTTTTTTAGGGTTTATAAACTTCTTTTTAGGGTTTATTTTCTAAAATTTGTATTCTTATTTTATACCCTTAGGACATAGTTTAGAAAAACTGAATTAAAAAACTAGATTTGGTTATATTAAAAAAATTCCCTCTACTCTTTGCATTTTGTTGTCTTTGTTTACATACATATTGGTTTGATTACTTGGTTGTGTCTTTGTTTGTTCCACTACCACCATATTTGTGCATATCTTTAAACCTCCCTCATGACATTCAAACCTAGCCAAACCTTTGCGTGAACAATTTGATTCGTGTGCATTGATTGCTTATCACTATATTATTGGTTCGCTTTTACTCTCGTCTTATCATATCTCATATTGGAATTGATGAAGGCACTTTTACAGGTGTGATGACCTTGATTTATTCTTGGCATGGGCACATCATATGGCATACTACTTTAGTCAGTAATATTACGAGTAGTGCGAAATCGCCATTTATTTCTTCATTGGCTACGCACTTGACTAGTTGTCCCGCGTTGAAGATGATAGATGGTATCCTCATCGGATAAGACATGGACACACCTCATGTTTCTTATGACTCCACATTTTCCTCCAAAGATTGACACACATGCATTCTCTGATCGCGTTTTAGAGATTATGGACGAATAGAGAGAGCTTCACAAGGTGAGAGCCTTATGGGTCGTGGATGGGATAATTGGGTTGAGTGAGGATGTAGGAAAATGAAGAGTGGCAAAGCGGTTGCATGTGTGATCAATGGAATTTTTATTAGAAAAGAAAGACATGATCAATGAAGGTAACATTCCTAAAACATGGATGTTTTACATTTTTGGATCTAAACAAAAATAAGTACTTCGAGTCAAATAATATCCCACAAAAATGTAAGAAATTGATTGTGGGTCCATCTAGTTGAAGGTGTAGGGTTTTAACCATAGAAAACACAAAAAAACAATTTTTTTTTAATTTTTTTAATAATTTGGATTGTTTTGAAACCATTTTTGTAAGGGAGACATATTTTGAAAAGTAGAAGTGGATATTTTATTAATTAAATAGACTATAGTTTGAAAGGCAACGAGACATAAGGTGGACGGAACATGTGAGTAAGACGTGAGTGTGAGACTTGTTTTAAAAATATGGCGATGTCACCTTTCAAAAAAGCCATTAAGTTGAGAAGTATGTGGAGGAGTTGTCAAGTGTGAGACTCCATTAGAAGATAAGAATGATGCAAGAGAAATGAATTATCCATCATTATCAGAGTAGAAGATCTTTATTTTTGTGTGAAAAATAATTTTCAACTAGGTCTTTGAATTTAATGAAGATTTGTTTTGTGTCGGATTTTTGTTTTTATCAAATAGAGTCATATGAATTTTGCGAAATCATAAAAAATTAACATGGTAACTAAAGATATCAAATGATTCTCTGTGGGGCGTCCACACGTTTGAATAAAGCAATTCAAGTGGATATGAATAAGACATTATACACATATTAAAGGGGAGTATGCGACTTTTATTAATAGAACAAGAACTACAATAGTATGATTTAGAAAACAAAATGCTTAATTGAAAATTATTTTCCAAAACTCCTAAGACAAGAAATGCTGGATGACCCAACTTATGATGCCATTGATCAACTTTGGAATTCTGTGTAGTGAGGGCTGGAGAAGAGATTGCCAATGGAAAAGAATAGATTCCATCAATACACGGACCATTATCAAGGACCATTCCCATTTGTAAATCATTCACAATAAAAACATGTGGGTAAGAATTCAATAGACAAATGATTTTGAGAAACAAATTGAGAGACTAAAATGATATTTTTGGCTATTTGATGAACATGAAGAACATCGTTTGGTTTGAAAGAAAATTTTCAAAATTTTGAAATTTGTAAAGCATTACCTTTAGCAACAAGAACATGATCGTGATCATCACAAGGATAATGGTGGCTTAGGTTTTGAATATTATTAGTGGCTTGGTGAGAAGCAACATTATTGACTAGCTAGGATGGATTTCATTAAGTGAGGGTGTTTGCTTGGTGTAGATTTGAAAGGGAATAGAAGATGGTATTCAGAGGGAAATTTAGTGAAAGAGGGCAAAGGTGTGGAGTAGATTGATGAATATCTGGTCAGGCAACCACATGGGCTGGTTTATTGCACTACGAGCATTTGCAAAGAAAGGGGCGAGGTGTGTATTAGTTTGAGGATCGTGGTGGAGTTGGATGTTGATAGGATTGTTGGTGAGGATGATGCAGACTGATACGCTCTATATTATTCTGGTTATCTCTTGTATTTTAGGCATGATTTGAGTGTGTTTAGGTTAGTTTTGAACATAATTGTCATATGAAGACCGAAGACACGATTTGAAGAATTGCAAGATTTTTGAAGACCAGTGTTGATTTGGAGTTGTTTCGACACCACTTTCTTGTAACGCTTATTCCGGGATCTACGGTGATCGGATGAAGCTGAATTTGGTATCATTGGAAAGCTAACTCGAAGAACTACAATTCATGTTTTTACGGCGAGTTCAAATTCCCAATCTAAGGTGGTCAAAACATCTTCCGAAAATACCGTTGGAATTCTGTCACGATCAGGTCCGCGATCGCGGAGAGTGTTCACCGCACCCGCGGAAGTCCACGTCAGCAAAAATCCGAGAGCCGACTTTCCTTTCGTTTATTCTATCTTATATCTATTATTATATCTTTTAGGTTTCGGTTGTTATTTCGATTAACTTAAGCTTAGTTTCGTTTTCAGTTTTAGATACAACACATAATTCTAGCATACTTTCAGAAATTATTTCAGCTTTTAGTTTTATTATGAAGAACTAATTTCCCCTTGGAGTTTGTTTGATCAAGGAAACCTTTTTATGTAATTCGTGAGATTCTGGTAACTTTTCTATCCCTTGGTTAATATCAAAACTCTTGTTTTTATTTATATGATCTATGTTTGATTTAATAAGCCTGATCAACTTGTTTGATTGACTTAGATCTACTGTTTGGATTAGGTTTGATTGTTGTCTATGCAATCTTATTTATCCTTGAAACAACTCTTTTCTAGGACCGTGGACTAGAATTGAGAAAGAGTATTTGATTGTTATTTTATGCATGAGACTCGTAGCTTGATTGCATGATTTAATATCCTTCTATCCTTAATACTTTGCATGATTTGAATTAAGCGTTCTTGTTCATATCATAATTCTGCTTGGACCGTGGACAAGCGGAAATCTTTTATAAGGATTGGAATTAACTAGGGAATTAATAGAAAAGTGGATGAATCAATGATCGAATGATTAAAAAGGTGGAATTGGTTGAATGAACTCTGCTTTCTTCCAATTGATTTAATCCCTAATAATATTTGTTTGTTTGTTTGTTTGTCTGAACTCCCAAAATCCCTGTCTTTGTTCTTTGCTGATTAATCAGAATTCTGATTCTCTTGGGTTCGACCCCTTGCTTACTTACTATACTGGTTAGTAATTTAGGGTTATTTATTTTTTATCTTGGCAACAACGATTTTAGCCGAGTCAAATTTTGGCGCCGTTGTCGGGGAATCGGTTTTTAATTTTCTGTTTAATCGGCGTTTCTGACGATCCGCGCTCTCGGTTGAAAACCGCGCCCGCGGTTTCTGTTCGTCCAGAAATCCCGAATCGTTTGTGTAGACCTATCTTACGGTCTACACTTGTATATACTAATGTCTACGTTTAGTTTTTGTCAGTTAGAGGATGAACCCTTTCATGAGTACTTCACTAGGTGCCAGAAACTATTGCATGAGTTCTCTGAATGGGGGTTACACATAGGGCTTGATGATGCGTGCCATCACATCTTTATTGGGATGACTCTTGAGTCCCAACTAAGGATGTACCGCGAGAGCGATGCAAAATATGTCCTTTGGAAACCCATCGACCAATGGGATTTCTTTTGTTATATCCGAGCCAAAGAGATCGAGATGCAGAAATTTGAGAACCAATTTGCTGAACAAAGAAAACTAGAGGAGGTGTTGGCTATCAAAACGGAAATTCTTGAAGATCAACCAACAGATCCCCCTGAAGAGCCAGTTCCATCCTTTCCGGAGACACCTAGAGACCTTTCATGGGATGAAGAGATGGATGATCATAGTCATGTAATGACGGAGGAGGAATATTTCCTTAAGTTTGACGACTCCTGGAGTGATGACGACGATCATGATGACACGAAGAAGGAGCCAGATGATGATATGGAGATTTCCGTTCCACCTGAGGAAATGTCTATGTCTCCTGGCGTGGAGCCCTTTGTTATGATCGATCATGATCCCTGTATCCTTTCCTCTTCTTCTTTACTTTCTATTGATATCTGTTTGCCTGATATTTCTGCAAAAGGTCCTGAGCATGATACTTTACCTAGTGATTTCTTAAATTTTAAGGGTGGTAGTTCTAACATGACAATCATTACTCTTGATTTATATTTTGAAAAACTACCTCATCCTCTCAACTGGTTCTGTTCTAAACCATCTAACAATGACTGTTCTAGTGGGTTTGATAAACTGAAACGGTGTTTGAAAGCTATATTATTCGGTTTCAAGTTATCATTGTGCTATATTTGCCTGCATGACAGTTGTTCGCAGGTTTTTGATAGACTTCTTAGGGCTTTGACGATGTCCGAGTCTTGAGATAATAGGTTGACGTCGAGCAAACGACGTTAAACAAAGGCGCTGCTCGGGAGGCAACCCGATGTAAGTTTTCTTTTTCTTGATTTTCTTTAAGTTTTTAGTTTTTAATTTTAGTTTTGTTTTTCTTTCAATCTTGTCGGACTAACATGCAGGTACTAGGTTTGAAAGAACAAAAATATTTTGGGGAATTTATTCCTCGAAATACACCGGAAAAAAAAGCGAATAGGTACTAGTAAACAGCTCCGCGATCGCGGAGGTCCTTCACCGCGATCGCGGTACTGTGCATCGGCGACAAGATACAATTTTTAAAAAAAAATAAAAAAAGGCTTTTAGGTGAAACCCCTGAAATAAAAGGTTTTCGGGTGAAACCCCCGAGATAAATCAGGAAAAAAGAAGAGAGAAAAAAAAAGAGTGTTCTTCCATATTCTACCATCATCCACCAATCCATTTTTCTATATCTTTCCATGTCTAGTTCCTTGGAATTGTTCAAGTATGGGGGTGCTACCATCGTTAGAGTTTTTATTATTTTGAGGAGTCTAGTTCATTCTCATTGGAGACGTCCTATGGTGTGGATTTGGTTGCTGAGTTGTGAAGATGACGTTCGTGGTTTTTCCCCTGACAGATCAGTTCGTTCCTGAGATTGGTGCTTATAATTCCTGGAGTTTATTCATCTCTTCTTTCGTATGTGAGTCTTCTGATTTTCCTCTTCTATGCTTAATTCCTTTCTTTTTACTTCATTGAGGACAATGAAGGATTTAAGTATGGGGGAAGAAGTACTCACTACGCTTATCTTAGTTAGTTGCTTTTCAGTTTTTTTAATTTGTGTTATTTTTATGGGATTTTTGTTCCATGTTTTGTATAGAGAAAATTTTAAAAAAATTAAAAAAAATAAAAAAGCCATAAAAATAGAAAAAAGGCGTATAAAATCCTGGGATGAGTTGAAAACCCGAAAGAGCGGCTAAGGTAATAAGCAGGTAACCCGGACCAGCATTAGGCTGGGGTAATATGAGGTTTATGAGAGATGTGAGTAATTGTGAGCACACCTAAGAAAAATGAAAAGAGTGATTAGGTGAAAACCCGAAAGGGAGCCTAAGTAGAATGAGTGGTAAAATCAGAGTGTTTAGGATCATATTCTACTTTGGGGTTTGGGGATTACATTCTAGATGTTGGGTAGATCCTAGGTCGCTCTACACTTTTTAGAGCTTGAGAGCTTATTGATTATGTACTTATGTGAGGTGTGTGCTTGAGCTATCATGTTGTTGCTCATTATTTTCTCTATTTTGGGTTCGGGTTGGTGAGGTGAATGATTTTTGTCTTCCCTTGTACTATGCTGTAAACCTTGATAGGATTTCTTGTTAGATTTATTTTGAGCTTACTCGAGGACGAGCAAGGTTTAAGTATAGGGGAATTTGATACGCTCTATATTATTATGGTTATCTCTTGTATTTTAGGCATGATTTGAGTGTGTTTAGGTTAGTTTTGAGCATAATTGTCATATGAAGACCGAAGACACGATTTGAAGAATTGCAAGAGTTTTGAAGACCAGTGTTGATTTGGAGTTGTTTCGACACCACTTTCTTGTAACGCTTATTCCGGGAGCTACGGTGATCGGATGAAGCTGAATTTGGTATCATTGGAAAGCTAACTCGAAGAACTACAATTCATGTTTTTACGGCGAGTTCAAATTCCCATTCTAAGGTGGTCAAAACATCTTCTGAAAATACCGTTGGAATTCTGTCACGATCAGGTCCGCGATCGCGGAGAGTGTTCACCGCGCCCGCGGAAGTCCACGTCAGCAAAAATCCGAGAGCCGACTTTCCTTTCGTTTATTCTATCTTATATCTATTATTATATCTTTTAGGGTTCGGTTGTTATTTCAATTACTTAAGCTTAGTTTCGTTTTCAGTTTTAGATACAACATATAATTCTAGCATACTTTTCAGAAATTATTTCAGCTTTTAGTTTTATTATGAAGAACTAATCTCCCCTTGGAGTTTGTTTGATCAAGGAAACCTTTTTATGTAATTCGTGAGATTCTGGTAACTTTTCTATCCCTTGGTTAATATCAAAACTCTTGTTTTTATTTATATGATCTATGTTTGATTTAATAAGCCTGATCAACTTGTTTGATTGACTTAGATCTACTGTTTGGATTAGGTTTGATTGTTGTCTATGCAATCCTATTTATCCTTGAAACAACCCTTTTCTAGGACCGTGGACTAGAATTGAGAAAGAGTATTTGATTGTTATTTTATGCATGAGACTCGTAGCTTGATTGCATGATTTAATATCCTTCTATCCTTAATACTTTGCATGATTTGAATTAAGCGTTCTTGTTCATATCATAATTCTGCTTGGACCGTGGACAAGCGGAAATCTTTTATAAGGATTGGAATTAACTAGGGAATTAATAGAAAAGTGGATGAATCAATGATCGAATGATTAAAAAGGTGGAATTGGTTGAATGAATTCTGCTTTCTTCCAATTGATTTAATCCCTAATAATATTTGTTTGTTTGTTTGTTTGTTTGCCTGAACTCCCAAAATCCCTGTCTTTGTTCTTTGTTGATTAATCAGAATTCTGATTCTCTTGGGTTCGACCCCTTGCTTACTTACTATATTGGTTAGTAATTTAGGGTTATTTATTTTTGATCTTGGCAACAACGATTTTAGCCGAGTCACAGACCCCAAGGGCATTGTTGTGATATTGACGGGGGCTAAGTGTTAAGACAAGTATATTGTTTTTTCTTAGATCATGGCTTCGACTACATCGTCATAACACTCGTAAGAGAGAAGTTTATATAGAAGTAGTGGCCTCCATTTTGATTTGGAGTCCCATTTGAATAAGCTTCTCATGAAGCTCTTGAAATTTGATTGTTATGTCTCGGTTCAGCACTCCATCAATTACGGATTGAAAAGAGGAGTCGATACCCTTTAGAAATGGTCAACCAAATCTTCAAGATCTTACTTTTTTTCCAAGAGAGACTAAGAGATCAACATATCCTTTAACACGCTGCATGAAATCAGTGATGGTTTGATAGCCTTTATTCAGAGTTCGCATATGCTTCCTCTAGGATCTTCCATGCTTCAAGAGTTGTTGTAGTTTGTGTAATATTATGGTCACACTTGGTGAAGACGTTCGAATGAGAGCCCATTAGACTATTTGGTCTTGACGGGTCCACATGTAATAAGCCAGATTTGGCCAGATAACATTTGAATTTGTAATGGCTTTTTGATGGAGCTTAATGTGATCCATCTATTTGTAAGCATCGTAACCAACAAGAATGGACTTGATTTAAGCTTTTCATAAAATATAGTTTGTGGAAGTTAATTTAATTGCATTGTGAAATTAAACAATGACAAAAGGTCTTATGGGTTCGCCTTCATTCGAAATCGTGTGATTTGGAGAAGCCATTGATTGAAAATGTTTTTATGGAAAAGGTCTTATTAGTTCGGCTTCATTCGAAATCATGTGATTTGGAGAACCATTGATTGAACATGTTTTTATGGAAAAAATTGAATATATCATGCTCTAGATACCATGTTTAAGATAACCAAGCTTATCTTATTGAATTAGATGAGAAGACTGATCTTAAATAACGTAGGATACAAATCCATCTAGCTTTAAGAAAGAAAAGAAATAAACTAGATAGTTAGCCTAGGAGATATTTTTTAAGACTAACAATAAGGACTCTATGATTTATAGATAGAATACAGGATTACACAAGATAATGTAAATTATGGAAGTACATAATTTTGAATATCCTTATATGATTATTCTACATTATCTTCCTTAACAAAAAATCATTTTGGGCTATTTTGTCCCTCTCACAAGATATAATTTCTCATGGGGAATCATGATATCTAGCCTAAACTTGCTCATAAGAAACTAGTAGATTGGGTAGAAAAATATATTTGCAACTTAAAACACATTTCTACTTAGATTTGAACTTATTTACTGATTAATGAGGGAATAATCATTATGAACATTTTGCTACCAATAGTTTTCATGTTCTAAGTGAAACAAAAAATGATAAATTGATAAAAATTATGTTTCTTTGGTTGGAAACTTGTAAGAGCCATAGTACTATGCTATTAATATTAGGCATAAATACAATATCTTGTTACTTTTTATCTTATTGAGATTTGTAAACTAGAAGATCAAGGAAGTTGAACAACAAATGGATGGAGAATCTTGTAAAGTATTCGTGAAACTCATATATTGCCAGAGAAAACGCTTATAAAAACATAACACCCTTAGTTAAAATGTTGAGATGCCTTGAATTTGACCTTTTGGGCTTCAATTTTATTAGGCCTTATTTATGGGTCTAGTTTATTAGGTTTACATGAGTGATATATATACTCCCTTATAACCGTAGTCTCTCTTGTAGAGGAAATGTAGAGAGAAAGAAGAGAGTTCTCAAGAGACTTGTTTCTAGTTTTTAGGACCCCTATCTATAACTCTTAAAATCTTGCCTCCTTAATAAAATCTAATATATTTTTCCTGTCCACGGATGTAGCTAACACAATGTTAGTAAACCATGTAAATCTATCTCTTTGGTTTTATATATTGTTCTATGATCTTTCTCATATCTGTTGCAACAAACTGGTATAAGAGCATTGGTTAATCGAGGTTAGTAATTCAGTAAGAAACATGTCTACTTTGAATGTGAAGATCAATAAATTCATAAGAAACAACAAATTTAATCTATGGTAAATCAAGATGCGAGCTTGTTAAGTAACAAGGCTTGTGGGTGCCACCATATAAGGAGAAAAAGGGTGACTCTGTTATGATGGCTACTGAGGAGGAGAAGGCACATTTGACAATCATGCTTTTTCTAGCAAATAATACCTATAATTATTGTAAGGAGAAAGGGCATCGGAAAAATGAATGTTCAAAGAAAAAGAAGAAGAAGCAGGATTAGAATAAAATGAATTCAAGTATTGCTGCTATAGTTGTTGATGATACCAATTCTGAAGAAGATATTGCTCTAGTTGTAGGCGAACTTATCACTTTGATGTGTGGGTTCTAGATTCTACGACATCCTAGCACATATGTCCAAGGAGAGGTTGGTTTACAACTTATGAGAAAGTAGATGGAGGAAGCATATGTATGGCTAACAATTCTATTTTTAAGATAGTTGAAATAGGCTCAATCAACATCCGAACACATGACGACAAATTCTATACACCAAGAGACGTCAAGCGTGCTCCACTTATGACGAAGAATTTGATATCACTGAATTTGCTAAAGGAATTCAACGGTTCTGATGTAATTTTGAAAGTTGTTAGCCATGGTACTTTGTATTCCTACAAGGTTTGAGAGTAACGGGTTTGGCGATTATTGCATCATCAGGGATCCATAAAGACAATTTCAAGAAGTTATGGTACATGAGGCTTGGTCATATGATAGAAAGAGATATAAAATTTTTTTATCGAAAGGAGATATTGTTGGTGATCATAAGATCAAGTACCTTGAATTTTGTATACTTTGTGTTTTTAGGAAGCTACACCGCAACAAGTTTTCTAAAGTTATTCAGAAGACAAAAAGTACATTGGATTATATTCACTCCGATGGTTGGGGTCCATTTCGTCTTGATTCTTTTGTAGCTCACAAATATTTCCTTCCTATTTTTGATGATTACTCAAGAATGACTTGGGTGATTATTAGGATGCATAAAAGTGAAACCTCTAAGAATTTTCAAGCAGTGGAAGACATTAGTAGAGAGAATCAAATTGGGGAAAAGACCAAGGTTATACAAATGTTTTAAAATTTTATAAAATGATAAGAATGTATTTATATACAAAGTATTTTGTGTTGAGATTCTTAATCACATTGATAGGATGATTAAAATCTGTCAATGATTAGATTTCAATTTTCAAAGTTATACTCGCACTTGTATTGTTTTCTATTCTAGGTGTTCGATCCAAGGTTATACAATCTTGACTATAACCATTTGAAGATTTGTAGGTCATCAATAAGACAAGTTCTTATACTTGCTCGGGTAAGTCAATTGTTTGCTTGTTTGATGAGCCTAAATGACCTATGCTTGAGTGATTTATGTGATACAATTAAATCTTCTAGGACTTATGCATTATCATATTAAATTTATTACTTGTTGAGCTTAAAAATACAACTAAATAGGTATTTTATTTGATAATTGTAACAATAAATGTGTGATGAACTTGCTTCTAGTTAAGTAAGTCTCCTTTTAACCTAAATGCATACTTAAGCTTGTCAAATGAGCTTGTAAAAATGACAAGGAGGGCTTAGTGATGTCCATTATGACTATCCTCCCCTTTCCTAGACCTTCGAGTATAATAAGATTGGAAGACACCCAATTAGTTGAAGAGGCAATTTAAAACAATGTTTGTGCTTAATAAATGAACTAGGTCTATTTCTGCTAAGGAATGAAAACATACAATTATTTTGACTCCAAATTGCACTAGGTATTATACCTTAGGGTTGTGTGTGAACTTGTGTAAATTGATTGTGAAGTGTGAAATTATAAAATCAACTTATACATAAATAGTGTAGGATATGATTATTTACGAGCATCATCGTCGTAAATACTTCTTTGTAAGATATTAATCGTTAATACACCATTCATGCTTGTGGTAGTGGTAATGACATGAGTATTTACGGGCACATCATCATAAATACTTTTTTATAACAACATAAATGGTTAAATTACACCATTAATGATCAATACCATGACTCATGATTCGTTCTCCACCGCAGTCGAAGAAGGGTTGTTTAACACGTAGCTAGTGCAACGAGGTTTGAGCCGAGTGGCTCATCCTTGTTAAGTTAAACTCAGAAATCCAAGATCAAGCAAAAGTTATGAACGAATTGCTAAATCATATAGGATAAGTACACATTACACACTTAATAGGATACCTCATACAAGATACCTATTTTGGGACTTCTTCCAACTTCATAATGTTTATTATAAAAATTAAGTGGTTGTTTATGAGTTTTGTGTGTTTGTTTAAGTGGTTGTTTAATTTTAGTCAAATTTAGATATCAAAGTCTCCTTAGGATGTTTTTATGATATCTTCTATATATATAATGTCTAACAATAAGTTAAGATGCATTAGATATTTAAGGATGTGCATTGACCGCTTTAATATTATTGAATTAAATATTAACCTTAACCTAAAAAATATTGGGGTTGATTAGTTGACCCCGGTGAGAGCTGACCAAATATGGACATGTATTAGCAATTTAGCATACATTTAGCGGCAAGCCAAAAGCACTTAAGGTGATGATGGATAGATTCCATGGTACTACTACAAGAAAATGTTTAAAATGTAGTTTGTTCATTGAAATAGTTTAGATGTACAAGGTTTAATGATGAGGTATTTTTCGTGGTCGTTTATACCTATCAAAGAAACCTTAGCTTAACCAACTCAGTAGAGCGGTAAGTAAGGGTCGATCCCACAGAGACTCGTGTATTAATGTTATTACTTGTGTGCCAAGTAACTAAAGGGGGGGTTTTCAGAATGATTATCTAAACTAATATGCAAGAATAAAACTAACTATGAATGCAAAAGATGATTTGAATATATGAAAGACAAACATGTTCAACTAGTTAGATCCATCATGATATTGATTCGTTGATCATCGATTCACTACTACAATTAAGGCTTTTAGTGGCGGTCAAATACCGCTACCAAAAGGTCCAAACCCGCTACTAAAGACCTAAAGTGGCGGTTGTTCAACCGCTTCATCTTCTTGCGTTGATATAGATCTATGGTGGCGGTTTTTCAGAGTTAAGGTGGCGGTTACCAATTGACAATAGAAACCGCTGCCATAGACCAAACAACCGCTGCTATAGTCTATGGAGGCGATTTTATATCTACCTATTGTGGCGGTTTTATTGAGCTATTGCAGCGGTTATTTAGCAATTGCAGCGGTTTGTTGAGCTATTGCAGCGGTTTAAGTTTACAATGACAGCAGTTTGTTATCAATGGCAGCGGTTTTAATGGAAATTGTGACGGTCATATTTTGAAATTGCAGTACTTTTGCTAGGCTTTTGCAGCGGTTTGCTATAGATTTTAATATAAAATAATGCCTTATTTTCTATAAATCCCTGTTATAAAATAATTTATAACATTTACACTTACAAGGAATCACAAGTTATGATAAGAATGAGACATTATATATAATAGTATTAAATCGTCACTAATTACATAGAGAATGTTCCAACTTGAATTTGTTTTTAAATGTTCACCGAAAACAAGTAAATTCAAGTGTTCAGTCACAACATCAAAAGCACATCCAAAATATGCTTGACCATCCTAATCATGATTTAACCAAAAAGCACCTGCAAAATAAAATAATTAAGCTAAAGCTAGGTGTTTGTTCACAAATACATGTATTTCCCAAATGTAAGCTATTTTTCCTAGATATCATCCTTGGAGAAGGGGTACCATACCTTGCAAAAGTTGCTTAAATATTCTAGCTACCAAGTTTCATGCCTCTACTCTGTTTCATTGCTAGATCCATTTTTGTTTTTCTCCCTTACAACTACTTAGCATTTGAGTCAACTCCGAAGAATCAGCCAGTTCGCATTGAGTCAAGAAAACCCATCAGCACAAGGATTTTGGTTTTGGTTGTCTTAGCCCTTTCTAACCCTCTAATATACCTGCATCGGCAAAAAAAATGAGAAGAATCAATTCACAAAATTCTTAACTTTTCCTTGGACCACTATTAGGCTCTATTGTCAATTCAGGAAGTGGTTGTTTATGTACTACTAGTTCATGCAATATGATTCCACAAAATACAATAATAATGTGTAGTCACCACCAGATATCAGCATATCATATTCCTTAGGGAAAAAAATATAGACATGATGTTCCTCACTCCTAAGTCATCTGCTAGAATAAATTGCAAGATAATTTCAAGCCACCATTCAATCTATAATTACATATGACTGGTAGTAAAGTGAAACTAATAAAAACAATATGATAAAGCACAACACATAAACCAACTATAAGCTAAGTGATATGTATCATCCCACAATGACAAAGACAAACATGAATTTATTCACATAATATTACTACCCCTTGGTACTTAAGTAAAATTACCTTAAGTTTAGCCAGGTGATAATACAAATTGAGGATGCAAGAAGATGGATGTAAAGACTTGCAGAAAATTGGCCAGTCTGGAAATAAGAAACTGCACTTGCAACCTGTTATTCTTAAACAAAACAAAAACAAATGAGTAGTGAGAAAAAAACATAAGAATAATATTTTTTGTTACATAAGAATAATATTTTTTAGGAAAATTAAATATGGGAAAGTCTGCCAAGTATTTTCAAGTTTCAACCCCTTTCCTCAATGGAATCTCACTTTTCATGTCATGGAAACAAATTTCCTAAATCAAGGTTGCTTCATATAACTCTTCTTTGTCTTACTCTCCCTCATGATCATCTTTTTCTTTTGCAACTGACGCCACCACATATTTACCGGTCTTCCCTCTTTTCCCATGATTTTCAAAACCCCTACCATAAATTTCTAATGCAAACTGGGCCTGCTACATTCTTTACAAGATGAGCAAAATACCTAAAACAGAAGTGTTATGTCCAGAATCAGGCAAGCCAATTAACAAAGAAGCAAATTACATAACATTATATTGTATTCAACATGGATCAGTAGATGATAAGGAGTCTTTGGCTCTGTGATCTTCTACCTCACCAGTTTATTTCTTTCAATTTCACCTAAATTGCTCTCATCCCACTTTATATGTCCCTTCTTCCTACATAAAAAATATAATAATAACTTATAAGAATGACAAACATGAAAGTCGTATGTTTGTGAGTGCAGGGAAGACATTCAGCAAAATAAAGGGTCTTCTTCTGGTGAAAGGAGGTAAAAGGCCACCTTGGGTGAAAAAAAATGCTGAGTGATACAAAAGAAAATATGGCTCCACGTGTAAATAGGATGGGGATTCTAAACCCCATTCACATAATTGACATTTTCAACAAAACCAAAAATGGAGGAAACTTTTTGCAATTAAATTAATTAATGAAACGTGGATGCTAAAGAGCCAAGCCCAACAATCCATGGTTGGATAGAATCAAATTCTGCAGATTATCAATCAAATTTATATTCATATCACAAGGCCATAAATTTATATTCTAGTATATTGTCTATAGCTTCTAGTATATAGTGTTGTGTTGTCCTAGCAATATAACTCTCACTTGTATGGATCATCTCCAATATAAGGAAACCTAGCTTCTAGTATATTATCCCTAGCGCTGTCAAATTAAACACAAAATCAGTATAGTTATGAGCAATAGACTTTGAACCATACATAGAAAGACTGACTCACACCTATTCAGAAGATCCATGGCCACTTGTAAAGGACTACTGCCGCAGCTCCGTCCACTCCTGTCCATGCCGTTCTCCACTGAACACATTGCAGAAAATACTTATAATGATATTAAATCTAAGTATGTGTAAGATATTATCTAGCTGAATACCAGAAGTAATCGGGTCTGCTTCATTGCATATAATTTAAGCATTTTATTCACTAAAGAGAAGGTAACATTAATTTGAGCACCTCTCTAGATATGGAAAGAAAATGAACATGTAACAACTCATGGTCTAGTAATCGGGTCTGCTTCCTACGATACTATGCACATTCCATATATATTTAAAAAAAAAAGAGTTAAGAATTCATGAGTTGCCATATACGTACATGTATGTATCACCTGCTAGAAATTTACATGAAAGGGAAAGACATCAGTAAATAAAACACGACCCATACAAAATCCCAAAATCTAAGAAGAGAACACAAGGAACACAAGCACAAACGAAATTGATTCAACAGGACAAACCAAAAAAGTTTCATACGCTCAAAAGATTCTAAAGCCACATACATCAATGAGGTTTTAAGGCCCTAGACAAGAGTAGGTTTTGTCAAAAAAGTTACATCTTTTCTTGAACTAAAAAGAATTAGTCTAACTCACCCAACTAAACAAATGTAGTAACTAATATGCATCTTCTTAGTTTGATGGGATGTCAAGAATAGCATCTATTACATGAATAGCTTCTCTTATCAATATTATGGTCTTTTTTCTCCTAATAATGACTATTTATAAAACCCATAAATTATTATGTTACCCTTCCTTTATAATTTGATTAGAGTTCTATGCCCACAAGCCTAGGCAGATCTAGCATAATAGAAGCAATTAATACAAGAGCAATTATATATGTATATGCTGAGATTTGTTGGATGGTAGGAAAAAAAGAAGAAAAGATGTAAATGCTGAGTTGATATGTACAATGTCAGTCCAACCTCTCAACAATCCAACCACTAGGAAGTAGTGAGGATGTCATGTGGAGCAAGGTTGCAGGTCTCACATTCTTCCTTGCTTCCAGACCAACAACAGTGGTTCCAGCACCCCCATGATGAACCTGAAACAGAAAAGATAATCTTACCATGACAAGAATCATAGCCATTGAGCACAGGTGCACATAAAACAAGTGAAGAAAGACGAAATGATTGAATGACTGCACTGCTCAAACACCAACCAAAGATTGAGCTTTAAGTTGGTGACATGTTGCATACATTCTTAAGCTTTTAGCCATTAGAAAGGCATCAAACACCAATCAAAGATTCAAATCAGATTCATAACATGCATTAGCATCACTTTGCTATCAACATCAGCAAAAAGAACCAGATATCAATATAGAATGAGGTAATCAACTTACCATAAAGTTCAGAGTCATTCGATGAGAATTTAGTATCATAGAGTAGAAGCATTATCCCACAAATAAGGCAGTGAAATGAGTTCATAACTATATAATTTCCAATCTAGTTAGGAATATATTGAGCAAAATCATTTTAGCAGTAGTAGAACATAAAAGGTAAAGCACCTATAACTAAAAAATGCTAATGAATTGGTATTGACTGGCCGGGCTGTATGAATTGTCTTATAACAATAGAAAATAATCAACAAAAACTGCATTAACTTCTTATGGGTATTTAAATTCTCAAAATTACATTGCTCGACATTCTGGTATAAATCTAGGAAAATTATTATCAATGTCAGCTCTAGCCCCTCGAAATGCAAAGCTCGTGATTGAATATAATTGCAAAGAACTATTCCAATCGAAAACGTTTTTGCAAGTCAAAGGAAAAATACCAAGTCCTCAAATTAAAACTAGAATTATCTCAATGTAAAAGAATGTAGAAATTACTTGCACTTTTAAATAAATAAAAGCATATCCAGTTCATCTTACCATAAAAAATAATGGCAGAAAGAGAAATTTAAGAGAAATTTGTAAATGCAACGATTTGAACATATTCCAACAACTAAGCATATCCAAGAAAAAGAATGATATCAAATTTGGAACTTTGGATAACGTTAACAGAGCATAGAAAGCCACTAATTTCCAAAGTTAAGATAAAGACAATTTATAACTTCAAACTCTATATTGTAGCATAAGCAAGCTTGAATTTACACCCACATATCAGCTTTCTTAAGATCTTAAGATCAAAACCCAAAGCTGTATTAAACACTCACAAGGTGAAACAGTATTAAACACTCACAAGGTCTAGCAAATCGATCCAACAATGTCTTCTTAGGTATTCATTCTGATCAATCAACCATCACCGACAAAACTTCAGTACCTGTAAAATACCACTTTACAATTAAATTAACCAATTCCACTATGAGCACAAAATTACACACCTTCCGAAAACAAAAACAAAAACGAAAACTAAACAACCTTAATCCTCGGGTGCGGATCGCAAAACCCAAAAGAAACCGACGAGGATGGCAGGAGATGACGCGATGGACGAAGTACGGGAGGAGATCGGAGAGGTAGATGCGCGCTACTTCATAGGTTGGTCGACGGCGCCGCTTAGGAGGAGGAGATCTGGGTTTCTACCCACTTCGATCGTATGCCCTGACGGTGTTTGAATCCCTAATTTCCCAGATCTACTTTGGGGCATATGTGTGGAAATGAATAAGCTGAGGCACTCAAAATATTTCGCTCCCCCGCGCCAAATAAATTATTGGGCCGCTCATTTTTATTAAAATACTAAAAATCTCAAAACCGCCCCTATATGTCTTAAAAACCGCAGTAATAGCTGGCAAATAAAAAAACCGCCACTAAAACCGCTCCTATAATGCGAACCGCCACCACAAACCGCTGGGATATTCCTGACCGCTAGTAAAAACCGCCACATTTGACCAACCGCCACCACAACCCACTACAATAGGCTTTAATTGTAGTAGTGATTCTCTTGATTCTCTTCTCACTTGAATAATCTATTGTGGATAGTGATCCTACTAAGGACTAAAACCCGAACTTCATATATAGTTGATAGAACAACCAGTCTAACAACCCTAATTAAATAATAACCTAGAAGACCTTCTAGATTCAATTAAATAACAGCATGACGATTCAAGTTATCAATATAAACAAACAACTTAGAGCAACCAGACATCTAAGTGACTTGTGAATTTATTCCCTTCTTTAACCAACTTGTCCAACCGGTACTAATTTAATTAAAGTCTACTCTTGATCTAATTAACTCCGACCGGTAATTAATCAGATTCAGTTGTAAATTAACCGAGAAATTCTATTAGGTAGCTAATCTAATAAAACCCTAGAATAATTCTGATTCAGTTAAGCACAGGGAATAATTTCTATTCAAGTTTGTTGAGAATCAATCAAACCTCACAACTACATACAAATCATGACTTCAATAACTAGCCAAACACAAGAGAAATTAGCAATTCATAATGAAATTAAAATCAAACTTACAAAGGTTTCAAAGTCTGCCTCCAAAGAGAAAACCCTAGCCTCCAAAGTTAATCAAAAGTTATCAGAAAATAATCTAACATAAAGTATTTATATGCTCCTAAAAATATCCTCAAACACTATATCTTAAACCTCATACTCGGATAACACAAGCCCAAAAACCAACATGCCAAAGCCCAAAACCAATCTCGGCCCAAAACACTTGCTCGCTGAAAACTTCCGAATGCGCAGCTTCGACACCATAAAGCGCGGCCGCGCTTTCTCTTGCAATCCCGCACTTTCCCCATTCAGTTGGAATTGTGCGGCTTCATTGCTCGGCTTCAGCCCGAGCACTTGGCTTGTCTTTGGCTTGTCTTCTTCCTTGCCTTGGCTCTTCTCCTAACATGTCCTAGCTCTCTTGGCTCCTTTGCCTCATCCATCACCACCATGATCCATCTGTACTCGCCCCGCTGTTGCTCCTGAACCTAAAAACCTGTAAAACCGAGCAAACCAGCGCATAATACCCAATAACACAAAAACCTAAAAACTACATAAAAACTAACCTAAAACTAACTAAAACATATATAAAACATGCATCTAAACTACTCCTATATGCAAGCTATCATTTAATAAAGCCATTCATTGTATTTCATAATTTGTTGAATTAGATATAAATAAAGTTCATGTTTGAAATACTTTTCCTACGTCTTCATTTTTCACAATATTTTAATTGATGCTAAGCCTTAGGTGACTTTTGACGACAATGTTTGAGGTCACTAGTGTGTGATATTTCTGAAATAATTTTGGAAGGTTACAATTTTAGGCTTTGGTTTCCGTGAGGGTTGGGTACATGCATGCCTTAAGGATTTTTAAGGTTAGTGGATTATGGCTTTATGTATTTCGAGTGAGATTTCGATGCCTTTTGATATCTTGTTATACATTGGTTCGTTTTGCCCAATGTTTTGGGGTTTTGCCCTACATGTATTTATTTTGCTCTTGATTTTTTTTCCTCGATATGAGTCAATAGAAAATATCCTCTTGACTTTCTCGGAGTATGGGCGTGTACATCGATCCAGACCTCAAACTTTTCTTGAATAAGATACATTAGATAGATGCTATTGTTATTTAATAAAATAGAATGATAATTTTGTATCACTTTTAGACTTCTCTTTAATATTGTTTCTTTAGATTAATTTTAAAAGAAGATTGTGGTCTAGAATAGCAATTTGTTTAAGTTTATCTCAATGAAATAACAACTTCATAATTTCAAGTTATAATTTAGAAAAAATAATCAAAGTATTCCTCATAAAATTCAAAGTTTAAGGATTATTGTATAACATAAACTTATGCTATAGTTTCTAATCCATAACATCACAAGTTCGAGAATAACTTGGGGAGAAAGTGATGAAATACTAAAACTAGGTAATTTTATTACCACTTATGTATATATATATTAAAATAAGGACATGTTCATAACCAATGGTAGGTACCTAGACAAAATTCCTTTGAATACTCTTAAGATTGATAGTTGAATCTCGCAAGGAATTAAGACTGATACCTATGGTATGTACAATAAGCCGATAACCCGTGGATTGTTATTGGACAAGATGCTTGAACGTGCTCTTAAGGTTGGGAAGTCCGGACCATCCTTCAAGGCTAACGAACCGCCACTTTGGGACCGGTTCCTCCTTTATAGGGTGGACTGTCTGAATGAGACCATGAAGCTAACAATCCCAAAGACTCTAGGAATGAATCCACATTGAAAGTCATCGTGGAATCAACTTGCTGCATCTGCAAGCTTTGAGAAAGTCATGGTGGAATCTTATTCTTTGTCCCTAATTCACAAAGCAAACGCTGATGATATCCCAAACACTGCTTATGGAGATGTAATAGCTTTGGCAGTTGATATTAGTCACTCTTTTCTTTGTAACAAATGGGTCTTTGTCGGAGGGAAGCAAACATAGCCGCAGATTGGCTTAGCCATTGGAGGCCTAGTGCGTCTTTTATTGTGACTCGTAATCTTTATTTTTCGCTTGAGTATTATGATGTACTTGAACTTGATCTATTTTAATGTTATGTGTGGTTTCTATCAAAAAAAGAAGGACTTTATGTTCTCATTATCACTTGAAGATGCTTGGTAACCATCGTCGCCTCCGGCACCTCGGGATTCCTTTCTTTAGATCTCGGTCGACTGGTTCTAGTCATGCCACCCATCTCTTCTTCAAATGTCGATCTCCTTCTCTCTGTGTCTTTTTTGGAGTATTTCCCATGGAGGAGCTCAAATCAAATAAAGACATGTGCTTTTTGGTATTAGTGATCAAAATTATCTGATTAGTTTATACGATAAAAAAACATCCACTTTGTAATTATATGTAACCAAAATGATTAGTTTAAAATTTATTCATATACGATCTGATCCGATTAGTTTTACCTAACACTCGGATCAAATATGGATCGGGGTTTTGTGACAAACGGATATCCTATTTATTCGGCATTATATAAAATATAAAACCGGATATCATGTTTGGCTTATTGTTCTTGTTGGTTGAAAGTAATTTTAAGGTGAAAAGTTGTTTTGAGCACCTTGAAAAACATAAAAAGTGAAGAGATGCAATGAAATGAAAAAGAGAACAAGGTTGACTAAGTAGGATAAATGATGTTAGAAGCGTTTTACAACTTGTAAAGTAATATATGGATTGTTCACCTTTCATTAACACATTTGAGATTGTTTTTTGTTTGGTCAACAGATATCCGAACAAACAGATATCCGAATCGAATATGTGTTGATCTAGTTGTCTCAAAATTAGACTTAAATCTAATAAAAATAACAAAGATTTTTTTAATGGATAGTTCGGATAACACGGGCTAAACTTTTTTTTGGTCAGGAAAGAGGGCCTAAGCCCTTGCGAGAATCAATTAAGTAGAAATATGGTTTACATGTCCTGAAAGGGATATAATATCGTTATTGAAAAACATAAGTAAATCAGCATCAAGATGGCTTCAGATAGAAAAGGACACAATTAAATTTTTTTAGCTCTTTGCGATCGCATTAGCGAGCTTGTTTGCTTCTCTTGGCTTGAAGACAATCTTTGGAGACAACAAAAGTTTCAAACAGCTTCGAGCATCTCTAGAGTAAGTGGATATCACGGTGGGTTTGCAACTTTTTGTCATGGAGCAACTTGACTGCCATGATCGAATTCGTCTCGATGATTAATTGGTCCACCTCTAAGCAAATAGCCAAGCTAACCCAATGGAAAATTGCCCATAATCCAGCTGTTAAGACATCACAGGAGCCCCACCTAAACGTATAGGCCTTGAGAACTTGACTAGTGGATTCACGAAGTACCCCTCCTCCACCAGCCTCAACTAAGTTACTCCTACAAACCGCATCGCAATTCAACTTGATCCATCCCACAAGCGGCGCCTCCTTTTAGTTTTAGGTTATGTTGTTAGTTGAAGGTTAGATTCGGCTCTTGTAGACCCCTAAGGGTAGTCAAGACAGTTTGAGTAGACCCCGAAGGGTAATCTCGTGAGTAGACCTGAAGGTAATCCCGTTGGGTGTAAACCACAAGGGTAATCACCGCCGAATAGTTAGTAAGTGTTTTAGAACAAAACTTTAAATAAAAACAAAACGTGTCTTGATAAAGGCAACAAGTCACTCAATTAAATCGAGCTTACCTTCACCGTTTATTGCCCCTATTAATGTCAAGGGTTCACTACAATAACGTTGTGAGATAAAATGTTCCTATACAATGAACATGTGGCAAGCATGAATCATCATTGCATATATACGCACCTTGTTCTTCAATAAGTGTTTGTATTTGATTTGGAAACTCTCAAATTACAAGAATGTGAAATTTCACACAATTATCTAACCCCCTTATGAGAGGCGCCCACCCTTATTTATAGACCAAAAGGGGTGGTGGTTATAGAAAGAGAAATGTTTGTTAAGTTAGTTGAGAAAAACAAGAAGTGAAACAAGGGAGTTAGTTGTAACAACTTTTGTAACTTCCCTCAACAACTTTTGATCTCCAAATCTCATCCTTATCCAAACTCTTAAGACAAGGCCCAAAATGTCCCATTAATCATGCGGCCCAATAACCTTGGTAGAGCTAGCTTCGAGCTAGATTAGCTATCCATCACTCTATAACATTTATATAAAGCTTAGTGAAACTAGCACAGAGCCAAAAAGTTAAAGCTTGAGCTCAAACCGAGCTGAAACCCAAAACCAGCTCAAACTTGAGCAAGATCATTCTAGGTGTTCCAAGCTTAGGCTAGCTCTCAAATTTTTCCATAAAGTCTTAGAGCTTCATTTCTCACTATAGGAATCATATAACAACCAACCGAATTAGAAAAATTGGCTTAACACAAAAGTCAAGGCAAATAGTCGCCTAAGGCGCGCCTAGGATCTGAACGCATAGGCGTGCGCGTGCAACAAGTGCCACGGCACACCAGCACAGATGCCCAGCGCCCGGCGCTCGCGTCTACGACACTGCCCCTCGCCCCTTAGGAAGGAAGGAGTTTCTCACTAGGATCCATAGGCGTGCTAACCGGCGTGGATTTATCACATTTAAAACATTTCACCACTTTTTCGATGTAATGGGATTGTGTTAGGGTCAAGCCCTTTCCATCTCTTCTTATCTTAATTCATAAGGTCACGTCGGCCTCTCTAAGATCCTTCATGGAGAATTTAGTAGACAAGAATTCCTTAGTCTTGTCAACTTCCATTTGGTTTGTATCAAATATAAGCATGTCATCAACATATATACATATTATCACTCCTTGACCGGAATTCTCAAACTTACTATATACACACTTATCCGCTTGATTGATCTTGAAACCATAGGCCAAGACTACATCATCAAAATTTTGAAGCCACTGTTTTGGCGCATGTTTAAGTCCAGAAAGAGATTTGATCAAACGGCATACCTTATGTTCTTGTCTTTCCACTACGAAACCTTCGGGTTGCTTCATGTAAACTTCTTAATCCAACTCTCTATTGAGGAACGCCGTCTTCCCGTCCATTTGATGGATGACAAGACCATGAATGCTTGCTAAGGCTATCAAGAGTCTTATCGTGGTGATTCTTGCCACGGGGGCATAGATATCAAAATAATCGACACCTTCTCTTTTTCTAAAGCCTTGGATAACCAAATGGGCTTTAAACTTGTCAATGGACCCATCGGCCTTCATCTTCTTCTTGAAGATCCATGATACGCTCTATTTAGTATAGGTTAACTCTTGTATTTTAGGTATGATTTGAGTGTGTTTAGCTTAGCTTTGAGCATAATGGTAATATGAAGACCGAAGACACGATTTTAAGAATTGCAAGAGTCTTGAAGACAAGTGTTGATTTGGAGTTGTTTTGACGCCACTTTCTTATGACGCATCGTTCGGGAGCTACAGTGATCGGATGAAGATGAATTTGGTATCATTGGAAATCTAACTCGAAGAGATACAATTCATGTTTTTACGACAAGTTCAAATTCCAACTCTAAGTGGGTCAAAACCACCTCCGAAGTTGACACCAGAATGGTGTCGCAGGACCCGCGCCCGCGGATTCAAACCGCGCTCGCGGGTTAGCCTATTTCGCGGCCAAGGGAATATTGAAGAACCGTGCTCGCGGTTTGAAACCGCGCTCGTGGGTGGCGTCTTTTGTTTTATTCTATCTTTTATCTTATTTTTATATCTTTTAGTATTTCGGTTGTTTTTCTTCTATTTAAGTTCTAGTTTCGAGAGTTTTGAGAGACATCATCTATCTACCATAATTCAGAGCATACTTTTATAATTTAGGTTTTATTTCAGTTTTATTATGGAGAACTAATTTCCCTTGGAGTTTGTTTGATCAAGCAACCCTTTTTATGTAATTCGTGAGGTTCTGGTACCTTTTCTATCCCTTGGTTAATATCAAAACTCTTGTTTTATATGATCTATGTTTGATTTGATAAGCCTGATCAACTTGTTTGATTGACTTAGATCTACTGTTTGGATTAGGTTTGATTGTTGTCTGTGCAATCTTATTTATCCTTGAAACAACTCTTTTCTAGGACCGTTGACTAGAATTGAGAAAGAGTATATTTGATTGTTATTTCATGCATGAGACTCGTAGCTTGATTGCATGATTTGATATCCTTCTATCCAGGGGCGGAACTCGAGCCTTCTCATTGTAGGGGCCAAATTTATTTTTAATATAGCCAATATTTTTACAATTTCAAAAAATACAAAATACTAAAGAATATTTGAACAAAACCGCAAGAATTATATGCGCGCTAACAAATTTAGTGTGTGATTCAAGATATTCCAATCATAACTAATTATTTTCACGCTCTTGGTTTCAATTACATTATGAAACTATGCAATCTAGCAAATTATAAACCACTTTAATTAAGTAAATGACTTGTAAAAATATTTTGTATATCATCAATTTTGAAATGCTCATAACTTTTTACTCAGATGTCAGATTGAAGCGTATAATATATCAAATCGAAGGTCTCGACAAAAGGAACATATATACATAAAAAATTGGATTGGGGGGGGGCATGGCCACCTCTGGCCCCACTTGAGTTCCGCCTATGCTTCTATCCTTAATATTTTGCATGATTTGAACTAAGCATTCTTGTTCATATCATAATTTCGCTTGGACCGTGGACACGCGGAAATCTTTTATAAGGATTGGAATTAACCTGAGAATTAATAGAAAAGTGGATGAATTGATGATCGAATGATTAAAAAGGTGGAATTGATTGAATGAACTCTGCTTTTCCTTAATTGATTTGATACTTAATATTATTTGTTTGCTTAAAATCTCAAAAACCCCTGTTTGTTCTTTGTTGATTTATTAGAAAACTGATTCTCTTGGGTTCGATCCCTTACTTGCATGCTATACTAGTTTGTAGTTTAGGGTAATTTATTTTTGATCTTGGCAACAACAACTTTAGCCGAGTCAATCCATTTACACCCTAATGGCTTGCAACTGGGTGGAAGGTTCGACGGAACTCCCAAGTGTTGTTGCCAACAATTGAGTCCATCTCATCTTGGATTTCTTCTTTCCAAAATGAAACATCTTGAGAACTCATAGCCACGGTAAAAGTCTTAGGATCCGCATCCATATGAAAATATGAAATACTTTGACCCTCTATTTCCCTAGATCCTTCTACCAAGAGCATTAGAAAAATTGGCTAATGGAACGTTGGTGCCATCACAAGTGCCTTGTTCACTTGTCGCTGCTTAGGAGTTCGAGCCCCCGGCGTCGACGCTTCGGCGTCGCATGTGCCAAGCGGTGCCATTTCTGCATCCTCGGCATTACTTGTTGTGTCGGTGTCCTCGATCCCCATATCCTTGCGCTTGGGCGATTGTGCTTCCATAACCGGGTTTGACCCATCGAGCATCGGCGCCACGCCAGCGTCGTCATCGCTCGGCGTCAAGGGCGCACCATGCGACGTGCCTTGCGACGTGCCTTGTGGCGTACCTTGTGCTGCTGTGGCACGTGACATGGACCGAGTTACTCTCGGTCCAAGTGCCGGTATCGGTTCCTCCTCGGTGTCCATTGGATCCGACAATGGATCGATCTCTTCTTGGCCTATCTCCCTAGGCCTTGGACTTGATGAGAATCTAGTCTCGCCAAATATGGCATCACGCGATTCTATCACCGTATTCACCCAAATTTCATGATTAGGCTCTATCACAAAGAACCTATAGGCCTTAGAATTATGAGCATATCCAATGAATATACATTCAACACCTCTATCTCCCAATATCTTATGCTTAGGGTCCGTTAGTCTAACAACAACACGACAACCCCATATACGAAGATAATGAAGATTAGGTTTCTTTTTAAACTACAACTCGTAGGATGATTGGCGATTCCTCTTGCTAGGCACTCTATTCAAGATATAATTGACCGTTAGCATCGCTTCAACCCAAAACGAGTTCTTTAACTCAAAGTAGGACAATATGGCATTTACCATGTCCTTAAGCACACGATTCTTTTGTTCCGCCACCCCATTTTGTTGTGGGGTATATGGAGTCATTGTCTCATGTATTATACCACAAGATTCAAAGTACTCCTTGTCCATATATTCACCACCAAGATCGGTTCGTTGTCTTTTGATCTAATAACCGGTTTGAAATTCAACTTCGGTTTTATATGTCTTAAACTTATCTAGTGCCTCACTTTTAGAGTGAACTAAATAGATTTAGCAATACCTTGTATAATCATCAATAAACAGTATGTAATAACGCTTTAGACCCAACGATGGCGTTGGATGCAAATCCCCTAAGTCCGAATGGACTAGGCTTATGACTCCTTCTTCTCTTTCAATTCTATTGAAAGGAAGCCTTGTTATTTTGGTTAACAAGCAAGTTTTACACTTTTCATTTGTAGGTTCAAAGTTAGAAATAACTTGATCCTTTGCCATATCCAACATGCGTTTCATGTGGACATGCCCTAACCTTGCGTTCCATAGATCATAAACCGAATCATTTGACACCACCATGTAATCATACATAATCTTATTATTATTGATCACATTAAGTAGGAACATATTGTTCTTATAGTGGCCGAAGCCTACAAATATTCTAGACCTACTTATAACAAGACGACCGACTTCGAAAACCAATCGATATCCTAACTTATTTGGCGCACCACCACTAACCACATTCTTTCTAATGTTAGGTGCGTACAATACATTATGTAACATAAGTTCCTTCCCACTTGTAAAGTGAAGAAGCACGTCTCCCTTCCCTAAGACTACAGTTGTCGACTCGTTTCCCATGTAAAGAACTAAACCGTCCTCTACATCTTTCATGTACTTGAACCATCGCTTATCGATGCACACATGGGTGGTGGCTCCCGAGTCAAGCCACCAATTCAGATTCTCATCTTTCAAGATAAGACATTCATCAATTTTAGATACACTAAATAACGAATCCTTTTTGCAGAAACCAAATTCCATTGGAATACCTTTCTCGTTGCTTGCGCCCGAGCCCGACGTAGACACCAACGTGTCCTTGTCCTTTGAAACGTTCTTGACTCTACAATCTCGTTTTATGTGGCCAAGTTTGCCACAATTCCAGCACGCCCCTTTAGCCTTTTCCTTGGAGCCACACTTCTCGCCTTTTCCACCCTTGGACCGTTTGGAAGCTTTGACGCTCTTGGTCATTCATTTTGAGCTCCTCCTCAATCCGAAGATGGGAGCCAAGTTGGACAAGATTCATGTCTTCCTTAGAATGCTTGAGAAGATCTTTTGCCTCTTTCCATGAAGGAGGCAACTTATCCACTATGGAAGAGACGGCGAAATTCTCATCCATATTAATCCCATTGGGTTAGTTGTCCCAACACATGAACCAACTCATGATATTGATCCATCACCGGTCTAGACTCCACCATCTTATAGTTGTTGAAGTTAGACACAAGGAACTTCTTGATGAAGCATCTTCGGCAAAGTACTTTCCTTCGAGTACTTCCCAGAAAATTCGGGACGACTCGAGATTTTGATACACATCGAATAGGGAGTTAGCCATTCCATTTAGGATGTGCCCAAGACAAATGTAATAATCGTTCTCCCATTTCCCAAAGCGCATATGTTGGAGCACAATGGATAGCCTTTCTTTGGCTTGTTCCTCAGTCTCATTCTCAACCATTTCCGGTATGGGGAGTGGAACCTCTAGGCACGACGTTGTTAGCACGTACACCACTTTCAAAGAAGTAAGCAAGAAATGCATCTTCTTTTTCCATCGACGGAAATCTTGCCCCTCAAACTTTTCCAGTTTCACAAACTTTGAGGCCATATCCTTGATCGATGACTCCCTCGTTTTAGCCATTATCAACCACCTTGCAAGACAAACAACGATAACTAAAACAATAAATAAACATGGAAGATTGTTAGTTTTAGGTTATGTTGTTGGTTGAAGGTTAGATTCGACTCTTGTAGACCCCGAAGAGTAGTCAAGATAGTTTGAGTAGACCCCGGAGGGAAATCTCGTGAGTAGACCCGAAGGTAATCTCGTTGGGTACAGACCACACATGTAATCATTGCCGAATAGTTAGTAAGCGTTTTAGAAAAAAATAAAGACTTTAAATAAATATAAAATGTGTCTTGATAGAGGCAACGAGTCACTCATTTAAATCAAGCTTACATTCAATGTTTAATGCCCCTATTAATGCCAAGGGTTCACTAGAATAACATTGTGAGATAAAACGTTCCTATACAATGAACATGTGGCAAGCATGAATCATCATTGCATATATACACACCTCGTTCTTCAATAAGTGTTTGTATTTGATTTGGAAACTCTCAAATTAAAAGCATGTGAAATTTCACACAATTCTCTAACCCCCTTGTGAGAGACGCCCACCCCTATTTATAGACCAAAAGGGGTGGTGGTTATAGAAAGAGAAAAGTTTGTTAAGTTAGTTGAGAAAAACAATGGAGTTAGTTATAACAACTTTTGTAACTTCCCTCAAAAACATTTTGAATTTCAAATCTCATCCTTATCCAAACTCTTAAGACAAGGTCCAAAATGGTCGATTAAGCATGCGGCCCATTAACCTTGGTAGAGCTAGCTTCGAGCTAGCTTAGCTGGCTATCACTCCCAAAATATAATATGTGTATAACATTTATATAAAGCTTAGTGAAGTTACTACGAAGCCAAAAAGTCAAAGCTTCAGCTCAAACCGAGCTAAACCCCAAAACCAGCTCAAACTTGAGCTAGCTCATTCTAGGTGTTACAAGCTTAGGCTAGCTCTCAAATTTTGCCATAAAGTCTTAGAGCTTCATTTCTCACTATAGGAATCATATAACAACCAACCGAATTAGCAAAATTGGCTTAACACAAAACTCAAGGCAAATAGGCGCGACTAGGATCCGAACGCATTGGCGCGCGCGTGCAACAAGTGCCACGGTGCACCAGCGCAGATGCCCATCGCCCGGCGCTCAAGTCTACAACACCTCCCCTCGCCCATTAGCCCGTGCCAAGGTCGAGACCTCGCTAATCTTATCGAGTAAGGGTGCGCCTGCCGCAACGCCGTAGTCATGCCAAAGCCGAGTGTCGCGCCTCGCCTTCCATGACTCCTCTTTCTCTTTCGACCCTTAGAAATACATTAGGGCCGATCACTAGGACATGCTTCCTGCACACCCTAAGCCCAAGTGATACCCTTAGTAATTCTCACACTTAAACATTCACAACTCACACCAAATGGATTGATCACTTTTCACAAATCACCAACACGTCCCAATGAATTCCTTATCTATTGATAACAGTAGTAGTTACCCCATTCCCCTGAAGAGCTACAGTGGATTTTTGCCGAAGAAATGCCGCCCAGAAAGCTTCCGAATTCAGGGTGACCAGCCGAGATAATTTGTTAACTTCGTCAACCTGATCGAACACAAGTTTGTTCCTTGCCTTCCATGAAAACCACAACATATACCCGAAGATTGTACTCCAAGTATCATGTTTGTGAATGTTTTCGAGCGGCCAAGATGTAAGACAAGAAGTAGAAGAAAAGGAGGGTGAAAGGTTGTTACTAGTTAGTGCCAACCAAACCTTCTTGATCTCTTCACAGTCTTGAAACAAGTGGAGCAATGTCTCGTCTTGATTTCACCTTTGACATGCACCATTGGTGCCAATGTGGTGCCTCACCTTATTCATGTTATAGAGGAGGTTGTTTTGCGTAGCGAGAAAAAGGAAGTGCCGGATTCACTGCTGTAAAGGAGTTTTCCAGATTTTATCCCACATGGGTCGTCGAATATGTTGATCAGGCTGATGAATTCAGATTGTCGAATTAGTAGTAAAAGTTCCTAATGAAGTGAGACCCCAGTATGGTTTGTCAGATGCTTCAGCATTATTGACAAGCTTAACAAATATCAACCTTTGTCAAATTTGAACGGGTAACAGAGGAGATAGTAGTGGCAAGTTCCAATCGGATCCATTCCATAATTCAACAACAGTTGCCTCGGAAATTGCAGCAGGCATAGCATTCGGCACGACTTCAGTGAGAGGTTTATCAACAATCCACGGGTGGTGCCAGAAGAAGGTGGAATACCCATTTCCAACCACTATCATAATTCCATGGGAAAGCGTTTCAGCTCCGTGAACAATACCTTTTCAAGTGTGAGAACTAACGGGCTGACATTGATATGTTTTCTCACACGGGCTCAAAATTTTCTCACTCATACTACTAAAACAATAGTTTGATGCTCAAGTTGGCTTTCACCCAGGAGCAAGCAAAATGTACAAAGATGTACAAAGAAACTTCTGGGGGCCAAATTTGAAACAAGAAGTCGCAGAGTTCATATCCAAGTGCTTAGTCTGTCAGAAAGTAAAGATTGAACACCGAAGGCCTGGAGGAAAATTGCAATCCCTCCCTGTGCCAGAATGGAAATGGGAGGATATAGCAATGGACTTCGTGACCGACCTACCAAAGACTCAAAAGCAGAAGGACTCAATCTGGGTTATTGTGGATCGGCTCACCAAGAGCGCCCACTTCATCCCCATCCAAAAGAAGTGGAAAACTCCAAAGTTAGCAACAGTGTTCGTCAAGGAAATCGTCCGTCTCCATGGAACCCCAAAAACGATTATCTCCGACCGAGATGGCCGTTTCACGGCCTCCTTCTGGAAAGAACTACATAAGGCCATGGGCACAGAACTAAAGTTTAGCACAGCTTTCCATCCTCAAACCGATGGTCTATCTGAAAGGACCATCCAAACTCTAGAGGACATGCTTCGAGCCTGTGTGCTAGATCGCACCACAAGTTGGGATGACAGCTTAAGCCTCATAGAATTCACATACAATAATAGCTGGCATTCCACCATCAAGATGGCTCCCTATGAAGCTTTGTACGGCAGGAAGTGTCGTTCCCCGCTCTGTTGGGACGACAATGTAGACAGGATTCTTCTAGGTCCAGATTTGATAGAAAAGACTACATCCGAGGTTGCCCTCATTCGTCAGAGAATGTTGACTGCTCAGAGTCGACAAAAGTCTTATGCCGACCTAAAAAGGCGAGACATCGAGTTCATAGTTGGAGATAAGGTCTTCGTCAAGGTATCTCCCTCGAAGGGCGTTTTTCGCTTTGGGAAACGAGGCAAGCTCAACCCTCGTTATGTAGGACCTTTTGAAATCCTAGAAAGGGTTGGCAACCTAGCTTATCGGGTCGCCTTACCACCGTCAGCTCACCCCGTTCACAATGTGTTCCACGTGTCACTCCTAAGGAAGTATGTGCCCGACGAATCACATGTAATCAACTTCGACGACGTCGAAATCCATTCGGATGGCACCTATGAGGAGAAACCACTCAAGATTGTAGAGCACCGAGTTAAGCAATTGCACAACAAAGAAGTACCTTTAGTCCGAGTACTCTGGTCCAAGGATGGCAACGAAGGTACAACTTGGGAAACCTAGGAAACAGAGCAAGATATGCAGAGGCGTTTTCCCGAGTTAATGTCTTCCTAAGCATCACTAGTATGATCCTTTTAAGGGGGTACTAGACCCCGTAGCATCCTCACAAGTCGTGAGCTTTGTAATTGCTTTTGTCTCTACATCCCAGTACCGCCCCACTTTTCTCCAATTTCGGGGACGAAACTAATTTAAGGGGGTACTATTGTAATATCCGCAATACTCCAAGGTTTTAAACCGAATAAAATATAATATTTATTTTTATAAATTCTTTCCTCTAAATAAAGAGAGAATTTTTAATATATCATAATAACCTTTATTTTCTCTTTTAAAAGAGAATTGTCAAGTAAATTAAATTCAATAAATCCTAATAAAATGTTGTAAGAATCTTGAATAAATAAAAAGGCATTAAATAAAGATAATACTTTATAAAGCTTGATTTTATTTAAATGAAAAGGTATTACATTAAAGCATCAAAATTCCTTTAAAAATCTAGCAAAAAGAATGCAAGAGCCGGGACTTGAACCCGAGACCTCTTGCATCACACTCACACGCCCAACCCCTCTAAATCCGCTAGACCATTTGCACTTTCTTACTCAATTACCCCACCCTTTTTCTTTTATGTCCACTCCATCTTCTTCTTCTCCAAAATAGCCTACAGGCTATGTCTGATGCACTGACGTAAAAGAAAAACAAGGCCATTGCATTCCTTCTTCCACCTCTAGTCTATGGCACTAGCCCTATGACATCACAACCATTACATCATCATCCAACTAGCACAATTGTGCCCAATTGAATAGCTCTTCCTCCTCATCCATTGGCCCTCCCCCATTGCCATGGATCTCAAGCTCCACCCCCTTGGCCTATAAAAGGGGCTTCAAATCACCCATTGAACTCACACTTCCAATTCCTTCTTTCCCTTCTTGCAAATTACTCTCAAAGCTCTCAAAATTTCAGCCCCTTCCATTCAAATTTCTCCATCCAAAGCTCCATCCAAAGCCTCCTCCTCCTCCCCTTTTTACCGCCGGCCGCCGCCCCTGTCCACCGGAGCCCACCGCCGACGACCGTCGCCTCCTCCTCCGCCGCCCCTATCGTCGGAGCCCCCTGGTGTCGCCCCCTTCACCGTCGGCCCCCCTCTGCCTTCTCTTCCTCTGTGTTCTGTAACACATGCAAACAATCAGTATAATTCTAAAACCCTTATTCCTATTTTATTTGATTTTATTAAGTTAATTTAAGTTTATTAAAAGTATGCTAGTAATAGTAAGAAGACTAGATAAAATTGTTTTGCAAGGTTTTAAGATTTATAAAAAAAAATATTATGTAAATCTTGTTAGTTGAAAGAAGGGGATAAATCCATTAAATAAACTATGGTTAAATTATTATATTGTAGTATGATTAGTAAATACATGATTATTTAAATAAACTTTACGAAGCTCTTATAAAAGTATTTTCATAAATTTATTAGCTTATGACTTTGTCTCTATATTAAATATTACCCTTATAAATGTATAATCTTTCCAAGTTATAATATTACTTATCTCTAAGAGTAGAGAATATCAAGTTATAGGAAAATAAGTATATTAATGATGGTTATATTAATCATTTAATATAATATTAGTTTAATTTATCTCTAGGGTAAAGAATTACTACAAGGCATAAACTTTTATTGTATGTACAAGGGTTGTGACAATAAGAAAATTATAAGATAAATTATAACATTATATTGCTAAGTATATAAAAATATCTCACACAAAAAGATATTGTAAAATATAGAAAGATATTATTTTGTAACTTAGGATATCATAAAAGTATACTATAAGGAGATAGTTGAATATTTTAAACCATGATCATATAACTATATATAAATTATGGGAAGAAATTTGGAAATAAAATAAATAAGAATAATTATTTTATATTATAATAGTTTTGGAAAACTTACCTTATAAAGTAAATAGAAATTTCTATTTATGGAAAGTTACTAAGAAATAGTCAAGTATTATCCTATCTCTATTTAATATGATCCCTATAGTTAAATAAGATTTTATTAAGAGAGTATCATTAATAAAATATTCCTTGTAGAGAAAATAACTTTAAATAACATTTTGAATATCGTTGAAATTAAGGAAATTATTTTGAATAATCAATGAGTTTTGTTTTAAAGGTACATGATTATTTAAATAAACTTTACGAAGCTCTTATAAAAGTATTTTCATAAATTTATTAGCTTATGACTTTGTCTCTATATTAAATATTACCCTTATAAATGTATAATCTTTCCAAGTTATAATATTACTTATCTCTAAGAGTAGAGAATATCAAGTTATAGGAAAATAAGTATATTAATGATGGTTATATTAATCATTTAATATAATATTAGTTTAATTTATCTCTAGGGTAAAGAATTACTACAAGGCATAAACTTTTATTGTATGTACAAGGGTTGTGACAATAAGAAAATTATAAGATAAATTATAACATTATATTGCTAAGTATATAAAAATATCTCACACAAAAAGATATTGTAAAATATAGAAAGATATTATTTTGTAACTTAGGATATCATAAAAGTATACTATAAGGAGATAGTTGAATATTTTAAACCATGATCATATAACTATATATAAATTATGGGAAGAAATTTGGAAATAAAATAAATAAGAATAATTATTTTATATTATAATAGTTTTGGAAAACTTACCTTATAAAGTAAATAGAAATTTCTATTTATGGAAAGTTACTAAGAAATAGTCAAGTATTATCCTATCTCTATTTAATATGATCCCTATAGTTAAATAAGATTTTATTAAGAGAGTATCATTAATAAAATATTCCTTGTAGAGAAAATAACTTTAAATAACATTTTGAATATCGTTGAAATTAAGGAAATTATTTTGAATAATCAATGAGTTTTGTTTTAAAGGTACATGATTATTTAAATAAACTTTACGAAGCTCTTATAAAAGTATTTTCATAAATTTATTAGCTTATGACTTTGTCTCTATATTAAATATTACCCTTATAAATGTATAATCTTTCCAAGTTATAATATTACTTATCTCTAAGAGTAGAGAATATCAAGTTATAGGAAAATAAGTATATTAATGATGGTTATATTAATCATTTAATATAATATTAGTTTAATTTATCTCTAGGGTAAAGAATTACTACAAGGCATAAACTTTTATTGTATGTACAAGGGTTGTGACAATAAGAAAATTATAAGATAAATTATAACATTATATTGCTAAGTATATAAAAATATCTCACACAAAAAGATATTGTAAAATATAGAAAGATATTATTTTGTAACTTAGGATATCATAAAAGTATACTATAAGGAGATAGTTGAATATTTTAAACCATGATCATATAACTATATATAAATTATGGGAAGAAATTTGGAAATAAAATAAATAAGAATAATTATTTTATATTATAATAGTTTTGGAAAACTTACCTTATAAAGTAAATAGAAATTTCTATTTATGGAAAGTTACTAAGAAATAGTCAAGTATTATCCTATCTCTATTTAATATGATCCCTATAGTTAAATAAGATTTTATTAAGAGAGTATCATTAATAAAATATTCCTTGTAGAGAAAATAACTTTAAATAACATTTTGAATATCGTTGAAATTAAGGAAATTATTTTGAATAATCAATGAGTTTTGTTTTAAAGGAATAAAAGGATATTATAAAATTAAAATAATAATAAAGGAATATTATTATTTTAATTTAGCCACCTAAATTATTAACATAATAATTTAGAATTCCATTCTCTTACACTAAGTACATGTGAGAAATCCGAACCTTAAAAGAATTCGTATTTAAAAACCGTTCTTGAATTCCGTGTCGATAGGTCGGGATTCTCATTCGAAGTTGCGAACTACACCTCCGTCTTATCATTAAATCCGTTATCGTCAGAACTAAGGCAAGTGGAAATTCCCCCTTGTGACCTTTTATCGTTTCGTGAAATTCTCGATGTTGGGAACAACTTGTGTGCTAAGTAACAAAAACGAACATAGGAAATATAAATTGTTAGATATAACAACCCCATTGTTAGTCCGTTCTTTATTATCAATAGGATTATTTATGCTAGTGTGGTTGTGACCTTGATTGTTTACGGCCTCGTTAAGAGGTCAATGTCGAACAAACTAGTGAGGGGCGCGAAAGTAGTCGATGCCTCTATAAAACTTATTAAGTCGTAAATGCCTACGTGTTTGAAGTACGACTTTCAGGATCATGATCCTATCCGCTCCGATTGGAAGGAGGGATGAGCGCACTCTGGCTAAGTGCCGAGAAACTGGGTTTCCCCTTGGTGGATCGGGCCATCCTAGCCCCCACCCCCTTTAAAGAATCATTAAATCGAAAACTTTTCGACACCATAAGATAAGTGCCCAAGGCACACTTAAGATACCCAAAACCGGACCGGTCTCAAATGATCGATCCGGCTCTCGGTCCGCTCAGGGCGCGAGAGGTTTTTAACTTGTATGAATTGATAAACGTTCCCAACATAATCTCAATTCTAAAAGAAGTCTACAATCTAGTAGTCCTTCTCTCGATTGACGAGCTATCTCCGCTTGAGATACGCTCTCCCTCGTACCGTTAAACCCCACGTAAATAAACCCTATCTTAAAACACAACTTGTTGTTATCTTCTTCGTTATTACTCAAATTACCGAATTACCCTTGGGAAGTTCTGTTCCCGCTTGCTTAGTCTCTTAGGCTAATTCTTCTTTTCCGCATGTTTGCCTGGCATATTCTCGCCCCTCGCGAATTATGTCAGAACCTAGGATTAATCACAAGGCGTAAGGTGAAGGGCAAAGGAAGGGCAAGAAGCTCCAAGATGTATTCGAATCTCCTTTTGGTTTATTTTCATTTATGCTTCAAAGACGGTTTCTTTTATGAATTGTAATTTCCGAACAAGCTTTTGATAATGTGATTTGGGTTGTAAGAACAAAGTCTCCTTCGGGAGCACCTTTTATTTATATAAGTATGTTTAATTCCGCATTTTTATTCTATATCATTCTAAAAGCCTTGGGTGACTTTGGATGGTAAAATCCGAGGCCACTGGCGGTAATACCCAATGTTGTAAAATAGGGGTGTTACAAGTAGTGGTAAACTCTTAGGCACCAAACCAACTGATGCTCGGGGAGCCTACGAACCAAATCCGGTGTGTACCAAAGAATGAACGAGTTTGAAACGCCCAAGAACAAGCTAAGGCGCAAGCTTATCGTCACCACATCTCGTCTTGGGTGTCTGATTTTTTTCTGGTTGGTGGTCAATCTATGTGTCCTAAGCTTTAGAAAGGCGACGCTCTTCGGGTGTCCTCTATGGAAGTGGTCTTTACTTGCTACATTGCTCTCACTAGGGTACCCTTGCACGTACACCACTGTCACCTTCTTCTGCGTAATCTTTGTTAACTCGGTTATGACCAATGCACACGAGTGCTACTACTATGTCGCATGGGGCTTGATTAAAGATACTCTCGCGTCCATGCTGTATTTCGTGTGGATTCTTCTCGTGTGGGTGTTGTATTTCCGCACCAAACGAGGCCTAAACCTCGATTCTCGACATGTCGTGGACTTCATCACTTGGACTTTGGTTTCGTTGTTGGTAGGGGCGGTACTATGGGTTGTGAAGAGGGTGGTGATGTTGCAATGGATGGAGAATGCCATTCACAAAAGATTCAAGGCGAGGATTCTGATGGCCGGCTTCCAGCTCTTCTTCTAATTCGATATTAATAAGATCACATTATGTGGTCCATATCACATTATGTTTATTTATGAAAAATGTTGATTTGATAAGATAAGGATGAAAATAGAAGATATAATTTTTATAAAATTAAAGATATATTTATTATTGAGCAACTTTGATGATAGGTTGAAATATATCTTTAGAGGATTTTGGATCCTCTCTCTGCCTATTTAAGTGACCCGAGATTCATCATTAGGTCATCACGTTTTTCATAACTCACGAAAATATTAAGACTAAGAGGCTAAGAGAGAGAAGGCGATTTCCATAGCTTGGTGTTTTGTGATTATCGGATCGGATCTCATCATCCTTGTCCTCTCAATCACGATGCCTACCGTTATGTTTTCGTAATTAAAAGCATGATCGAAGATCCTAATATTAATCATGATGAAGTATAAATTTACACTTCTTCCTTTCCACAATTGTAGATGGGTTGCGATTTCGCTACCTCGTGCCTTGTTCGTTCGAGGACGATGATAATAAGACCACAATGGAAGGAAGAAGTGCAAGTAATATTATTTGATGTATTCTATCATTGGATGACATTCATATTATTGTTTGCAATCTGTCACAGTAGATTCAAAGTATGCCTTGGATGTTAAACTAAGTAATATTATTGATTGGTTTAATTCTTAGCATAATGGTATACCCACAGGTAGACTATGCATCATAAGTAAAATATAACCATTAAGTAGATGATTTATTTATGTGATGGAGCAAGTAGAGGATATCCACATATACCATACTTGTTTAATTGTAGGATGTAAATCATTCATGTACGTTCAAATCTTAGTCATGTATGTTACTTTTTTGCCTCGAAATTTAATTATTGTGAGATGATTCCGTTATGTACTACAGTTTCTCAACCGGCACAGCTTAACTCCTTTGTCAACTCAGTTCCCGAACTAGATGGGACTAACTATAATGAGTGGAAAGAGCATTTGGAGTTTTACTTGGGTGTGCTTGAGATAGACTCAGGCTTGACTGTGGATAAGCCAGCTGATCTTACGACTGAGTCCACAGATGAACAGAAACTTGCCCATAATGCTTGGACTAAAGACAATAAACTATGCTTGAAGTTCCTACGTCTCACCACTGCATCCAACATTAAGTCTTCAATCCCTGAAAGTGATACCTTAACCGCTAAGGGGTACTTACAGATAATCACTGAACGCTTTAAGCCTGGCGACAAAGCTGTTGCTGGAAAACTTATGGCTGAACTCACCACTGCCCGTGATGATGGTACTAAGACCATGCAGCAACATGTACTTGACATGGCTAACTTGGCTGCAAAATTGGCTAAAATGGGCATGAAAGTAGAGGATTCATTCCTAGTCCAGTTTATCCTCAACTCTTTGCCTCAACAGTATGGTCCCTTTCAGATTCATTATAACACGATCACGGAAACGTGGAATGTAAATCAATTGACCAATAAGCTGGTTCAAGAAGAGGCTAGAATTAAGCAGCAAAGCAGCCATGTACCTAATGCAAACTACATGCATGGGAATGGCAAGAGCAAATTCGAAAAGAAAAATTGGAAGGACATTAAGAAAAGTTCCTCCAATCAGAATAACTCTTCCAACCAGTCCATTCAACCTACACCAAAGAAAGCTAAGAAGAATGATAACTTCCATTTTTACAAAAAGGATGGGCACATTCAGAAGGATTGCGTAAAGCGTAGAGAATGGTTTGAAAAGAAGGGTAAGCCTTTGGCTTTTGTGTGTTTTGAATCTAACTTTGTAGAAGCACCTTCTAATACTTGGTGGATTGATTCTGGATCTAATGTTCACGTTACAAACTCGATGCAGAGATACCTTACAAACCGGAACATAAGTCAAAATGAAGTTTACCTTTACATGGGAAATAGGATGAAAGCACCAATAGAAGCCATTGGAACTTTTCATTTAGTTTTAAGTACTAGTTTTCATTTAGATTTAGAGAATACTCTTTATGTTCCTACAGTTTCTCGCAATTTGATTTCCTTGTTTAAACTTGATCTTGATGGCTTTTCTTCATCTACTGGTGATGGACGTTTCAGTTTGTTTTAAGAATAATAATTTAGTTGGTTCAGGAATTTTAGTTAATGGTTTATATCAAATTACTCTTGATAACTCTTTTTCTGAATCCCTAGTAACCTTGCATCATAAAGTGAATTTGAATCGTAAAAGGTCAAGTGAAGGTTCTACTTTTTTGTGGCATAAGAGGCTTTGTCACATATCTAGAGAAAGAGTTAAGTTATTAATGAAAGAAGAGATTCTTCCGAGTCTTGACTTTACTGATTTTGAGGTTTGTGTAGATTGGATTAAGGGTAAGCAAACTAAACATACCAAGAAAGGAGCCACAAGAAGCACTGAACTACTTGAAATTATACATACAGACATATGCGGACCTTTCGATTATCCATCTTTTGGTGGAGAAAAATACTTTATTACCTTTATTGATGATTATTCACGTTACTGTTATCTTTACCTTTTGCATGACAAATCTCAATCTGTGAATGCAGTAGAATCCTACATAACAGAGGTTGAGAGACAATCTGGTAAAAAGGTGAAAATCATTAGGTCTGATAGAGGTGGTGAATTTTATGGAAAATATGATGAGTCAGGACAACGTCCTGGTCCTTTTGCTAAACTTCTTTAAAAATTAAGGATAGTACCTCGGTACACAATGCCTGGTTCGCCATGGATCAATGGTGTTGCTGAGAGACGTAATCGTACACTTTTGGAGATGGTTAGGACTATGTTAAGTAACTCTAATTTGCCCATATCATTGTGGATGCATGCTCTTATGATTGCTGTGTATATCTTGAACCGAGTTCCCATAAAGGCTGCTCCTAAAACACCATTTGAGTTGTGGAAAGGATGGAAACCCAGTTTGAGACATTTACGTGTTTGGGGATGTCCAACAGAAGCACGCATTTATAACCCACATGAAAGGAAACTCGATGCAAAAACCATAAGTGGGTTTTTCATTGGGTATCCAGAAAGATCAAAAGGGTATAAATTTTACTGTCCTAATCATAGTACCAGAATTGTAGAGACCGGTAATGATAAATTCATTGAGAATGATGAAGTCAGTGGCAATGATAAAGTCAGAGAAGTGGTCATTAGAGAAATTCGGGTGCCAATACCAATTCCCGTGCCTAGAATTTCGGCTGACACTATTCTTCCTAATGTTGTTGGCCCAGCCAATAATGTAGAACCAATTGTCAATGACCATGCACTCCATCATGAGCCTATCACCATTGAACCGAATGTGAATGCATCACCTGAAGTAGTATTAAGAAGGTCCATAAGATCACGAAGGCCAGCTATTTCAGATGATTTCATAATGGATTTGCAAGAATGTGAATTTAACATGGGATTGGAGAAACATCCGGCTACATATTCACAAGCGATGAAAAGTGAAGATTCTGAAAAATAGATTGATGCCATGTTTGAAGAGATGAAATCAATGGCCACAAATAAGGTCTGGGAGTTAGTCGATTTACCAGAAGGACATAAGAATGTCGGTTGTAAGTGGGTCTATAAGACCAAATGCGACTCTCTTGGTAAAATCGCACGACATAAAGCTAGACTCGTGGCCAAAGGATTCCATCAAGAAGAGGGCATTGATTATAATGAGACCTTCTCTCCAGTTTCTAAGAAGGATTCTCTTCGAATAATCATGGCGTTAGTAGCTCATTTTGATCTAGAGTTACATCAAATGGATGTGAAACGGCATTTTTTAATGGAAGTTTAGAAGAAGAAGTCTATATGGCTCAGCCAGAAGGCTTCATTATAGATGGAAAGGAAAACATGGTCTGTTTGTTAAATAAGTTGATATATGGATTAAAGCAATCTTCTCGACAATGGTACCTTAAGTTTCATGATACCATTACCACCTTTGGGTTCACTGAAAACATAGTTGATCAGTGTATATACCTGAAGATCAGTGGGAGTAAGTTTGCATTTCTGGTTCTATATGTTGATGATATCCTAATAGCAAGTAGTGACATTGGCTTATTACGGGAAACCAAGGACTTTCTTTCTCAAAACTTTGAAATGAAATATATGGGAGACGCTGCCTATGTGATTGGGATAGAAATATTTTGTGATAGATCACGTAGGATTTTAGGATTGTCTCAAAATGCTTATATCACAAAAGTTTTGGAAAATTTTGGCATGGAGTCATGTGACCCTAATGTTGTTCCAATTCAGAAAGGGGACAAGTTCAGCTTAAGTCAATGTCCTCAAACTGAGTTCGAATGTGATCGAATGAGAAACTACCCTTATGCGTCTCTTGTAGGGAGTTTGGGATATGCACAAGTTTGCACTAGACCAGACATTAGTTTTGCAGTTGGCATGCTGGGTCGCTATCAAAGCAATCCAGGTATTGATCATTGGAAAGCTGCAAAGAAAGTGTTAAGATACTTACAAGGAACAAAGGAACTTATTCTCACATTTAGGAAAACTGATCACCTTGAGGTGGTTGGCTATACGGATTCAGATTTTGATGGATGTGTGGACACTAGGAAGAGCACTTTTGGTTATGTGTTGATGCTAGCTGCAGTGTTGTTTCATGGAAAAGTTCCAAATAGTCCATCATTGCATCATCCACTATGGAGGCCGAGTTCGTAGCATGCTTTGAGGCATCGATTCAAGCATCATGGTTGCGGAATTTCCTTTCGGGGCTTACAGTCATGGATTCAATTGCTAGGCCGTTGAAAATTCATTGTGACATCACCGTTGTTGTATTCTTTTCAAAGAATGATAAGTATTCTAAAGGTATAAAACACATGGAGTTGAGATACTTATCAGTCAAGGACGAAGTTCAGAAGAAGAAAGTGTCAATTGAGCACATCAACACTCGTGCTAATATAGCAGATCCATTAACGAAGGGATTACCCCCTAAGACATTTAAGCAACATGCTGAAGCTATGGGTCTTGAGGATGGTTACTAATATTGTTTCCCTTTATCTTTATTCTCATGACTTTATGGATTGCTACGTGTTTTGTTATGACATTGATTTTGAATATTCATTATAGCAACTTCTGATATTTCTGTTTCATATTATGGATTATCTATGTACAAATTAAAGCAATGCATGATAACAGAACTAGTCTTTCTTCAAGACATTAATGGGGACCATTATGTTTACTTCTACTTATACTGAATTAGTTGTTTTGGTTTTCAGTTAGTGGTACATGGAAGGGACTACATTCTTTAATTAATGTAGAACCACTATGATCCTAATTGATGATTCAAATCAACTAAAGGTAATTAAGATAAGCCTATTAAGCACATCAATTCAGCATTTATGCGCGCCTTATGTTTGTTCCTATATGACCCTTAAAGTTTTTGTCATATGGACTAAGTGGGAGAATGCAAGATATTAATAAGATCTCATTATATGGTCCATATCACATTAGGTTTATTTATGGAACATGTTGATTTGATAAGATAAGGATGAAAATAGAAGATATAATTTTCTATAAAAGTAAAGATATATTTATTATTGAGCAACTTTGATGATAGGTTGAAATATATCTTTAGAGGATTTTGGCCCCTCTCTCTGCCTATTTAAGTGACCCGAGATTCATCATACGGCATCACATTTTTCATAACTCACGAAAATATTAAGACTAAGAGGCTAAGAGAGAGAAGGCGATTTCCATAGCATGGTGTCTTGTGATAATCGGATCGGATCTCATCATCCCCGTCATCTCAATCACGATGTCTACCAGTATGTTTTCGTAATTAAAAGCATGATCGAAGATCCTAATATTAATCATGATGAAGTTTAAGTTTACACTTCTTCCTTTCCACAATTGTAGATGGGTTGCGATTTCGCTACCTTGTGCCTTGTTTGTTCGAGGACGATGATAATAAGACCACAATGGAAGTGTCAAGCGTGTATGGGTCACAAAAGTCGCAGATCGGAGCATCGCCAGGAGAAAAACGCGATATCCATTTTCAAAGGAGGGGGCATTTTGGATTGTATGTTGTCCAAAAATGCGTCTTTACAACAAATTAATTAATGTGATCGCGGGCGTAATTTATTGGAGATCGTAAAGAGATACCCAAGGAAAATAGGAGCTGACAATTAGTAAGTACTAGCAAGACTCGGTCGTGTCATGCACGACTATGATGTGAGAATTATTTATTTGTGTAGAATTCGTACTCATCGATCGAATTTTACACAAACTTATTCGATAAAAATAAAATATTTTCCTCAATAAACTTTCAAGCGAAGATTATTATAAAATGTAGGGAACGTAAAAAAAATAATAGTATATATTTATTTATAATATATCATAGGTGAATTAATTTTTGAATTAGATAATATTATTATAATATACATGAGAATAAATACTGAAAAGACTAAATAATATTTTCATACTCATTAGTAATATGGTTAGACGTAATTTATTATAATAGGCATGAAATGCTTATCAATAACTATCTTGTTGATTTTTTTAATTTAATATGGTAAGTACTAATGATAAATGGGACAATACTATTATAATATAATATGTAGGGAATGTAAATTCTAAATAAAATTAAGGATAAAATGGTAAATGAATAATTGAATTTGTCTATGTGGCATAGTTAGATGGATGACACATAAAAGAGAAGGATTTGACTTTAGTAATAGTATATTGATTATAGAACGATGATATTGTAAAGAAGAAGTAATAGAATATTATTTATTGAAAAGTATTCTTATACAAGAGATATTACATAATAAGAGATTGCTAAGATAAGAAGATATGCTAATTAACAATATGTTCTAGGATATATATATATATAAGGATAATGATCATGAATATAAAACATCCGAAAACTTGAAAGAATGATCATGAATATTGAGTGAAAAAGACCCAAAACGAGAAATGTTTAAAACTGAACCGTCACCAACATAGAGGTTGTCCAGACCTGTGTACTCGTTATGGAGGGCAAGATTTTGAAGATTGTGTGTGACATGGCTATTGGCACCAGAGTCTAACAGCCACTATGCGGGTGTGGGAGTGTATGAGATTGTATTGGCTTGGGGTGATTGAATGGCAGGGAAACGTGGAGTGCTAGGCAACGAAAAGTTTGTATGTTTAGATTTAAGTTAAGGGCATTGTGACATTACATGTCCATGGATGGTACAGTATTGACACTTGCCCTTAAACGGTTTAGGTTGATAGTTTTGTGGGTTTTGGTTGAACTTTGAGGAGTTAGGGTCGGCTGAGTTATAGGTGTAGGAGTTCGGCTGAGTTATAGGTGTAGGAGTTCGGCTGGTTTTGGTAGAGCACCGAAGACGATTGCATAGGAGTCAATGTAGTGTTCTGCACCTTGTTCTTTTTCCCTTTTCGAGCGACGAGAGCGGAAGCCGATGCAACGTCGCTAGAGCTCTCGATCTTTAGATCTAATTCCTTGATGATCAGACTTTCGTGCAACTCGTGAAACGAGATGGGTGTCTCATGATTGTTCACTTCGTCAATCACTTAGTGATAGGAGGAATTGAGGCCTTTAAGAGCGTATTCCGTAAGGTCCTCTTGGTTAACTGGCGAGCCAAGCAAAGCAAGGAGATCAACCCACGCTTTCATGTTCTGCGTGTACTCGGAAATGGAAGAGGCACCTTTCTTGGTGGCTTGAAGTTTAGTTTTGAGTTGTTTCTTATGCCCGCGAGACGCATTGGCATAAGTCTGTTTGAGCAAGTCCCACACCACCTTTGAATTTGGCTCTTGGGTGACCAAGTTTATAACTTGATCTTATAGAGTCCCAATCAAGGCGCCATGGACAAGTTTGTCTTGCCTCTCCTAGGTTTGAAATGCACGGTTGGAAACCGAGACATTGGTTGAACAATGGTGGCGACATGACACGGTATGGTGTCGTCTAGATAGTCGAATAGGTCATACTTGGGGAGGTTGAGTTTTGTTTGTGTCGCCCATGCTAGATAGTTAGTGGGGGGAAGTTTAATGTTGTTCACGAGGGTGACAAGAATGAAAGGCTTTTCTGGCTGAAACGGATTCGGAAGAATGGCCGAGTTTGCAGCCATGTTTGATTGTCGTAAGGACTTTTGTGAGAATGATAATTAGGATCGTTGAGAGGCGACTACCATATGGAACCATGATATTGTAAAGAATAAGTAATAGAATATTGTTGATTGAAAGCTATTCTTATACAAGAGAGATTACACATAAGATATAATCTTACTAGTAATAAGAGATTGTTAAGATCAGAAGATATGCTAAAAATATATTATCAATAAGTAATAGAATATTGTTAAGATCAGAAGATATAAAAGTAAAATAGTAAACTAAATATATTATCAATAAGTATATCATCTAAATATTACACTTCCTTTAAATATATAGGTTATTGCGAAATTTTCAGTTGGGCCAATCATATAGTGGTCGTATGGAGTAAAAATACCCAAAAAATCACGTTCTTCTCGGCGTTCTCAAAACTCTCAAATAAAATACCTGCATCAATTATTTAAATTAAAAGCCAATGTTAATATTGATAATTATATTTATAACAGTTATTACTATAATTATTAAATTTTAAATATAAAAAATATATTGTACCTCTGTCATGGTAAGTAGTAGCCACAAGCATAGGTGCATGTACAAAACACTTGGCTAAGCTGGCCGAGAAAGACATATCGCCATCACCAATCACTAATATATAATATGTGGATCGGTATAGTCTGACAGTACTAGCAAATCAAATTAAATAATTAAAATTAAATTTTAATTATTAAATATCTAATCTAGCCAAATTAAAAGGTAAATACCAAACAAAATTCTACTAAAAAAGTAAACAAAGGAGGATTTACCGTGGCCTCTTGGAAGCATATCCATGAACAAATATACGATGAACGGGAGCCAAGGAAGAAAAATAAAATCTCGATGCACATCTCTCCAAGCCAATGTAAGCATCATCTAGCTTCTTCAAGAAGATGGAGATGCAAAGAAAATGACAAAACACATAAGAAAGTTGTTCATCCTCCAAAATAAGTTGAACGTAAATTTGGGTCCATTTCTAGTGGAACCGAGGAACCACCCAGTTTCGAACGTAATTAGAATCGGAAGAGTTGGTTCGTTTCCAACCACGGTTCCGATCCCGATTAACCGGGAAACCGGAACACCAGACCCAGGTCTAATTAAACGTCCTTGGTATGTGCATCAAAATTTTACAAATAATTAACGACTGAAATTTATGCCCCTTGTGGATTTCTAAATGTACACAAAATGACCAAATAAGGCATTTGCAGATTAGCCATTAATATATCTGTAAGGCTTAGCCATTACTCTTTTCCAAGCTCAGATGCATGTAATCTTTTTCATGTTCACCATATGCTTAAATCTAGTCAAACTAGCATACAAACTAACTAATCATGCTGAAGTTGATGTTTTTTACCCTACAATTTGAGTTAATGTAATAGTGAGAACCTTGTAATATCATTTAGACAGTCGCACAACATATTTACGATGAAATTTTGCGCACTCCGGTTTTTCGGATGCGCACTCCGGTTTTTTTTGTGCGGGTTTGAAACCCACCCATGTATTTGCACCATTTTCTTGTGCATGTTTGAAACCCGCCATATTTGTGCCATTTTTTTGTGCGGGGCGGAAATCCGCCAATATCAGAGTGCGCAACACAAAATTGAGAGTGCGTAAACGAACCACCTATATTTATTGTTCACTTTGCGCACTATTCCAAACACTTGGAATAGATGTGCCATGTCCCGATTGGGAATGATGACAATATCAACATAATTAGGGAAATAGAAGAAAAGATATAAAAGAAGAGGAGGTTTAAGGAAGAAAAAACAGAGAACAAGTGCGTAGTAGTACAGGTGCTTATGAAACATGGTGTACCAAGTCCTCTTCCCTTGGATTTTTGGTAAGTTCATCAATTGCACATAGATTCTGTCAGAACATGGAAATGCAAAATAAGTGAGAAGATTAGTGATATCCTTTTTTTTAGCAAAACAAACTTTAATTCATTAAATCAAACCATCATCCAACAAGATAGAGTTCAAACCATCACAACAATTAAAAGAAGAAGGGAAAACACCATATAGTCAATAAGAGAACGTGAAATTACATCTGCCGCTTGATTTGCCTATCTACAGACATGCAGAAAGCAGTTTCTCATTCAATCTATTGTACCAATAACACAAAAAATTCTCCAAAAAAACAAAATACTATAATTTGAGTCAAATTTTGCAAAAAATACCATGACGACAGGACATTTCCAAACTAAACATCATCGGTCTCCACACATTAACTTATTAATGTTCATCAAATTAAGCCAAACTTGCAAATAAAACCAAAAATGAGAACCTGTGTTGCGGACTGAATCTTCAGAGCATGAGCATGAACAACTCCCCTGAGAATACTGACTTTGGGATTTAGGATGTCACTGTGAGAAATGGTTCATTAAAATTCACATGTTAATTTAGAAACATAATACAAGGAAATTATAATTCGAAATCAAACTACCGAATTCCAGCAATCCATCGAGAGGAGAGCATATCTACGCTGGGTGATGAGAGAGGGAGGAAATTTCAGAGGAGGAAAAATGAGAAGACAATTCGGTTTTTCTAGAGAGAGTGGGTGTGTGAGGTTCGTTGAGGGTGAAGAATGAGGAGGAGTAAGGTGTCAGAATCTGCCCCCCATTAACGAACGTGAGAGGTATCTGCTATTTATTACTACGTATTAGTTAAATTTTTATTGTAAATGGGATCACCTCTCAAAACAAGTGTAATCAACCTTTTTTGTTGGATTTGGTACAAATAGGTCATCCACGGTATCAGTGGCGTAGCCAGGAATTTGTGTCAGTGGGGGCTAAAATCTTTGGGTAAATTTTTTGGCTACAGAAAAATTCCAGTCAAAGTCATTGAAATTGTTTTTGTATTTTTTTATAAAATATAGAAAAAAAAATTGTGTTTTTCTATATATAAAAAAGGATGATTTAAGTAAATAGCAAAAAAAAGAGGCTAATTAGGTGGATATTAGGGAGGGTGTGAAAATTAGGTAAATAGCAAAAAAAACCCATCACCCACCCCCCACCCCACTCCCACCGAGTTGAATCGCCCGTTGACCGACGTTGACCATCATCATAATCATCACTATCATCATTTTCATAACCGTCATCACAATTTTTTCACCGTCATCACAATTTATTTCATTGTCATCACAATTTTTTGATGAAAAAAAGTGTAATGAAAGGTAGAAAAGTGTCAATCAAAATGTCTTGATGACATTTTTTGATGACAAAAAGTATCATTAAAGGCATTCAACCACATAAAAAAACCGTCATCCCCCGTCATCACAATTTTTTTTCACCGTCATCACAATTTTTTGATGACAAAAAGTGTAATAAAAGGTAAAAAAGTGTCATCAAAATGTCTTGATGACACTTATTGATGACAAAAAGTATCATTAATGACATTCAACCACATAAAAATAACCGTCGTCACTGTCATCACAATTTTTTCATCGTCATCACAATTTATTTCACCATCATCACAATTTTTTGATGACAAAAGGTAAAAAAGTGTCATCAAAATTCTTAATGACACTTTTTGATGACAAAAAGTATCATCAAAGGCATTCAACCACATAAAAACAACCGTCATCATTGTCATCACAATTTATTACACCGTAATCACAATTTTTTGATGACAAAAATTATAATAAAAGATAAAAATTGTTACCAAAATGTCTTGATAACACTTTTTGATGACAAAAAGTATCTTCAAAGGCATTCAACCATATAAAAACAACCGTCATCACTGTCATCACAGTTTTTTTTACCATAATCACAATTTTTTCCACCGTCATCACAATTTTTTTCACCATCATCACAATTTTTTTATGACAAAAAGTTTAATAAAAAAATAAAAAGTGTTATCAAAATGTCTTGGTGACACTTTTTTTTATGAAAATAAGTATCATCAAAGCTATTCAACCACATAAAAACAGCCGTCATCACTATCATCACAATTTTTTCCATCGTCATCACAATTTTTTCCACCGTCATCACAATTTTTTATGACAAAAATTATAATAAAAGGTAAAAAAAAGTGTCAACAAAATATCATGATAACACTTTTTGATGACAAAAATTATCATCAAATGCATTCAACCACATCAAAACAACCGTCATCACTGTCATCACACTTTTTTTCATCGTCATCACAATTTTTTTGATGAAAAAAAAATATATCAAATGTCTTGATGACAATTTTTTGATGAAAAAAGTATAATAAAAGGTAAAGTGTCATCAAAATATCTTGATGACACCGTCATCAACTGTCATCACTACTTGATGACGGTTTGATTGTCATCAACTATCATCACAAGTTGTCATCAAGTATCATCACTTAAAGTTTGTTCATTTTTATCATCATCACAAAAAATAGTTGACATCAAATCTCATCACCATATAAAAATAGTTGTCATCACCGCATAAAAAACAATTGTCATCACTAAAAAATTCAAATTGTCATAAAAAAACTATCACTTGTCATCACTAAATATAAACATGTCATTAAAAAATGCAATCAAAGATCATTAGTAAGCCTATGTGGGATTTGAACCCACATCATTATGCATTAAGCACATTGATCTACCATTTAAACTAATATGCTAACCAACATAATGCAAAAAAAATACCTAACAATCAGCAATGTGCGACAACAAAGAACAAAAAATTAGGAAAATATTATTGGGAAAATATTAGTGGGAAAAGTACCTCTTAAGCTTACCTATCATAAGAAGATCATATTAAAAGCTGTTTTCTTTTCGAAACCGAATCGTCAGGAAACACTACATTTTTTGTTCTCCCAGAATCACATGAAACACTAAATACCTAACCTCAGTGATGTTGTAGAAGATGGTCTCCATGGAAAACAAGTTCTTGACCCAACTGAATCCCATCCAATCCTATTATTTTAAGAAAAATTAATATAAAGGTGTTATTCTACATATGGGCAAAATATAATTGCAGAGATTCTCCCAACTAAGTATAATGTTAAAATCAAACACACCTTCATTTTCATCCCAAGAATTACTTATTCAGCATTGTAATACTTTTACGCCAAAGTGTTCTTACTTTTAGGTCCCTAAGAACAAAATTGAAGGACAAAAGCATATGATAAATTAATTTTACTATGTATGTGCAGGAGAAATGTTTACATCAACACAGTAGTAGTCATTATGTCTGGAAACATAATGACATTATCTTACTTCATATGTGATCTTAGGAATCACATGGAAAAAATCTCCTTTACATTCAGTACCACTACATGTGACTACATTCTCGGTCGGGCAAGTTTCTGGAAAAATTGAATGATGCACAAAATATTAAGCATCTTGAAGTGTTTAGCATATATGAGCAAATAGACAATCAAAAGGAAAATTGAATGCTGAGAGGCTTTCAACAGCCTTGAGAGTTGAGAGTGCCAAAGCAATCACCTTCATTATCAGGCACTCGCGTCTCCTCTGCAAGATCCATTGCTTCAATTTCCAGTGTGGCATTCAATAGTTGAGCTTCACAGTCAAAATTCATCCTTTGTGTCTCAAATGCATAATTAGCAAGAGCAATATCACCGCGAGGCTGGGCATTCTCCCAGTATTGCAATTCATACAAATTGTTGTCAATTTCTTCACCTAAAGATACACATTAGGAATTGTAGGGAAAAAAACGAGAAAAGCACAAAAACTCGGATCATCACCGGCATTCTCCGTCGTCGAAGACTTTGCCGTTGAAACTCCCCATCATCATCATATCCTCGCCAGCAGCAATGAAACAGATCCTCATCGGCATCGGCTTCCGCGATTCCCTTCTTGAATTCCAAAGGGAAACCTCGGCGGCGGCGGAGACAACAAATATTGAGGTTGTTCTTGTACTTGTTGTACATGTTGAATGCCTCATTGAGTTCGCGATTTCCAGTGCCTGAATCCTTGACGAGCTCCTCCGATCCGCGGCGAAACTGGGCGAACTCCTTGACCTAATTTCCGCCGTCAAATCGTGAACCGGGCCAAATCAGATCTCATATTGAAGGAGGAGAAGGAGGTTACAAATGAGAATTGATGGAGGAGCACGAGCTTGGCTTCATCCATGGGAGGTTACAAATGAGAATTGATGGAGGAGCACGAGCTTGGCTTCATCCATGGTGAACAAAATTGCAGCGAGAGAGATAATTGGGGTAGAGAAGCGGAGGGAGAGAGAAGCACGGAGGAGAGAGCATAGGGAAAAGCGCATGCAGACAAATATTGCAATCAATAGGATTTATATACTTAACAAAAACCTAATTAAGTAAAGGAGCTTAACAAACACCTAAATAGGGTGACTCAAAATGCTTTTGGGCTAAATTTGTTCTAAAAAAATATATAGAAAATTTTGTATTTTTCTGTATAAAAACCATTTTAATATATTTTATATAAATACAAAAAAATTAATCTTTTTTAGGGTTGTTACGCCCGACCCGTAATTTACGGATCGAGTAACGGGTTAATAGTTTTCATATTACGGGTTGACCTGCCGGGTTACGGGTCAACCCATATAACCCGTAATATAAATTAAAGTTTAATATATATATATTAAAATTTAATAATTAAACTTATTAGTAATTAAACTTATTAGTAATAAGCTTAATTTGTAGTATGAGAGGAGAAGAGCATGTTATATAAAGGAGAGGATAATAACAACTTTCAATGAAATGTCTATGTGGAAAGAGGTTTTTTGAACCTGCTCGCTATTTTTTGTTTCCCACATCGAAATTTTTGTAGGAGGAGAGGGGAAGAGTAGCTTATAAAAAGGGAAAGAGAGGAGAAGAAAGCCAATTGTTTGAAGCCCAACTATATTAGCGAGACTTTTTCATTAAATCTAAATTTTGGGCTATTCTTTTGAGTAGACCCGATATAAATAGATTTAAAGTTTTATTTTACGGATTACTTTTTTCGGGTCATCGGGTTGACCCGTTGAATAACTCTAGTTTTTTTAATATGTTTTAATTATTATTTTTTTGAATACATGGTATTTAAATCTGTTCAGAAAACAAAAAAAAATTGATCAAAAACAATCTGTTCAAAAAACAAAAAAAATTTGATCAGAAAACAAAAAAAACAATAATGAAAGCTTCATTGATCACAGTAAGATCAATCAATACCTTGATGATGTTGGTGTGCCAAGTCCTCTTCCCGATTTTTGGTAAGTTCATCAATAGCATCTAGATTCTGCCAGAACATGGAAATATTAGTGGTATTCTTTTTTTTGGAAAAATAAACTTTAATTCATTGAATCAAACCATAATCCAACAAGATAGAGTTGAAACACCATATAGTCAATTAGAGAACGTGAAATTAAATATGCCGCTTGATTTGCTGATCTAAGGACATGCAGAAATTAGTTTCTCATTCAATCTTTTGTACCGATAATACAAAATAATTCTCCGAAAAACAGAGTATTGTAATTTGAGTCAAATTTTGCAAAAAATACTATGACCACAACATTTCCAGACTAGACATCATCAAACATTAACTTATTAATGTTTATCAAGTCAAACTTGCAAATAAAAACCAGAAATGAGAACATGTGCTGCTGACTGAATCTTCAGAGCATGAGCATGAACATCTCCCCGAAAAATACTAGATAGCCTAAGTGACATGATCATTTTGGGACTCCATCAGAATCTTAACAAACTAGTATATTTTACCATATCTTTGACTTTCCTTTTATCTTTTTTTTTCACTTTTGATTTTTCGTGTCATATATTAAAATCATAACCAATTAATTATTTTGCAATATCTTTTACATTTCTTTTATCTTCTTTTGAAATTTTTTTCTATTTTAATTGCTAATTTTAAAAAATTATTTTAGTTTAAAAATAAAAATTATTTTATGTTTTTTATTTATTTTCAATTATAAAGAAAAGTAAATTATTTTAATATTTGTCTAAAATAGGAAACGACATGATTTTGGGATATTTTAGCTATATTTTTAGGCATTTGTGCTATTGTTTTGGGCATTGGTGTAACTTTGGAAAAAAAAACAAGGTATATTTGTAAAGTGATGGGGCACTAACTCCTCTATTTGAAATTTCTCAAAATAATGTTATACAAAAAAAATTTATAAGATATATAAATTTTGTTTATGTTATAACTTTAGGTGGTAGTAAGAGTTAATATTTCAACATGCAACAATTGAAAATACTTTCATATTTAAAAAAAAATAAACAAGAGAAGGATCCCTATGAGAAAAAGGCCCTCAGATCAGATTTAGTAGTGAATTTTGTTCTTATCTCAAAAAAATAATATCTACAATTACACTTTTATTAAACAAGCTAAGTGAGAAAACGACACACGTTTTTTTCCGAAGTATTAATTCGTGTATTTTTTGAAAAACTTACTTTTAAGAGACATGTGTATCTCTTACATCGATTTTTCCTTAGTTGTGCATCAAAATTGATTCTTTATGTATCGGTTTTTTGATGCACAATGTGCATTCGATTTCAAACTTTTTTATATAAATTTTTAACCTATTAGTTATATGTATGAATATATAGTTAGCTAGTTTTTATATGCATATGTCATTCCCTTCGATGCACATGTGAAATAACATGTACTTTTTGATTGTTTTGATGGACATATGATTAGTTTTAATGCAAATATTGTACATAATCAAACACACTTTTGTGCATCTATTTCGCCTTGAATATGGATTAAAACTAACTCTATGTGCATCAAACTTAAGTGTTTGTGGATCGATTTGTTGATGTACATTGTTCATCGACTTTGAACTTTTTATTTTTTAAGCTTGTAGTTATGTGTATTAATACTACAATTAGCTATTTTGGATATACACGTGTAAAATAACATGCACTTTTTGGTTGTTTTGATGTACATATGGTTAGTTTTAATACAAATATTGTACGTGATAAGACACACTTTTGTGCATCGGTTTTGCTTTGACTCAAAACTAACTCTATGTGCATCATACTTAATTGTGTGTGCATCGAGTTTTTGATACAATATGTGCGACTGTGCATGCGAGTGCGCCTTAACTTCAATGACATCCAACACCGATGACTTCCCTGGTTCTCCGGCAACACCTTGGCTGCCCCTCCCTTTTTCTTCCCTGCCCCCACATTGATTTTTCTCGGCCTTGATCTCGCCCTCATCCTAGGGGTGGTCCTCTTTGAAGTCCCGCTCCTCCGGCCATTGGCAGGGGCGGCCACCCTTACCCGCACCCCCTCCCTCCGCCTCTACACACAAACAAGATGCACCTTTTAGTTGTTTCTATGCATACATGAATTATTTTGATGCACTTAAGACGGTTAGTTTTGGCCCATAGAGCAAGTGGATCTACGCGCTCACAAAATAATAAAAGAGTAGCGAGCAATTTACGCAGCGAACACGGCATTTGCACCTATGCTGCATCACATAAGCCACACTCAGCATAATCATCCCTTTGCAGCAACCCATGTTTCTCAGCGGCCTCTTTAAAGGTTGCACATCTCAAACCAGCGACCGTCAACAAATCGTCAAATGAAGTGGGTCCTTTTATATTGACAAGCAACAAAAGTAAATAATAACACTCCCCCTCACAAGGGCTTGCATATGCCAATCTACCAACACACTTAGGCCCATATCTTATTGTCCAAACCTTCTTTGAATCTGACCACGTGATAAACTCAGGAAATTGCGAATATAAAAAGCGTCGAGCCTCCGGAAAATCACGATTAGCATAAAAAAATGCATGTAAGCATGAACACGCCTCAATTTTGATTGTTAACTATATCTATCAAATCCGACACAACAGCGAACCTAACAACATGCAAATGAGGTAAATGCTGCTGCAAAGGCATAACAGCTGGTTTCATTGAGTAGAGATCAAATTCAAAGATCCGCCAAGCAGATTCGGGTCCACTAACCCATCTTCCAGATTGGTACGAAGAAATTTCATCTTCAACACGCAGCCTATCAGGCCCAACACTGAAGCATACTTTATCATGGCCTTTCTTAACGTACTTATATAAGTACTTTACTGTTTGGACAGTTGAGCATATTTCAACATTCAGATGAAAATCGAAGGCAGACAACAGATACACGTTGTAAGGAACAACCCAGCGATTATCCAATCCCTTTCTCTTGACAACAACAAAATCCCCATTTTCCCGTCCTCAATACATCGGATAGATATCATCATTACAAGTCGTGAACCTTGCGCATACAGGAACAAGAAGGACCCAGTACTCCACACGGACCATGCATCATGTGGTGAGCAACAAGAGAACGTGTGACGTTATCCGAAGAAGGCAATTCAGCAGACACATACTTATCAAAGCAGTCAGGATCATATATTTTTGAACCCTCGGCCAAAATCAACAACATATGTAAATGAGGAAGACCTCTCTTCTGGAACTCAATAACGTCCACCCTAGCAGCCACCGACCCAAAAATCTGTTCCTCAACAATTTGTTTACGCAACAATCGCACCTTAGCATTGAAAACTCTAGGAACCAAATCTAGGCGATGATTCGTATTCTGGTCCGGCAACAAATTGTCCACTATCTCCGGCCACTTCGGGTTACAAGAATACAAGTCATCGTAAGGAAAATGTCAGGCTTACCAAAACGCTGTACGAGAGCCATGGCATTCAAATACCAACATTTCATGTCCCTCGGACCTCCAATAAATGAAGCAGGCAATATGAGATGTCGTCCAATTTCAGAAGTCGAACATTGCCATCTCTTATGATTTCAACTATCCCTTGATAGAGCTCACTCCTCAGATGAGCCTAATTGTACTTCAAATAATCTAGCCGAGTATTCTCTATCTTCACATACATATCCACGACATACTGCACAAGTATCCGACCCATATTGATGAGGTAATTATTGGGTCTTGGATATCACAAAGGTACGCGAGTTTTTGTACCTCTTATCAATCTTCGCCCTCCTGAAAATACATACCCATTTCATTTTGAACAGAAGCAATTCCCTATCAAATTATGCTTCGCAATGACGATTAACAAATCACAAGGCCAAATACTTGGACGTGTGTGTATTTGAATCAGACTTGCTTCTCGCATGTGCAGTTGTATGTCGCCTTCTCTAGGGCTCGGATGAGTTCAGCCCTTACAGTTTTCTCTCCGCCTTCGTTTGATCCTGTATCTCATAATAATCGAGTTCTCAATGTTGTCTGTTTTGATCTGCTACGAACTGCTGGAACTTCATTACCTACTTCTAGCTAAATTAGGTGTGACAAACACCTTTACAGTTCTTCCTTTTTTGCTTCATATTCATTGCCTGCATATTCAATTTTGTATTTCGTTTTATGTGCAGTTGCTTTGAATAAGGATTTGGTTGATTACTTCATGTGCACCATGTGGACGGAGTTTGTGGGTGTACAAAAGGTGATTTCCAGTGTTAGAATTATTCCGCTGACTAAGGTACAATTAACTTAAGTGGTTAGTTTTAGGCTTTTAGCTTTTTAAAATTATCGATTCCTGCTTTATTTCTTGTATTCGTATAGTTCTCTGTCTATTACGACCTCACTTTGTTAGATGTTTATTACGATCTGAAAGTGGATTTTCTTATTGCCAACCATAAAGGTTATGACCCATTCTCATTGATTGTGCTTAGGTTAGACTGTTTTGTCCAGAAGTACTGTATTTCTCTATTACATGCATTAGATATTGAGTTCTTTTTTCAGCCTTTGCAAACAATTGATCAAATTTTTTTATACACTTTTTTTTTTTAAGGTTATGGCTAATATTTACACGCCAAAGGATTCCTTTGATTGCTAGAAACAAGGGAGCTCAAGGCATTGGTCCTTGCAGAACTGAGCACATGGTTTCATCTTTATCTTTTTATTTTCAACCTATGTGTTATTTTTATTTATGTACATGAGTTCCACTTATAATTGAACTTTCTCTTGCTTTAATTGTGATTTAGTTCTTGGCATCGGATGAAAAGATGGAGGCTATGAGAAAGATGTTCATAGCAACTACACCTGATTAAAAGAATAAAACCCTTGATCAGCTATTACCTTGTCAAAGATCTGATTTCGAGGACATTTTCCGTTCCATGGATGGTATCATTTCACAAAATGAATAGATTTACTTAAATGCTCTGAATAAAAAAAAAATTATTCTTGGTTTCTTTCTTGTTGATAATTTTCAGCATTTCCATTGACCATCAAGCTACTACACCCTCCTTTGCAATCTTTTTTATTATCCAACTAAACTTACTAAATTTATGTTATTCTCGTTTCAGAAAAAATACCATATTCTTGTGAGGAAGTAGTATTAGTAATTCACTAAAGTTGCTCACATCAATCAGAACAATATATTGATTTTAAGGGAAAAGGAAAATTCCGCTTAAAAATCATAAATGTAGGAAAAAAATTGTCCAAGAGCTTAAATACTAATCTTATTGTCCTTGTCTTTGGCCATGAATCCATCAGTTTTTTTTTCCTTCTCTTTTGGCTTATTTAGGATTGTTTAACATTTCCTAGCATGTTATTTGACATCGTAAAGAAGTACGTCGTATGTCATTGCTGTATGAAGTCCATATGCTGGGGTTCTGGTTGAATTTTTACAACCAGAACAAAGAAATGCTTTTGAAATGCTTTTGAAAAATCGTCAGGTTCTTGAAAAGATTATGGAAGAGCTGCTTGAGTTTTCAACTCTATCAGTAAAGGTGTGATCTTATATTGCCCCTTTTTTCTTGGTTTTCTGCTACTTCAATGTCTTTATATGTTCTCTCCATCCCATGCACGAATATTAACCACATGCCATCTTCCCCATCCATAGCCCACTGCTGCTTTGAGATTTAGAGGAGCTGTTTTTTTCTTTTTAGATTTATTCTTGTTATTACAAACCTTTGCATGTTTTGAAACTCTAAAGCTTAAACTCTTACATCATAGAAATACAAATCACTTGGTCTTATCTGGGTTTATTTCCCTCTGCTGACTTGTTAGAATTAAATCGTGTGAATCTTGCCTTTTGATAATGGAACAATTATATGTAATGTAGTTTGGAGAAAATGACAGATATACTTGAAAATTTGAAATGTATAAACCTAGATCCTATCAGGTAGCATGTGATGGAGAACTGTATTGTACTCTCTAATTATCATTGTTAATAATAATATAGACTCAAAAAAGTTTCTGCTACATTTTTCTTGGTAGGATTTGGAAAAAATTATTGTAAAAAACGGAGTTCAAGAAAAAGAGCCATTTTCCCTTTCAAGAGGATATGAAAGCGAGGTATGTGTCCTATACCGTTTGGAAAAGAACTGAACATCAAGCATGCATTCTGAAGATCTGTTTGTCACTACCTTTTTTGCCATCTTGACCATAAGATGTATAAACAAATCCAAAATTTTCATTTGTGATCTGTTTTGTGTAGTTGGTGTCTGTTAACTATCTTGTTGGTGGGACTCCATCTGAAAATGCTTATCTAGGATCAGCAAATTAGCTTTGTTGGGAATTTTCTCTGTAATCGACAGCATGCGCCATTTCATCATGTTCATTTTGCATAGAAGAAAATCAGAATCAACGGATTGCGGAACAAGCTCCAATGGTTTGTGATCCTTTCACTTTTTATTAACCTCATGATTTGATCTGAAATATGTATATCATCACATAGAGTAGATTAAGCGTTGAGAAGTGGCGGTCAGTTTTCCTTCTCGACAATATGGCTGTGACTTAGCTTATTCTAAAGCTAGGAGTTGGATCAGTTGGTTTCTCTTGTCTACTCTTGTATGTAAAATTCATACATTTATATGATAATAACTAAATGAATTTATTTATCAGTTTCGATCTTCCCAGAGTTTGTTTATGATTTTATGAATAATTTTAGCTATGAAAAATAAATGAGCTACAATTTATACTAATGATTCACATTTGTATACAAATAATTGCCTCATGCATATGAGATAAATAAGCAGCTCCCCTTTTGCCTCTCACTCTCAACTACAACTCTTATGCAAGTTCATCCAAGTGAAGATACAAAGGAAACAATTGTAATCTCAGAAGGTTGAAACCACCCTCAATCTCTAAAAATGACCTGTTTCTGGAGGAGTGGTGCTAAAAACTGGCTTTTCAAATCTTTCTGCATTAACTTTCTTGTTATACACACTTTTCCTTCTGGGTTTTGCCTCTCTTAGCATTGTTAATACATCCCTTGTTGATGGTCTGTCCTTGGGTAGCTTAGCAGTATAGAGAACAGCGATTCTGAGGAAAAGAACCATCTCTTCTTGAACAAGCTTGCTTTGCCCTGCCATGCTCTGATCCAAAGCTGCTTCTAACCCTCCATTTTCCCTTATCTTCTGTCTAACCAATTCTACTGTCTACTGATTCCCCAAAAGAAGGGTCCAATGACATTTTCCCTGTTATCAACTCCAAAGTTGTAGGCGTCACTCTTTTCATCAATCTTGAGTGAATAACCATATTTTGTAACACATAAGAGTTTGAACATGTTAGATACTTATATTTTATGAACAACAAGGATTTATGATTTTGACATGGTTGGAACCAAACTGAAATTTAAGCATTGTATGGTTCATGATATTTAGTAATTGAGCTTATTGGTTAACTTGCAAGAACTTGGATACTTGGCTTTTTGGGGGAGTAGGAAAAAGATATGATAGGAACTTACCAGGTGCAATGTAGCCATATGAGCCTGCAACTATAGAAACTGTCTTGTTCTTCTGCAACGTTGTCTTAGCCAACCCGAAATCAGCAATCCTTGCCTCAAAGCTCTCATCTAGGAGAATGTTGTTGGACTTGACGTCTCTATGGATGATTGGCGGTTGACAACAAGGTTATCAGAATAGGGATTCTAGGTTGGATCGTTGAGGGTCTTTTGGATCGGATTGCTGAATCGTAAGATCCTACATTATAACTAAAGTATGCAAGAATAATCTAATAGATTGTATATTTTGTTATGTATGATGTAAGAAAATGATAAAACATTATTAACTTGATTATTAAAAATGGTATATGATGGACTAGTCAACTATTTTAATAGAAATGATACCTTAACCGTGAAATTATTATAATATATAGTTAAAATTGGGCAGAATACATATACAGACACTTGTACTTGTGTCAATTGGTCACTTAGACACCTGACTTTTGGTTTTGTTCTATCGAACACTTAAATTTAACTATTTGTGTTCTATTAGGTACCTGGTCACCGAGACTCTTTCTAAGTGTTAAACACGCGCGCTGAGTTGTCATATTTTTTTGCCACATCAAGTCCAAGTAGATGCCACATCATCATCAAGAGGGTGAAAACAAGATTTTTATATTATTTTAATAAAAACAAATAAAAAAATAAAAATTTGTAAATGCAAAAATGTTGAAGATGGGGGTAATTTCATTTTAAGCCGAGGATAATTTCTTTGAATTGATTTTTTTTTACTTTTTCCCGTCGTCGGAAAAGTAGAAGTTATGAACAGGAGCGACGAGGAGGAAGAAGAAGTTGTCGTCGCCAAACAGCACGATCTCCTCGGTGAGAGAGAAGTGGAGTGAGCACGAAGCCATCGTCGACGCCGAAGACTACCAGGAGACGGAGCAAGCTTGCTCGCGAGGCATCAGCGACGAGGAGGACGGCGAAACCTCCCGGAAGAAGCTCCGACACCAATTTGAGATTTACGATACCAATTTTATTTTACCAATTTGAGATTTACGATACCAATTTGAGACTACCTGTACATTGAGATTTACAATACCAATTTCAGATTTAGGGTTTTTTTTGGGGCTTTGGTGAGGAGATGAAATTGTCCATTCCCTTTCTGATGGCTAATAATTCTCTACATTAAAAGATTGAAAATTGAGCAGGGTGAAAATGAAACAATTGAAAAGGAAGACTGCAAGTGCTACAGGAAAGATATATTGCATCTTTGTCCCTTTCAAACTAAATTAAAAGTGGTGCAGCAGACTAACAACTCATCAGTTGTTGTTGACAGCGACGGCAGATTGCGACCACGGCGAGGTCCACCTAACACCGGCGGTGAGTCGACGGACTCGGGCTGCCTTGGAATGACAGAGAGATGGGTTTGGGGGAGGAGAATTGGAAACTCATTTTTTAATTAGCCCTTTTACTTTTCTTTTTTTTTTTATAAATATTTTATAACAATTGGATCTAAAACTAATAGAACAGCCATTGAATCTCTTTACTCGCTCAAACGAAGGTGAAATACACGCATTATGCCACATCAGCATCCAGGTACCTAGGGTCCGTTCGGCGGGCCTTATTTTGAGCTTATACAGCTTTAATTAAGCTTATGATAAAAAATAAAGTCGTTATCTTATGTTCGGTGGTGAGAGTTGATGGTGTTTATTAGAGCTTATTGGAGTTTATATTTAACCCAAAATTTAATCTACCCTTCTCAAGCTTATCCAGCCTTATGAAATTTATTTACTTCGATTACCCTTCACTAATTTAATTTATAAAAATCTAAAAATTAATCTTCTCTTTATAAATTTATAAATATACCCATTTTGGTAATTTTACACCCATCTTTTATAAAATCAGCCTCGATTAATTTAATCTACCGAACACCTACATAATTTTTCACAAAAATAAACTAATAATTTCAACTCCTAAAATCAACTTGTAAAATCAGCATCAACCATTAAATCAGTATCAGCATCAACATCAACTCATATCAGATTTGAATCACCGAACAGACCCCTAATAGAACACAAATAGTTAAATTGAAGTATTCAATAGAACAAAACCAAAAGTGAGGTGTCTAAGTGACCATTTGACACAAGTATAGGTGTCTGTATATGTATTATGCCGTTAAAATTGTCATTTTATAGGATCGTTAGAATCGTTTGTAGGATCGTTAAAATCGTATATAGGATCGTTAAAATCGTATGTAAAATCGGGATCGGATCGAGATTGTATTCTAAATCATTTAAGATCCTACTCCAATAAGATCCTACTTGGGATCATGGATCGTTTCGCGTGTTATGGATCGTAGGATCGCTAGACTCGCAGAATCGGATCTGGATTCTGATAACATTGGTTGACAATCATGGTGCAAATAAGCTAGACCCTGAACAACCCCAACTGCCACATTGTACCTTGAGACCCAATCAACCAAAACCGTCGCCCCAGCCTCCTTCCCGTGGAGCGCTGACCACAGATTCCCATTGGGCATGTACTCGTACACCATCATGGCGTCGGTTTCATTATGAAGGTATCCTAAGACTCTAACTATGTTCCTATGTCGTAGTCTTCCAAGAAGGTTAACCTCATTTAACAATGTCTTCCTCTCCTGCCTCCTCATCTCCTCTATATGATCTCCATAGCTTCTTCACTGCTACTACAACATGTGGCCTTTGGATCTCGGCCTTGTAAACGATTCCCGACCCTCCCATTCCAATCACATTTGATTCGTTCACACAGGCTAAGATTTCAGCACTTGTGAAATCAAGCCTCTGAAATGCTACAAGCCTCCATGGCCATTCCTTGTTGTTCTTCTTGAACCACTCTTCTACCGAGTTGCTATAAAAGTACCATCTTCTATACATTATCATGCCTGTTACTAACACTAGGCCGAGAGCTAAAATAACCGATAATCCCACAAACAATCCAATTAGGATGTGTTTTATATGGGAATTTCTTCTTCTCAAGAAATCATCTCTTTTTGAACAAGGTGCAAGTGTGCCACCGCATAGACCCGGATTCCCAGCAAGAGCCATTCGGGTTTATTGTGGTGAACAAAGCAGTTGTGGGAACCGAGCCTGTGAGTTTGTTATAAGACAAATTCAGCGTCTCAAGAGCTGGTGAGCTGCCAAAGTTTTCGGGTATTTGACCCATTAAGGAGTTGAATTGCAAATTCATCCATAAACTAAGTATGAGACATTTGCTCATATGTGGCCAATTTTAGTAGGAATGAATTGCATGGTTATCAGGGCTTTCATCAGTTTACGTACTTGATCGGGTCTTAGGAGTTTTTAGTTTGCTTTATTTATTTATTATTGTATATGTTCAAGCTAGATGACATTATGAGTCCTTGTAAGAGGAATGTCAAAGGTCAATTGCGGTTAATCAACACCAAGCGCACATCATCCAAACCGACCCTTAAAAAGAGGAATTTAATTACCTAAATGAAAGAGAGGAATCTCCTTTATGTTTTCAGAATTGCCTGAATGTGAGATTGAGCCTTCCAGGAAGAAGACCAGTCTCCGTAAGCAATGAACTAGGAGCACTGCGTGGGACGACTGACCTAAGACCATGAAAAATATGTCTGGATGGACCACCAAATATAAGAACATCTCCTGAATCAAGGACAACTTTGTTTGCCTCAGGCACCTTCTTTGTCTTCACCTTGCATGTTTCATTGACATTCCCATAGAAGAAATCCTCTGATAATGCCTTCTTCTCCTTGCGTGCCTTCTTTTCTTTCCCCGTCTCTTTAGCATCCCCATAGACGAACACGGCTGAGTCTCCAATTGAGAATGACACAATTGGTAGTCCTTTGGCAAGAGACCCTCCACTCTCATCACGGTCCTGTAGTTTTACAAAGATTACAAATATCAGATTAGTGATTCTCATACCTATAGGGAACCAACACATTTAAAACAATCCGCCCATTCATTTAGGAGTCATTATTAGACAAAAAGTATTGGGAAATTAGAAATAATGTTCTTCAACTTTGGTGGAAATATTTTTCAACTCCCCAAGGGACACTAAATGGCCAACATAATTTGTCATACTGACTTTCCAATGAAAATTGCTACTTCGTATGTTACTGAAGGTAATTATATTATCTTACCTTATACCTACTTCAAGATGTTATAACATGTAATGTGCTACATGGCCAATATATAAAAAGTAGCATGATAGTTTGACGAAACTATAGCAAAAGATATCTAGGAGTTCGTATGAACATGAGAGGTCAAAGCCTTTCACATCTAAAATATAGATCCTCAACTCACTACATACAAAAAGCACTTCAAATAGTAATCTCAATACTTCAAGTTGAATCATGCCTATATCTATAGTTCGACACGCCATAATCTTCGATAACAAAATATTTGTTAGAAAGTGAAGCTTTGTTTTTTATGGTTCCAGACGCAAGTGAAGTGACCAATTTCGAATCTGTGAAATAGGTCGCCAATTTAAGCTATATCTCCTACATGAAGCGAAGGCCAACTTAGAAGATCTTAAATACGCATAAGATAAGTGGTTTTTCACTTAGTTAAAAGAGTTCGTTGACTAAGTGTTTCCACTATACTGTTTAGTAATTTGCTACGTATACACTTAGGTCGGCGCGACTTTGACTAAGTCGGCGAAATAAAAGTACTAACGAGCCAACAATATTCATCGATAATTCTGCAAATTGAGGTGACTTTAAACACATAACTGATGAACACCAAGTTGACCTTGAGGAGTGTAAAAGTTGAGTAAACAAATATCTGGTATCATCATAGGAAGAATGTTTTCCACATTCCTTGCTCCATGTTCTCTTTTTGTAATAGCTTGAGCAGAATCCATTGCTCTCCTAACCGTGTCAAGAAACTCACGAGGTATGTTAGGTACCTCAGAGTTATCAAATCGTCTAATTTCTCTATATTTCCCTATTTGGGAATCCCAATCCAAACCAAGGCACATTCTCATCATGTGCATATTTGGCCAGTAGAACCCCCCTGGTCCAAGGCCTAACTGTCTACACTCCCTCACAATCGACACCTGGAAAGTATGACATGGTAAATAACAAGAAATGAGACATAGCGCAAAAAAAAAAACTACACCTTCCAGTAACATAAGAGAAGGTAACCAATGGTCTAGCGATGGATCCACTTATCCAGCTTCAGAAATATCTGCATTGTTCATTTGCATATATGTTTGACCAGGTAATTATTCCCCCATCATATCTTGCCCCCCCCCCCCCCCGAGTTAACAAATGCTTGTGGAAAACTTGAGGAATTTTTCACTCTACTAACCCCCCGTTTGGTATAATAATGAGAAAAGAAAGGGAAAGGAAACAAATTTATAAACTATATGCAAATGAACAAATTTAGTGAGGAAAGGAAACAAAAATCAAGAATTCTCTTTTTTTGTTTCTAAGATAGTAGCGATGCTCTCTTTTTTGCAAGAAAAATGAGGAGATGGGGGTAATGGTTAGAGGAGAATAAGTGATATAGTCATCTCAGGTTAGAAAGGTAGGAAGAATTATCTCAAGTTTTACATAAAAAAATGGGAAAGGAAAGGTAATAGTTACCATTTTGATCAATGAACCATAAACTAAAAATAGACTAGATTCATGCTCTTAACCATTTCCTTTCCTCAACAAAATACCAAATGAGCACTAAGTGACTAAGTCATTCTTGATTTTTCCATCTTAGAGCATGAGGGTTGAATTAAAGACCAGGGTGTATCTAAGTGAATTCTTCATAAAACTAGGTATCATTCATTTCATCTCAGGCATCCTTTCTAACATTATAATTTTCTAGGTTTTTTTTTCCGGTTGGGACCTTTTAAAGGCCAAAGAATTAGCAGCTAGGCCCTGATTTAAGGCATGAATTCCTAGTCCTGGTTTCACACTCCATTCTAATTGTTCTTAGCCTCTTACTTATCCATTGTAGTAATAAGCCTTGTTTTCTGCCAATCTATTTGTTCTTCAATTTTCCACGTGTTTCAATCAAAGCAAGTGCAGGCATGAGAAATTGTTGAAATGGTTCTCACCTGTCCTGCTCAAGAGACATCTCTTTTGGCTTATGCTTTACGGAAAGTCCACATATTCACAACTCATTGTGGTACTGTTGAGGTTAGTCGTATACAAGGTCAAATATAGCAACTTCATGTTGAGTAATTTTAGCTGTGTAGGATTTATAATATCTCAATTCGGTTTTCATATAAATTTGAGTGGATGTTTTGGATATAGAATAAAGAATTTTAAATTAGCCGTTCAAGTCAAGATTTGAACTGATTGCTATTAAATGAAATGCACCAAATGGTGATCACTCAGAGGTTAAGACCTTAATTATAGAAACCTAGATCATATATATTATGAACTCATTTTCATGTGTTACCATTTGTTCTCTTCTACAGAATAAGTTACTCTTTCATCTACCTTACACATCTGTAAAAGGAATTTTTCCTAAAGAGTTAGGTGAAGAAAATTCTCTAGTCTTTTTACATCATTAGCTATAATTCTCAATAGCGTACCTGTTCACCTAGTGTAAGGAATCGCTTTAATAACACCATTCCTGGTCTCAGAATGATTGATTTACTAGGCTGATACATTTCTTCAACATCCTTAGAGAGAGGCTTCTTTGAGGTGGAAAACACATTTGCACCTTGGCAAATATCAGATGGTGACTTGAGATAAGCACATGAAGATTGACTCCCTGCCTAGAATATTTAATATCATATCAGATGGTACACTTAGTAAGGACAATAATTGAATATTTAAGGCGGCTGATATACCTTTCTGATTACCACCAGCCTCCAAAAGCCACATAATCTAGAGCAATCTGAAAAACACTAGCCTAATCATACATTCATATCAAGTTACAAAGTAACGGTTACATGAATTTGGGTTGTAATTGGAAAATTAATGAAAAGAGTCATAGGATTGTTTTCTGCAAATTCTCCTCTTAGCTAGATTCTGGCTTAGAGTGGTATCTTGTACTTACCAGCGTTGAATTAGAAGAAGCAAAATCACGATAATCTAACTAGTGGACCTGAAGACCGTCTGAATAAAAAGGGGGATAGCGAGTTCAGCAACAAATTTATCAAGGATCACACAAGAGCAAGAAGCAAGAGAAGAGGTTTGGGGCGGGAACGAGTACCCGAAGCAGGGGTTTAGTTACGGTGGAGTTTTAAAAAAACTCTATCGGTGGCCATCCAAATATAGTTCAACGGTTAGATTTAATTTGTTCTCTCTCCAAACCTTTTAATGATTTTTTTCTTTTTCATTTTTTCCCCTAGGGTTCACTAATTTACACTAGGTTTTAGAACTAAACCCCTATCGATAGAGTTTCTAATAAACTTCACCGGAACAAGACCAACTTCTTGCGGAGAAAGCTCCGAGGAAATAGCGGCAGCGCACGCATCCTAATGCCAAGTGGCGTACCCGGGAGTTCTCAAGGGAGGCGATATTACTAAACAAAAATCAAGTCATATTCAAATGACAATCATTACAACAAAGTGTAACCATTAATCAATGACATCATTTACCATACCATCTAGAGCCTATTCCAATTAAACGAAACTTATTGGACTCATCAAGAACAATGAAAGGAAAGGAAGACATGGGTTACCCTTGTATTAAACCCTATCTATGTTTCTTCCTACAATTTTGATCATCGAACTAGTTCCAAGGCATCCTTTCAATTTGCCAACTAGCTGTCTATTCAGCCCAAATCAATTATTGAAACAAATGTAAAAAAGACTCTATTATTCAAACAAAAAACTCGACATAATTGTCCATACCTAAACGAAACTAATTCAATTCAATTCAATTCAATCGTTCAAACAAAATCAATTTAGCCGATAATTAATTCCATTTAATTCAGTCAATAATCCTAAAGAAAATCAAATCAATTCAACAATGACAATTCGATTCTAAATCAATTCAAACCCTAAAAACTGAACTGTCAAAAAATGTGAAAAAAAAAAGCTTACAAATAGGCCAGGAATCCGGCGAAAAGGGTGATGGCGCCTTGGCGTAGAGGGTCGACGCAAAGTTCAGGGTGGTGTCGGCAGTCAGATGGGTCGGCAGCGGGACGCAGGAGAAAAGCTTCGTGAAGGAAGAAGGACGCTACAGCCTACTCACAAATCAGTAGAATCGCTTCTTCTTTTTTTATTGTAATATCTTTTTTACTTTATTACCTACGGCTACGGGTCAAAATTTATTTTTAAAACTAGTTATACCAGTCCTACTATGTACAAGTATTATTCGATATTTTATAGATTATATTAATAAATAATAATATAATATAAATTTTAATATAACTAATTTTATTGCTCTTAGAATGTATAATTTTTTTAATCAATATAAATGGTTAAATTTAATGTTGAGAATGAAGATATATTATTAAGATAAAATAATTACGTTTCTCTTTTTCATAGATATGTAATTAAAAAAAAGAAGATAAAATATGAATAAAAAATTTATATATTCAAATATGGAAGAGATAAGAATTTAAAATATAATAGTTAACTTAATAAATAAGATATAATAAAATATAAAATATAAATATAATTTAATTATAAAAACTATTTAAAATTTAATTAATTTAATTTAAGATGGGACCAAACTCATTTTATGGTTCGATAAAGTAAAGATTAGATAATATTAAATACTCCGTATTATATTATTCATATTTTATTATTTTCCATGTACGTAAATTTAGAGATAATCAAATATTTTAATATCTATTTTTATTAATTTTAAACATTATAAATGTTCATCATTAATTTTTTATCATAAAATAAAATCAATTATATATAAATAAATTCGTCAAAAGATTTATATTTATTTTAAAATGTTTAAAATATTTTATCTTTAATTTAAATACTTGTATAAAGAAGCTTTCAAAAGATATTGTTATACTAAATAGATATTTGTTTGATATTAGAGATAAATTTAAATAGTTTAAAAAGAATTTAGTAGAAAGAAGTTATAATAATAGAAATAAAAAATAATTTTTTAAATATGAGGTAGGGTCAGAATCGTTATGGTGGATCAAAAAGGTACAACTTTAATATATAGTTATAGATTACTAGTAAGGCGCCTTAAACGAACTCTTATCCTGAAACGAATGCACTTTTCCTAGTTCCTAGTGCACTTTTACTACTTCATAGTGTACTTTTTCGGATTTGCATTTTTCGTACTTTTCAGTGCACTTTTCATATTTTTTATAGTGCACTTTTTTGGAATGCACTTTTTGTATTTTATAATGCACTTTTGTATGAAAAGTGCACTACGAACTAGAAAAAGTGCATTCGTTTCAAGTTTTAGAATAAGAGTTTGTTTTATTTGAACCAAATTCTGGTGTACTATGTAGGAGTTTCATTTTTAAAAAATAATTGAGGTTGTCTAGTTTTATAATGTTGAATGTGTTTTGAATGAACTGCTTGACGAAAGCTATTTGAGACTCATCATTGCCAATTTTTAAAATGATATCTTCATAGCAACACGACATTAAAACCATTCTTCTTTTGAATAAAAGAAAAGAGTAATCATTTATAAATTGAATAAAAACCATCAAAAAGCTTATTGTACCATTTCCTTATTGCTTATTTCAAGCCATACAAGACTTATAGAGAGTTTGCATACTGTCTTGAAAAATAAATGTGCAAGACCCAAAGGAATTTTTGGGTAAACTTTTATGTACCAATATCCCCAGGTAAAAAAAAATCATTTTTTTCATGTCTAACTTCATAACCAGTGAGAATGTTTCATTGTAGCCGCTAGCATTTAACTTCAATTTATAGATCGATTTTGAATTAGATGGTTTTTTAGCCTTTGGTAAGTCCATAATATGCCAAGTATAGTTTACCTTTAGAGTCTCTAATTTTGTATTTGTAGATGTGACTCATTTGGGGGATACAATAACCTCTTCGTAAGAGTAGGGTTTGTTGAGATTATCGAGAAAGAAAGCGTTTGTTGAGTATGAACATATAGACTTTTCTAAAAAGAAAGCATTCAACAACGTCTTCGTAATGTTTATCATTATAGAATTTTGGAATTCTGAAACTGGCCGAGAAGGCCGTTTAGACTTTGGCCGAGAAGGCCGTCGAACTCAGGATGAGAAGGCCACCAGTCCTAGGCTGAGGAAGCCACTCTCCTCTCCGTGATATTTGTTGGAGTTCTATTCTATGTACAAATTTGATTTCCAAACCGATCCATAATGATTTCGGTTGTTGATCAAGAAAGTTTGGACTTTCTAGATCGTATATTAATCATGTTTCTCGCCTTTTGATTTTGCATGTCGAGAACTTCATGTTTTCTTCGACCCTCATCGTCGACCCTTCTCCTCTTCGGCGAGTTTCTCAGGCGGTAGAAAGTTTAGATCATATATTAATCATGCATGTGATTGGTTTTCTTTGCCTTACATCTCTTTTTGAAGGTATTGGACCAAGACCTAGATCGGTCTTTACTGTTTCTAATCCTAGACTCAAGTTGGCGCTGTAAATTTTTGACTGGAAGTCATCGATGGTTCTCACCTTTTGGTTTTGCCAGTAGGGACCATCGTGCTTTCTTCGTCCGATGACCCTTCTCTTTTCCGGTGAGTTTGTCAGGCGGGATCTTATTCCATCATGTCCGTTTTGTGACAAGGATCTGTGTTTCAGACTTGACGTTCGACTATGTTTTGCGACTATGTTTCATCTTCTTGATCGCCTATGTTCCCGACTCATCACTTTTGATCGACATTTTCAGGCGATGGTGTTTTGGCGATGGAATTTGGGCGACTTCACCTCTGATTTATGCTAGATGACGTGGCTGATTTGCAATCAAGCTTGGATCTACCCTTTCTCTTCTAGACATTCATTGGTTGTGTTATTTGGGCTTGGGCCTTTGGTCTTCAAGTTAGGCCCTTTTGGGCTTTCTTGACTTTGTGGTTAGGCTTTGCTTGTTGAGCTTCTCTTTGAGTTTTAAGCCTAGTTTGGGTAACCTTTTTTGGGTTCTTTTTGTTGGTTTTTGCAAGTCTTGCTCAAGCTTGATGGGTACTGTCCGATTTTGGGACTTGTGATTAGGTGTGGATCGAGTCAATGGGCGTGGTCGTAGACATTTTGTGGCTTCTGAAGATCCTCCATTCCGGTGGTGGCAACGTCAGGAGTTCTTTTTCTTTGCCAAAGTTTGTCCTTTTCGTGACCGTCTTGCCGCGGCGTTATGCCTCTTTTACGTCGTACTCACCCTACTTCCAAACACTTTAGTGGTCCCTTAGTTCGGTTGATGTATTCCTTTTTCTTATTTGTTTGTTTGTATTGTTTGCCTACTGTAACCGGTCTCCGGTTGCCGTGTTGACGGCCTCTCGGTTTATCAGGTCTGTCTGATAACCGAATTCTTACCTACTCAAAAAAAAATGTTTTTCATTATTTACCATTTAAAACAATAAAAGGAAATATATTTATGAGATAGGTAGAAAAGTACACAATGGCCCAAAAGCTTTGTGTGTTTCACTTATGGATGAAAAGTGGTTTTTGGATGAAAGTTATTTTTTGTGTCTCGAAAAACGTAAAAATTAAAGAAAGTTGCACGAATTTTAAGAGTGTTAAAAGTAATTTTTGGGTGAAAAATAGTTTTGGGATGAAAGTGAAACAATTGCTTGTGCTTTCTTTTAACGACACCATTCTATTGAAGATTGTGCACAAAATTAGTCTAATGTATAACTCCCTTTGATGTAGAAGCTCAAAAGAAGTAGAAGAAAGATAATTGTTGGGAAAAAGCTCTATTTTGTCTTGCTTTTGCACATAGATCTTGATAGTGCCAACTGTCAACCATTTTAACAACCAAAACAACACCATTGGACATGGAAAATTGAAATTGGTGATGACAGAGAGTGTAAGCTTCCATAGTCGAGGCCATTACTTCAAATTGAAAGTTCACCTTCCATGCTTGAGTGCGATACTTATCCTTTCAAATCCCAATTCCATGCATTTAACCTAAAGTGTAGGTTACTTCATGCAATTCGCCTACATATTAATGCTTTTCATTTTTTAGACAAATTTCTGCTAGCTGCTCTAATTAACTAAATTAAGCTTTCAGGACAATATTATCAAAGTATAGGAATAGTAAAATTTGTTTTGCCGAACAGAACCTTTAAGTGTAACCATTCTACTACCAATAGTATGCAAGGGTAAGCAAAATAGAAATAAAACAATGATGAATTCAATGAAAATATGTTATTGGGTGATAACTTGCAAGGGCCCTAGTACTACTAGGCTACTATCCTACTAAGCTTTCAACATCAATTAACCAACTTGTTACATTTCTTGCCGGCTAGCAGCCTGAACTTTCGTCCTTTATGGCAACAATTGAAAATTGTGCAATCAATCTCAAGGTTAAATACCTTGCCTTGTACAAACCGTGCATTTTACATGAATTTGTCCACTGCAAACGTCCAAGTCTAGATGACAACTAGATTCTTGCTTTCAGTTTGTTTTCGATATGTGATGCAGAAGATCAGCGTGCAATGCATGTCCAGCCTGTAACATTCCACAAAGACAGGTCCAATTCAATACTGATTCTAAAAGCAATTCATAACGATATGCAAAGCATAAAAAGTGGAAGGAGTTTCTTTGGAGTTGTCCAATATCAAACATCCAATGTGTTATATAGAAGAATCTGGTTAGTTGTTGCAAATGAGTTATCTAATGAATAAATAAGGTAATGGATTCTAAAATATATCTCATGCAAGATAACGCAGGCAGCAAGTTAAAGCACATCTTATTGAGCTTTGTAAACTAGAAGAGGAAGTTGCACAAATTCGTATAGTGTCAGAGCACACTTGTAATAACATACATCCTTCATTGTATCGACATTTTATGCTGCACATTGGCATCAAAGTTGAAACAAATATAAACGTAATAGAGACGTCATGAAAGCACCATTTCAGTAAGCATGTATTAACTATACACGATTATGCAGTTATAGTCCACGGTCCACCTCAAAGAGAAGACTCAAAACTCATCAATGCAGACTCACAAATACTCACCTTGTAAGCAACAAAATATGCTACTGGAAGTCCTTGGCTACCACAACGTGCAAATAGGGAGAGGTCCCCTATGAGATCCAAAACCTTATGGCGACAAGCTTCATCAGGGAAGCGCAAAGGTGGATTTAACCATCCTTTAGAGACACTGGATAAAGACTTTAGAATATCAATAACGCCTACTGGAGTTCAAGGATGAAAACATAATAGCGAGAATACATTAATCTAGTACAAATTCATCAGTGACATGGACTGATGAGAAACTGGAAACAATTTTTCTCTATCAAAATTATTGCAATGCCACTTCCCAAATGTATCATTTCACAGCTAGTTCTGCACAAGATGCATTATTCTACAAAGAATTTAGATCAACACTTGTCTCATGTCTAATGTATGTATCTACTGACTACCAACACATAATGACAATAAGAAGCCTTACCTACACACAATGGCATTTTCTAGTGATCCTCCTTTGATGAGTCCTGCTTTTTGCATTTTTTCCACCTGTCATCCCACAAAAAAATTGACAAGTAATTAGCAAATACAAGACAACAAAGTTACATTTAAAAAGAATAAATATCAATGGAAATCTTGTACAACTGTATATTTTTAGTCGAGTCAAAATAAAATATTATGTATATAGGAAAAGCAAATCTCCACAAAGAATTCAGACACTTTGTAAGTCTATTCTGGGTAATATGAAGATTTTCCAAAGAGATTGCATTGAAAATTTCCAGAGCTGCCTTTCAAATTTCCAGAAGAATATGCAACCCTCAGAGAAACCATTACTTTCCAGGCAGCTAATATTTGCACAGAAAAAACTGAATGTTTGGTGGAATTGTGAAGATTATTTTAATGCAGTGTATAGTGATATTGACATAGTTATTTCAAATATACCTCTTCGTATACACAAAATGTTCTAGCAGATGCAATATCTACATCATAGAAGGATTTATCCAGAACAGTTGACTGGAACCACTGACAGCCAATATGTGGAACCTGGATACAGAATATGAAGGAAATTTAAATTGAATTATCTTTCAGTGAAATGGTTGATACACAGAAACAACATCTTAAATTCTCCATATGTTGCAAATTTGACTTATATGTTATCATATCCTCAGGAAATATCAATTTGCAGTAACATAAAAATTTCAACTGCAATACAGGGTTCAATGCTTCTTGCAAGGAAGATGATATTGAAAGGCAGTGCTACTTTTACACCATCAAAGACAAGTGAGCAGATGGAACTAAAGTAGGTGAAGTACCTCTGGAAAATTGATCCCATATGTGATGTATACATTTGGAGAAGGAAATGCTAAAAGGAATGAGTCATTTCTCTTGACATATGTAGGTTGCATAAGAAATGGTGCCATTCTTTCAGAAGTGCCGCCATTTTGGTCAACTGCATCTTGTAAACCTGTTTGTTCAATTGCATCCACCCACTCTCTTGCTGACCCATCCAAGATTGGCACCTAGAATGAGTGAAGACAGTCAAGACTCAGGTGTTATAGTTCAAGTTCAATCATTTGACATTGATTAGCCTATTCATAAACATTGAAATCTCATGCACATGTCACTAAAAGTAGGTGATACAATAGTGCAATGTAATGGCTAACAGTGGTATGGAAGGGGCAATCTTACATTAAGCTAGAGATATTGCATCTGGAACGTAACAGTGAAGGGTAAAGATTCGTCTTTTCTCTCGTCCTAATATCTCTATATGCAGAGTCCTTTCCTCTCTCTGAGCTCTTTGTTTCTCAATCGTTCTCCAAATTCTCAGATTTATTGAAATCTCAGATGGGAAAAATAACAGGCCGGCACATGGATGATTAAGATAACGTACATACTAGATATTTACAGCATCTAATGACTCAAAACTCATCATCCATTATGGAAAAAAATATGTGATTGAGCACTCTCTGCGGGCACCATTTTGAGTCTATAAGCTGTGAACGCTTCTTTAAATTTTATTTTCCCCCATATCTGTACACAAATACTTATTGTTTCGGAACACACAGCATACACAGTTCCCACGTTCATTCACATTTACATTACATTGATGCATGAATCACACATCGCAAGATATCACCATAGTTTAGAGATATAAAAGGGACACACCTCAACATCGTGATCTACACCGCCGGTCGCTGTGGCGATCTCAACACGGCAATTGTCAACTCCAGTGGCCTCGAGAGCAGAGAGCAGATGCTCGATGGTTCGAACCTTGCATCCGGCGGAGGAGAGAGTGGTACAGAGAGGCGATTCCTCAGCGCAATCGATCGAAGCCGGGACAAGATTGGAAGAAACGTCGAAGAATCGGCCTTTGCCGGCCATCTCCGGCCATAATCTGACGGTGGTGGATTTTCCAGAGTGAAGGCCGATTCCCGATTTCTCTATGCATTTTGCTAGGGTTTGCTGGAGCTTCCCTGACTGCACAAGACTCAGCGGATCAGACAAATCAAGATTGTTAGGAGAGAGGGAGAGGGGGGCGAGAGAGTGATGAGTAGAGTAGTACTGATTTCCAGGAGATGAGAGAGGATGGCTTGAAAGGGATGCGAGTCATGGGACCATTCGAAGTCAGTTAACCAGCCCCTACCACTACCGCACGAAACCTGGCAAGAGCACCGAATTAACCGAAATATTAAGAAAACAGAGCCGATATGCGATTGGACTGAATTAACCGACCCTTTAAAAAACGAACATGCTGTGAATTGGGCCTAAAATCGAACATTAATCATTCTAGTATTCTACCTTAATCATAAAATCGAGGAATTGCAAGAATGTAGTAAAATAGACATGCAATACAAATGTGCAACACATGGTTCTTGGAACCTTAGCAAAGGAAAATTAAGATGATATTAGAATGGTCCGTTATTTCACACAAATGCATTCAAAACTTGAATTGAATCAAAGCTATGTCATGAACCTTCAAATCCTGAAACACTTGGCTCCCGCATCCATACAAATGAGAGAAATTAGTAGCAGTAGCAATTTAGCATATGAGAAAAATTATTAAGAATCACTTGTTATTAGAATTTTAGCATATCATTATAAAAGTTTATGCAAAGGCGTGACAGTATGAGCGAAATTAGTGGCAGTAGCAATTTAATGTAACCGACTGAACACTATATAACCGAATCACATAAGAATATGGTTTTTATTGGATATTTTTGGGTATATTGGATATTTGGGTAGTTTAGATCTTGTATATATTTTCTGTTGATTTTATCCTTGTTTAGAACGTCTGTATGTACATATATTCTATCTTCATCAATGAGAATGAGATATCGTTTTCAGCCACCACATATGAACTTTTATGGTATCAGAGCAAACCGCTCTTTCCGATCCCCTGCCCTAACAAAATCACCGGCCGCATCACCCTAGCACTCGGCGCCTTGCCCTGCTGCTAGTGCCGCCAGTTTCAGTCATGACAAAGGAGAAGGAAGAGACCTGCAATAGAACCAAGTCTGCAGATGGTTCTCGTCCGCAAACCTCGCCATTCTACTTGCATCCGTCCGATCATCCGGGCATGAAGATTTGCCCCGTGACTTTCAAGGAGGATAATTTTCAAGAGTGGGAACTAGTTTTACGCAACTCACTTCGAGCAAAGCGTAAACTAGGCTTCCTTGATGGCACAATTAATCCACCAGATGACATCAATGAGTTAGACGACTGGTGGAGCGTGAATTCGATGATCGTCGGTTGGATATTACAGTCCATTGACGAGTCTATGAGATCTTCCATTACCTTCTTCGAGACAGCGAAGGAGTTGTGGGATGATTTGAAGCAGAGATTCTCAATCGGGAACGGCCCAAGAGTGCATCAATTGCGCTTTGATTTGGCCCGATGTGTTCAAGGTGGACGTACGGTGGCCACCTACTATGCATATTTGAAGAAAATCTGGGATGAATTGGCGAACTACACAGTGTCTCGTCGATGCACTTACGGAAAGTGTGAGTGCAAGTGGGCTGATGCTCTTACGAAAGAACGAGACGATGAACGAGTCCATCAATTTCTGATGGGGCTCGATGACGTCTACAACACGGTGCGGTCAAGCGCTTTGGCGCAAGATCCCATCCAGCACTTGAACAAGGTTTATGCTACTGTTGTGTCGGAAGAAAGGGCAAGATTGGCTTTGAAAAGTCGTGATGGTGCTGCTGAATCACGACTTGAAGGTGCGGCCTTTGCCGCTCAAGGAGGGCGCGGACGTGGTGAACGCCGTGACCGTGACAAGCGACCCGACGCAAATCGTGATAGGCGCAACTCTGCCACAAATTCGGGTCAAGATCAACGCCGTGGTGAGAAACCGTGGTGCTCGCATTGTGAGACGACGGGGCACGATATAAAGACTTGTTACAAGATCGTTGGATATCCCGAGTGGTGGGGTACCGATCGGCATGAGCAGATGCTTGCAAGCCAACGCGAGCGGAACAATGGAGGCGCTGGCCGAGGCAGAGGGCGCGGGCGTGGCTTGGCCAACGCAACCACTGTTGGTGAAAATTCGGGTGTGCAGGCTGAGGGCTTGAGCGCAGCGAATCGCGCCGGGACGGGCCTGTCGGAGTCCCAATTCAATCAATTAATGCAGCAAATAAGAGTAAATGTCTTCCAGCATAATAGTTGACGAACACCTGCGCTAATAAGACAAAGAAGTGGAAAGTCTGTACGTATAATTCTAACTGGATCTTAGATACCGGGGCCTCGTTTCACATGACAGGAAACGAAAAATTATTGACTGATTTATATCCTGTGGCCTCGTCCTCAATTGTTCTCCCAAATGGAATGTCTACTATTGCGAATACAGCTGGAAATTTAATATTGTCTGATAAATTCATTATTCGGGATGTGTTGTTTGTTCCCAAGTTGACGTGTAATTTGATTTCTATTGCTCGACTGTTGAGAGATCATGATTATATTGCTCGGATGACTGATCGGCTATGTATCTTGCAGGATCGCGCGCAGTTCGATGAATTTGATTGGGGTGGGTGAAGAGCGGAATGGTGTGTATTGGCTTCGTGTGGTGGCGCCGATGGAACACGCTTCACGAATGGATGTCGCATCACCTGCCTTGTGGCATTCCAGAATTGGTCATCCCTCACCTTCTGTCCTTAAATTTTTACCAAATGTTAGAATAAATGGTCCTATGGAACCTTGCGATAGTTGTCATAGGGCTAAACAGTCTCGTCCTTCATTTCCGATTAGTCAAGCGCATGCTTCTAATATGTTTGATTTAATTCATTGTGATGTGTGGGGTCCCTATCGGACTCCGTCCGTTCAAGGGGCTCATTATATTCTTACTCTGGTTGATGATTTTAGTCGATGTGTTTGGATTTTTCTTATGAAATACAAAACTGAAGTTGCTTCGTTAATTTCTAATTTTTGTGCCATGACTAAGCGACAATTTGATAAACATGTCAAATGCATTAGGAGTGACAATGGTACTGAATTTACTAGTTTGCGAAAATTCTTTGATGAAAATGGGATTTTATTTGAAACTTCTTGTGTTGGAACTCCTCAGCAAAATGGTAGAGCAGAAAGAAAACATAGACATATATTAAATGTTGCTCGAGCTTTACGATTTCATGCGAATTTACCATTGAAATTTTGGGGCGAGTGTGTTTTAACTGCATGTTATTTGATTAATCGAACTCCAACCCCAGTTTTACAAAATAAAACACCATTTGAGCTGTTGTACGGTCGTCCCCCGGCCTATGATCATTTGCGCATTTTTGGTTGTCTTTGTTATGTTTCTGTCATTCCTAAATCGTCCAACAAATTTGCTCCTAGAGCTAGAAAATGCGTTTTTATTGGCTATCCGAATGGACAAAAAGGTTGGAAGGTCCTTGATATTTAAACTAACGAAAGGTTCGTCTCCTGAGATGTAATTTTTTATGAGACCAAATTTCCATTCCAAACTACAACCAACCCGACTATTACAGACCACAATTCTCTACCCGATGCTCACCCCGCTATGTTTGATATTTGCCAAATCCCTTCAGCTCCAATGCAGATGGACGACAGGGGGAGAGGGGTTCAATCTCCTCCTGTTGCCATTCAAGAACCTATTCCTATCTCCTCAAATGACCAAACGCAGACAGACGACAGGGGGAGTGGGGTTCAATCTTCTTCTGTTGCTGTTCAAGACAACACTTCGCCTAGCTCCTCAAATGACCAAACGCAGGCAGCTGATGGGGGTGGTGGGGTTCAATCCACTCCCATTGCTGCTCAAGACTTGCCTCGTCGTTCTACCCGTGATCGCACACCATCTGTGAAATTGCGTGGTTTCATTTGTAATACTGTTCGGAAACAAGAAGCATCTCTGTCTCTTTCATCTCAACCGTCAAGTTCATCAGGTACATCCTATCGCATAGTTGATTATGTTACTTTTGATCGCTTTTCTGCTGGACACACTGCTTTTGCTGCTTCTGTTGAGTCTGTTACAGAGCCGCAGTCCTTCTTGGAAGCCGCTCGAGATGTACGCTGGCGTAAAGCTATGGAGGCCGAGATTGATGCTTTAGAGAGAAACGGTACATGGACTATGGCTGCTTTGCCGTTTGATAAGAAACCTATTGGCTGTAAATGGGTTTTTAAAATCAAACGGCATTCTGATGGTACTATTGAGCGCTTCAAAGCGCGTCTGGTTGTCCTTGGAAACAATCAGAAAGAGGGCATTGATTACAAGGAGACATTTGCACCAGTTGCCAAAATGGTGTCTGTTCGCACTTTCTTGGCGGTTGCAGCTGCTCGGAATTGGGAGTTGCATCAGATGGATGTGCATAATGCATTTCTTCACGGAGATCTGCATGAGGAGGTATATATGAGACCCCTGCCAGGTTTTTCTAAGCACTTGGCTGGTCAGTTTTGTCGGTTGAACAGATCTTTATATGGGCTTCGACAGGCTCCGAGGAATTGGTTTGCTAAGCTCGCTTCCGCTTTGAGAGGTTTTGGTTTTGTTCAATCTCTCGCTGATTACTTGTTGTTTTCGTACAACCGTTCTGACATTACTATTCATGTTCTGGTTTATGTGGATGATCTGATAGTTGCTGGTAATGATTCTGTTGCTATTGCTAAATTCAAAAGACAACTCAGTTCGTGTTTTCACATGAAGGATTTGGGGACATTGAAGTATTTTCTAGGTATTGAGATTGCTCGTTCTGATGGGGGTTTATATCTGTGTCAACGGAAGTATACTTTGAATATTTTGAGTGAAGTTGGTTTATTAGGAAGCAAGCCTTGTGATTTTCCGATGGAACAGAATCACAAACTTGCTCTCTCTACAGCTCAGACGTTCGAGTTCCCAGACCGTTATCGGCGTCTGATTGGGAGACTGATTTATTTGACGATTACTCGCCCTGAGATTTGCTATGCAGTTCATACTTTGGCTCAGTTTATGCAGAAGCCTACAGATGATCACTGGGATGCAGCGATTCGAGTTCTACGCTATCTTAAGTGTCATCCGGGTCAAGGTATTTGTCTTCCGAGAGAGTGTAATCTGAAGCTGACAGCTTTCTGTGATTCAGATTATGCTACATGTTCGCTTACTCGTCGGTCTCTTACGGGTTACTTTGTTCAGCTTGGTTCTTCACCTATATCTTGGAGAACTAAAAAGCAGAAGACTGTCTCACGTTCCTCTGCTGAAGCTGAATACCGTGCTATGGCAACTGCTTGCTGTGAGTTGATTTGGTTGAAGTCACTGTTGCGCTCGCTTGGTGTGCTTCACTCTGATCCTATGCAGTTGTTTTGTGACAGTCAGGCCGCTTTGCATATTGCTGCTAATCCGGTTTTTCATGATCGGACTAAGCACATCGAGGTCGATTGTCACTTTATTCGAGATCTTCTTCTCGCTGGTACAGTTCACACAGGTCATATTCGTACTCATTTGCAACCAGCCGACATTCTTACTAAAGCCCTTGGTTCTACTCAGTTTCGAATCTTGTTGGGCAAGTTGGGCATTCGAGATTTACATGCTCCAACTTGAGGGGGAGTATTGGATATTTTTGGGTATATTGGATATATTTGGGTAGTTTAGATCTTGTATATATTTTCTGTTGATTTTATCCTTGTTTAGAACGTCTGTATGTACATATATTCTATCTTCATCAATGAGAATGAGATATCGTTTTCAGCCACCACATACGAACTTTTAGTTTTAAATTAGATATTTACTTTGTCCTGGGATCAACATGACACCATATAAACATATTGATTTCTGTATGCAATGTTCCTAGGAGCAATATGACAGTACGACACTGATTTCTATCAAGCATTCAAACATAATTTAAGGAATTTTATGCAATGATCCATCCGGTTTACAGTATTGTTAAGAGCACAAGACACGAACATCAGTTACTTTATATATCTACTCATATTTATAGTAGTAGGAAATTCGTTCCTCTTTAGTTTAGTCCACATAAATTTCATGTCAGTTTTTTCACAGATGACTTGAGAAACTGCAAGAACTTTAGCTTACAAAGCTTGTCAAGCTCAAGGAAGTAGTACTATTAGATAATGGAAGACCAAAGTAGCATTACAGACAGATGTTACAAATGTTAGCATCCTCCCATTTGCTTTATAAATTCTATGCTACATTTCAGCCTGATTTCAGTCTCTTTTTTATCAGCATTTACATACACAAAATTAACCACACAAACAAGTAAATCAAGGGAAATTTATTCGATCAAAATTCAAAAACAAGGGAGAAATTGAAGCATACTGAAAGAAATTGAAGCGCCAGGCACTTGAAGTCCCTCGAATTGGCTGCTTAGCGGCCGCTGCTACAAGTGCGAGGGTGGAGTCAGTCTGGCGACTATGAGTGCGGAGTCATGCACTCGAACGACGACTAGTGAGTGCAAACTGGCGACTGCGCTGGCAAGTAGCGACTGGAGAAGTGGCGACGGACGGGTGCAGATTTCGACGGTGACGAGCAATGGGCTACGCCTGCTGCCTAGGATTTCTATTTGAGAATTTGAGAAAGAAGAAAGAAAAGCGTGAAGGAGGATGTTATGTTTAATTAAATCAAGTTTTAATCATAATGACATAAGAAAATGGTATAGCAAAGCTTTATAATTACATGGTAGATCAAATCAAGATCGATATTGGGTTCAGTGTCTATAGTTTGCTTAAATTTGAGATTGAACTTGTTAATATGGCTTCCCCGTAATATATTCGGTTTGGAAGTAATATAAAGCAATGTTCTATCTTAGATTGGGCTGAATTGTAGTTGAGGCCCAATATCAAACCTTGGCCCAAAATTAAGCTAGTTAATATATGATGTTATGAAACGATGCGTTTACATGTTGGAGTGTTTAACCTAGCTGTATAAGCTCCTTATCAAGTGAGAGCTCCCATAATTCAGAAGTACAAGCGCCGTTCTTCAAACAAGAGAGAGAGAGAGAGAAAGAAAGAAATCTGAGAGCTAAGGGAGAAGAGAGAACCTGCGGTGGGGCGAGCGGTGGTTGCGACCGGCGATTTAGTGGCCCGACGAGATCCGACGACGGTTCATCATAGAAGCATCACCTCGAAGCTTCTTCAGCCATAATAGGGGGCTGAATCCCTATTGTTCTTCTACCTTTTTCGTTGCTCTAGTTCCATCTTGTTCTCTTGTAGCTTGTTTTCTGATTTTGCTTTGATTTGCCGGATTGTAAAGTGTTTTTAACCTTTCTTTGAAGTACTTTCAGATCTAGTGGACTTCGGGGTGAGTCTCCCTATCCTGAGACTCCGGGGAGTAGGATCTAATCCGAACCTCGTAAACATATCGCATGTTCATCTTGCTTTAAGTTTCTATTATCTACTTTTCGGATCTGTTTATTTGGTTACTCGTGCTTTGGTTCGGTTAGTCTTGCTCTACGAATTACATATTGGTATCAGAGCTTACCTTGTGTCTTTCGTGTTTCGATCTTGCTTCCGCTGTGTTTCTGGCTTGAAAAACCCTAGATCCGCCTTGCTTGCCTCGGATCTGTTTTTAGGGTTTCGTCTGGTGTGTTTCTCAGATCTGTATATTTGGAATCTGAGATCTGTTTTTGTTACTCTCTGTTTCTTGGTTTTTTGTTTAAGCCTTGAGCGGGATTTTCTAGTGTATTGGGTAACGGAAGCTTCCGGTGCAACCCTTCATCAAGTCCTACAGTAGAGTCTTTTTAGGGTTCTTGTTTTCTGTTGTTTCAGGTGTTCTGCTTTTGTTTCTTTTTCTGTGTTCTCTTTTGTCTTCTAGGTTTTCTTATCTTCCCCTTTTTGTTTTCTTTTTGTGTGTAACCTGACTTGCACAGTCTTGTTCTCAGGTACAAAAAATGACAGAAAGCTATCGACTCAAACCCTATGATGGGATTTCTGACTTCTCGATGTGGAAAGTAAAGATGAAGGCGATATTGACTAAAGAAAAGGTGTATCATGCAGTGACGGATACTTGGAACGCGGCTATTACTCCTGTCCAAAAGAAGGAAGCTCAGGATCTAGCCCACGCAAAAATCATGTTACGGCTTACTGACGAGGTAGCTCGCCAAGTTGTAAGTCATTCTGAACCTAAACCCTTATGGGATGCTTTAGATGCTATCTACCTTACTAAATCCTTGCCTAGTCGTATAACCTTGTTGTGCAAGTTGTTCACCTTCAAAATGGATGTTAATATGACTATTAATGAGAACTTGGATAAATTCTTGAAATTAACCCAAGATCTAGAAAGGTGTAAGGATGAAATAAAAGATGAGCACCAAGTTGTTATTCTTCTTAATTCTCTTCCACCCCAATTTGATGTTATTAAGGATGTTATTCAATATGGGAGGGATGACCTGACTGTGCATAAGCTGACTGAAGTTATAATTCAGAAAAATGAGTCTCTTAAGGTTTTTAAGGTGAAAAATGGCTCTAAAACTGATAAGACTACTTCTGAAACTAAAAATGAGGTCATGATGGTCAAAGGGAAGGGAAAGAACAAGAAGAATAAGAAAAAACCTGAAAAATCTGAAAAGAATCATGATTCCTCTGTTAAGTGCTACTATTGTGGTAAGGTGGGGCATTATTCTAATGACTATCCTAAAAAGAAAAGGGAAGAGAAGAATAAGAATAAGGATACTTCCAATTCTAATGGCTTCTCTAATGTGTTTGAATCTTGTTGTCAATATTCTCATGAGCTGTTAATGGTGTCACATGTGCATAATGAAACTGATTGGATTCTAGACTCTGGATGTACTATGCATGCTACCCCCAATAAGGGTTGTTTTGAGTCCTTGTCTTTATGTGATGATGGCATTGTTATGCTTGGTGACCACACTGCCCTTCCTATTAAAGGCATTGGGTCTGTTCCTATGAGAATGCATGATGGTAAGATAAGGGTAATCCAAAAGGTTAGGTGGGTTCCTAACCTTAGGAGAAACCTGCTCTCTGAATTTGTCTTTGATGATTTAAATTGTCAAATTTATTGTTACTTCTAATGGGGTTAGGGAGGTTATAAGAGATAATAATGTCCTTATCCGGAGCATTAAGAAAGGAGGTCTTTACTATGTTATTGCATCTCCTGAATTAAATGTCTCTAAAACTGCTAATAATTCTGACATTTTAGATCATACTACGACTTGGCATGCTAGAATGGGTCATATAGGCAATAATGGGCTGCATCATTTATATAAAAATGGCATGATTGATGTTGCTCCTTGTGATCTTGATTTTTGTGAGACTTGTGTTTTAGGGAGGAAAACTTCCCACAACTTTCATAAATCAACTTATACTGCCAGTAGGCCTCTAGATTATGTGCACGCAGATCTCTGGGGGCCTGCACAAGTGGAAACTATAGGGGGTAGAAGATATTTTCTATCCCTCATAGACCACTTTTCTAGAAAAGTTTGGGTATGCTTCCTGAAAACCAAGGATGCGGCCAGCGGCGGATTTAGGGGGGGCAGGGGTGGGCAACTGCCCCCCCGTTCGCCGGAAAATTTAATAGGGAGTAAGGAGAAGTAGGGGCAGCGGGCCGAGGCACGGGGACAGAATCCTGGAGGAACCGAGGGGCGGTGGCCCGTGGCCAGTAGGTGCGACAGCAAAGATGAAGGTCGGAACCGAACACCATTGGAGGACGTCGAAGGAGCACTGGAGTCGGAGTAGTCGGCCTCTGTTCTTTTGTGAAGTGGAAAAAGATGGGAGGAAGGTGATGACTCATAAAACTCGTCGTTTCATTTAACAAGATTTATCAATTACAATATATTTTTTTTAAACGAAGCATTTTGATAAATGAATAGAGGCTTTAAAATTTTAAAAATAAAATAAATTGAAAACAAAACACCAGATGGTCCAGATATGTAAGGGGAAACCAAATCCAAATTGGGCCAATTCTCAAGAGTCAAAACAAATGTCAGATTGGCAAATCCAATATGGTGGCCCACCCCCATCAGTTTCGCATACGTTCAACAATAATTTAACAATTCATAATATATGTATTAGGTTATACTTAAACTGATATGATACTAATTAAAATCAAATAAATATAGGAATTAGTTAATCCTATAAATAAATTGCTATGTGCTGGTTAACATATTAATTGCAAAAAACTTGTTAAAAGACGATTTAACCCCTTTAGTTGAATGGTTTCATATTTAGGGTTCGGTCAACATAGGTTTATGTAGATTTTTTTTATAGTTTGGCGGTATTTATTGAGATAAATACGTTTGTATCATTAAAATGAAGTTATTAAGATCGTTTTTAATGTTTTGATACTCATAAATGTCAATTATCTCGTAGCAAAGAGTCACATGTAGTTTATTTTGTACGTTTGCTCTTTTTATTATTTCAAACTATCTTAATGTTATTATTTTATACTACTAATTTGATATTTAAACTACTTTGATTTATTCGATAATTTTTTTCACTAACTAGGCATGTTCAAAGTCCGCCCCCCCATCCAATGGATCCTGGATCCGCCACTGGATGCGGCTTTTGATCAATTAAAAAATTGAAAAATTATGGTTGAAAGTCAATCTGATCACAAATTAAAATGCCTACGAACTGATAATGGCCTTGAATTCTACAATAGCATGTTTAATGAATTCTGTAAATTGCATGGCATTAAAAGACATCTGACCGTTCCCGGCACACCCCAACAGAACGGTACTGCTGAGCGTATGAACAAAACCTTTCTTGAAAAAGCAAGGTGTATGCTCTTAAGTGCCGGGATGAAAAATTCTTTGTGGGGAGAGGCTGTAATTACAGCTGTATATTTGATTAATCGGTCCCCCTCTTCTGTGATAGGGTTTAAAACCCCTCAGGAGATGTGGACAGTAACAAAACCTAACATAGCACATTTAAAGCCTTTTGATTGTAGTGCTTATGCTCAAATTTCCCAAGGAAAGCTACAACCTAGGGCTCAAAAGTGTGTTATGTTAGGCTACCCCGAAGGAATAAAAGGATATAAGTTGTTACTTGTTCAGTCGGGTGGCTACAAAGTAATAACTTCAAGGTCAGTTACTTTTAATGAAAAGGATTTTCATTTCAAATCAATTCTAATGTCTGCAAATAAGAATTTAGGTACCCCTCAAGACAGCTCAAATGAAGCACCTCCTGCTCAGTTTTATGAAGATAATAACACTCAAACTGAAGAGGATGATGAGGAGTTTAATATAGGGCACTCCTTAAGCTCGGCCACTACAAGTGCCAATGGCTCCAACTCAGCTGAAGAGTCTTTTCAAGACCCTATAAGTACAGAACAACAGCTTACAGTTCAGCAGCCTCACCAATTAGGTGGGGGAGTAAGTATTTCTAACTCAAATAGTGATGCTCAACCTGATCCTATACTTCTTGATCCTGCTACTTCAAGTTCTACAAGTTCATCTAGTGAAAATTCTAGTCATAATAATAATTTGCATGTGAATGATCTTGTTGATTACCAATTGACTAGAGATAGAGAACCTAGGATTAGGATTCCTAACACTAAGTTTGTTAACTTTGTGAACTTGCTTGAGGTGAATGATGATTATTTGAGTAAGAATTATAATAGAATTGTTGACTATGCTTTTGCTGTTGCTGAGGTTGTTAAGAACTTTACCCTTGATAATTTTGAACAAGCTATGAGTTGTAAAGAGTCTAATGAATGGTTGAAAGCTATTCATGAAGAAATTCAGTCTATGAATGTAAATAATACTTGGATATTAGTTCCTAAGCCTCCTAAGGCTAGGCTCATTGACTGTAGATGGATCTACAAGTTAAAAGAAGGAACTAACCCGAGTGACCCTCCTAGGTTTAAGGCTCGCCTTGTAGCCAAAGGGTTCACCCAAAAAGAGGGTATAGATTACAACGACATCTTTGCTCCAGTAGTTAAATATAAAACTATGCGTCTCCTACTTGCTATGACTGTTGTTTTTGACTGGGAATTAGAGCAAATGGATGTTAAGACTGCGTTTTTGCATGGTGATCTGATTGAAACCATTTATATGAAACAACCTAAAGGTTTTATAGACAAACAAAAACCTGATCATGCTTGCTTGCTTAAAAATCCATCTATGGACTGAAACAGTCCCCTAGGCAATGGAATAAAAAATTTGATGCTTGCATCCTCTCCTTAGGCTTTAAAAGGAGCAGTTTTGATACTTGTCTTTATTACATGCATGTTAAGTCAAATTCCCCCTTGTATGCTCTTCTATATGTTGATGACATGCTCATAATTAGTAGTTCTAAGGCTGCTGTTTCTGGGGTTAAAAATGACTTGAAAAAACATTTTGACATGAAAGACATGGGTCCTGCTCAAAAGATCTTAGGAGTTAAAATTATAAGAAACCGTGCTAAGAAAACTATGTACCTATCTCAAACTGACTACTTGAGTAAAGTTTTAGACAGGTTTGCCATGAAGAATGCTAAAGCTGCCCCAATTCCACTTGGAGGGCACTTAGAGTTGACAAAGAAGGACTGCCCAAGCACCCTTGAAGAAAAGAAGAAAATGGAGCATGTTCCATTTGATGTTGCTGTTGGTTCACTTATGTATTCTATGTTATGTACCAGGCCTGATATAGCTTTTGCAATCAGTGTATTAAGTAGATTTATGTCTAACCCAGGAGAAAAACATTGGTTAGCCATGAAGTATTTACTTAGGTATGTAACAGGAACAAAAGACATGGGTCTTGTCTTTGCTGAACATAGTCCGAGGACCGACTTACATGGATACGTGGACTCGGACTATGCCAGCAACAAGGACAATCGAAATTCCACCACAGCTTACTTTTATACTTGGGCAGGGAATTGTATTTCCTGGAAATCGCAGCAACAACCCATTGTTGCACTCTCCTCTACCGAGGCTGAGTATATTGTTGCAACTAAGGCCTCTAAAGAGGCTACATGGCTACATGGTATTCTGCATGAGATAGAGGGCAAGAAATACATGCCCGTTCTGTTTATGGATAGTCAGAGCGCTTTGTATTTATGCAAAGACCCTGTCTACCATGAACAGACAAAACATATTGATGTCCGCTTTCATTACATTAGACAACAAGTGGAGGACCAGGAGATAATTGTGAAGAAAATACCTGGAGATGTGAATCCTGCTGACTTCGGGACAAAAATTGTTCCTTCTAACAAATTTGTCTTCTGCAGGAACACCCTCCACATCAATGATGTACCTTGAGATGTGGACTGAGTTGATGACGGTTGGGTTACTTATTCCGAATCCACGAAAATTTGAAAGAATACTTCTTTTATGTTTTAAAACTGGATTTAAGAGGGCATATTGTTATGTTTAATTAAATCAAGTTTTAATCATAATGACATAAGAAAATCGTATAGCCAAAGCTTTATAATTACATGGTAGATCAAATCAAGAACGATATTGGGTTCAGTGACTATAGTTTGCTTAAATTTGGGATTGAACTTGTTAATATGGCTTCCCCGTAATATATTCGGTTTGGAAGTAATATAAAGCAATGTTCTATCTTAGATTGGGTTGAATTGTAGTTGAGGCCCAATATCAAACCTTGGCCCAAAATTAAGCTAGTTAATATCTGATGTTATGAAATGATGCGTTTACATGTTGGAGTGTTTAACCTAGCTATATAAGCTCCTTATCAAGTGAGAGCTCCCATAATTCAGAAGTACAAGCGCCATTCTTCAAACAAGAGAGAGAGAGAGAAGAAATCTGAGAGCTAAGGGAGAAGAGAGAACCTGCGGTGGAGCGATCGGTGGTTGCGACCGGCGATTTAGTGGCCCGACGAGATCCAACAACGGTTGATCATAGAAGCATCACCTCGAAGCTTCTTCAGCCATATTAGGGGGCCGAATCCCTATTGTTCTTCTACGTTTTTTGTTGCTCTAGTTCCATCTTGTTCTCTTGTAGCTTGTTTTCTGATTTTGCTTTGATTTGCCGGATTGTAAAGTGTTTGTAACCTTTCTTTGAAGTACTTTCAGATCTAGTGGACTTCGGGGTGAGTCTCCCTATCCTGAGACTCCAGGGAGTAGGATCTAATTCGAACCTCGTAAACATATCGCGTGTTCATCTTGCTTTAAGTTTCTGTTATCTACTTTTCGGATCTGTTTGTTTGGTTACTCGTGCTTTGGTTCGGTTAGTCTTGATCTACGAATTACAGAGGACTTGGGAGTTGGGACTCTTACTACGTCAAACGCATAAGTGAAATCCAAATCCTAGGGAAAAAATAGATTTTTCATTTTTTTTCAACCCTACATTTATCCCATTGAAATGGGGATCCTTAGGAACCCTTCCCCAACGGGGCGGGGATGTTTCGACTTGGCTGGGAGCATGATGGGAACAGGTTATTATCCTCGGGGTGAGAACGAGGAATGTACTATCCACCCCGATTTTCCCTCCATATGTATTAGTATAAATTAGTTTATATATTACGCTCTAGAGAAACCATCTATTGAGGAGGAACAGGGGAATAAATTGTAGTCGTTAGATCTAATATAATAGAGGGTCGAGATTTATTCAAAATGGGTGCAAAATTCCTATTATAGGGTGAATACACATGATTATATCTAATTCCTAAAATATCTCCCCCATATCATTCTCTCTCTATCCATATCTCTCATTATTTCCAAATTCTGAAAAGCGCTCAATATTCTCTCGTCAAATAAAACAACTGTATCTTTCTTCAATTCTCTCATTCTCCATCGAATTTGGTCGTGTGGTTATGACTGATGATCGATGAATTCCTTCTTTGATTATTTTTCTAACCATTATTTGTTTGATTTGTTCGATTATCATGGTGGTGTATTTCGTATTGAAAAAAAAACCCTAATTCAATGGAAAGAGGTATGTAGTTTCTTGTGCTATTAATTGTTATCATAGTAGTTCTTCATGTGTTTTTGAATGATTTATGATGTGCTTTTTGATTGATTCTTTCGAATTAATTAACAAAATTATTCTTGGAGGTTTTGGTTTCTTATACACGGAATAAGTGATAAATATGATTAGAGTATTATGCTTGAATGATTTGAATATTATGTTAATTATAACGATAATGTTAGTTGGATTTAGAATAATCAAACAATCTCGTAAGAAAATTTGTGTTAGTTGAATTGAATAATAAACGATATACTCTAATAATTTGAACAAACGCCTATTAAACGTTGAATATTTTTTCTGATTGCTTTGAACATGTTCAATTGACTTTTATAACGTTAGTTTGATAAGTCATAAACCATGAATGTTAATGAATGATGACTTGAAAAAGTACTAATTCAATAGTGAATTAATACAATCAATTTTTTAGTTTACAGTCTACGATATTCAAACGAGATTATTTAGTTTCTTCTTATGGCTCTTTCGATATTAATGAATTCAAACAAGCGCATGACCTTGAATATTTTGATTGATTGTTTTCAACATCCTGAATTAACTTTTACATATGTGTGCTTTGTTATTCAAATGTGCATGTTTGATTATTCATATATGCGTGTTTTGTTATTCATATATGCTTAGCTTTTTATTCATATATGTGTGGTTTATTATTCATACATAAGTGTTTTGTTATTCAAGTATGCGTGACTTTTTATTCATATTTGTATTTCTTTTTATTCATATTTGAGGGTCTTTATATTCATATTAGGGTTTAGGGTTTAATAATTTAGGGTTTAGGGTTTCAGATTTAGGATTTATTAGGGTTTAGGGTTTATTATTTTAGGATTTGGGGTATATGTGTCGTTATTCATACATGTGTGCATTTTTGTGTGTATTGTTATTCATATGTGTCTGTCTCATATTCATATATGTGTGGTTTATTTTCTAACCAAGTTGAAGATAACAAAGTTTGAAGATATGATAGAGAATAATTCAAGACGGTGACGAAGAAAGATTGAAAAATGTGAAAAAAAATCTTAGGTTGTGTTATTCGATCATATCATTGGTAGTAATTGATAGGTTGTAGGTGTTTGTATGAGGTTTCGTGTTTATTCTTGTTCAGAGGTTCATTTATTCTCATAAACATGTAATATTTTTCAAGTTAGTGTGATGTGATGTTAAACTTCAATAATATTCAAGGTTGTACACTATGCATGTTGTTTTTTTAAGTTAGTATGATGTGATAATTAACTGGAATATTGCATGACATAGTTGTCTTAGTCATGTATGCTTATTGTATTTTTCAAGTTGATTATATGATATTCATACGAAGAGAATAAATTATTCAGTGATGCGTGTTGTCTTTTTCAACTTATATGATTTGATGTTTAAATTCAATTGAATATATATTGAATGACAAAGTTGTCTTATTCAAATATGCATGTTGTATTTTTCAAGTTGGTTATATGTGATATTTAAATGTAGAGAATAAATTATTAATTTGATTGTTACATTGTAAAATGACCCCATTTCAATTGACTCAAATGTCATACCAATAACAGTCTTCAATCCCATTGGACACCGAGGAACCCAATATATCATATTCATGTCCTTTTTATAAATTATGCAATCCGCATTGTACACAAATTCAGAAGCATGCTCATCAGTGTCTTGGCCCTGACATGTATTGTTGCTCTGCCTTGACAAAGTTATCTTATTCAAATATGCATGTTGTATTTTTCAAGTTGATTATATATGATATTCATACGAAGAGAATAAATTATTCACGTATGCATGTTGTCTTTTTCAACTTAATATGATTTGATGTTTAACTTATACTGAATATTGAATGATAAAGTTGTATTATTCAAGTATGCAACTTGTCTTTTTCCAGTTGATTATATGTGATATTCATATGTAGAGAACAAATTATTCATTTGACTGTTGTAAATCGACCCCCAACTTCAATTGCTAAAAGGATTAGTAGTAAGATAAAGCCAAATTTGAAGGCAAATGTTGGTGTAAGAGCAATTAAAAAACAACAAATGTATCAATAACATAGATGCAATTTCTGTATTTCAAGACTATTTTTGCATGACAATCTACCCTCTCACTCTTAGTCTGCCTCTTTACAGTGCTATTCCCAATATTCTTGAATCTTTCTTTGTTGCAACGAAAATACTTTCTTGATACGACATTTGACATTCTGAATGTTCTTTGGGTACTAGCCTTTACATCAAAACCGACGGTCGATGCATATGCTTAGTAAAATGATCCTCCAGCTTCAATTAACTCAAATGTCATACCAACCACAAGCTTCATTCCCATTGGACACATAGGAACCCAATGTTTCATATTCACGTCTTTGTCATCGATTATGCAATCTTCACCGTACATAAATTCAGAATTATGTTCATCAGTGTATTGGACTTGATTTGTATCGATTTCTGACTCTGAAACTTCCATGACATCCCCAAACACATATTCAACCCACTTGCTTCCTCCAACTATTTGGTTTAACAATTTAAGACATTATTAATAACAATATATAATTGTTAGAATAACAATTCACGCATGAATGAATAGTATTACATGAATATTTGCAACATTAGTACCACAAAACGCCATATCATAACAATAATATTTGAATAATTATACATCTTACTATGAATATTGAACAATAAATAATGGAATAATAATATTACACCACTTAGTATACAATTCCATATGAATTATTATTATACCTAAAGATATGAAGATATTATTATGCTTGCCTAAATATATTAATGCATTCATTTATGAATTTTTCTCACCATGATAATACACAACTGATCTAAACAAATATTGATGAACATTTGTTAACTTCAAATTGAACAATTACATATATAGGTGAGAACAATTACACATCAATAAGTCTACACAACTAATTGAATACCACAATAACAATATACTATGAATAACAAAGCATACTTATTGAATATCACCAATTGAGTTCATGAATAACACTCCATGTGTTCATGAAATTTTTATATAGGAAGCTTAACACATTCCAAATGAAAATTTCATTATGAATCCTTGAATAACAATTAAATCGCAATTGAAAATGCGAAGAATGATAATTCACAAACTTATGCAAATGAAAACACATATGAATAAATAACAGTTAAGGAATATATGAACAACGATGCATATACGTACGAATAGTAACACATATCCGAATGAAAAACACAATAATACTACAAAAATAACACGAAAATTTAAATCTTCTCTATATTATGGCCGATTACAATATATATTATGAATAACAAAGCCTACTTGTTGAATATCACCATTGAGTTCTTGAATAACACTCCATGTGTTCATGAAAATTTAATATAGGAAGTTTAACACATTCATAAATGAAAATCTCTATCTGAATCATTGAATAACAATTCAATCACAATTGAAACATGCAAAGAATGATAATTCACAAACGTATGAAAATCAAAACACATATGGATGAATAACAGTTAATGAAGAGATGAACAACGATACATATACGTACGAATAGTAACACACTTCCGAATGAAAAACACAATAATACTACAAGAATAACACGAAAATTTACATCTTCTATATATTATGGCCGATTAAAAGGTGAATTGAGGGTATATGAAGATTAAAATAATCAAGAACTATCTGTATGTGTTTTATTCGAAATCTGAATTTCATACCTCTATCGATTGTGATACGTTCACTTCAATTCAAAGTAGAAGCACAAACCAAGGTATGAATCCAAACAAACGTTCACTTCAATTCAAAGTAGAAGCACAAACCAAGGTATGAATCCGAACAAAGGTGCAGCAATGCAATGGCGTTAATACTGATTTTGTGTCGATGGAAACCACCAGTATTCTTGTGATTATGGAGAGTTTTTTTATTTTTTATTTTGTGATTTTTTCACTTCCGTATATATGGTAACTACTGGATAAGATATGACAGTTTTCAGCCATAATCTCCCTAATTTTTGAATAATTGGATTTAATTATTTTTGCCATGTATTTATTCACACGTTTTTTAGATAAGATCCACCATATACACCCGATTTTTATGTCCATTGATTTACTCCTATCTAATGACTAGAAGGTGTTCCCTCTTTCCTCCTCAATTTGTGTTTATCCTGAGCGTCCCTCTTAGTTTATATTATTTATATGTAAAGTATATAAGATATAAAAGTGTGTATTATATTTTAATTTTAACATGTTAAAATAATTAATTTAAAAAAATAAACTAAACAGGGACTCATTATTATGTCCACTCCCGGTGGGTATTCCCCGCCCCGCTCCCCATATGGATTAGACGAGGACGTGGCAGGAATGGGTAATGCATTCCCCGCATCACCCCGCCCCCATGTGCATTCCTACTCCTAGCCTCTCTCTAATAGGGGATACTCAAATCTAAATATGTAACACCCTAATTTTTAAATCAAGGGTGCTATATACCGCCAGTGACATCCGCATTTTACCATTCAAAGCCACTCGTGGCTATGTAACACAACACATTTCAAGTAAAACCAAATACAGACTTTTTATTACATAATAATAATCTTGTTCATTACATGATTAAATTTAAGAAAAATAATATTGTTATTACATCTTCATTGTTTAGAAAGGGAAATACATCATAACTAAATAGTTGTGGAATATAAGATGATAGCTAGGTTATAATCCATTGTTCGTATAAAAGCATGTGGGACCCAAAATATTCAAACTAGTAAAAAAAATCTTTCTTCTTTCAAGGTCTCCATGGATTCATCTTCATAATCTGCTACGGTCCGACCTTCGAATCCTAATATTTTCATAAAAGATAAGAAATACCATCCGGATTAACCGGGAAAGAAAGAAAGGCAAATTAGTCTATCTAGAGACTGACAAGTGGAAGAATATAGATTCGTTCTCAATGAATAGTCTAAACATGTGGCAATGAAATCCGAATAACAAGTCAGTAATGATTCAACAGTTAGCGTTCCAAAAAGAAGAAAGAGATAATAGAATACATGATTATGATAGGACACTATAGGCATGTGGTTCCATCGGAATTTACGAGATTTGTTGGGAACTATATTATCACACATTTGATAGTAAAAAAAGCATTCGTCTGCTATCCGAGCCTCGACTAACTTCATTTATTTATAGTGCATTGGACACCCTATCTTTTCATAAGTCATAAAACTATTCAATTTAGTTGATGAATTTTAAGTTGGCTCGCAACTAGTTGGGGATACAAAAGACAATATTTCAAACCTTGTATATTAGTGCACTTAGCTAGAGTGCAAGCACCTCTCTTATCGATAGAGCAGGCACAGTCATGGCCCTATATTAGGAGTCGATAATATATATACCACCTAATAGTTATAAAGAGATATGTGAGTCAAAACTTTCAATCCCTGTTCTAAATCTATCCACAACAAAGAGATTTGAATGGAGACTCTTGAAACACATAAGAGCACAATCAACAACTCTAAACAGTACTAATAGTAAAAATAATAATATGAAATAACGAACCGTCGTTAAATCTAAGCAGTAAATAAACTTAATTCTGGTTATTTAGCAAACAAGTGTTTCCAATAATTAAGAGATATTAAACGGAAATAGAAATTCACATTTAATAAAAAGGTTAAGAGAGTTTGAACGGGGGATGGGAAAGAATTCTTGAACACATGAAAGAAGAAATTGAACGAAGAAATAGGTGAATTGGGATCAGGGGAAAGTTTCTCACAGAAATAAAATAAGAGCGAGCTGGTGGAGGCTAAAATGAAATTGGTGAGGATTAAATTCCATCTCCTAATCAAAAAATCAAAAATCATATAAAGAATCCACTTTCACTATGAATAGTACTGACACGGTTTTCTATGCGTTTGCCTGATGTATAATTTGCCCATTGTATAATTTTACGTTATTTTTTATTTCCCTAATTTTCCAGCCCCTCCTTTTCAAATCTTATTTCCAGATCCCGTTCACCTCCTTCCTCAGCCATTACAGGACCCCCCTCTCTTGTACAATTTACTCTCGGTGTGCTATAACCAGTTGTATCTCCAGTATCTTGAGAGTCCGGCCTTTAGTTTGGTTGTTGTTCGACTCTCAATTTCGCTGTTTCGCTTCTCCGCCGTGTTACGCCATCTGTTGGATCTTGTACAATTTACTCTCATAAGTTTTCTTTTTTTGGGCAGGTGTCTTACAACACTAGTCTTAGATATTTCACTGTGCACTCATACCCAATAAAGAGTCTTTCATGTGCTCTTTCTTGTTTTATGAAACCTAAGAGAAGTCGGAAATTTTATGGCATGCGTTTAAGAGTGGGCTCCTATTTATTTCTTCTCAAAGTTTGTACATTCTCTTTATAACAATTGCTACTGCATTAATGTTTTATTTGTGGCCTTATTGCAAGGTGTATGGAATAAGTGATCGTAGAAAATGCAAATCTACCATTAATTCATTTTTTGTGTATAGGCGATCCTTGCTTGTTTTGTTTTAGCATTGCTAGGCATAAATATATCTTCTTTTGGCGTTTTCAAACAATAAAAATTACACCAGCAGTGAGGATATAGTACTGTTTATCTCAAAGAATTTAAATTACGTTTGGCATTCCTAAATTTAACCCTATTTTCCTCATCTAACCCTCCAAGTTCATTTTTTTAATTATTCTTCTTCAGTTTGAAAACCTGACCATTTCACAGAATTCCAGAGGACATCAAGTGTGCTTGCCCTAATCATCACAAAACAAAAAAGTATGTATAAAGTGCAATATTGAAAGATATTTATCTTCTGAAGCACTTAGATGTAAGCTGCTACGTCACTACTTACTTTAAGCCGATATATATATAAACCCATGCTTAGAAGTGTGCAATTAATGCATGCCTGCTTATGTGGTATCATTTGTGGCCATGAATTAAGCTGCATGTTTACTAAGGAATGAGTATTAGTGATTTATCATATTGAATTAGAATGGTGTTTATAAGGCTGCTTGTGTGGATGATAAATGTTGATTAATAATGTTCTCTAGCACGTGTTTATATACAGATGTAATTACATTACTTTCTTGTGTAATCCATCTTGTTGAATGTGTGTTGTTACATTTAATTGTCTTGGCCTGACTAGGTGAGAAAGAGAAATGGATGAAAGTGAGATTTGGAAAGGTTTTGGTTATGCACAAAATCTATTTTAAATTTAAGGGGTACCAAAATGAATATTTTTTTCAGGCCACCAAAAGGAAAAGACTAAAATTGAAGGGTACCAAAATAAATTTCCCTTTATTTTGTGTAGCCATTACGTGAACCAACACTATTTTACATGATGTGTGCACTTAGATTAGTTTTAAAAGTTTATCTTTTATGCATTATGCTCATGTTAGGATAAATGTGCTCATAAATTGTTCATGAACAACCATCGCACAAAGTTAATTTCTGTTTATGCACCAATTTTTTTATCATTTTCATACTCATATCATGTATATGACTCGTCCACTTATTTGGAAGCTTTTCAGGTCAGAGGTGTGCGCTTGGGGTTCCCATTTCTGTAAACTGAATCAATCGAAGACTATTTGCTATATAAAATGGACACGTAAGTTTTGCTTATCACCTTCTAAGATCACAGACGCTAATTATTTTGCATGTTATTAAAACATTAATTATAGATGTTGAAGGACCATCCTAAATTTGTATTGCTTTTACATGAATAATTTGCATTTTTCAGCTCTATATGCTAATTTTTTGGCTGGAAATTTGGTGGAGCAACTTTGGAACTTTGCTTGGCATGTTGCTATTGTGCTGATTGATCCAAGTCTTCTTCAATCAATGCCCAAGCTTTTTCTTCAATCAATGCCCAAGCTTCGGGGATCCGTTTTCTCATGAGAGCTCCTCCCGCTATATTATCAATGCCCATCTTTGATGAATGGGTTAGCCCATTGTAGAATCCTTGAACTAGGAACCACTTCTCAAAGCCATGGTGTGGGCACTTCCTCAAGAGCTCCTTGAATCTTTTCCAAGCTTCATAGAAAGATTCCTCTTCCTTTTGGCAGAAAGAGGTAATGTCATTCCTTAGAGCGGTGGTCTTGCTTGGTGGGAAGTACTCGGCCATGAAAGCAATGGAGAGTTGCTCCCAATTTGTGATTGAATTCTCCAGGATAGTGTAGAGCCAAGCCCTTGCTTGATCTCTTAGAGAAAATGGGAAAACCCTTAGTTGGATGGCATCTTGGGAAACTCCATTGTATTTCACCGTGTCACATCTCCAAGAATACCGAGAGGTGAAGATTTGGATCATCGAACGGCAATCCCGATATTTGATGTTGTTGCACCATGGTGAGAAGAGCCGGTTTCAACTCAAAGTTGTTTGCGTCCACATTTGGCCTTGAAATTCCCGAATGAATGCCATAGTTGTTTGGTGCAATGTAGTCCTCAACGGTTCTTTGATCATCATCCACTTTTGATGAAGTGTGAGAATTCTTTTGGGTTCTTTTCTTCTTTTGTAGCTTCCTCCTTGCACGAAAGGTCTTCTCAATCCCTTCTTGAAGATGCTCCCTAAGACTTCGAGTAATGGGCATGTAACGAGAAAAACACCACAAGAAAAATAAGAGAATGATTAGAGTTTTAAAAAAAGAAGCAAATAAGAGATCTAGTCTGACTAATTAATGTTAAATCAATGTCAACCATCTCCTCGGCAACGGCGCCAAAAACTTGATAGGCCCGCAAGTCCACAGTACTATCAAAGTAATATAAAAGATATCGAATCCAAGGGAGCACTCGTTGATCACCAAATTTCACACAAACTAGTAATCTAGACCACAAACAATTGATTGGGATTTGGAATTTTTTTATAATTAAAATAAACACAAAACAAGATCTAAAACTAGGAAAGACTAGAAAAGGGTTTTGGTTGTTTGAATGATGGAAGGCTAGGATTGGGTTCACTACAATGGAACTATGCAATGTCAAGCAAAAATCTCTCTAAGGTTTGCAAGCAATGGCCTACCATGGTTAATTGCCTAAGATATCTCCAATCCTCTTTAAAGGAAAAGGAAAACTACTCTAATCTAGCTTAATTCCTACTTTCGTGGTAATTAATCCTAGATTAAGTGCATTAAATACATAGGCAATTATAAATAACCACTAGGAAATTAGGCCTACTTTCGTGGTCCTAAGATTCCTAGCTCAATTCTTGAAGGTCCAATGTCAAATATCATCTTTCAATGCATACTCAACATCCAAAATATGAGAAAATACTAGCTAGGCATTTTCACAAACACTTGGTGTGCAAGAATTGAGTGGTAAACCAAAACTCATTCAACCAATACATCACATAATCACCATTGGGCTACCCCCAATCCAAACTCAAGCAACTACTCACTCATAACTGGCAAAAGCATGGCATAAGAAATCAATCTAATCATCACACACATGGAAATAATGAAAGGTAAAGCAAGAAACAAGATAAATAGATAAGAGACTTGATTTGAATGATAAATAGATAAGAGACTTGATTTGGAGTTGAGTTGAGCTCAAACAACCAAAAGTGGGAATTTGAATCTAGATCTAATTTCTAAGCTAACTAAAAGCCTAATTAGAAATGTGAATCTAGAGAAATTAAAAGGTGAAATGAGAGAGAGCTAAAACCCTAGAAAGATGAGATAAAATGAGGCATGCCCTCTCAAAAGTATCTTGCTTTGGTATTTATATGTGCCCCCAAAAGGTGGAAGAAATAAAACCCTAGATTAGGAGATATGCTGAAAACTGCATGCCTATGCTGTTTGGCACGGGTATGCCATGCCAAAAACTGCATGTAGAGATTGAGCATTTGGCTCTTGGCATGGGCATGCCGAGTGGCACGAGCACCTCATGCAATATCATGGGAAAACATCTTGACAACTTTTGATTGGATATGAGTGATTCCTTAGCTTGTATGGCTTGTGTAACTCATTCTTCTTCATTAAATCTTCAAGTTGAATCCCTTGGGTTCTTCTTTGCTTGAATTGAAGTCCATTTGATCCTAGAAGAATCCAAATTCTTGCACCTACAAAACCAAAAGCAAACGTGAGCAAATATCCGAACAAACAACCATAATCATGCTAAAATGATCATGCAATTGTATGTTTTATGCACAAAAGTGGGGATTAATCAAGTCAAAAGGTGTAATAAACACATGTTATTAGGTATGCGCCTCCATGGGTGAGATGCATACTGTGTATGATTGCCCTTGCTGATATATCATACATGTTTACTCATTATACATGATGCTTGATGTGTGTGCTTTTATTAGTTGTTGACCTTCATTGTAATAGTAGTTCTTCTCGATTTTCTTACAATTAAAGTGTAGTGACTGATTGCTTTATTATTACTTTTTGGTGTGATAGTGAGTCCTTGAACATTGTGTGGCCCCAAATACACAAAATAACTATGGATGAAATTTTGGGATTTGTTAGCATGTTGGCTCAGGATTGGTATGGAAAATATGTCACTATTTGTAGAATGTGGGTGCTTAATTTACCGATCTCAATGTTCAATCTTCTTTTTACCTATAAAAATGTACCTTCATATCAGATTGCTTTTTAGAGGATTGCCTAGAATACAACCCATAGATGCTCTTGAGATTGAAAACGTAAGTTAATAGTGCCTATTCCTCAATTAACAACTCTGAATTCACTTGAACTATAAGTTGATCATGTAGTAGTTTTCTTATGTTTCTTGTACTGTGTATATTTGGAGTGTAGGTTGATGTAACAGATGTTGTGGAAAGCGATATCTCGTATTTATGGAGCACAGAGAAAATCTTGGAACAACTTTAGCTTCACTCTTGAAATCCTGTCTTAGAAAAAAATTTCAAACACATTGTAGAAATGATATACAATATGCTTTTTGTTGTTTAATCATTTGTATTTTAGAAGGTTTACTGTATATCTACATGTGAATTTGGATAATTCACAAACATGTTGATTTCATGTTATTAGTCTAAGTTGGTCATGCTATTAGTATAAAAAAGCAACAAAGCACCCGCGCGCAGCAAGCGTGCGGTCCTCCCCTAGTGTATATTTTTATACACTTTGAGGATTAAAATTGGAATGCATTTTGCAAGTGGCAGTGGATTAAGATGACTCAATATAACTTGGCAAGCGTATAAAAGAGTGGATAGCTACTCTTTGAAGGCGGTAAGAATTTATACTCATATTGGATCGGGACTAGTGTTAAGGTGGTAAAATTATATACCCGAATTATAATACTCCTTTTATAAAAATGATCATAAAAATTATATAGACTAATAAATTCTACTTGGATGATTTTATTTTGTCACTTTTAATTTTAAAGCCTAAGTTTCAAAGTATACTCTTAATGGGTACATAATTAATTAAGCAGATCTCACTCGGTCAAGATACTTCTTTCATGGAAGTGATCCTAAAAATTATGTTGGTTAACAAAATCAGTTCCAATTATTTTATTTTGTCACCTTAAATTTTCTAGGAATAATTTCCATTAAAACGATCGCAAAGCGCAAAGAGATTGATTAAATGGGTCTAAGAAAGGTGCTCGAAAAATTCCCAAAAATATCTTGAAAAATCCACATATATTACAGTAGTACCTCCTTAAAAATAGTTTCATCCCTAAAACTAGGGGGAACTAGGATTATAAGGAAAGAAAAGTATAAACACACACAAAAACTACAAGCGGAACTAAGGAAGCTCGTAGTACACCCTTAAAAAGATTCCAACTATGATGACATTAACTCTTGAAAACGACTCAACATCTCCTGTTGGATTTTCCAAGTTTCCCAAGTCGTTTCTTCACCACTGTTCTTGGACTAAAGTACCTTGACCAAAGGTACTTCCTTATTGTGAAACATTTTCATATGTCGGTCTAAGATTCGAACTGGTCATTCTTCATAGGTAGGTGCCATTTGACTGAATCTCCATGTCATCATAGTTGAGTACATGAGATTTATCGGGAACATATTGTCTTTGTAGGGATACATGAAAGACATTGTGAACAAGATGCGCTAGTGGCGACAACGTCAAATGATAAATGAGCTTGCCAGCCCTCTCAAGTATCTCGAAAGGCCCAATATAGCGAGCATTTAGCTTCCCTCGCTTTCCAAAATGAAGCACACCTTCCGAGGGAGATACTCGAACGAAAACCTTGTCACCTACAATGAACTCAACATCCCTTCGCTTTAAGTCAGCATACAACTTTTGTCGACTTTGAGCGGTCAACATTCTTTGTTATATTAAAGTGATATCATAAGTAGTCCTCTGGACCAACTCTGGCCTGAGAAGAATCTTGTCAGCATTATCGTCCCAACTTGTTTTGCGGTCTAGCACATAGGCTCGTAGCATATGCTCGAGGGTTTGAATTGTCCTCTTAGATTGCCCATCAGTTTGAGGATGGAAGGCAGTACTAAAATTCAATTCAGTACCCATAGCATTTATAACTTCTTCCAGAACCTTGACGTGAAACGTTTGTCTTGATTAGAGATAATGGTCTTTGGAGTACCATGAAGACAATCCACTTCATGTATGAACACCTCGGCTAACTTGTATACTCCCCAAGTCATCTTGATTGTAATAAAATTAGCAATTTTGGTGAGTCTGTCAACAACAATCCAGATAGCGTCTTTCTGCCCTTAAGTCTTGGGTAGACCAGTGAAAAAGTCCATTACAATATCTTCCCACTTCCATCATGGGACAAGAAGAGACTACAACATTCCACCGGGTCTTCGATGCTCAATTTTGACCTTCTGACAAACTAAACATCTCGATATGAATTCTGCTACATCTTGCTTCATGTTTGGCCACCAAAATTTATGGCGCGAGTATTTATACATATTACTTGCTCCAGGGTGGATTGAATATGCAGATGAATGCGCTTCTATTAAGATGATCTTTTGAAGCTAATCCACGACAAGAACACAAATGCGGTTTTGGAACCAAAGTGACATGTCATCCTGAATGACGAACATGGGTGCCTTACCTTCCTCCACCATTCCACTGATCTTGAACAACATCAAATCTTCTTACTATTTTTCCTTGATCACGTCAAACAACGTAGGATGAACTTTTAGAGTATTCATACACCCTTTTTTTTCTTCCAAATCAAACTTCTAAACCTTCTTGAATCAATTCCATTTGTAATTCTGGTCGAACTATCAAAATGGCTATCAAACTCTCCTAAGTCGTCTTGCGACTCAAAGCATCGATTACAACGTTAGCTTTACGAGGGTGATAAAGTAATTCAATTTCATAGTCCTTGATCAGTTCCAGCCATCTTCTTTGGCCCCATATTTAATTCCTTCTGAGTGAACACATACTTTAGTCTTTTGTGGTCAGTGAAGATCTAACATTTGACGCCATACAAGTAATGTCACCAAATCTTCAACGTGAAAACCACAACTGCTAATTCTAAGTCATTTGTTGGGTAATTCACCTCGTAGGTTTTGAGTTGGCGAGATGCATACGTGATAACTTTGTCATGCTGCGTCAACACACATATGAGACCTTGTTTCAAGGCATCACATATGGAAGAGTCAAAACTAGTGATATGGATCAAGATATGATCAAGACTAAGGATTCATTGAAGAGGATAAGAGGCCATATTAGGTCAAGACCATTCAAGAGATCAAGAGCTTTCAAGTATAAAATGGTCTTGAAGAACCTACATTATGTCATTCATCGATAGTCAAGTCGACATTGGAAGATGAAGAGTCCATGCGTGCGTTATTTACACTCACATGCAAGAGTTGTTTGCATGCTTATCCTAGACTTACTATTTATAGTTCTTTCTATATATGCTTTTATTTTTAATAGGATTTTCTACATATATGGACCATGTGTCTTGGGCCATATTATGTGGGCTTATGGTTTTTCAAGTTAGGAAATATATTATTTTATCAATTTGGACCATACAAGATTAGTGAGATAAATTTGGAAAGGAATATGGATCTTGCTTGAAGCCTAAGTTATTAGTTGTCTTGCAATAATATCTTTTAATTAAGGTAGGTTTTATATTAGGAAACAATATCTTTTAAGAATAGCATAGAATAGTTGACTATCTATGTCTATTTAAACCCTTGTAATCTTTCTTTTCAAGACAAGTTGAATTAAATCTTTGGAATAGAAATCTTCTTTCTGTTTCTATTCCAAAGACCTTCAACCAAAACTATCTCTTTTGTTCTTTGAATTTTTGTCCAACAAACAAAGCAATATCAATTTTGAAATTCTTCCACTCAATCATCCAATTCAATTCTCAAACACTAATCAATCTCTTAAAGCCTTTCAAGTGAGTTGTTCTTATTCTTTAAGCAATCAATTACAAATCTTGTTGCTTTGCAATCCAAAGGAGTGATTGAGAAACTTAAAGTTTGAGTCTTCTCATCCAAAGTTCAAATCTTGCAAGCACAAGAAGAAGAGGATTAAAGCGACAAGATCGGGACCTGGAAAATAAATGGAAACGAAGTACGCGAGCTCATCAATTCCGTATCAAGCTAAGTAGAAGTGTGTGTTTGTACATATAAATTAAACTAGTTGGCAGGTTTTTTTACCTGATTTAAATGATATACTTTAATTTTCTTGAATTTGCTTTGGTTACAAATTACATTTTGGATTTAATTCCCAAAAACATAAACTCAAGTTACTCTAGTATTGGCCCTAAGTGAGGCCTACAATCATGTGACATTCTGATATCTAAAACTAGGGTGTTAAGGCGCCTCCGAATATATGAGATTGGAGTACATTGAAAACTAGATGTAGTCGTGGGCATGAGATAGGATTGTGGATAGGCCACCATTGAGATAGATAAGGTTGTTAACATAAGATTGTAGCTTCCTTGATTAAATATGATAGATAGGGTTGTGGATAATTATCCTATTCAATAAAGTTTAAGGGCACCTACACGCGAGGAAAGTTGTAAACAATGCAATCAAATAAGCAATCTTTAAGAGGAAGATGGTTCTTCATCAATGTGAAATCAACTTCATCCGCCATTATGGCACCCCGATTTCATTATTAGCTCCACAATCTTCTTCGCGTTCTCAAAACTCTCAAATAAAACACCTACATAAAAAATGAGGTGTTAAAGTGACCAATTGGTCAAAGGTGAGGTTTTTGTATTTGTATTCTGCCGCAAAAATATACGATTCATACATGATATGCAAATTCATCACAAGAGGTCCAATTAAGAAAGTGCTATAAATATAATACTAAAGAACATAAAACCAACTAATCATCCATATCAATCTAGAGTTATAAAGTCTCTTGAGCTAAACTAACCATCTTCATCTATAACAAATATAAATGTAAATGCACTCTTAAGGTAAAATGGAAAATCACGTTTCGCTCTAAACGGCCTCTTGGGTTCGTAACCCTTGTACCATGATCGGTTGAAATTGACTTTGTCCAAGAGCTTCAAGTTATTCCTTCTAGCCATAGCCTCCAAGTCCCACAAATCGTAAGGAGATCGTGTGAAATGAGATACATAAATCTCACCTTTCTTTGCCAACAACAGAATTGCATTGGCAAAGAAAGAGGAGATAAGATCTTGATACTTCCTAAATTAAAAAATAAAAAATGATAATTTGGTAAGTAACAAAAACAACTATATATTTAAATAATAAGTAAAGAAAAATTATCTAAGTGAGTTGGCAAAAAAAGAGGAGTAAGATCTTGATGCTTCCTAAATTAAATACGGAGTAATAAAAATGGCAATTTTGTAAGTAACAAAAACAACTAAAAATTTATAGAATAAGTAAAGAAAAAGTAGTTAAGTAGAAGTGGGTGTTTGTACGTATAAATTAAACTAGTTGCTAGTTTTTTACCTAATTTAAATGATATACTCTAATTTTCTTGAATTTACTTTGGTTACAAATTACATTTTGGATTTAATTCCCAAAAACATAAACTCAAGTTAATCTAGCATTGGCCCGAAGTGAGGTCTACAACCCTGTGACATTCTGATATCTAAAACTAGGGTGTTAAGGCGCCTCCGGATATATGAGATTGGAGGACATCAAAAACTAGATGTAGTGGTGGACGTGAGATAGAGTTAAGGCTAGGCCACCATTGATATAGATTAGGTTGTTAACATAAGATTGTAACTTTCTTGATTAAATATGATATATATCTTATCTCTAAGATATAGTGGTGGCTAGGCCTTCCCACATTGAAAAATTCTACAAAAAAAAATAAAAATAAAGAAGGATTTATCGTGACCTTTTGCAAGCATATCCACGAACAAATGTACCATCATGTAAGGGAGTCAACGAAGAAAACAAAAATCTTAAAGCGCACCTCTTTAAGCTCGTGTAAGAAGCATCAATGCTTTTCAAGAAGATGGGGAGATGCAAAGCAATTGACAAGATACATAAGAGAGTTGCTCATCCTCCAAAATAAATTGGTATTTTAAAACATAGGTATGGAAAAAAAATATGGTTGGGTGTATTTTTGGAATGAATTAGTTAAAAAGGGATTATTAGGAAATTTTTCTCGATTGATAAAATTCTCTTAAACATAAACTCTATTATTGTCTTAATTTCCTATTCAATAAAACTTAAAGACACCTACAAGGGAGAAAAAAGACAAAATATTTCTTTATAACCAAAGACAAATGAAGTGTTTATACTAGATTCTATTTTTTTAGGATTAGAAGTCATAATTATCCTTTTTATACATATTAAAAAATTATTAAAAAATACTTATCTTAATTATCTGACTAGAAACTTAAAATTACTCTCTTTGATAACTTTGTCGGCCCTCTTCAAACCAGACACTCCGACATGGGAAAGTTGTAGACAATGCAATCAAATAAGCAATCTCTAAGAGGAGGAAGGTTCTTCATCAATGTGCAATCATCTCCATCCACCATTATTGCACCCTGATTTCATTATTATCTCCACAATCTTCTTCGCGTTCTCAAAACTCTCAAATAACACTACCTGCATCAATTATTTAAGTTAAAAGCCAATATTAATATTGATAATTGTATTTGTAAAAAGTTATTATAATCATTTCTATAATTTTAAATATGAATAACATATGGTACCTCTAGTATGATAATTGGTTCCTACTAGCTTGAAAAGAATGTATAAAGTCTTTGGCTAAGCAATCCAAAAAAGACATATAATCATCCCCGATTACTAATATATATATATATATCATCTGTAGCAGTATAGTCCCGCGGTAGTAGTAAATCAAATTAAATAATTAAAATTAAGTTATTAAATATCTGACCAAATAAAAATGCAAACAACATAGAAGAAATATTCTAGTAAAAAACTAAATAAAGAAGGATTTACCAAGCCTTTTGGAAGCGTATCCACGAACAAATGTATCACCATGCACGAGAGCTGAGGAAGAAAATAAAAATCTTGAAGCGTACCTCTCTAAGATAGTGTAAGAAGCATCCAGATTATTCAAGAAGATGGGGAGATACAAAACAAGTGACAAGACACATAAGAGAGTTGCACATCCTTCAAAATACGGTGAAGGTCTCGTCGTGCCTTTCTTGGAAGGTCCTATGTCATGAAGTTCTTGTAAAAATAGCCAAAGTGACCCCAAGTGAGGTCTACAACCATGTGACATTCTGATATCTAAAACTAGGATGTTAAGGTGCCTCCGGATATACGCGACTAGAGGATATCAAAAACTGGATGTAGTGGTGGGCGTGAGATAGGGTCACGCCCTTGATTAAATATGATAGATATCTTATCTCTAATATATGATAGATATCTTATCTCTAATTTAGGGTGGTTAATAGGCCTTCCCACGTTGAAAAATTCTACCTAAAAACAAAACAAAGAAGGATTTATCGTGTCTTTTGGAAGCATATCCATTAACAAATCTACCACCAGGCACGGTAGCCAAGGAAGAAAAGAAAAATCTTGAAGCGCACCTCTCTAAGCTAGTGTAAGAAGTATTAAGATTCTTCAAGAAGATGGGGAGATGCAAAGCAAGTGATAAGACACATAAGAGAGTTGCTCATCCTCCAAAATAAATTGGTATTTTAAAACATAAGAGTATAGGTTTGGAAAACAAAATCGGGTGGGGTGTATTTTTGGGAATGAATTACTGAAACAGGGATTATTCGAAAAATTTTCTCGATTGATTAAATTCCCTTGAACATAAACTCTATTAATGTCTTTCCCATTCAATAAAACTTAAGGGCACCTACAAAGGAGAAGAAAGGTAAAATATTTCTTTATAACTAAAAATAAATGAAGCGTTTATACTAGATTCTAATTTTTAGGGTTAAAAAGTCGTAATTATCCTTTTTCATACAAATTAAAAAATTATAATAAAAAACTTACCTTAATTATCTAATTAGAAACTTTAATTTACTTACTTTGATAACTTTGTTGTCCCTCTCTAATGCAGACACTCCGGTGTAGAAAAAGTTATAGACAATGCAATCAAATAAGCAATCTCTAAGAGGATGAATGTTCTTCATCAATGTGCAATCAATTCCATCCACCACTGTGACACCCCGATTTCATTATCAACTCCACATTCTTCTTTGCATTCTCAAAACTCTCAAATAAAGCACATGTATCAATTCTTTAAGTTAAAAGCCAATATTAATATTCATAATTATATTTTAAAAACGTTATGAGAATAATTTCTAAATTTTAAATATGAATGACATATGGTACCTCTAGTATGGTAAGTGGTTCCTACTAGCTTGGAAGCATGTATAAAACATTTGGCTAAGCTAGCCATAAAAGACATATCATCATCCTTAATTACTATATATATATATATATATATATATATATATATATATCATCCGTAGCGGTATAGTCCCATGGCAGTAGTAAATCAAATTAGATAACTAAAATTAAAATCAGGTTATTAAATATCTAACCAAATAAAAAGACAAACACCATAAAAGAAATATTCTACCAAAAAACAAAACAAAGAAGGATTTATCGTGGCCTTTTGGAAGCATATCCGCAAACAAATGTACCATCATGCACGGGAGCCAAGGAAGAAAAGAAAGATCTTAAAACGCACCTCTCTAAGCTAGTGTAAGAAGCATCCAAATTCTTCAAGAAGATGGGGACATGAAAATCAAGTGACAAGACACGTAAGAGAGTTTTTCATCCTCCAAAATACAGTGAAGGTCTCGTCGTGCCTTTCTTGAAAGGTCCTACGTCGTGAAATTATTGTCAGAATAGCCTGGATGGCACCAAGTAAGGTCTACAAGCATATTACATTCTAATATCTAAAATTGGGATGTTAAAGCGCCTCCGGATACATGCGACTGCAGGACATCGAAAACTGGATGTGGTGGTGGGAGTGGGATACGGTGGTGGCTATGCCACCATTGAGATAGATTAGGTTGCTAGCATAAGATTCTAACTTCCTTAATTAAATATGATAGATATCTTATCTCTAAGATAGGGTGGTGGCTAGGCTTTCCCACATTGAAAAATTGAAAGATAAATGCCTAATATATATATATATATATATATATATATATATATATATATATATCTTTGGCTTAACCTCTTATTGCCAATTGGTTTTAGAATGGAAGCTCATGTGCTTGTGTGATGGGCCTAACGCGCATATACGCACGAACGAACGTTTGAACCCCCCACGTTACATTAGACCGCCGAACTTTATCAATTTAGAAACGTATTCTATGTTGAAATCACAAATCGAATTCACACAACTCCAAATTATATGATATTTTTCTGGTTTCTCAAGCAAAAATCAAACTAACATCATGAACACAAAAGTGATAAAACAATAACTGTACAAAATGACAAGTTTGTCGTCATAATTCCAAACACTTGGAATCCACAAACTTAAACTACAAAGAAGGTTATACCGAATTCATCTTGAAACTCAAACTACGAAGAAGGTTATACTAAATTCGAGCTAGAAGTCGACAACAGTAGAGCATATCTCTGATGTTGAGATTCTACAAATTTTAGAGCAGAGAGAGGAACTTTAGATTGAGATAAATGAGAAAGAGAATTGTCTTTTATAGAACGTGGTGAGGTTTGTTGCAGAACATGGCTGAAGAAAGAGAGGAAGAAAGAGATGAGAGTTCCCAGAATAGGGCCCATTAACTGCCATGTATAACATTTTTTAAATACACATTTTATTGCTATGTATAATTGCTCAAATTCTTGTTTTTTATTATTATTTTAAAAAGACACTTGCATAGATTTTACAAAAATACCTATAATTCATGTTAGAAAAGACATTTGCATAGATTTTACAAGACTAACAACATCATTTAGTCCAAAATCAACCATGTGGGTCTTTATGGCGGTGGAATAGGATGTGACAAAAGGAGCCTAACGGCAATGAATGACATGACATTCATGGTGGCAAATAACACATGGTGCATGATGTGGGAGATGAGCACCAAATGCCAAGGACAACGCGAGAGACGAGCACCCATTCTAAGGTGGCACGAGAGACAATTGAGCATCACGTGCCAATGCAATGTAGGAGATGAGCATCGCGTGCCCAGGGATGATATAAGAGCAAGAAAATAAGACCAATGATGGGTGATTCATAAGTGGCCATGGCATGCATGATAAAGAGGCGATACGACATGCATGTACGGAATTGAACTAAGTAATGTGTGCTGATGTGGTGTGTTGATGAGCAAAATTTAGACCATCATCACAAGTTGTAACTTTCTAGGTGTGTCTTTGACTTATACTTCAAAAAATAAGGTCTAAACACTTACAAACGATCTGATTTGTGACAAAGGTGTTTTTGGGTACCAGTTTAATTTACTAATAAATGTAAAGTCACATTCCTATTATGTGATCAAGAGGGTTTCAACACTGTAGCTAGTTTTATCGTAACTCCAAGAAGAATTGTGGCAACTTTAGACCCAAATGAGACGAAGGATCTCACCTAAAGGAATATAAGTGGTGGTAACTCTTGTCATAAACAAACAAAGGATCTCACCTAAAAAATATATAACAAGTGAAAGCTCTAGTCCCAAATAGGACAAAGGATCTCACCTAAAAAGGGATAAGAGTTGGAAACTCTAGTTTCAAACAAAACGAAGGATCTCACCAAGAAAAGAACATTAGAGGTGGAAACTCCAATCCCATATGGGATGATAGATCTCACCTTAAAAAGAGAAGATTGTTAAAGAGTCATTAATGATTAACACTAAATAAGTGATGAGGTGTAATTAGTTATGTTTACTCCTTCCTAATACAGCTATATAAGCTGCCTTGTATTCAGCTCAGACGGTTTTTCGACATTATAAAATTCTGAATTATGAGAGGCTCTCTTTTCTTCCTTTTCTTTCTCTGAGTGTTTATGTGTGTGAATCTCATGAATTTGCACAATCAACATGGTATCAAAGCATTTGATGTGCAAATCATGAATTGTTGATCTCTCGCTTCTTCTTTCTGCTCTTGTTTTCTCTAAATCAAGTCTTCTCTTCACTTGACTTCCTCTAGTGTTTCAGCGGTTGTTCAATCGAACAGTAAAAACCTAATTTCTCGTCTCGTCTTCGCTTGACTGGTATTTCGCCTAGTTCAAGTAGATCGATCTTCAATTTCTGAAAGGAAATCGCACTCAACCATGTCGGACACAGAAGAATCTCGCTCAGTTGCACGAGATCGGGCGTATATTCGAGCTGCTGACTTGCAAAATCCGTTGTTCATTCACCCATCGGATAACTCTGGTATGATTCTTACTACGATTCAGCTTACTGGAGAAAATTACAGGAGGTGGAGAAAAGCTATCACTAAGGCTTTGTCTATGAAGAACAAATTAGGATTTGTAGAAGGCACTATCACTGAAAACGCTGAGAACTCAAGTATGTGGAATCGATGTAATGATATGGTGTGTTCTTGGATCATAAATACTGTATCGAAAGAGATTTATGCAACCTTAGATGAATTTGATACAACTAAGGAAATGTGGGAGGATCTGTATGAGAGTTATGGCCAGAAAAACGGTCCTCTATTGTTCCAGATCAAGAAAGAGATTCATGAGTGTCAACAAGGGAATTCTACTGTCACTGAGTATTTTACAAGGCTGAAAGGTCTGTGGCAACAATTATCTGGTCTGGTAGCTCCCATTCGATGTACTTGTGGTCGATGTGAGTGTGGATTGAATGAAAAATTTGAAGCAAGTGAAAATGAGGATAAACTGGTGAAGTTCCTCATGGGACTAAATGATCAATTCTCAGCTGCTAGAAGACAGTTTCTGTTGTCTTCACCTCTGCCAACTGCAAGCAATGCTCATTCCTTGTTGTTACAGGATGAGTTGAGCAAGAAATTGACTAGTATTGAGTCTAAACCAGATGCTACAGCCCTGATGACAAGGAGGAATTCTGACAAGATTGGAGACAGACCTAAAAAGGAATGTGACTATTGCAAAGGAAATCATCCAACAGAGAAATGTTGGGAGATCATTGGCTATTCCAGCTGGCATTCTAAGAGTAAGTATAAGCCACAAGCTACACGAAATGGTGGTGACAACAACAAGCCAAAGGGGAAGGAGAATTATAGTCAGAATTCCTACAAGGCCAACTCCAGTCAGTCAAGCCAGGCAAACAGCCCAAGTTCAAGCTCAAATGACTTTAAAGGATTCCAGAATCTGTCAGAAGAAAATCAGAGATTGATGATGCATAACTTCTTCAACTTTATGGAGCATCAAAAGGAAAAGTTTGCTGAGGCAAATCTAGCAGGTAGTATACTGTGTTGTAATGTCTCTAAGTATTCTGGTATTTGGATAATTGACAGTGGCGCCACACATCACATGACTTGTGACTTGAAGTATTTCAACAAGGTTGTGTCAGTTGAACAGCCTACTTCAATTCACTTGCCAGATGGTAGTAAAAGTGTGATCACACATGCTGGTGTTATCCAACTCTCTGAGCATTTAAGCTTGAATCATGTTCTTTATGTTCCAAGTTTCAAATTCAACTTATTATCTCTCAGTCAGTTAATTCATGATATTGGGTGTCACATTCACTTTTCATCTGATTTGTGTCTTATACAGGACCATGCAAAGAAGAAGGTGATTGCAGTTGGTAAAGAGTTTGGAGGTCTTTTCTACCTTGTCCCTCAACACAAAGTTCATGAAGTTCTACCTCAAAATTTTAGCCAAAATTTATGTGCTACTGTACCTACTCTACCTATGTTTCTACCTTTAAATTCTTGTAAGACTGATTTGAATGCTTTATGGCATCTTCGCCTTGCCCATGCTCCTTTGGAGAAACTTTTGTCTGTTACTTACATTCAGAATGATCTAAATAGAAAAACAGATTTATCATGTTCTGTTTGTCCTCTTGCAAAGCAAACTAGAAGCTCTTTTAATTCTAGTACTTCTCATGCTACAAAAATCTTTGAATTAATCCATTGTGATTTATGGGGGCCTTATGATACACCCACTTATAGTGGTCATAGGTTCTTCCTTACTATTGTAGATGACAAGTCTAGAAGTGTTTGGGCCTACTTGATGAAAACTAAAGATGAAACCTCTGAGTTGTTAAAACACTTTATTTGTCGAGTGGAAAAACAGTTTGACACTTGTGTTAAGGTGATTAGGTCTGATCAAGGCACAGAATTCTTCAATTCTGATGTCAACTCTTATTTGTTGTCTAAGGGTATTATTCATGAGAGCTCTTGTACTGCAACTCCACAACAAAATGGTCGAGTGGAGAGAAAGCATAGGCATATACTTGAAACAGCTAGAGCTCTTAGATTTCATGCCTTGAGACCTATAAGATTTTGGGGTGATTGTGTGCTTACTGCCACCTACCTTCTAAATCGACTTCCTACTCCCTTACTTCACAACAAAACACCTTATGAGGTATTATTCAACCAATCACCAGATTATTCTAGATTGAGAGTTTTTGGATGTTTATGTTATGTTTCCACTCTCAATTTCTCTCGAAAGAAATTTGACCCTAAAGTTGATCCTTGTGTGTTTTTGGGTTATCCTTTTGGATATAAAGGTTATAAAGTTTATAACCTTAATACTCAGAAAGTTCAAATCAGCAGAGATGTACATTTTATTGAGCATGTTTTCCCTTATGGAGAATATGCTAAGAAAGTCACTGATTCTGCCACAGTGCCTAAACCTTCTAACTCTTCTTATTATGATGACCTCATACCTTATTCTTCTCCTGACTCTTATCATTCTGAGCAACCCAACTCTTTAGCTAATTACTCACCTTCTCCTGTTCCACCAACCATAGACCTAATTCCTGATATTCCTGAAATTCCAGCACAAAGACAGTCTTCTTGTGTCACTAAACCTTCTGTGTGGCTTAAAGACTATGTCTGTGCAACTCCAAAACTCTCCAACGCTGCAACTACCTTCTCCAATGCTGGTAAGACACCTTACCCCATGTCATGTTTTCTCTCTTACACAAGTTGCTCACCTAGCTATCAGGTTTTTATAAACAATGTAGCTGGTTACTCTGAGCCTCAGAATGTGACAGATGCTCTTCAAAATCCTGACTGGTGCAAGGCTATGCTAACTGAACTTGATGCTCTTGAAAGGAATCATACTTGGGATTTAGTGCAGAAGCCTCAAAATCAGTCCATTGTGACATGCAAATGGCTATTCCGGTTGAAGTTTAAAGCAGATGGCACTCTTGACAAATATAAAGCAAGACTTGTTGCAAGAGGTTTTTCACAAGTTGAAGGAGTAGATTATGAAGAAACATTTGCTCCTGTTGCCAAGCTTATTTCTATGAGAACTCTTCTAGCTGTTGTTGCTATAAAAGACTGGCATGTGTATCAAATGGATGTAACAAATGCCTTCTTGCATGGGGAGCTTAAGGAGGAAGTGTATATGGAGTTGCCACCAGCTTATGATATTCTGAAATCCTTTAGTGCTTGCACTCAGGGGGAGAGAACAACAAGCGAGTTCAAGCTCAAGAATGGAAATGCTAAGTCAGACAAACTGGTATGTAAACTGAATAAGTCTTTATATGGACTTAAACAGGCCCCACGACAATGGTTTGCAAAATTCTCTCAAGTGGTCAAGAGTGCAGGTTTTGTACAGTCTAAATCCGACTATTCTCTGTTTGTTAAGCATACTAATACCTGATATACTGCTCTACTAGTATATGTAGACGATATGCTAATAGAAGGGGACAGTGAGGAAGAAATCACCAGGTTGAAAGATCATCTACACAAGCATTTTCAAATGAAGGATTTGGGAGTGCTAAGATACTTTCTAGGGATTGAGGTGGAAAGGACAAGTGAAGGCTTTCACCTAAATCAAAGGAAGTATGCCTTAGAGCTTTTGGAGGAAGCAGGGATGACAAATGCTAAACCAGCTTCAACTCCTTGTGAATCTAAGGTAAAATTGTCTTTGGAAGGAACTAGGAATGAAATAAATCCTAGTGCCTATAGAAGGTTAGTTGGCAAACTGATATATCTAACCATCACAAGGCCAGATATTTGCTACTCTGTGCAAGTGTTGAGTCAGTTCATGAATGATCCAAATGATAGTCACTGGAAAGCAGCCAAGCATGTGCTAAGGTACTTGAAGAATGCACCAGGTCAGGGTCTATTTTTGAAGAAAAATTCAGAATTCAGATTGAAAGCTTTTAGTGATGCTGACTGGATGAGTTGTCCTATGACAAGAAAATCATTGACTGGTTTTTGTATTCTGCTGGGATCATCTTTAATCTCCTGGAGAACCAAGAAACAGTCTTATGTAGCCATGTCCTCTGCAGAGTCTGAGTACAGGGCAATGGCAATGACTTGTTGTGAAATTACGTGGTTGACAAGGCTACTCACGGATCTAAGTGTGCCTCTGAAGTCTGTTCAACTGTTCTGTGATAATCAATCAGCCATGCATATTGCTAGGAACCCAGTGTTCCATGAACGAACTAAGCATATAGAAGGAGATTGTCACTTGGTGAGGGACATGGTGATACAAAAGAAGATCAGTCTTGAGTATGTTCCAACAAAAGAACAACCTGCAGACCTCTTCACTAAATCTGTTACTTTTGAGCAGTGCAACAAGTTTCTTTTCAAGTTAGGAGTTGTTACTCAATTTGCCATCTCCTAACTTGAGGGGGAGTGTTAAAGAGTCATTAATGATTAACACTAAATAAGTGATGAGGTGTAATTAGATATGTTTACTCCTTCCTAATACAGCTATATAAGCTGCCTTGTATTCAGCTCAGACGGTTTTTCGACATTATAAAATTCTGAATTATGAGAGGCTCTCTTTTCTTCCTTTTCTTTCTCTGAGTGTTTCTGTGTGTGAATCTCATGAATTTGCACAATCAACAAAGATATTTAAAATCTCATTTCATATAAACCAACGATCAATTATGCAAAAAGATTCTACAAATATCGAATGAAAGCAAACCTTTAACAGAGAATGTATTATGCAGTGCATGGAAGTATGGCCCTGCAAATTGGGCCATGCTCGATATGCACAAAATTAAAGGTGTAGGAGATTGCAAACTGCATAAGCACGTGAAGACAAGTTCCCAAGGACGAATGACACCATGGACTGTGGCACCGAGCAAGTGAACGAGACCCAAGTAGGCACTCGACATCAAATGGCCAAGCGACACCCATACCAACGCAACATCAAGCGAAGGCACACTAAATGAGCATGCAAGACCTAAGTAGTTTTCAAACAACAAGCAAGCACAGAACCAATCGAACGTGAAACCAGGAAGACACGTACCCTAGACTCATACTAGAGCAGTACCAAGCAAGCAAGGTACCAGGCAAATGCATGAGACCTACGCCAACACAAAACCAAGCAATCACGCAAGAGGACCTTCACTTTGGCGTGTTCTCTTGGATTTATTCCCACAGATCACAAAACGTTTTGGTGGCCAAGTCTTCACACGTCGCCTAACTCATTATCTGAAAATATATATTTTTAGACACTTGTAGTTAGTACTATTAATAATAGAGAAAATAACAAAATTAAGGATTGGCTAATGACCTTCCATATATTAAAGCTATACCTTTTCGAGTCACCAGAACGATTCTGGCCCCACCTCATATTTACAAAAATTAATTTTATTTTCTATTATTGTAACTTATTTTTATTAAATTATTTTTTAACTATTTAAATTTTATCTCTAACACAATATCTATTTAGGATAACAATATCTTTTGAAAGCTTCCTTATACAAGTATTTAAAATTAAAGACAAAATATTTTAAATATTTTAAAATAAATATAAATCTTTTACCATATATCTTTTGACGAATCTATTTATAGATATATATTGATTTTCTTTTATCATAAAAAAATTAATGATAAATATTTACAATGTTCAAATTTAATAAAAATAGATAATATAATATTTAATAGATATATTAAAATATTTGATAATCTCTAAATTTATGTACATAGAAAGTAATAAAATATGAATAATATAATATTTAATCTTATGTAATCTTTATTTTATCGAACCACAAAACAAGTTTGGTCCCATCTGAAATTAAATTAATTAAATTTTTAATATTTTGTATAATTAAATCATCTTTATCTTTCATATTTTATTATATCTTATTTATTAAGTTAACTATTATTTTTAAAATTCTTATCTCTTCCATATTTGAATATATAAATTTTCTTATTCATATTTCATCTTTTTTTTTAATTACAAGTCTATGAAAATATCATAAGGAAAAAAGACAAATGTAATTATTTTATCTTAATAATATATCTTCATTCTCAACATTAAATTTACTCATTTATATTGATTTAAAAAATAATACATTCTACGAGCAATAAACTTGACTATATTAAAGTTTATATTATATTTTTATTTATTAATATCATATTTATAATGTCTATAAAATACTGAATTGTAGTCGTACATGGTATGACGGGTACAACTAGTAAAAAATAATATGAATTCTAAAATTGTAAAACCATAGTGAAACTAGTGACATATATGCCAAAAATAATATGAAACTAATTTTTTATGAGATTTTCAATAAGTGTGATGACATGACCACTAAAAGCAGACATTTCCTAAAAATTTATAGCACCTCATTCTCTTCTTTTAGTAGAATGACACCTCGTTATATTGATTAATTAAATTAGAAGGAAACTAAAACAAAAACAAAAAAAAAAGAAATTCAATAACCGATGTCATCAGGTTTTTGTCCCATTGATGCTAACACCAATCTCTACGAGATTGATGAGTAATCTTAACTAGACCAAACCACAAGTGCAAGTTGAAGGTCTCTCCTTCGTTAAACAAGTTCATTATCCCAACTCACCTAATCCTATTTCCATGTCCGATTTCAACTTTACATATATTAGTGTTTTGACATGTTGGATTTTGAATTTCAACAAATTCACACCTCGACAACATCCACGTTGTCGATCTTTATGGTTGGGGCACTCTTGTGGCATGCCTCTATGATTGCTTCTCAATGACGATGGATTTATACTTCGTGGTTTCACCACCTCGATCTGCAATTGTTCGTCAAAGAGAAGGTTACAGTAGGGAGTTAGGCTGGACGAAAAACAAATTAAACCAAAAAAACTAATCTGGAAACTTGATACGGACCCGAGGTAGATTCGTATCGGATCCTTGTTGGTCAAGGGGGCGAGAACGGTCCGAGGTGGACACGAGTCTCAAGGAACCTTGTTGGTCAAGGTGACGAGACAGGTCCGAGGTGGACTCAAATCTCAAGAACGTAAAGATAAAAGAGATGTAAGGAAAATTAGGGCAAATAACTTGATTTTCATTCCTTGATTTGATAACAACTTAAAAGGAGTATTTATAATAATACCCCAATATCTAGGAAAACCTAATTGCTGAAATCTTGAAAAGATAACCTTACTAAAAGGTAAAATAAAATCCCTAATTAAAAGAAAAGACAATATTTTAAAAAAAATAATTATACCTAATTAATTATAGGGTATCAATTTTCCCCCGTTGAGAATCGACTTGTCCTCAAGTCGGAAATCAAGAGGAGACTCATGAAACGGATATTGGAGCTTAATCCGCTAGGGTCCCATTGTACATGCAGCACTGCTTGATTCAGCATATCGTGACTGAAGTTTGCCCTGCGCATTTCACCGAACAGTTGTCGGACAAACAAGTCAGAGCATATCGGAAACGACCTTCCTTCGATATCGAGGCGAGTATGGTCTCCCTTTTGTGAATCAGGCGCCGGAAAAGAAGTTCTCGGGCCCAAAATTGATGGAAATCGCGGCTGCAGCAGGCGCGAGACACGGGATCGGGTTGGTAACGACCTCTGTCGATTCGGTACCCGGGTCGGTAATGACCTCTGTGGGTTGGGTACCGAGGGCAGGATTGGATTTGCCCCGCGCCCGCGGTGCTGGTTACCGAGGGCACTGGGCTTGTTACCGAGGACGCTAGGTCGGTGACCGTGAGCGCGGACTCGACTTTGTTGGTTGTCAGGGCAGGGTTTTGCGCATCGTCGAGAGGAATTCCTAGGATAGAAAAAAGTTGATCTGTCCGACGACGTTGAACTGCTTGCTCCTGGCGAGTATTATGGATCTCCATCTTCAGATTTTGAAGAAGTACTCGGATCTCCCGGAGATCCGCATCAATGGACATGATAATTGCGATGTTCAAGAATGAAAGCACCAATTGATACGGACCTGAGGTGGATTTGTATCGGACTCTTGTTGGTCAAGGGGCGAGAACGGTCCGAGGTGGACACGAGTCTCAAGGAACCTTGTTGGTCAAGGTGGCGAGACGGGTCCGAGGTGGACTCAAATCTCAAGAACGTAAAGATAAAAGAGAGGTAAGGAAATTTAGGGCAAATAACTTGATTTTCATTCCTTGATTTGATAACAACTTAAAAGGAGTACTTATAATAATACCCCAATATATAGGAAAACTTAATTGTTGAAATCTTGAAAAGATAACCCTACTTAAAGATAAAATCAAATCCCTAATTAAAAGAAAATACAATATTCTAAAATAAATAATTATCCCTAATTTATTATATGGTATCAAAACTCCAATAAATGCCAATCGTTTCGTTAAATGTACTAAAAAAAATAATCTATTCTCAATCAACCAACAAAATTGTTATTTTGGCTAATTGGATCGATTACGATTCAGAGATGTTTTGTGGTCGGTTAACCAATTAATTAATTGATGAAATGTATACATGTTTTTAGTAAAAGAAACAAAAATGACGTGGTAATAAATATGTTTTTAATTAAAGAAGAGCAAGAACTCCAAGAAGGTCAAGATTTGAATCTTCCAACTACAATTTTTTTCCCTTTTTTGCTTCTTTCTTTATAATTTTATTAAAAAAAATTAATCCGAAACTAATATTTGAGTCTTTATATCCACAAGATCTCCTCCATTTAACCAATGCTTTATTTTGAGTCCCTCCACCAACAAAGGAACAAGATGGTCCTAGTAGAGTTTTATCCTAGTAGAGTTCTCTCTCATCTTAAAACACACAAATTCGCAAACAAGAAAAAATGGATGAACAATAATAAAAGAGAAGTGTCATACTTTGAGAGAAGTCTCAAAATGGGAAATGGCACATACATCCCTTTGCAAGAGGGATATTTAAGATTTGAGTTGTGGGATTACACTAACACAAACTAGTACCCATCAGATCAAGGATCCTCTACGCATGATGGGAACTCGATCTCGGATTCACGAGTTGGATCTTTGTCTTGGACTCGTAGTGGGTCTCGTGCACCAATCGAACCGATAAATGAGGCATGAGCCTAGACTTTGAGGTGAGAAGAGAAGTGAAAGGATGAGAAGGGCGTCTAGGATGAACTAGACGAGAAGTATGAGATGAGAAGAGAATAATGACGCCTAAAGGGATAATTTCTGGAGCAATCTCGACAGAGTTTCGTTATTATTCAATCATGTGTAAGAAATACAATAGGGGAGACTCCTTTATATAGAGGAGCTTCTATAAACCCTAAAAGAAAACCCTAGGGCGTGGGATGACTAGGGAGGCGCGTGCAAGCGGCCCAACATCAAGCCAAGCCCGAAATTAACACGCCAAACATAGTAATACCTTATTAAACAAGTTTTAGAAGGGAAAAAGTACTAAATAAAGCAATAAAAGATAGAGGTCACGGTGGCCATGTCGGGAGTGTCGCGACAAGGCCGTGACATGGGATGGCGCGACGCTACAAGGGAGTCGACGCTCCAGCGCGCGCGCAAGAACCTCATGTCGCGACGCCGGGTTGGTCGGGCACGAACATGGCAAGGCGTCCTGAGACGAGGTCCTCGGTACCGACGAGTGAAGCCTCGGTACCGACTAGTGAGTCCTCGGTACTGACGGGGTAGGAATTGGTGTCGAAGGGTGCATCCTCGGTGCCGAAGGGTGGCGGGGTGCCGACGACGCAAAGGCACGCGAAGGCTGGCTCGGCGGTTGGCACGTCGTGGTTGGCGAGTGTGTGCGCAACGATGGACGTCGTGGCTCGAGCTATGGCGCGGGTCCTGGCTCGAGTGATGGGTCCGTCGGAGCGCACAGACATGGACTCCTCCTCCTTGCTAGCCGTTAGTGTCGGGATCACATCACCCTGGTTTAAACTAGTGAGGAAGAAGAAGAAATCCATTTAAAGGGTTTCACACTTAGAGAATAAATTCAGAGTGAGAAATCGCACACACACAAACCCCTTTGCAAGGATGATTCTGTAAGATCCTACATATGGGATTAAACTAAGACAAGTTAGTACAAGTCAGATCGAGGATCTTCTATTTATATAGGAATCAACAATTGGTTTTGTGAGTCAAAGGATCTTTGAACCACACGCCCTTAAGATCTAGGCAAAAGATTGTAACAAAAGGGCAACTTTTTCGCTTTAGGTCAAACCAAAAGATAGAACAAGATCAAAAAGAATAGACGAAAGAGGTGAAAGGGAAGAAGAAAAGGTCGAGCTTTATATCAAAAGTTCTAGATCCGGAAACAGACACGCCAAGCTTTAACTTTTGTCAGACTAAATCCTCACCAAAGGAGGTTGTTTGACAAAAGTGGCTCAAGTCAACCACCCATGAACTAGAAAAAGAGAAGAGAGACTCAACCCAAACTTTCCACACACAAAGACAAAGCGAAAGCATAGATCAAGAGATGGGAACTTTGATTACAATTTGTCGAAACTCAAATCAAATCTACTTCGATCGTTCCTAAATTTTTTTTAGTTTGAAAACAACTAAAATGAAAATCAAAGGTGGACAAAGAGAAATTTGTAGAAGCAGTTCGGGAAATCCTACTCTACGGAGCCTCAAGAGGGAAGACTCACCCAATCCACTCGGCAACATAGGCCAACAATAAAACATTTACATGCAAGCACACAGACAACAAAGCAAGAACATATAGTAAGCACAAATCAAGAAGTGTAGAAGCAGAAGAAGGAAAATCCACGAAGGAGTCAACGAAGAGCTCCAAACCCTTTCTTTCTTCTTCAATCTTGGATACATCATCGTGAGTTATATCGGAATTTAAAGAGAGGCAAACCCTAAGTTTCTCACAACGGTGCAAGAATGAACAAGACAAGGGTAAGGGTTTCTTCAACATTGCTTTTATATCAACCTTATCTCCCAAATGACGTCGCTCGCTCTCATAAGCCTCTCATTAATCGAAATACAACGTCCGCTCTCATATTTTTTGAAGATTTGTTCAAAACCTATTTACTAAAAGCAAGGATGATGTAAAATACAAAGCCAATTAAGACACCTTAATTCCTTAAACATATATAGATATATCATGTATGCTTCTGTTATAGACGTACAAATATATTGTACATAGAAGCACATCCAGCATTTCGCTATGGACATTAAAGGAACAAGTTACAGAAAAACAAACAAACCATGCATAGATTTCACACACTAGATCAAATACAAGTACATGATCCCTTATTTATCATAATAAAAGCTTGTTCAATTCATTGAGAATGCAACAAACCAACACAGCCGATCAATCCATCGTTCAATCTAGTTGCTTTGAAGTTGATGTTCCTCGATTTGCTTGCTGACGTTGATCACGAAATCAAGAAGCTGGGTCGGGTGAGGGATGTTCTCGTGAAGCTTCTCGTACTCGAAAACCCACTTCACTTGATTGAGGTCGCCACCTTCGGATGTTACATGGATGTGGATCAAGAAGCTCTTGTACTCGTCCATTATTTCTCCTCCCACCACGTTGTATGTTATAGACTTGTTTTTCACGTCTATGCTCTCCACAACCTCTTTCGCCACACAAGCTTTACCGTCTACATATAACATAAATCAATATTATTTCAATCAAGAGCATTAATTGAATCATATGGTTTGTGAATTTAAAAGATCGAGTCATTATGCATATAGATGAATATATCATTCCTAATATAATTGAGGATTTTAGTTCCTAATAAGGATAAGATATATAGTTCTCTAACACAGGAGTCGTACGTGTCCAAGATATATAATAACACTAATAGCATATATGGAACCAAACAAACCGACAATATGTGGGGGGAACTTACTAAGTGTATAGTTCCAGAGAATGGTAGAACCGGGCTTGCCAAACTCGCCCTGTTGGACGGCGCAACCCTGGATATGGGTTGGGGAGATGGCGGCTATGGCGTTAGGTTTGGTGGCAAAGAGATCGTGGAACACATCTCCAGATGACCTTACTTTTATTTCTGCAAATAGCTTTTGCTTCAATCCCATTTTTTCAAGCACTCAAATTTGACACCAATTATTGATCGAGGAGAAGAGAAGAGTTGATCGAGTAAAGCTTTGATGAAAACCTAATGGGGAATGTGGCGAGTATATATAGAAGGAAGCTAGCTAGCTAGCCAAATTGATCAATTTCTAAAAGTGAAGTGCATTATTGATTTATTGATGCTATAGTCCTTTGCATTTGTGTTGATTGGTGTCATAGATGTTGTTTGTCGCGAATATCATATAAAGTATACAAGAGCGAACCAATTTAACCAGGTGTACGTACACAATTAACTAATGCATGTGTCAGTGCCATTGCCAATTTGCCATAGCACTAATTAGTTAAGCTGATATTTTGAAATTTCATAGACATTCAGATATCTAAAGAAAAAATCTCTATATATTATTCCCTTCCTTTTATAGATTTGATTCATTATTTAAATTATTTTGTAAATATTTGGGTCCATGTATAAGGGTTTTGGTTATTGTCGTTGCCTCTTAAGTTTAATTACATAAATAGTGTTCATGAATGAGTGCATGAATGACTGAAGAGTTATCTCTTTTTTCCCTACAATTTTAATTACTTAAATGATGTCACCCAAATCTTGATACTCTCAATCAAAATTCCCAAATATGATCCTCACGATCTCTCAAACCTATTGTAGGTGCAAATTTGGTTTAGGGCAAATCCCAAGCCAGCCGACGCTGTAATCAAAATTCCCTTCAATTTGCCTTGAATGCTCTCTTCTTCATCGAGTACATGTAATCGATGGAAAACGGGGCATTTGTACCCCAAATCCACCTCCGACGCTGAAGTTAGACCTCCTCGTAAATAGGTCAACTCAATCCTATAGTATACCTTGAATTTTATGAGGACCTTGAACATCCAAACAAGGATATATACTATTAGACGGCCAAGACCCCATGTACTTAATTAACCTCAATAAAGCTACTTATTGTTGGATTGATACATGTTAGTGAGAGCTTGGGAACTGACGGTTAGGCTATTCCCAAGGTAGCGGAAGTAAAGTAACAAGCAAGCAAACAGAATGCAATTGACACAGTTCCTTTATAGAGGAACCCCACAACAACCAACTAGTTGTGTGGGTGGAGGATTTTGAACGATCTTCTTATCTTATTGATTGTTCCCTAGTTACACAGGTGAGACTTACACTTCTCTGTTCCTAGCAGTTCTACCTAACTCTAGTAACACTAGTAATCGGCCTTGTTCCTAAGCGAACATCTCAACTAAGCATAAGACAAATCGAACCTTACACTTTGAGCTCAATGTCACAGTTCCCTATCTCCTAGGAACTCGGATTCGCCATCGTCGAGATCGCACACTCGCCGCCGGGGACTTCTCTTCTCTTCTCTTGTATTTCTTTCTTTGTGGATGAATGTGAATTCTTAGAGAAGTGCTTTATCCAAGCACTATCAGTTGGCTTTATACTTGTCCTTGTTTGGGCTGCAATCCTGACTTTCGTTGTGTCCAAAATGCCATTTGTCTTGTACGTCAAGTCCTTATCTTACACATGTGATTTGATTTGAATTGAGTCAACTCTGAGAACCAATCGGCCCGTCGGATCACTTGCGCAGTCTGTTTCTCAGACTGAGCGCTTGTTTTGTCTTGAGACAGAATCCCGTGAATCGCGCTGAGTGGTCTTAATTTGTTTGCACATGTGAGTTCCCATGTAATGGGAACTGTCTTCTCCAGAGTTCCTTTGAAAGGAACTCTTCGTCATGTGTCCCTGTGTTCCTTTGGCATTCTTGGAGATTCTTCATTGGACCTGGTGTTCCTTAGAAATACTTGGATGTAACACGTTAGTTCCTATATGGAGTTTGTCATTTGTCAAAACTAGAGACTGGAATCGTTGTTCCAATGTTTGGAACCAGAGTTCCCAACATCGTTCCAACACTTACAATTTCAAGGGAAAATTAATTGCTAATATAACAACACATGCTACAAAAAATGCTAACACTCCCTCTAATTAAGTAATAGGATGTATCCTAAACACAATTAAGTAAAGGTAGCACAGGTTATATATATGAGAGTTTGAGTTTTTCAAGTGAAGTATGTGCTCGTCAAACATATATATAACCTCACAAAAATAGCAGGAATTTAGTGTTGGGGAACTCAGTACAGCAGTCCCCAAGTAAGCTCTATAACCACCATCTTCTACGTACATATGAAACTATAAAAGATGCACACAGATAGACAAATTTAAACAAAACAAAGACATGCACAAAATAAATCGGGCCATCTTGCACAAACCTCAAACAGAAACTCCAACCAAGTATAATAGCCTCTCCAGCATGCAACTAAAAAGGGTATACATTTTATCATCCTCTTGGTAAATTGTAAACACATATATATGAAGTCCAATAGTATCTTTGCAAGTATTTTAGTTTAAGCTATATCCATCTTGTAGAAGTAGAAGAAAGTATCATTTTCCAAAAATTTGCCCAACTTTTATCTCATGAATATAGATTCCATCTCTACAGTCTATATATATGATGAATGGCAAAGGACCACAAAACAACATATATTTATGGGAAATTCCGGATGGTGTCCCTGAGTTTTGGGCTTTTCTGGATGGTGCCCAAAAAAAAAACTATTCCGCCAAATACCCCTGAGGTTTTGCAAATTTCCGAAACATGCCCCTTCTCTCCATTTCTTTCGAAACCTCCGTTAAGTCCTTGTAAATATAACAAATCAAAAGTAAAAATAAAAATAAAAAACAAAAGAAAAAGAACGCAGGCTGGAGAGCGAAGAAAGAGAACGAAGAGCGAAGAGGTCGAGCGGCGGCTTGGGCTGCGGGGCTTCCGGCGTCGAACGACTTGGGCTGGGACCACCATCGACGGCGGCGGATTCCGGCGTCGAGCGAAGAGGCTGGCTGGACGACGAGGGCTGGACGACGGGGGCTGGACGACGGGGGCTGGACGACGAGAGCTGCGAGCGAAGAGGGCTGAGCGGCGGTGACCTCCATCGAGGGCGGCGGAGGCGGACACGGGCTGCAGAACACGGGCTATGCTCTTTATGCTCGATTAGGGTTTGTTTTTTGCAATTGAGCTTGAAAATGTTGAAATTAGGGCTATTTATAGTGTTCTTGAGCTTGAATTTCATCTTCAATTGATAATAGTTTGAGGAAAACTTGGTGTCTTTTCATTTTTTTTCTAGAGCTGTAGAAGTAATTTGTTGTGATTTATTGCAGTATTTTTTATAGGCTGCTCTTGATTTGAATGCAATTGAGCTTGAATTTGTTGAAATTAGGGCTATTTGTAGTGTTCTTTAGCTGATTTTAATCTTCAATTTCCCTTGAATGCTCGAGGTCCTAATTCAAATGATGATACTGGTGCTCGAGCTAGCATCTCCAGGATTGTAATGCTAGCTGAAGCAATGTTTGAGGTAACACAACCTTTTCTTTACTTTCCATGGTATGCCTGTTGGCATTTCTGTTTAATGTGTGTGTGTCATTTTGTTGTTATTATTTTCTTGATTATTTAGTATGCATTATAACTAGGTTCTAGATGAAATTCACCAGCAATCAGTGACGTTGCCCTCCCAACCATCTGTTTCTTCAATTGGTTCCATCCCTGCACCTAACGAAGTGGTAGAATCTTTGCCTTTAAAAATCTACAACAAGGCAACAATGTCGAGAATGAAGAGGTCGGGCAGTAAGTTTTCTCTCCTTTTACTGCAGTATCAATTCATGAACAAAGATAATGTTCAAGCAAGAAATGTATAAAATCATGAAGGAACAAATAATAGTGATGAGTGCTGGATTCAGGGAAAAGGGTTTTCACCTGTTAAACTCGGAGTGCTCTATGCTACTATTGGTATACCATTATTTGTTCATTGATATATCCTATTTGTTCATGGATATACCCTTATTTGTTCATTGATATAACATTATTTGTTCATTATTATACCCTTATTTGTGAATTGAAATAAACTTATGTTTTATGTGTCAATGCTATCAACTTGTACGTTTAGGACTATTAATACCATCAACTTGTACATTTAGAACTATCTATTTGTGCATTTTTGCATTTATTTTGTGCTTTACGGCTATCTTGAATTCAAAGTATAATAAGAATGAAGTGTTTTAAGGCTAACTTGTCAATACGAATGAAGTGCTCAATATAGTACCAAAATAAGATAAGTTTGATGTAGAAACTTGAATGCAAAAGATAATAGATAAAGAATTTCACTTTGCAATAATATGGTGTATGCTAAGAGAACGAGATAGCAACAAATCGAAGAGGAGTGCTTGTGCCTTATTTAGCTATGAACAAATTGATGTTATTAATGAACAAATATGCATATAGCAATGAACAAATTGAGATTATTAGTGAACAAATATGCATCTAGTAATGAACAATTATATGAAAAAGGCAATGAACAAATATGCATAAACTAGTGAACAAATTGATGTTACTAATGAACAAATATGCACAAACCGATGAACAAATATGTCAAAACCAATGAATAAATATTTTCGCTTTTTATGAACAAAGTCACAATGTTGATGAACATATTGCATGTAATTTTGATACACATTTGTTCATTTTTTATGTACAAACAATAGATTTTTGATGCACAAGCAATAGTTTATTTATGCATAAAATCACAGTTTTGATGAACAAAATCACAGTTTTGATGAACAAATCCACATTACCGATGAACAAATCCACAATACTGATGAACAATCTGGGCGCGTGTCCTATTTCCGTTTTTTTCAAAAATACGCGAATAATTCGCCAATAATTCGCCCGTGCCGTTTTTTTCCCCTTTTTAAGTGAAATGATCAGCGTCTTTGATTTTTCTTGATCCAACGGCTCCTGTTCTTTCTTATTTCGCACCTGGGCGCCCATTCGCACCTGAACCGGACTCAAATTTTATTACGATATTATATACAAGTATTTTTATATTAATGTCATAATATTGTATAATCTTTAGTAAATTATCCCGTGAGTATTATGGGATTGAAATATTTAGGAAAAATTTGAGATTGAGCCCAAATCAACGTGATGCACTGATGCGCTAATATTTTTTTTAAGTTAAACGTTTTCTTTATTTAAAAAGAAGCAGGTCTCGTTTTTTTTAAAAATGCCAATTGAAGAGATCAAAACGGTGCGTTTTTTTAAAATCAAGTAGCCCCCACAGCTCTAACTTAAAAAAATCAGTAGCTTTTTTGTATATATGACGACGTTTTATCACCATCCCACCCTCAATCTTCTTCCTTGTTAAACTACAGCAGCCCAACCTCCATGAACGAATACTTTATTTTAAGACTAAGCTTTAATCTCCTCCAACGATCCGACCTTTGAACTATTCCTCGTCATTGGCATCGCGTCGGGTAGCACTATGGGGGCGGAATTATAAAAAAAAATTGATTCCGGGTTTTCTATGTAAAATTCATTACTCCTCCGGACCGATGTGGGGGCGACCGCCCCCGCCCGTCCCCCCTAGATCCGCCCCTGAAGGTCATGGAAGACGAGCGAGTTAGGGACAGGAGTTGGCGCGGAGACTAGGCTAGAAAGCATATATATACCAAGAGGATGCTGGTTTTGAATTTTATGGACGGGTTTTATTTTTATTTCTATTTTTTATTTTTAAAAAGCATATATATTAGACATGGGTCACGGTTCGGGTGAACCGGCGAACAGCCGGTTCAGAAACCGGCGGGAACCGGAACCGGCGGTTCCGGTTTATGAACCGGAACAGCCGGTCCGGTTCTCCCCGGTTTCGATTCCGGTTTGGCCCACCAGGAAACCGCCGAACCGGCGGTTCCAAAACCGGGAACCGGCGGTTTTGGTTTCCCCGGTTCGAACCGCCGGTTCTGGGGTAACGGCTAATTTTTTTTGAATGAAATCCGAAACCGCGACCGCGGCCTGAGACCCGCGGTCGCGGTTATTTCAACAGAAAGCTCGATTTTGAGCCAAATTCAAAACCGCGACCGCGTGTCTCAGGTCGCGGTCGCGGTTTTGGGTAAAATGCCAACGACTATTTTTTAACGGCTAGTTTCCAACGGTTAGTTCAAATTTCCAACGGCTCTTTGATAAATTTACCTATAAATATCCACTAAATGATCTCATTACCACACACACTATCAATCTCTCTCAATCTCTCAAGTTTACAAAGCTCTCTCAATTTTCAATCTTTACTAATTTTTACAAATTGCAATTCTTTTCCTAATTGTTCTTTTAAAAAATTAGCACAGTTGTCCTTATATCTTATTGCTTAATTACATATTTTTTTACCATACTTTACTAGTTTACTCTTTTTGCTTACTTCTTTAGTTACATTTTAAGAAAATGGAAGGATTTCTTAACATTGATCAAATTTTTGGCTCACAAGAGAGTGGTGCAAATGTAAAATTTGTACCCCCTATTAACTTGTCGGAATTTACGAATCCCAATCCCAATGTGGTACAACCGGGATCGTCCACTCCCGATGAAAAATGAGGGAGTGGGTGTGGATCATGGATTCGAGGAGCCTTCCGAGACGAGCGAGGTTCCATCCCTTAAATCCGAAATTTTTACAAAACATTTTCGGAAGGGAGTTTATAATGCATCTACCAAGAAATTTAAAGTTCATTGTAACTATTGTACTAATGTTTACGTATGGTTGTTGGGATCGGGCTATGGAACATTATCCAATCACGTGAAGAACAAGCACCCCGACAAGATAGGCATGATGCAAGGACAATCCCAACTATCCGGGTTTGCAACTTCTTCTTCCCTTAATCCTCATCATAACCCTCATTTATTTACTTATAACCATAATGATAGCATGTATGCCTTATCCGAGTCTATTTGTGTTGATCACTTATCATTTAGTTTTGCCGAAAAGTTAGGATTTAACAATTGGATGACTAATCATGTACAACCCGCTTATAAACCGACTACTAGGAAGTCGGTCAAAAAAATGTGATGAAAGCATATAAAACCCGTAAGATGGCATTGGTGAAGTTTTTTGCTCAAAATGGTATTAAAGTTTCAATTTGTAGTGATATTTGGAGCGATCATTGGCAAAATCATTCATACATAGGCTTAACATGTCATTTTCTTGATGATCATTTTAATGTGCAAAAACGTGTTTTGGCTTATAGAGTATTTGATTTTTCTCATACCGCTTTAATGATTAGTAACATTATTCGTACTATTTTGGAAGAGTATAGACTACTTCATCGAGTTTTTTCTATCTCCTTTGACAATGCATCTAACAACACCGCTTCAATCCGAGAATTGGTTCCTTATTGTCAACCAATTCTTGGAGCGAAGTATTTTCATGTAAGATGTGTTTGCCGTATCGGTAGAGCAAACATTTAGCGAAGGAGGACACGTCCTTGACGCAAAACGATAATGCATCTAACAACACCGCTTCAATCCGAGAATTGGTTCCTTATTGTCAACCAATTCTTGGAGCGAAGTATTTTCATGTAAGATGTGTTTGCCGTATCGGTAGAGCAAACATTTAGCGAAGGAGGACACGTCCTTGACGCAAAACGATCTAGTTTAAAGCCTGATGTCTTGGAAGCCCAAGTGTGCGTATGTGATTGGAAGAGGGCGGAAATTCGTCAACAAAAGGCGAAGGTATCCGAAACTTCCGACTCGGACGGGAAAGACAATGACTCCCAATCCCAAAGCGCTTCGGATGCATCGACGTAGATGGTAAGCAAAGCGGGGTTTCATATCGAAAGGTAAGAGAACTACGTGGGCTTTGATTCCTCTATAACCCCGAGAGGATACGTAGACAACTTAATTTTAAGTCCAAGCCCTTTAATTATCCAACTTTTTTTTGTTTTGAAGAACAAGGTTTGGGCGAAAGTCTAAACCGCGATCGCGTTTGCCCATTACGCGGTCGCGTAAGGCGCAACCGCGATCGCGGTTATGAGGCCGCGATTGCGGTTGCCCATTACGCGATCGCGTAATGGGCAAACGCGATCGCGGTTTGGACTTTGGCCCAAAAACAGAGTTTCTGTTTTTTGGGCCCGCGGTCCGTCACCCGCGATCGCGGTTGGTATTTTTCGCGATCGCGACTTGACTCGGTTTTTTTTTTAAATGCCCGGTTCGGAACCGGGTGGAACCGGCGGAAACCGAAACCGGGGAACCGGGCCTTGGCCGGTTCCGGTCCCGGTTCCATGGTTCCGAGGAACCGGAACCGCCGGTTCCTGAACCGGACCCAAGTCTAATATATATACCAGTTTTTAGTAAACCAGTCTGTGATGGTCTCTTAAATCGATATTACTAAAACCCGGTTTGCCATAATTGTATTTTGCTTTTACATCGCATTCATCCTATTACTGGTTACTGGTATATATATGCTTCACACGCATATCGGAATTATTACATGCATATATTTTTTTAATGATATTAACTTATGTTTTTGTACTAGTTTTCGTCGAGCATCTCCATCGTTCTCCTTCCTCCGGTGTCGTCGCCTACTTTTGTACGTGCGCCGACCGACGTCCCTTGCGTTTTACGACAAATCTCGCCTACTTTAACTTTCTAGTCCTAATCAGATTATCTTCACAAATTTGGTGGTGCTCCAAACCCAGAGGGAGGCTTTTATGATGGGGGGAGGAGCTCCATCAAAATGGTTCGTATGCCCCCAGTGAGCCCATTGATCAAACTTGTGGGGCTTGTAGTGCTCCTTAGTGCTTCGTCGTTCCAAGTCAATCGGCAAATCATGAGATCGGTTGCTCGTCCATTACCCTCTTAAAGTGAGTTTTGGGCCTCAACGGTCTTGGCGTCAAGGTTGATGGTTGGGCAAAACCGCTTCGATGAATTTGCTTTTTCAAGGTCACCTTTCGGTGGTGCGATGCTTGAGCCCTCGTTGCTAGGTTGCCTTTGATATGGATATAGTCTCTATATTAATTTGCAACATTTTAACTATATTCGGTTATTATTGTCACTGATACGGACCCGGTGTGGACCGCGTATCGAACCCCTGTTGGTCAAGGGGGTTGAGCCTAATCCGGTGTGGATTCCGACTCGGGATAAACGTGGTTGGTTGCCACGGGGTTGAAGAACGATAAATTTAGAGATTTTAGGAAGATAATAAAAATAATTTTTCTGATTTCTGATTCATTATTGATGGAGAAATCTCCAATATATAAAGATACATATATATCATAATATCCGGCATATCTTTTCCTAAAGGATAGAAAACAATATGGCAATATCTTACCTAACATAAAAAATAAGACCATATAAAATATAATCTAATTATAATAAATTGTAGCGTATCAGTCACATAATTGAATTTTATTTTTCCTTGGATCTATCGGGTGAATTTTTTTGATCATGGTATAGGTATCCCTATCTTGACTCTCCAGATCCTACTTGTATAGGACTATACCAGGCGATAATATTGATGTTGATGTTGAGAGGGGGAACAACCCACCCTGATTTCAAAACATAGCTTATTTACACTTTTTCGAATTTTGAAAAATATGAATTGAATTTAGGGGGTTTCAAATTTCCTGGCCGGAGAGGTGGGCTCCTGGCCCCGAACCAGAAGACATAAAGATGATGGGTCTTGAAATGGCCTCTTGGCCCAAACCGGTCATCATGTTTTAACAATTCTGTCTAAAAATAAAATAAATATTATACAATTTATATGATAGTATAAAAAATATCTTAATGATCCTCATATCTATCATATACAAAAATAAAAGATTGTTTAATAATTAGATTTTCTATTCTATATTCTAAAAACATGAATAAGAATTTATCATATCCAAAAATAAAAGATTTTTTTTAAAAAAAGGGGTGGTGTGGTCCAATCTAAAAATGACATGTGTCATTTAATAATTTTTTTAACCTCCGCTTTAGGTTATAGTTATGATGATTATTAGTGTTGATATCACATAAAGATGAATGAGCCAATGAGGGCGTGTATGATCCCAAACAATGTCTAGCGGAATTTTCTAGCGTGCTTTCGACGTGGGAAGACATATTTTATCCAACACACCGCTCTCAAGTGGTAACTAGTCTGGCTCACAAATAATTTTTTTCTGAGTCTAGCATCTTAATATCTTTATAACTATCTCATATGTTTTTTAAAACGGGTTAATCTCATCTCAATTTCTTTTAGACATATTGTATACCCAAAATTTTACCAGGAAAATCGGACCAAACCTGTTCTGATGCCATGTTAAATTCTCGGTTGGCCATAATAAATCGAAGGAAAGAGATTACATTGATTATATTTATTACTCCATCCGATTCAAATTAAGTGTCTTTTTAATTAGCATTTCAAATTTGATCCAATTTATGTGTCATTTTAGGTGTTTAGGCAATTTTTTTTTGATGAAAGGTTTTTAAGCAATTGATAGGAGTTAGTTATGAAAATTGTTATTAAAATAAATTTTTATTGACTAAATACTTTTCTTAAATCTTGCGTCAAACAACAAAATATAAGTTTTAATATAAGTTTGCATCAATCATTTAACATAAGAGCTTAAACTAATAAACATCGCCTCACCCTTTCATAATTATATACTATTGAAAATTTTACGAGGTGCTCTTAGTCTAAAAAGACACATTTTCTCCATCAAAACCCTAATAAGTGGAACAATGTACTAGAATACTCACAAGTGTTACTCGAACAAGCAAGAACATCACCTCACCCTAACTAGTACTCCGTAATAATTTGTGTTGTTCACTCTTATTATGTGCTTCGTTGAAACACAAACACGAATTTTGTACGTCATTATCATATCTATTTCTATGTTAAAGAAGAAGTCTTCTTGTCACATGTCATTTTCATGTTCATTTCATATATATGTCGGTTTGTAGTTTATTTCTCATATATGGCGGCACGTTACAAAACCTTAAAAAATAATTTAAAATTTTAAATAGAAGATAATCCTAACCATATCCAAATATATCTATCTTTATCTAAATTTGTTAAAAATAATAATTAAATTTATAAATCAAATCTTTACTCTTTTTAATTAACTATATATTATTTTTGATTTTTAAGAAGAACTAAAATTTAATAATGTTCTTCACATGAAACGAAATTTATACGTTATTGCGATCACTTTATTTATTTAATTAGTTATGTACTACAATGGATTTTTTAAATCTAAAATATCAGTTATCGCATTCAAAAAATTGATAATTTTTGTTCATATTTATATCAAAATAATATAAAAAATAAAATATAATTTAATTTAAATTATTATTAAAATATATTATCTATATTTAATTACATCTATACATGGTACATGTACATGCGCTAGTTTCTATGTATTTTTGACCATCATCTCCAATTATTTTTATTCGAATTAAATCTAGTGAGATATAAGACAAGTAGTACTCCTTCCGTTCAGAAATACATGATGTTTTAGAATTTGTCTCTAAAATTAAGAAAGTATGTGATTTGACTTAAATACCCATAAATCTTTTGAAGATCTTTCCTTTTCTATTTTTTATTTTTATTATTCTTTTTAATTAATGAGGGTAATATTGGAAAAATTATGGTAAATTATGTAAAACATCAAGTATTATTGAACAAGAAAATCAAGCTAAAACTTCATGTATTTGTGAACGGAGGGAGTAATAATTAAGCAAAAAGTAGCACATTATTTGTTAAACGTTACAACTATACATTGATTCTTTTTGGATTCAGTTTCCACTTTCTCCATTGCAAGATTAGAAATTGTAGTGTGTGAACTAAACACAATTACACCAAAATAGATATGAATTAAACACAATTACACCTAATATGAGTTTGGTCTCTTCGATATCATGGAAAATAAAAATAGTCTAGTCCTCAAATATAAATTCTAACTGAATAAATCAATGGAATTGAATAGCATGCTGCTTTGGCCTTTGGCTTTCTTCATTTTCTGCATTTCATACTTGAATCCCATCATGTTTGTGCCTACCTAACCTTATCATTATTGCGCTATCCTTGTCATTTATGTTATTTCTTTTTTTAGTCCTTGACTCATTGGTCCTTGTGCGGATTTACTACGTAAACGTGTTATCCATTAAAATGAGAGAACCTAAGTCACAAATCAAGTTAAACATGCGAACGCGTTAAGATGAATTAGATAAAATAAGCAAAAAGTAAAAATATTTCAGAAAGTAGTATTAGGATTATAATTGGATGAATTCAGATGGACAAGAAGAAAGAAATACAACTCGATGCTTGAACACGAAATGTAACAAGTGAATCGTAAATGATAAAATTGAAGAACAAAAATAAGATCTTGTTAGATCTTAGGTTGGGAGTAGTTTGTTTGACCTCTTTTATACCTCGCCGAAAGAAGTTGTTGACCACCTTCCAATGTACACCCGACGATTTCGCCATCGGTTATTAATTGCACCGTTACACCCGAATTTCTCACTTCTTGTTAACCCGTACGTGACCAGATTCAAATTGGGAACGAGCTTATCCTCGATCATTCATTTAATTGGCCCAAAGCTTACCAGCCCAACAGTCCCCTAGTGTAAAATACTTAAATTTCCTTTTAGGGTTAATTTTATGTTGGTATTCAGTGATTACTTCAACGGAATAGCAGCTTCTACGGCTTTCTTCATTTTCTGTGCATTTCATACTTGAATGCCATCATGTTTCTGCCTACCTAAACCCACTGAACAAAATATTATTCGAGATTTGGTCAAAGTCTATTTTCTTACAAGCAAGCATGATGTAAAATATAAAGCCAAATAAGAGGTAGATGCATCATGCATGCACCCCAAACAAAACAGACATATAGTATTAATAGTACAACCATATAGAGTATACAAAAGCACATCGGCATTTCGTTCCGGACATGAAAGAAACAAGCAAAAGAAAAGAAAGAAGACAAAGCATACATATAAAGATCGATTTCACACTAGATCACGTACATACAAGCACATGATCCCTTATTCATCATACTAAAACCACCCATTCTCTCAAAGATCCACACACACACATATATATTGCGGCTTCTGCATTGAGATCCATCGATCGAATGCAACGAGCGATCTAGGCGTTTTTAAGGTGGTGCTCCTCGATGTGCTTGCTGACGTTGAGCACGAAATCAAGAAGCAGGGTCGGGTGAGGGACGTCCTCGTGGATCTTCTCGTAGTCGAAGACCCACTTGACCAGGTTGAGGTCGCCGCCTTCGGTTGTGACATGGATGTGGATCAAGAAGTTCGAGTAGTCATCCCTTATTTCTCCTCCCACCACGTTGAATGTGATGGACTTGTTCTCCACGTCTATGCTCTCCACCACCTCCTTCGCCACACAGGCTTTGCCGTCTACAAATTAATTATATATATATGCATAATTAACTCAATACTCCATTAAGATCAAGAGCATTAATTAATATTGGATAATGATTTGAATTATTATGCACATCAATAATTAATTTACAAGTTTTTCTGAGCAAATTAAAAGACATATTTTCTTAGATTTGTTAAGAATTTTTATAGGGTTGACTTTTTCAATCTTCTAAAAGAGGAGTCGTGTCCCGTCCTTTTTTTTTTTTTATCAATCATATAGCTAGTGTAATATATTCATATGTACAATCATGAATCAAAACATCTGGGATATTTAAACTACGTACAGAAGCTCAATCCGATCCCTATATATGTTATATGTATATATATTTTCAACGATCTAGGGTTATTAATTAAGGAAGCTGAATTTCAATAGATGTACTCATAGTGAGTGTTGAGGTGTAGAGTCAGTTGATAGATCTGCAAACTAGAGAAAATTAGGGTAACAATATTCAATTCAACTGGTTTGATTAGAGATAATTTGTTAGGTCAAAGATTTAAAGAAAAAAAAATGTTACAAAATAATCAACGGTCGGTTATACAGTTTGACACGAATCTATTAGATCATAAACTCGATCTATATACTTACTAAGTGTGTAGTTCCAGAGAATGGTAGAACCGGGCTTGCCAAACTCGCCTTCGTGGACGGCGCAACCCTGGATGTGGGTCGGGGAGATGGTGGCGATGTCGTGAGGCTTGGTGGCGAAGAGGTCGTGGAACAGATCTCCCGACGACCTTACTTCTATTTCTGCTACCAGCTTTCCCTTCAAACCCATTTTTTCAAATTTTACACTCTAATAGAGATTGATTTAGGAGAAGAGAAGAGTTAAAAGGCTTTGATGAAAAGCAATGAGGAAATTGGGGGGTTTATGTAGTAGTAGAACACTAGAAGCTACCCAAGCAAGCAGGCTAGCTACCAAGCATGATTGATCAGTCTATAAAAATAAAGTACATTATTGTATACTCCATAAAATATTGTTTATTAATTCTCTATGCATTTGGGTTTTCTTTTGAAAATAAGTTGGTGTTTCTACCAAAAAGAAAAAAGGAAAGAAAATACGTTGGTGTATTTACTGGATTTAATACTTTAATAATGTCCCTGCATTGAAGTTTCTTGCTGTCACCGATATCACAAAATCCACAAATGCATGTGTCTCTTCTGTGCCATACATAGCTTTAACCCGCTATAAATGGCTCCGTTTATATATTTCATTGTTTTGGTCATTTTTATCTGTCGGTCCAGGTTTATAATGTAATTAATTAAGAGTTTGCTATGAAAATTATTTTTGTTGACTATTTTAGTTTTATTTTTTTTAGTGTTGTAAATAAGAGATGAATATTTCAAAAGTGGTGAGATTGAAGATACCTATAGTAAAATATAGAGTTTAATTAATATTGTTGTTAAAAATAGTGACAAAAGCTAAAATGACGAATGATGAATATGAGAGTTGAAAATTTTGAAATTAATTTGTATAATGGGCGGGATCAAATGAGACTTCCATAAGTCGGATATCAAATCAAGTTGTTAGGAATTTATAATAGTATCTTGAGGTCTTTGACTTTTTGTTTTCGATTCTCATTAACATTGTCCTCGACTAAAAAAAAAAAGGATTGCGAATGATATGAGAGTCGTCCGATATGATCTTCAATAATTTATGTTTAAGATCACATATTATTAAATGGAAGAATTTGTAACCCTGTTACATAATTTTATGACTGAGTGTGCATATACTTATAACTAAGTGTGAATGATTATATATATGGTTTTTTTGACATATGCCCTAAGGTCATATGATCAAAAATCTTTGCTCGGAAATTAAAACCCTAAAAGGAACCGCATAAACCGTAAGAAAAAAAATTACACAGACACAGACACACACACACACACACACACACACACACACACACACACACACATAACTGAATGTGCATGATCTTATAACTAAATATGCACAAATATTATAATTGAGCACAATCAACTAACTTAGTGTGCATGATATTATAACCGAGTATGCATGACTTTATATAATCATGCACACTATAAGGTAGGAGTGTCGAAACTCAGTTAACTATAATTTCAATTAGTCTAAATCATGAATCGTAACCGAACCATTAATCCCGGTTACTCGTAGTTCGGTTAAGCACTTTGTCGGTTCGGTTTTCCCGGTTAACTAATAACCACTTATGTAATTTTACCTTGAATAATTAAAACTATAACACTACACCATTTCGTTGATTTAGCGTGCAGGATTTTGGGCTCAGCCATGACGCGACCGATTACTACGACGTCGATGTGCTGAGAGCGCCCCTCAGACAGCCTCAACGGATGACGAATTGAAGATGTGTGCAACAGGAGACCAGCTCTCTGTTTGATCAAGTGACGGAACTTCGGTAGAACCAAGAAGTGACACATGCCAGCATAACCGAGCAGCTAACCCAGATTGAGCTTTTACAAAAGTTTATGGAGGAGATGCGGCAAACCAAACGTCGTCGTCTTCGTCCGATCCGCCACCTTCCGATGGTGCGGATCGGATAGATAAGTTTAGTTTCATAAATCTTTTTGTAAATCTTATAATGAATTATATTTTTATATATTCTTTTAAATATATAATTAAATAAAAATAATAAAAATATTTTAATTAAAATAAAAAATATATATATAGAATATTTAGCAACCACTTGGTCGCTAGATTCAACTATGTGTCGTGCGCTTGTGGCGCACGATCGTGCAGTAAATCTCCGTAAATGGCCAAAGTTGCGCATGCACCTATATTAGGTATTTCGCGACCATGTGGTCGCCAATTAATGACCACGTGATCACTAAATTCGGTCACCGATATCGCGACCACATGGTCTCGATATCATGTGGTCGCTAGATTCAGCGATGACATATATGGTCGCGATATCATGTCGTCGCTAGATTTAGCGACCACGTGGTCGCTAAAGTCGTTAGCGATCAAACATTTAGCGACCATGTTTAGTGCCCAACCTTATGTATTTAGAGACCATTAAAGTGGTCGCTAAATCGTCCTTTTTGTAGTGCAGTGGTGATCAAGCTTTGATTTTTACTTTAAAATTTATACATGTATCATATTGTTTTGGTTGTCATATAGAAATATCAAGAGTATACTATTGCGTATGTAAAATAAAACACACAAATTCATTTTTTTCCATAAATTTAATAAGCGAGTCCCATATTAATTAGAAGTGGGAAAATAATGCATGAATTGTTAAAGTTGAAGACAGAAGACTCAAACTAGACCATCACCTTAAAAATCATAGAGTTTAATCACTAAAACAAAGCAAAGATAGCTAATATTTGAAAAAATATTAATATATTTCTAGTTAACCATTATATGCAAAGTCTTGAATCGAAATTGAATTGGTAAAATAAAAATATTGCCGGTTCAATAAACAAAACCAAAACTTCAAAAAAATCAGTTCGGTTAACGTAAAAAAATAATGGGTTTTTGGGTTCGATTTTTCTATTTCGGTTTTTTTTTTGACACCCAAACACTCAGCTAAAATGTAATGTGCACTTAGTTAAACAATCATACATACTTAATTATGATATTTTGCACACTCATTTCTAAAATTAAGATTAATCGGTTATAAAATCATCCACACTTAATCTTAAAATCTTGGACATTCAATTATAAAATTTGTGTTATTTTCTCCGTATTTAATCTTAACAACTACTCCGCAGTAAAGTTATCCCTAGTGGCGAAGTAAATGCTCCATCCTTTTTGCATTAATTTCTACCAATATTATATTTCAACAAGCATATAAAGGCTTTTTTGAAGAAAATAAAAAAAAAATACAATTGGCTATTCACTTCCTTTAACAACTTGTTGCCTGCGACACTACTTATTTTAGTATTTTGCTTACAACGATTCCAATTTCATTTTGCTTTTCTTTTCGAGGATTTGTACTCTCTTAGTCTTTCGGGTGAAGCATAGCACAATTTTGTCTGAATTAGGCCGGGTTTTTATGGTTTAGGGACGTTAAAATTTATCGGTCAATAAGTCGAGCTGTTATGGTTTTCATACCGATTCGGGTAGACCCAAGATGTCAGGAATATTAACTTCTTATTATTATTAGAATAATAGTTTAATTAATAAAAAATAATATTATATATATTATTAATAATATATATTATAATATTTTGAACAAATGTTACAATATTCGCAAAAGTAACGAGTCGAGCAAAACCCGACGGGTTTCAGAACCCAATCGAGTTCAAGTCAGTCAAGTTTGAGTCTTTCAATGACCATTAATTTTTGGGTAGCACTACAAATTTCAGACAATTGAATTGAATTATCAAGTCAAATCACCTCGAATTTTAGCAAGTCTACTATCGAGTAATGAAATTCTCAATTGGGTTGTTTGTTTACCTTAATTAGTTTTACCCGTCGTACCATGTACGACTACGATTCGATATTTTATAAACATTATAAATAAAATATTAATAAATAAATAAAAATATAATATAAACTTTAATATAAGTAATTTATTTTATATTCTTCCTATTTTATTACTTTTCATGTACGTAAATTTAGAGTTTATCAAATATTTTAATATCTATTAAATATTTTATTATCCATTTTTATTAATTTTAAAATTTTTAACTATTTATTCAATAATTTTTTTATAAAAGAAAATCACTATATTTCTATAAATAAATTCGTCAAAAGATATATGATAAAATATTTATATTTATTTTTAAATATTTAAATATTTTATCTTTAATTTTAAATACTTGTATAAGGAAGCTTTCAAAAAATATTATTACACTAAATAGATATTTTTTGATGTTAGAGATAAATTTAAATAGTTATATAGAATTTAATAGAAAGAAGTTATAATAATAGAAATAAAAATTAATTTTTTAAATATAAGGTGGGGCTAGAATCGTTCTGGTGACTCGAAAAGATAAAACTTTAATATATAGTTATAGATATTACCTATTTTTTACTTTTAAACATTATAAGTATTTATCATTTATTTTTTATTATAAAAGAAAAAATATATCTATAAATAATTTCGTGAAAAGACATCATGCTAAAAAGTAAAAGATATTTATACTTATTTAAAAATATTTTAAATTTGTTGTCTTTAATTTTAAATATTTTTATAAGGAAGTTTTCAAAAGATATTGTTATACTAAATAGATATTTGTTTGATGTTAAAGATAGATTTAAATAGTTAAAGAAGAATATAATAGGGTAAAGTTAAAATATTAGAAATAAAAATTAATTTTGCAAATATGAGGTGGGGCCAGAATCGTTGTGGTGACTCGAAAAGGAACAACTTTAATATATAGTTATAGATATGGATGTTTCAAATTGTTCCTTGATGATATGTTGCGTGTGATTTGAGGCATTCCGTATATAATAATGGTTAATTAATTAAGCTATCATGATAAATGATTTATCTATAATTTCCCAGATCAAGGTTTTGATTTTATTAGTCAACTGACTCAACTAAAATCACCTAATCTTTTTTTTTGATCTGAAAAAATCACCTAATCTTGCACTTTGCACATTCTGTGAACAAGAACCAAACAATAATTGCACATTAGCACATCACATGATTCATGTGAAAACTTGCAGTATTTGTTCGGTTGAATGTAAACTTTTATTTTATTTTTTAAAATTTATATGGAGTATGTTTTGCACTTTATTTATATTGAGTGTACTACTCTCTCCGTCCCCAAAAGTTTGTCTTGTATTCCTCTTTGGGTGTCCCGTAAAGTTTGTCCACCTTTTCAACTTTTCTTTTATATCAATTTTTCTTACAATATTACCCTTATTTTATCTCATCCTTTACCCCCATTATCTAACAAAAAATCTACCCCTTCAAACCAATATTAGTCTTTTCCTTTCTTTTTCTCTTTCTTCTCACTTTTACCCATCACAATCACACTCTCTCTCTTCACCCTATTGGCCACTTCATCTTTTATACCCATTTCTTAATATATGTGAAAGTTGTCCTTTAGGACAAACTTTCGGGGACGGAGGGAGTATTATTTTATGTATAAATTTCCGGTGAGAGGAGGCCACTTATGATGTAAAATAAGAGTTTGATTTAAATGAAAATAGTCCTTATCATGAAAATTAAAAATGAATCTAGATTATTTAATTAAAATATTAAAAATAAATCTAGACTATTTGATAAAAAAAATAAAAGAAATAAAAATTTTCTTATTTTTTTACTTTATTTTTATGTTTTTTTTTACGTACGTAGAATGATATAAATCGAGTATGAACATATGTCCATAAAACGTGAACATGAAATACTAATATATATGTGAACGTACTTATATTATATGTGAAAAACCTTTGTAATGATGTGAACATGTGTATAAAATATGCGAACATAATGTAAAATGTCATGCGCCGTTTTTTGCCCAAGCGAAAAAACAAAAAATAATAATTTGTTTTAATTTTATTGTCAAATTTTTTTAAGTCGTTTAACGCATGTATGATGATTTAATCGAACATGAACAAACAATACTAATATGTGAAGACACTTGTAATATATGTAAACGTATTATAAAATCTCTAAACTGTTAAGGTGATAATATGTGAACATGTCTTATAATAGGAATTTGGTTCAAATGAAACAAACTCTTATCATGAAACGAACACTTATCCTTAAACAAATGTACTTTTCTTAATTCGTAGTGCACTTTTCCTATTTCAGAGTGCACTTTTTCGGATTGCACTTTTTATATTTTACAATGCACTTTTGTATTTTGCAATATACTCAAAACTTTTGCCAAATATACTCCGCCAAGTACTACTTAACGTTGTGGCATCTACCTCTACTATATGGGTGTGTTTCGCTTGTTGATGAAAAGGAGTTGTTGGGTGAAAAGTTATTTTTTATGTTTTGAAAAACGTAAAAAGTAGAGAGAGTTGCACGAATTTCAAGAATATTAAAAGTAGTTTTTGGGTGAAAAGTAGTTTTAGAGGAGAAATGAAACAAGGCCAATATAGTAATAAGTAATAGCCCAAAGTTTTTAAACTTTAAATAAAAGGGTTATGTTTTTTTTATTAAAAGGTTACAATCTATGTCTAAAAATATCTCTAAAATATTATATGGACAAAAAGTATAAAGGAAAAAAGTACTTTTACGTTAAACGTAGTATTAAATTAAATTATTTATGATAAATATAAAGGTAAAATTTTATATTGACCAAATAACTAGACCTTATAAAATTCAAATCTTTTGTTATTACACAAGGATGAGAATCTATAACTATTAACTATATATTAAAACTAAACCTTTTCGAGCCACCACGTTGATTCTGGCCCACCTTACATTTAAAAATTAATTTTTATTTATATTAATTTAGTCTTTACAATTAAATTATTTTCTACCTATTTATGTGAAAAATAATTTTTAAATTCGAAATTTAATTAAAAATAATGAAAATTATTCTATCTTTATCTTTTTATCTGTTATGTAAAAGATTTATCTTAAATGAAATTTTGATAAAAAAAATTTAAACATCTAGATTACTTGCCTAAATTGAATTTTGATAAAAATTATATTATATTTTTCTTAATTTACTTTTTTTTGGATTATTCATGTCAATATAGAAGATTTTTTTATCTTTAAAAAATCAGTCTTTATTCATATTTTTTCATCTTTTCTTATTAATTATCTTTTTAACTTTCCATTTCCATTAGCTTTGCTCTTCTCCAACGACGTACTCACCAAGAAGTTTTATTGAAAAGATTTTTAAGCAATTGACTTTGATTAAAAAATTATAAGAATTTACAATATTTTTTCATTTTTATCTATTTTGTAAAAAAGTAATTAAAAATATTTATATTTATATTTTTCTATAAACAAATTATCATTAAGGCATCAAAATAATTGGGCTCACTTTAATGATTTTGACTTCATCTCACATTATAAAAATGTAATATTTTATATAAAATATTTATAAAATAAGTTATTTTTATTTTTATATTAAATTAAAATTATTTATTAAATAAATTTAGTATTAAATCCTTATAGTTGTGCATGACACGACAAGTATAACTAGTGCTCATAAATTTGTAAAACTTTTTCAATAACACTTATAAGGGGTAGACACGTGTGAAAAAGGTAGAAGTAAGGGTTTGAAAACATAAATAACCACAAGATGCCAAAGCCAACACCGGTTTACTCCTAGGGTCACAACAATTATCTATAGAGTAGTTTAGTTGCCAAGTAGACTTGTCAATCGGGTTGGGTTGGGCGGGTTCGGGTTCGATCATTTCGGGTTCGGGCAAAAACGGGTTCCGGGTCGTTATGGGTCACGGGTCAATCGGGTCGGGTTGTAGCGGGTTTTCGGTCTGGTCGGATTGACCAGCGGGTCTAAAATATCCTTCTTTCTTATGATTATTAAAATAAAATTTTAATTAAATAATAAAATTTAATTATAATATACTATTTTCATTTATTTTAATAATAAAATATATTATAAGTTTCAAAATAAATTTAACTTTTTTTTTATAAATATGCTAAATCGGTCAACCCAACGGGTTTCGGGTTTCAACCCAACGGGTTCGAGTTCTATCGGGTTCGGTTTATTTCGGGTTTCGGGTTCAAATTTTCGGGTTTTAACCCTAAAATTATCGGACGGATCGGGTCGAGTTAGCGAGTTAGGTCAGTTTTTGACAGGTCTATTGCCAAGTCATCCAAAATAACCCACCAATCCACCATCAATAATATATTCAATTTTTTCTTCAATGTAAGGAATTCCTTTATGTGGCCTGGAGATGACTTGCTTTAGTGTTTTATTTGGGTGTATTCTTCCAACCTATATCTATTTTTTCTTCTAAAAAAGTGTTCATTTTGACGATCGGTTGAATTTTGTAGTTGATTGGGCCAAGTGGATTTTCTTCCAATTGGATAGGTCCCAACAAGAATGGGCAACTATTCTCTACGGTACATATAGGGAAAGCTTGAAATTTATTTTTTTGTCATTGCCATCCCAGTTCAGCGGAGAGCTTTGCTCCATCAAACGCCTACGTCTGGAGTTCGATTCTCGCGAGGGCCCCTTTATTTTTGGGTGAGATCTGCTCTCCCAACAAGTTCATTTCTCCTCCACTGAGAATCGAACACTCGACCTCAACGAATGGAAGCGTAGCCCCTCCCACCACGCTCCATGCTTGTTGGTAAAGCTTGAAATTTATCAGTGATTGAAGGAGGTTGGGAACCTTTATGAGCAATAACCCTAAAAGTTATCGTGTTGAAATATCGACCCACATATTAATACTATCTTTAAAAAAAACATAGAAAGGATTCCAAGGATATGGCGGTATTTGTTTCCAAATTGATGCAATGAAGGTCTTTGCAAAAATTCTACCATATTGAAAGATTATTTTTATTTTTATTTTTTTTGATTAGGTGAGGATTAGGATGCACTCCTTACGGAGGGCGTCCTAGAGCATCCTTTCGGATGAGAAGCTTAAGTTCTGAGTGAGTCTTGATACACTCAATAGGGAGACCATGGCCCAGTTTAGCGATCTTGTCGGCGACATCATTACACTCTCTAAGAATATAGCTAACGATAATATCTTGGTCTCCTTGCATTGAAGCCAAAATATCAGACATAATTAATTCTATTTCCCAAGGACAATTATTTTTCCCATTAGCAGCATTTATGACTTGTAGGTTATCACCTTCGATTTCCACCTTGTTCAAGTTCAATTTTCTCACCTCTCTAACCGCCTCCCTAAGTGCCAGTGCTTCAGCTTTCAAGATTGACATTCGCCCAAAATTTCGCACCACCATATTAATTACTTGTCCTCTTTGGTCCCTAATAATAATCCCTCCTGATGCCTATTCATTTAAGAGTCTAGAAGCATCAAAATTGATTTTTGTAAAACCTTCCTTTGGTCTTTTCCATCTTTTAGGTAATCTTGTTCTTCGTTTCTTTACCTGGTACTGTGGGAACCCAATCATTTCCTCATCTTCTGTCCATTGTTTCGACTTCTCCCAATTGGGCAATTGTGTACGGATATAATTTGCTAAGTCGGGAATACCGTCACACTGATCTTGCTGGAAGATCAATTTGTTTCTTTGGTGCCAGGAGCACCACCAAACTACTGCGGCTATGGAGAAATCCTTCTTTCCAAGGAATTGATACATTTCATTTAATATATGCCTTGGTGTCTTGTCGTTGGCATTGTAGGACTTAAGTGCGTTCACTATTTTTGTGTTTGTTTTGCTAGTTATGTACAACATATAAGGGCATTTAGTTAACAAGTGTGTTGTATCTTCATTGGTACAATTACATAATACACACCCTCCCGGTGTTACAACTTGTTTATCTCTTAGTCTTGATTTCGTAGGGAGTCCGTTGTTGTCAACTTTCCATAGAAAATTCTTCACTTTTGGGTATATATCAAGTTTCCAAATCCAATGGTTTACGTACGGGGCATGTGTTTCTATTTTCGTGATCAATTCTACAGCTGAGGAAGTAGAGAACCATCCATTTTTGCCAGGCGCCCAATAGAGCCTATCCTGGATATTATTGTCCGGTAATGGGGTTGCTTGGATTTGTGCAACTATGTCATTAGGCAAGACCTGTTTCAATTCATCAACTTTCCATTTGCGGTCGACCGAGATCCACTCAGCAACCTTAGATGTATCGTTAATGTTGTTTGGAGTTGTAGCATGATGGTATAAAGGCCCCCTAGGCTCAGTTGTCTTTCCATAAGTTTACCATTTTCCCATCACCTATTTGCCATATAAGGCCTTTGTAGAATTCCTCTCTAAGGTTCATGAGTTTTTTCCATTACCATGATGTGTTTGACTTTAGCTTATATGAGAATAGGCTATCATTCCTAAAATATTTTTGGTTAATTATACGTACCCATATATTATTTGGTTCAGCTAATATTTTCCAGAGTAGTTTCATTTGTAGTGCCTTATTCATATGTTCTGTTTTTCGGATTCCTAGTCCCTCACATGTCTTTGGTTTGCATATTTTATCCCATCCCACTAGTGGTTTATGGTTCCTATCTTTGTTCCAAAAGAATCCTCTGTTGATTCTATCCATTTCAGCGTGAACACTACTTGGGAGCATGAAACTTTGCATAACATAATTAGGTTTTGTAGCTAGATTGGATCGGATCAGAGTAGTGCGACCTTCTTGAGATAGAGAGTTCGCTTTCCATTTAGTTAGTTGTTTATGAGCATTTCCGATTGATTCTTTGAAAGTGTCTTTATTAACTTTTCCATTTATAATTGGACAACCTAAGTATTTTTCAATATCCGTCATTGTTGTGATTCCTAAAACTTGTTGCACCTGTTTTTTTGAGCGTTTGTCATGTTTTTAGAAGCTTGAAACGCAGATTTGTTATAAATAACTTTTTGTCCTGAGATCCTACAAAAGGTATCAATAATGTTTTTAATCTTCAAGCAAGACCCATGAGAGCCTTTAGCAAAAATGACAATATCATCTGCAAATGCAAGGAAGGGAATCCTAACCCCCCCTCTAGATATCGGAAAGCCGACCGTTTTTTATCCAATTGACTAGTGATCTGCAACTTTCTTGATAGGATTTCTGCTGCAATAACAAACAGGAATGGTGACAACGGGCCACTTTGCCTTAGTCCTCTTTCAGGGAAAAATGGATCTGTTGGGCCATTGTTTACTAAGACCGAGAATGATGCCGAGTAGACACACTCCCTAACCCAATTGATGAATTTATTATCAAATCCAAATCTTTGTAATACATCAAATAGAAACGCCCAATCAACACGATCATAGGCTTTCTCCATATCCAATTTGATGGCAATCCATCCTTCTTTATTTTTGGTGTTCCTGAAAGAGTGGAATATTTCATGGGCTATGAGAACGTTATCTTGGATCGCTCGGTTCGGTACGAAGGCTCCTTATAGAGGGTGTATTATTTTGCTTATTACCTTTTTTAGTCGTTTTGTTATAATTTTCGAGATGATTTTGTATATTGTTGAGCATAAACTAATCGGTCTATAATGGTTAGTTGAGTTTGGATTATCAACTTTCGGAATTAGTGTTATAAAAGTATGGTTAAATTGCTTTAACAATCTTCCAGAGTGAAAGAAACTTTTAACCGCTTTAATTACCGACGGGCCTACAATGTCCCAATATCTCTTATAAAATTCCGCCGTCATCCCATCGGGTCCTGGAGATTTTTTTGATCCCAATCCTATCACTATCGATTTAATTTCCTCATTGGTAACCGGACTTACTAGCATAGCATTGTCTTCATTCGTTATTTCTTTCGTGACTAAGTTGAGGTATTCTTGGGCACCGTTAAGACTCGTTGGTTCTTTAGTATATCTCCTTTTGAAGTCCATACGTATTTCTTCGCGGATATTATCTGTTCCAACAATATGTGTGCCCTCATTTGTGATTATTTCTTTGATGGTTTTACGGTTGCGCCTTCCATTTGCAATCTTATGAAAATAACCTGAATTTGTGTCCGTCAATTTAATATGTTTTGTCTTGGCTCGTTGTTTCCAATGCATCTTGTGGTAGTTTGGAATACATTCTTTCTTTTGGAGTAACCGGATTTGTTTCTGTATGATATCGGTTTGTGGAGAGACCAAAATGTTATTTTGGATTTCCACAAGTTGTTCTTCAATTTCTTTTAATTGTTCAAAGATGTTTCCTAGGGTATGTTTGTTCCCATTTTTAGCTTGTTTCTTAAGTAATTGTGTTTTTTTTCATAAGTTGAAACATATTTGATCCTTGATAATGGACTCACCAAGACTGTTTGACCACATTTCTAAAGTCTTTCCTATACATCCACATTTTCTCTATTTTGAAGGTGAAGCTTTAGTCATTACTTCATTCTTAATTTCCACCGAGATTTTACAATGTTCAAAGCTAGTAAAGGCATGATTTGTTGTAGAAATGTTCGGAAACCACTGGATAATACTGTTACTAGCCAGCGCTCTATCTAATCTTTCGTAAATATTATCAATTTCCGTTTTGTTTTTCCTCCATGTGAATATGTTACCTGTGTACGGGATATCCTCAGCTAGGCAGTCATTCTTAAATTTAGTTAGTCGTTCAAATCGATTTGGCTCTGGGAATGCACCCCCTTTTTTCTCACTTGGGTCTTGAATTTCGTTTAGGTCACCCATAATCAGGATGGGTAGATGTAGATTTTGTAGAGTCTCAGTAAGGTGTTTCCAAAACACCTCTTTTTCCCCAACATTAGGGGGAGCATAGGCCAAACAGATTGCTATGTTGTATTTGGTAATAACATTATAGTATTTTAGAATAACATACCTCGGATGTTGGATTACTATAGTCACTTGTTCGTTAAGAAGTTGGTGTTTGATATCCGCTTTTTAGGTAGGGTTTTAGTGTCTAGATAAATTACATTTAGTTGGTTTTCGTACTTGGGTTTTATATTTTTGAGTCTTTTTGCTTTAGTTTTCGTATTTCTTTGAGATTCGAAAACTACGCGTATTTTGTGTCTTTTTGTAGGAGTTTTGGAGCGCAAAAGAAGAATTTGGAGCATTGCAAGAGGAGGTGGACAAGCTAGGAGGGAGCCATAAGTGAGGAGCTAAGGAAGAAGGCCAAAGAGGAATGAAATCATGAAGAGAAGATGAAGATTAAGTGCTTAATTAAAGTCATTGAAGATCAAGTTTGATCTTGGAAAGAGATAGAGAAATTCGTTACAAGAACATAGGAAAAAGAATCGAGTCAAACGGAGTTGTAACGAATCTTCTACGCAAGTTTTACTCAAGGCTGTTCGAACAAGCCCTCAGGAACGACCCTATGAGGGTCGTGCACGACCCTATCAGGGTCGTTCTAGACCCATGGAGATTACAACCTCTCAGGACCGACCCTTGGAGGGTCGTGCATGACCCACTTTGGGTCGTGCATGGCGCCGACTCTCCCTTATTCCGAGATCTTTTGTGATATATTCTATCTTTTTTTTTAAGAAGTAGTTTTATCTTGTTTCCTAGTTTAATTAGGGCTCCTTTTTCTCTATAAAAGGAGGCTAAACCCTTTGTTTTGGAGGTTCGACTGGGGTTTCGACTTTTGTTCAGTTTTTATTCGCCTTTGGATTGGAGGAAGACTTGGAGAACAAGTTGGAGAATTTTGTAAGACTTCTTAGTTTTAATTTAATTTTTCGGTTTGTTTATTATGATCATGTCTTCGTTCTTCTTTACCATGTGTGAGTAGTTTTTTTAGATTCCAGGGTTGGGTGAAAACCCAACACAATCATGCATGTCTAAACTTGAATTCATGACTTGAATGCTTGAAGATCATATCTATCTATCTGGTGCTAAATTCCTTTGCGAAAGTTGAGGCAATATCTTGCAATTAACCTAAAAGGGAAAGTGTAAAGTTGATTGCTTGATTAGATCTAATATGATTATTTGCGAAAGTTGATATTCCTAGGTTGGAAGATAGATAGAAAGTTGTTTAATTTGCGACAGTTGATTGAATAACTTGAATTGTTTGCGACAATTGACTTTTCTATGATCTAGATAGCATGATAGTTGTGAATTCTCGTTGAAAGCATGTATGGTTGTTGTTGTGGTAGCCCTAGCCCTAGGATTGCCTTTTTATATTTGATTTAAACACATTAATCTCAATTCGATCTCGACCCCATAAGGTCGTGTTCGAGCCCCGGTTTATTTGTGTTCGTGTTCTCTCGCTTTTCGTAATTTATCAACTAATCTGTAGCACTATTCTCATTCCCGTGGACGAACCTGACTCTGCTATACACAGCGGGGTCTTGATATAAATTTATTTGTTCAAGAAACCCTTCAACAGTGTTCTTTCCAGAGAACCGCAATGCCTCCAGCTCTACCATTCGCAGGGGACCAAATCAAGTTATCAAACCCCGCTCGCCTCCAGACCTGATCACTTGGCAATTTATCTGTTTTGGTTTCCACTATTGCCATAACTTGTATTCATTCAATTTTACAAAACGAGTCTATCTCTGGCCAAAAGGATTTCCTCCCCATTCCACTACAGTTCCATAAACCAATCTTCGTAATATACAAATTTATTTTGAATTCTCACCCACTCCCATTTCTGTTTTTTTTAAATGATTCCAATTAAAATGTACAAATTGGGTAATATGTTCCATAATCATGAGATATCCTGAATCTTGCACATTACCAGGTTTAATTGTTCATAATCATTCTTAATTACATCTTCCCTATAAATTTTCATGCAGGAATGAGCAAAGGTTCCCACAACTAATGTTCATGTAACTCAATTTACTCCGATATATTTTATTCAATTTAATTTCATAGTCCAACTTACATCCTAGCTGAATGAACCAGCAAATGTCACTTTTCATATAGGTCTGTATTGATACAATATTTTCAATGGTCATACTAGTAAAGCGGCAGCAAGATCCCCTTAACCACCTTGCTTTTTCAACGCTCAAGACTTTACAACATTTCTTCCTACTTGGCAGCTTCTTAGCCGATCCTCTCCCTTTTGTTTTTCCATTGATTTGTCTTCCTTTACATCTTATTTGATAATGATTTTCCTCTTCCCAATTCAGTCTAAAACTGCAGACAAGCAGACAGAGTGCATGAGCAATTTTAAGAAGACTAGAACCATTGCAACCACTGTCAGTATAACTCATAAAAGAATCATCAGCTTTCAAGTTTGTCAAGATACACTTATTCCAATGTTCTATTCTGCCTCTCTGCATATTACAATCCCACACATGTGCATTCTGACCAAAGGACTTGCCATTAACTTGCTTTCTTTCCCATCTTCTTTTATGTGATTCTTCACCATCCTTATGCAGCCTTGTACAGTAGGCAAGCAAACAGATTGCATGAAAATTTTCAGGGAGATCATAAACCTTGTGATCAATGACATAATAGTTAATAGTTGTAACATATGATTCCAAAGTTATTAACCTCACCCTACGTTCTTCCAAAAACAGGTTGTTATAAACACCAGAGCAAGCATACATAGTCATATCAATGTATACAATTCCATGCTAGGAATGGTCAATTTGGGGGGATGCAATCCCCATATTTCACAGTTTTTGTTACAATTCTAGATAGCCAGAGGTTCACAAGAGTGTTTGTCTCCGATAGGTCAAAATCAACTTGGTTCTTTATTGCACTACTCTTTAAGGTCTCATCGACAATAGTAGGCGGTTGTTCATTCTTTATTGCACTACTCTTTAAGGTCTCATCGACCATAGTAGGCGGTTGTTCATGTTCTTCATATGGGTTCAGGTTCTCACATTGTACAAAAGGGACTTTCTCAATAAACCAAAGGAAATATTTAAAGGATTTCTTACCATTCACATAGGGCCTTAGACAATTTTCTATCCAAATTAGACAATTGATATTATGATCAAGAGTATGAGAGGAACAAAGTCTGATAATATGTGATTGTGTGAGGATTTGATTAGCCTAGATTGTCAATTTATAGCCAGTAGTCCAACAAATAGAAGTCAACACATTCAAGTTAAAATTAGCAAGAGATAGGTTGGAATAGTACAACCTGTGTGATCTCGATTTTCGTCGCCCCTTTCGGCTGTTCGAGAGATGAGAGGAAAGATCCTCCCATTTTTCATCCACATGGCTTCCTCCCATAAAGATCCACGCCATCCTCTGCCTCGCCATCAACCCTAGTCTCCACATCGAGCGCGGCTCCACCAGCAAGAACCCACGCCTCTTCTTTAGGTGCCTCCTTTGTAGGGAAAGGGGCTTGCCATCGTTCCATTCCTTGCCACCAGCGACGACCCTTGTCGAAAATTCTCCACCGTCGTTTGAAACGATTTGCACCAGATCGAAGTTCTAGGGTATTTTTCCCCAAATTGATTTCCAAGAATTGCCCTTTCCAACATAACAATGAATTTGTGGTAGGAGAAATTGGATGAATGTGCCGATTTGGGCTAGAAATTGAGATCTAGGGTTGGGGATTTGGTTTTGCCACTTTTCATGATTTCGGGGTTTTGTTTTCATTCTTCGGGAGCGTTTTCTTAACCTTTCTTTCCTTTTTTACCATATTGAAAGATTATGATATCAAAAGAACTAATCCTTCCAAAAACTCTACTCCGTATTGTTGTAGCTTTCATTCAGAAGCAGATATGTGACGGAAACCCGTGGAATATTTTCGGTTCACAACAGTCAAAGCATAGTGCTTTTGAACCGTCGTATGGACTCATTCTATGTAACTCTTCCCTAAATGGTCGAAGCTTTCATTCACAATGATAGGAGGGTTCCTACTTTTGATAATAGAGTTCCACTTAGGGAGAATTTTCAAGCAAATTAACCACACATTCATAACATTAATACATAAGAAAGATAACCCTACTACCACCAATCATTACCGCCCAATCAGCCTTTGTTCAACCATTTATAAAATTATTATGAAAATAATTACGGAGAGACTGAAGCAGATAATGCCCAAATTAATACACCCAATGCAAGGGGCCTTTGTTGCTCAACGGTCGATTCAGGATAATGTTCTGATTGCCCACGAAATTTTTCACTCCTTTAAAAGCAGAAAAGGCAAAGATGGTTAGGTAGTGATAAAACTAGACATGGAAAAAGCCTATGACAATTTAGACTGGGATTTCACCTTTGAAATATTTGAAATTTTCGGATTTGACAACAAATTTATAGGATGGATAAAACAATGTGTTCAAACAGTGTCGTTCTCACTCCTAGTTAACAATAGCCCTACTGAATTATTCCTTCCGGAAGGGGGATTGAGACAAGGAGACCCGCTATCTCCTTTCCTATTTACTAGAGTGTTAACCCGCCCGTTGGACGGGACAAAATTTATATCACATGTTTTTTTTAATTGTTCGGACTTTTAGATATCATAACATGTGATTAAGCATATTAATTAAAGTTTTTTATGAAATATTATAATTGATTGTATTAAAAAACAAAACATTAAAAAATATACATATATAAATTATTTTATCATTTAACCAGTGCATACTATTGTAAGATACATAAATTTCTTTTACGTTCTAATTTGATAGTCCAAGCATTAATTTTACTTTTTATACTTAAACTATTGCCAAAATTAGGTTTATTTTTAATTTTTTTAAATTTAGATTAATTTGATTCTCATGCATATAACATTTTGAATAATCGATATATGTATTAGATGTTTCATTTACTTTCTAAAAGAAATTATTGTTCACTGTGTTATTTTATTGTGAAATAAGGAAATTTGAAGCCCTTAAATAATGAATAGATAATTGTAAGTATTTATTTAATTTTATTCAAAAAAACGTTTATATATTTGTTGCAATTTAATATTGGTAGAAATTATTATAAGAAAATGGAGCATTTATTGAACATAGAGGGACAACTTTTATAGTTGTTAAGATTCTTGCCACTGACATACTGGCTAGGAAGCTACAAGAAACGAGCAATATTGAGAAAAACATTGTTGGCTTCCCACTTACCCGGGCCGGAACTAAAATCCCATTTCTTGCTTTCGTAGACGACATTATTATTTTCTCTAGAGCTAACCAAGCAGCATGTGCAAGAACAAAAAAGATTATTGAGGAATACTGTGCCATTTCAGGACAAAGAGTCAATTACCATCAATCGGCCTTCCAAACATCAAGGAATGTGGACAACCAACAAAAAAATAGAATTCAAAACACATTAGGGATAATGGCAATGATCAACCTTGAATCCTACCTTGGATGCCCAATCATCAATGGTTGAGTCAATCGAGATACCTTCAAAGACACAATTGGAAAATCTATGGCACAACTCACTAAATGGAGAGCTAATGCACTTTCACAAGAAGGAAGATCGGTCCTCATAAGATCCAATCTGTCTACGAAACCTAACTATCTAATGCAAAGCTTCATGCTCCCAAACCATATACATAAGGAATTGGACCAAATTAATAGAAACTTTTTCTTGGAACAAAGATATTCATCACAAACCTCTCATTGGCTGGGACAAAATTTGTAAACCAAAGACTTATGACTGGCTTGGAATTAGAAAAACTGAACATGTGAACAAAGCTCTGCAAATGAAACTCCTTTGGAGCTAGCGGAACCGGAGAACATTTGGGTCAAGCTCATGAATGAAAAACACCTTAAGGGTGCTTCAATTTTATCGTATAAAAACAGACTAACACATCATGGCAATGGACAAAACTGATGAGTTTACATGAAGATTTCAAAAAAGGCCTTATCTGGCAAGTAGGGGATGGTAGAACCATAAAATTCTGGACAAACAAATGGTTATTTCAGGATTCGTTGGACAAATTTGCACTACACATTGAAGCGGTAAATGAATCAACTTTAGTTGAAGAGTTTATAACTAATAATAGAACGTGGCGTCAAGATGTCCTACGTCGATTGCTTCCGACTGACATAGTTAACCAAATCATGATAGTTCCAATCCATGAGAATTGGATTAGAGATCGACTATACTGGGCCCCTAGTAAAAATGGATGGTTTTCGACGGCCTCTGCTATAGAAATAATAACGAGATTGAACCAACAAACACCTCATCCCAATAATTGGATATGGAAACTCGATACATATCCTAAAGTTAAGAACTTTCTATGGAAAATCACCTGCAATGGGCTTCCGACCAAAGCAAGGCTATTAGAAAAGTGCATAGCTACCCCTCCGGGATGCTTATTGTGTAACTATACCCGTGAAGATATAGGACACCTCTTTGTAGAATGTCCTCATACGAAAAATCTGATACACAAAATAAATACAAAAACATAAAGTATTATTAAAAACTATGACATAAGAAATAAGTCAACTAGTACCATTCTAAATGAATTATGCCAAGGCATGGGGAATTCTGAGTTTGCAGAATTGGCAGTGTGTTGGTGGTGTATCTGGCACCAGAGAAATAAATTAGTCTTTCAGCAAACTTCCAATGATTTTATTCAGAATCTTGAACAATACACAAAAAATAAATTGACCAATGGAAAAGATCAAAGACATGGGAAGAAGATGAAGAAAAAAATTCAACAACAACCCCAAAATGGACACAAGAGGAAGAAAAGAACGGAAAAATGGAAGAAACCCCCTCACAATCTCATCAAACTAAACTTCGATAGTTCCAAACTTAACTCCAAACCAAGCAACTTCGGTATTTGTAATACGAAATCATGAAGTACAAGTAATCGGAATAGGTACCAAGAAACAAGAATCTACCTCAATTTTAAAAGCGGAAGCTCTCGCACTTAAAGAAGGAATCAATGAAGCTAAGAGAATGAGAATTACAAAACTCGAAATTGAAGGAAATAATCTCATAGTCATAAACGTCATTAACAATGCCGGAAATTGTCCGTGGGAAATTGAAATGCTGATATCAGATATTATGGTCTCCCTCAAACAATTTAATATTGTCAAATTCCAATATGTGAGTAGGGCGTGCAATGTTGTGGTCGATAAAATCGCTAAGCTAGGTCACAACATCCCTACTTAACTCCTTATGGATAATTCAGAACTTTGGGTTCTCATCCGCAAGGATGCTCTAGGACGCCCTCCTTAGAGGGTCTCCTAAACCTTACCTTATAAAAAAAAAACTTCTTGTTGATCTTGCGAGCGCTAGCATGTTTTCTATGTCATATCCTACTATTACTATTTTGGACAACATTAATAATGCAATGCTATCCATGAATAAGATGAGCATACTTATTTGGAATGTTTGAATTTTCTTATTTCTATCAGGGAACTCATCCATCTTCATGCTCCTATGTAATTGACATTGTTGAACCTCGCATTAGTGTCCCGAGGGTTGATGAAATGTGTAGAAAAATTGGCTTTGGTGGTGTGCTTTCAGTGGATGCCAACAGATTTTCCAAGGGCCCATTTGGCTCTATTGGAAGACTAGTGAAGTTTTATAGTTTTCATATCTTTACATCATCGATCAACATAATATTGTAGATTATCCAGAGATGCAGGAGGGCAACCCTTAGTTCTTTCAACTATGCATGATGGTTTTTCCTCGATCTTGCCTAATAAGTGGAAGACTTCGCCTCATCTTGAAACATCTCTTTCCTCCATCGGAATAAAATCTCTTGGTCTTTGGGAATATTTTTCATCAGATACGTAAATTGTGGGCTCGGATGGAGGGAGCTCAAAGGAAACTCGCAACACATACCAAACAATACTTGTTTGTGTTAGAAGAAGACTCTCAAAAAAGAACTTGAGGAAGTGTTATATCATGATCCCCTTCTTTGGTCTCAAAAATCAAGAGTGTTATTCTTATTTGATGGTGACCAAAATACCCATTATTATCATCTGGTTACTATAATTTGAAGAAGGGTGAATAAAGCGCTAACTGCCTTGGATAGTTCGGCAAATTGGATTGTTGAGGGGAATGCTTTAAAGAGTTGCTACCTACTGAGTTTTCTTTGGAAAATTGTATATTGATGAAATTTTGGAGCTACCTATTAATATTATGCCGCTTCTTCTGAGGTGTATGTTCCTCCTCTTCTTCTTGACGCAAATTTTGAGTTATCTCTTCATTTCTTGTTGGCTGACGTCTAGGAAGCACATTTTTACTATGGACCCCTTTAAAGCTCTGTGTATGGACATATTTCCTACTATTTTTACAAAAGATTTGAAGTATTGTTGGACGAAAAGTAGCAATCACGGTACTTATAATTTTCAATGAAGGCATCTTGCCAAATAACTAATTAAGTAACACCCTCATGGTACTAATCTGGAAAGTGGAGACCTTTATTATAATGACACATTCTCACTACTTAGTAGCAACACTTTTTCTTTTTTTTCTTCTTAGTCTTTAAAATGGCCACCATCATGATTGTCAATTGACTCAAGCCAATACTTCCTATTCTTGTTCTGCCAGCAAAATCTAGTTTCATACCGGGGCGACAAATCATAGACAACGTCTAGTTGTGCAACAAATGCTAAATTCAATGGTAGCTTTAAAAGGGACTAAAAGGGGATGATGCCAAAACTTGATCTTGTGAAGGCATATAATCGTGTTCAGTAGGATTTCTTATGGATGATCTTAGTCCAAGCACAATTTCCGAATGCTCTCATTGACATGATCATGAAATGCCAATCTAGTTGGAATATAGAGATGCTTTAATTTGGAATGGTTCTTGGGCAAGTACTTCTAATCCATCATGAGGATTCCATCAAGGCAGCCCACTTTCTCCATATGTATGTATTTGTTTTATGTATGGAATATATATCCCGCATTACTCATAATGTGGTGAACTTAGAAATACCCATATCAGATTCTCAACGAACTTCGAATCATACCTGGGGGTCCCACTATTTGTGGACTCGACTAAAGATAAATAAAACTTTCTACTTGATAAAGTAAAGTCTTAGCTCACGGGAATGGTTGGCAAAGACTTTTTCGGCAGTTGGCCAGGTGACCCTATCTAGGTTGCTCGTTTATGTCATGCAATCCAGCTTAGTTTGGGATCTATATTCTTGATAAGTGAAAGACTCATTTACTAGCCAGTGTCCCCATCAATCCCCTAGGTATCAACATGAGCCCTCTTTGGATTTTTGGAAGAGGAAGGTTTGGATAGAGTCACGGTAATGGGTTGGTTTCTAACCATTCTAAGGAAACAATGGTTATAGGTGTGGGACAACTCACCAAAATTCCCACACCCTTCGGGAAAATCCTCAAACTAGATCCTATAAGTGTGTTCTTGATCATGCTCATCAGGCACAATATGATTGGTGTCCTCCACAGTAGACAAATCCACATTGATACACAATCTGGCATACCTTAATCTTTATTGTTTTTCATTTTAGGGATCCAATTTTATGATTTCCCCCATATTATTTCAATCCACGATGGTGCTAAGCACATCAAAAGTAAGGTATTCAGCAGGAAGTTGTGGAATTTTGACCCAAAGATCAACTTGAGTAATAGACGCATATGATTGGTATCAAAGTTGAACCTCCAAGGTCTAAGAATCAGCAGCTGACCAAACACATGATGGCGCCTATCCTACACCCAATTTTTTTCAATGGGGTGGCATGGTAAACCTAAACTCTACCCAACCATGGGATCTTTCATGCACATAGAACTCTCCAATGGGCTTCCAATCACTCCTCAGTTGAGTTCTTAGTTTTGTGGTTTCAATGGGATCTCAAATGACAAAAGCATAGAGAGAGGTTTCTTTAAGATGGCTAATATTTTCCTTGATTCCCAACAAATGTGCAAGGTAAGCTGCCTTTTCCATTTAAGCTTTCCCTTTTCTCTTTTCCTTCTTGTTCCTTGATGAAGCTCGAAATAAACCAACGCTAAAGACAAGAAATGAAATTGTATTTATTTGACGAGACAAACCCTTGCTTTTTATTTATGATTTCTAAGCGGGATTACAACAGCGAGATTATGCCCTAGATCTCCTTACACGGGATTCGAGGTCTCTGCCTAACAAAGCCCTGAGACCTCTTGATTACAGCGAAGTTACTACTTTACAAACTAATAGCGAGGCTTGTTCTTATTACAAATGAAGAGTTGGCGTCTATTAAGCGGGGTTGAACACTTGAGTGTTTACACAAAGATTGTAGTTTGCGAAGTGGCTTTGAGCGAGATCCTGCTTGAGACGAGATCTCTTTGGGTGACTTGAAGTCTTTTTGTAGAGCTTTCCTTGATTATAGTGTGTCTTTACGATGATTCAACACGTTGATCTTCAATCAAAAAGATAGTTCTTGAGTTCAAGATGTTTTTCGATCCCCTGCATCCTTCGAGATCTTCTCCTATTCATGATGTTTGAAGATCATGGTTTTTGCCAACCTCCGATGTGGGACGCCTGAGTTTCGGCATTTGATTGGTCAAGATATAAGCGGCGACCCATTGGCCGGGATTTTGGTGGCTTCTGAATGGTTAGGCGGGGCGAGAATGTCAGCTTTGAATATGCGAGGCTTGGACCTCGTGGCGGGGATGCTTAACCACACTTATTAGTGAGTTTCGTGAGGTTTCGACCTCTCTCCTGCGGTTTTGAGGTCTCGCGTGGGCAAGGACTTTGCTTTTTGGATGGGTATGGGAAAGATCGTTTGTTTGGGAAAAGACCTCGAAGGCCTCGCCGGTCTCTTTTACCTCGCGCCACGTGTCTATTGTTCATATGCTGCTATTTCGCGCACCATCACAACCCCATGGGCCCGTGGTCCTTGGCCCGGGGGCCGCGGGGCATACATGCGCGATGCATGGTTTGTTACACCTGGGTGGCTAGGTCTTAGTTCGAGGATCCCTCTTTGCGAGGCTCGGGGTTGTGTGCGTGACGAGGCTCGAGGACCCTTCTAACGGGGCCAGGTACTTGGTAATTTTTCCTGGTAGCCTTTTTTATCACGCATTTGCTGGGCTTTGGGCCTTCTCCCCTTTCGTCCATTAATGGGCCCTTGAGAGATTTAGGCCCATTAAGGTGCTAAAGCGGGGAGAGGCCCAAGATCATCTTTATAAATGCCCAACGCGTCTCTTTCTCTTCTTCTTGTTTCGTCTTCTTCTTCAAGCAAAAACCCCTCTCTCTTTCGTCCTTTCGGTTTCCAGCAACCAGGCGAAGCGTCTCCACCGGCTTATTGCCTGCAAACGTCTCTTTTACACCGATGCACTCAAACGCTTTGGTGTCCTAGCCGACAGTTGAGTTCATCGCCCCCTCTTTTCTTTTGAATTTCGAATTTTCTTGGGAAGCCCAACCGTCTCGCCGTTTCAGAGATGGGACATTTGCTTTTCGATCCTCTAAGACCTGCTTCTGGGTCTGCAATTCCGTTTGTCCTTTCATATTCCCCCTAAGTTGTCCCATCTTGTTAGAGAAACCCTAGGTTCACGCTTCCCTTGTGTAATCACCTCGCTTCTATCTTCTTTTAGTCTTTTCGATTTCTCAATATTCTTCTTCTTTTCCAAGTGCTCGCCTCTCGTGGCCTGAACTTCGCTTTTCATGCCTAGAGGAGTCTCTCCGAGCCGTCCACCAGGCTTCGCATTCAAGCTCCGGGAGAAGTTTTACGAGGAATCTTCTGAGATCGAAGGGACCGTCGAATCCAACGACTCTCAAAACCCGAGGTGCCATTTGCTTGTGTTTAGTGACCCATCACCCAACGCTTCTGATACTTCCATCACCTCGCACTTTTCTCGACTACACACCTCCTCTGGGGTTGAGATGGCCTCGTCTTCAATCTTAGATGAAGAACTTGTCGGCTCTGAGGTACGGTCGTTTGATTCTAACGAGCAACCCAACTTATTTCTGTGGTATATTACCTATAGCTTGTCGGCCATACCTCCAGTCATCGAGGAGTGGATCCCGATGACTCTGAACCCCGTGGTCGGAAACTTTCTACATGAGGGAGCCCCGACCGAGCGGCCCTTGTGAAAATTGCAAAGGATTTTCGTTGGCCCGAGGGACTCGAGTTGGCGCTTCCCGAGGGGGACGGTTGTTCATTGGCGTTGTACGACCAATGCGCGGTTGTTCACTTGCACAGCCTTCAGGACGCTTCCGGCTGCCGCTCGCTCGGCACATAGCCGATTTTTAATGGTTAATAAATGTCTGCCCCGCGCAATTGTTCCCCAATGCGTGGAGGCACTTGTGCACATACACCATCCGTAGCTACGAGCCCGGGGAAGGGCCCGACGTGGACGTCATGACGAGCTTGTTTCTAGGGAGACGTGAGCAGAAATCATGCCTTGTCAACCTAAGTTTGCTCGGACTCAAGATCACCACCACCCCGTCGAACGTCGGCCAGTGGAAGGATAAGTGGTTCTTGGTTCGGGACCACACTAGGAGGTATCTCAATTTCCCTTCGGCACCGGACAACTTTCGACGCCCCAAGGGGTTGCTAGATGTCACCAAGCTCAAGACTCGGTTCGCGATGCCGCGCCAGGCGCCCTACTCGGAATACTTGGCGCGGGATCGGCTCAAACGGGCGGGTCTGAGTCTCACCTTCCCGAACCACGAGGGCGTAGGGGGTACTTATTGCCTTATGCTTTCTTGCTCTTTCTCGTTTTTTATTTTGTTGAGTGTTAAATTTGGACCAGGTGCGGTGATCCCGAGCCTTGCTTGTATCACGCGTTCTGATCTTTGATTGTTTGCAAGGATCACGAGCCTCACTCGGATCACGCATTCTGATCTTTGATTATTTGTGATGATCACGAGCCTCGCTCGGATCACACATTTTGATCTTCGATTGTTTGTGAGGATCACGAGCCTCGCTCGGATCATGCATTCTGATCTTCGATTGTTTGCGAGGATCACGAGCCTCGCTCGGATCACGCATTTTGATCTTCGTTTGTTTGCGAGGATCACGTGCTTCGCTCAGATCACACATTCTGATCTTCGTTGTTCGGCACCTCCTTTTCCTTTTCTTTTTATTAACTCACTTTTTCCTTTTTAGTGACTCTCATGGAAGATTTGGCCCGAAGGGCGAAAGGGGAGAAACCTGCGGACCCACCGCGCAAACCTCTGGGGCCCGAAGGCCACGGCGCCTGCGAAGGCCGCAGGATAGAGAATTGTTGAGGGGGGCCATCCTAAAGGAGACGCTACCAGAGCGTCCTCCCAGGCCCCCCGCGATCCGGGGATGGGGCTGGCTCTAATAGGAAGGAGGCGGAGGTGTCGCCTCGCAGGGAAAAAAATGGAAGAAACACAAAGGGGAAAGCCAACGCAGTTCCTCGGAGAGGGAGATTGTTCAAAGTTCCAGCCTCGAGGGGCGGGTACTTGCCATTTCTGGCCCGCCGGCCACGAAGTTCCAATGTCTCGGGCCGTCCCGGGGCGCGCTCAAAAACTGGAACAGGGACGATTGGAAGGAGGAGATTGCGTGGGCGAACAATCTCTCCGAGGATGCCCTGACCGACGAGGCCCTTCGTTACTCGGCGATGGTATGTTTTGTTTTTCTTTGCAAGCCTCGCTTGAAAGTTTCTTGTTCTACCTAACGTATTTTTGATTTTTCAGCACAATTTCTTCGAGAATTACAACTGCAGCCGCATCGCCCTTCTCCACAAGAAAATGGACAGGATGGAGGAGAGGCTCAAGGCGAGCATGGAGGAAAATGCCAAGAATGAAAATGCCCTTGCGGATGCTGAGAAGCGGTTCGGGCTGCCGAGGTCGCAGCGAAGGACGAGGCCAGGGAGGCGGCGAAGGCGAAGGAGGAGGATAGGGAGGCTGCAAAGGCGAAGGCCTTGGTTGAGGATCTGCAGGCCTCGGTTCAGGATTTGCGGACTAAACTTTCCGAGGAGCACAAGTTCTACAAGGAGAAATAATCGGAGCTCCAGAAGGTGGAAGAGGAGAACAACAGCCTTCACAATCGTATCAAGGAGCTCAACGAGGAGGTGGAGGCTGCGGGGCCCAAATATGTCGAGTCGGCCGCGTACATGGAAGAGTTGCTGAGCAGAATTGACGGGATGTACCGGCAGACCATTCGCGTAGGGGTGAAATAGGCGGTCGCGAAATATCAATACATCGACCCTCGCATCGTCTTTTTCATCCCCAAATATGAGCTGACTATGGAGGAGACCGAGGAGGACCCCGAGAGGGAATGTGAATTTTTCCTCGATAACGAAGGCATGGTTGTACCGAGCAAGAATGAAGTTCCTGCCGCAGACCTCTCGGTACAGGAAGATTTGAACCCTGCCCTCGGCGATCCTAACCCCGTCCAGGTCAATCCTACCTCCGAGCTCGAAGTTGTCGTTGCCTCACCCCTCTGCCAGCTCCCCATGGGCCCTCCTGTCGACAAGCCGAATGAATGAAGGGTGCTTTTGTAATTTTCTCTCTTTTTTGTGTTTGGAACATATGGTAGCCCTGCTAGGGCTTGTAATATAACTTCTTTGACCCTTGCGGCCTTGTTTCATGCATTTTTCTCTTTATCTTAGTGTAAGGTTTATATTACGTTTTGTTTTGAGGGTTCCAAAGGCCCGTTCCATCCCGATCCAACCCCATGGCCTAAGTGCTGCAAAGTTTGCAGGCTGCTCGAGCCATATCGGGTCATTTTTGCTTTGTTTGACTATGCGGTGCTCGCGCTCCTGTCTCAGACAGCGCATATCACACTTAGATTGTGTGCGGCGATCACGAGCCTCGCTCGGACCGCGCATGGCACACTTAGATTATATGTAGAATTCACGAGCCTCGCTCGGATCGCGCATATCCCACAGGTTATATACAGCGATGACGAGCCTCGCTCGGACCGCACATGCCACACAGATTATATGCAGTGATCCCGAGCCTTGCTCGGATCACGCATATCACACAGGTTATCTGTAGCGATTCCGAGCCTCGCTCGGACCGCGCATGCCACACGTAGATTATATGCAACGATCACGAGCCTCGCTCGGACTACGCATATCACACTTAGATTATCTCTAACCCCAAGCGGGAAGCTTGGAAGGATAGGTTGTGGCGATCACTCGGGATTGTTCCTAGTGATCGCGATCACGCTGGATTATTTCCAACCCCAAGCGGGAAGCTTGGGGAGGATGGATTGTTGCGATTACTAGGGATTGCTCCCAGTGATCGCGATCTCGCAACATTATTTCCAACCCCAAGTGGGAAGCTTGAGGAGGAGGGATTGTTGCGATCACTCGGGATTGCTCCCAGTGATCACGATCTCGCCAGATTATTTCCAACCCCAAGCGGGAAGCTTGGGGAGGAGGGATTGTTGCGATCACTCGGGATTGCTCCCAGTGATCGCGATCTCGCTGGATTATTTCCAACCCCAAGCGGGAAGCTTGGGGAGGAGGGATTGTTGTGATCACTCGGGATTGCTCCCAGTGATCGCGATCTCGCTGGATTATTGCCAACCCCAAGCGGGAAGCTTGGGGAGGAGGGATTGTTGCGATCACTCAGGATTGCTACCAGTGATCGCGATCTCACCAGATTATTTCCAACCCCAAGCGGGAAGCTTGGGGAGGAGGGATTGTTGCAATCACTCGGGATTGCTCCTAGTGATCGCAATCTCTTTGGATTATTTCCAACCATATGCGGGAAGCTAGGGGAGGAGGGATTGTTGCGATCACTCGGGATTGCAACTAGTGATCGCGATCTCGCTAAACTATTGCCAAAACGAGACAACATTGCAACATAATTTGTCACCCTTTATTCGCAAAACTTGGCGACAACGAAAATTTAGAAATATTACATGTAATACCTTTTGAGTCGAGCGACATTCCAAGTTTTACTTAGAGTGCGCCCTTCGCTATCTTTTAGCTTAAAGGCTCCAAGTGCAACCTCTTCTCTAAGGAGATATGGTCCTTCCCAGTTTGGATCTAACTTCCCCCCATCGACATGTCTTAAAATGAGATTTCCCTGGAGTAAAACCTGGGGTTTGACCTTCTTGTCATGATACACCGCAACTCGTCGCTTGTACTCCTTGGATCGCAAAGCCGCGATTTTGGGAAGCTCGCGCCTGAACTGTAACTCTACCTTGAGAGTGGTCTCGTTTTCTTTTTCATCGAAGTTGAAAATCCTTACCGAAGGGACCAGGGTTTCGACTAGGACCAACGCATCCACCCCGTAGGTTAATGCGAAGGGGGTTTCCCCCGTGGCACGTCGCGGGTCATTCGATATGTCCACGTGACGAGTGGAAGGAGCTCCGCCCAACAACCTTGGGCGGTGCCCAACTGTCTTTTCAGGTCGGACAGGATCTTGGCGTTGACATTCTCGACCTGGCCGTTTGACTGAGGGTGGGCTACTGAGGAAAATTTGAGGGCTATGCCCAACTCGGAGCAGAACGTTCGGGTCTCCTTGCAGTCGAATTGGGGACCGTGGTCAGTTACCATGGTTATGGGCACCCCGAACCGACACACGAGGTTTTTCCAGAGGAAGGAACAGACCTTCGCCCCTGTGATCTTCGCCATTGCTTCTGCCTCAACCCACTTTGTGAAGTAGTCGATGATGATCAGGATAAACTGCACCTGCCCCGCGACATTGGGGAAGGGTCCAAGAATATCCATTCCCCACATCGCAAAAGGACAGGGGGCGTGAATCGAGCGCAAAGGTGTGGTCGGGGCATGTTTGACGTTGGCCTGCCTCTGTCACCCGTCGCAGCTCTGGACGTAAGTCCTCACGTCCTGCCTGATTGTTGGCCAAAAATGCCCCAAGTGGACAATTTTGTGTGACAAGGCGCGCCAACCGGGATGATCGCCGCATACCCCTTCGTGTGCTTTGAATAGAATGTGATCTTTGACCTCGCTTGGCACACACAGTGAATTGGGCTCTGTGAAGCCTCGACGATAGAGTCGCCCCCCAACAACGCAGTAACGAGTTGCCTGCATTTGGAGCTTTCTGGCCTCCGCGGGGTCCTCGGGAAGGATCTCGCTTTCCACATATCGCGCGATGGGAGTCATCCAGTCTTCGACTCTTATGGAGAAAACTCTGCTGGCAACTCTTCGTGAGAGCTTCCTCTCCATCATCACGCGGTTTCCTGCTTCCAAGGGGAGAGCCGATCCCAACCTAGCGAGGCTATCGGCTTTAGTGTTAGCGGTGCGCGGTATGGATTCCACCGCGAATGTTTCCAAGCAGGATACCAAGGCCTTAACCTTCTCTCGGTACGCGGGTAGGAACCCCGTCTTGGCCTCATACTGCCCATTCAACTACCGGGCTACTAACTCGGAGTCGGTGTACACCCTGATTTTGCGAGCTCCGCTGAGCAGCGCCATCTCTATCCCCGACGATCATGGCTTCATACTCGGCCTCGTTATTGGTGGCATCGAATGCTAAGTTAAGGGCATACTCTGTCTCGATTGAGGGACTGGTAAGAAATACACCAGCCCCGCCCCCGGCGTCGCATCGTGAGCCATCAACGAAGACCTTCCATTCCTCCGCACTTTCATCAATTTCGGGGAAGGTTACCTCGACCATGAAGTCGGCGAGGGCCTGCCCCTTCATCGCGGTTCTTGGCAGGTAGTTGATGTCGAACTCGGAGAGCTCAACCGCCCACTTGGTCATCCGCTCGAAAAGGGCGGGCTGGTGGAGGATTTGCCGGAGGGGGAGATCAGAGAGGACCTGAATTGGATGGGCGTGGAAGTATGGACGCAAACGCCTCGCGGCTGTTACCATGGCCAAGGCCATTTTCTCTGCCGGGGAATATCGCTGCTCCGCAGGCTGATGAAATAGACGGGGTGCATCGCCTTTCTTGTTAACACCGGGATGACCGTTTTTGGACTCACCGCCATGTAAAGTTGCGAATCTTCGCCCACCTTCAGAGGGGACAACGTGGGGAGCTTTGACAGAAACGCCTTTAGCCCAGAGAAAGGGAGCTCCAACTCCTCGTCCCAAACAAATTTGTCATTTTTCTTTAGGGTTGCGAAGAAGGGCAGCGACCTGTCCGCCAAACGAGAGCAGAACCTCCCGAGGTAGTTCACGGCGTCGTTAAGTCGTTGTACCTCGGTCTTGGACCGGGGTGACCTCATCGAGAGAATTGACTCGATCTTGGCGGGGTTCACATCTATTTCCCGCGCGTTGGTCATGAACCCTAGGAATTTTCCTGAAGACACGTCGAACACACATTTTTCAAGATTGAGGCTGAGCCTGTTCAACATAGGCCGACACATTTCGGCCCAGATGATTTTTGAAGATTCGGTCCACAAGCCATTGGAAGGTGGAACCCGCGTTCTTTAAACCAAAAGGCATGACCTTGTAGCAATAGGCCCCTCGTTGGGTGATGAAGGCTATTTCCTCCTCATATCTGTAATATCCGCTAAATTCTAAATATAATGAAATGGGTATTTATTCCCATAAAATTTTTCTCTCTAAAATAGAGAATTTAATAATCTTTATAATTTCATATTATATTATAAAAGGTTATAAAAATTTACTACAATAGCAAGTAAGAATTTAATTAAATATATTAAGAAAATCTGATATGCATTTAAATATCTTTCTCTTAAAGAGATAGTTTAAATATTGTTATAATTTTCTTAACGAATTATAAAAATATTATAAAGGATTATTAAAGTGACAAATAAAATTTAAAACAAATATAAATCATATTAGTTTCGAATTTATAATTAATGTAATAATTACAAGGAGACAAAAATATGAAATAAGGCAAAATAAAAAGGGTCAAGAGCCGGGACTCGAACCCAAGACCTCTTGCACCTTTCCAATGCTCACACACACTCTCATCCACTAGGCTATTACAATTTATCTACCTATTAAGAAATATTTTTAATTTTAAACTCTTCTTTCTTCTTCTTCCCCAAATTGAACATCAGACATGCCAATTCTGATTGACGTACATCCATTTAACACTCTTTTCTTCCTCCCAATTACCATTTTTGCTTCAAAGACTCACCAAAAAATCCATCATCCCATGTCATCAAGCAACTAGCACACTCCCCACCTATCCCCATCAAGTTCCTTCTCCACCATTGGTTCATTCATGGAGTGGAGGATCCATGGGAGCTCCTATTTTGCCTATTTAAAGGGATGAAAACTTCATTGTAAACTCACACTTTCTTTTACTCTTCTTCCTCTTGCAAATCTCACATCTTTCAAGCCAAAATTCAGCCAAAGAAGCCCTTAATTAGTTGCTGATTTTTTTTCAAATTTGGCACCCTAACCTCACCGGACCACCATTGGAGCGCCGACAACCACAACCACTCGGCCGCGCCACCGCCGGCCACCAGGAACCCCGCCCCCGCACTGGTGGCTCACCTGCAGCCATCGTCGTTCCGTCTGATTGTCTCCCTGGTTCTTACGTGAAAACAAAAGAAGAAGGAGGAGGAGGATAGTGGGCCTATCCTAATTTAGGGTAAATTCCAATTAAACTTGGGCTGATCAGATTTTATTTATTATTATTATTATTATTATTATTATTATTATTATTATTATTATTATTATTATTATTATTATTATTATTATTATTATTATTATTATTATTATTATTTACTAGTGAATAAATGGATTTATTAATATACATGTGATTTTAATGAAAGGAAATAAAATATGGCAAAACATGTTATAATTTTAAATAAATTATAAGACTATTATATGTGTCTTCTAAGCATAAAAAGTATGATTATTAACTTTGCTACCTTACTTAGATTTTAATTATATTGAATAAAAGAGAATAGCACTAGATGAAGGAATTTATTAATTTAAGACTTTATTAATAGAAAAATACTTGCATGCCTTTCAAAATCATATTATAAACTTGGAAATAATATGGATAAGATATTTTTATCATAAGATAATTTTATATGATTAAGTTGAAGACTAAAAAGATATATTATATAATTTGTATGTGTTTTTTTATAAAGGAACACATTATAATAAGAGTGAGATCTAAGTAGTTAGACAAGATAAATCAAAGTTATTAGTTTCCTTGTACATAAATAAATATCATGCATGTTATTTTTAATAATAGATCCTATGACATGAGTTCTTAAATAAAAAAATGAGCTTAGCATCTCTACATATACATAGATAATAAGATATATCTTTAAGTATACTAGAGTAAAAGATATATTAATGTAAAGACCTAAGTTGTTAGGTGAGATATAATAAAAATATTATTAATACTCACTTATATAAAATAATGACTTGCATGTTCATATTATATAAAATAATATTCTAAGACATGGGGAAATCATTTAAATAGATAATAGAATTTTATTATTATTTCTCATACATGAAAAATATGCTATATTAAGTAATTGGAATTTTTCCACATAAGGAAAGTACTAGAAAAAGGACAAAATATAATATGAATATCTTTATAAAAATATTACATGTCTTCTTATAATAAGCATGATAAGAGGATAAAATAATAAAGATATATTCTAGTGTTTAAAAAGATATTATATGTTTAAGTTGGCTAAAAAGATAATAATAAGGAAAGATAAAAGATATTTTTATGACAAGGGCATCTTAGACTTTCCACATCCTTAGAAGAGTTTATATAAACAATATTTCATATAAATATGGAAACTATATCTTAAATGAATTTTATAAACATATTCCCTTGCTTAGTTATAATAAAAGAATAATAAGTTAAGCAAAAAGGAATATTTTAATAATTTAAATAAAGTTATGACTTGATCTTCAAAAGAAAATAGTAATTAAATTAAAATAAAGATTTTATAAAGAATACAAGGATATTACAAATATGAAATAATAATAAGAAATATTATTATTTTATTCACCTTATAATAATTTAGTAATTAATTCTCTTACAATAAGGATATAAGAGATTTTCAAAACTTTAAAAGAATTTAAATAAATTCTTATTAAATTTTCTTTCGTGTCGTTAGGTCGAGATTTCGTTCCGTTTAAAGACAACGTTTCCGTTCACTCGTTAGCACACAATCATACAAGTTAAGGCAAGTGGAATTTCTCCTTGAAGCCTCGTTAATTCATTTCGTGAAATTTCTCGATGTTGGGAACAACTTGTTTGCTCCGACCCGACCTCAGTTGTGCTATGTTCAAGAGCAAAATGATGAACCATTTCTTCTCCGAGGCAATGAAGGATGAAAAAACTTGATGAACTCTTCTCCCCTAAAGTCCACGGACTTAGCGTGCTAGAACGAGCCAAGAAATTTAACCATTTTTTACAATACGCTGAGGAGGAGATCACTACCGAGCAATAATAAATCAAGCGCTTCCACCGTTGGATGAGCGACACCATCAAACCTTGGATGGTGAATCGCCATTTCAAAACTTTAGATGAATATGTTGATGCTGCCTATAGGATGGAAACGACGCTAAAGGAGCCTGAGCGCAGAAGGAATGGTGGAGGTAAGCCTCACCACTCCAACCAAAGTGGGTTTAAGTGGCCAGCATCTCCACAAGGTTCAGGATGGTCAAAGAAGAGCAAGACTGGGTCTGAGCCAACTAAGTCTAAGTCATCCCAGGGCTCGGAATCCAAGAAGATCTTTATAATTTGTCGCAATTACGGAGAGCCAAGGCACATCAATCGTGATTGCTCGAAAGACTGCAAGACGTGTTACAATTGTGGAAAGATGGGACATCTCCGTACCTATTGCAAACAAAAGGGGAGCGATGGAGGCCAATTCCCTTCAAACTCAGCTTCTCAAAACCACCAAGCTTCAAATAGGGTGGCAGGATCAGCTTCGGTGCAGTCTACAAGTCAGAATAAAGGAAAACGGCCGATGACGTCCAAAAGTCAAGGTCAACACATTTACGAGATGCACCGAAATGGCAAACCTTTTACATCAGATGTTCTAGAGGAATAGTTGGGTCTAGGGGTGGGCACGGTCGGTTAACCGGAGTTTCGGTTAATCGGACATCGGTTAACCGGAACTTCGGTTAGTAAATTTCAATAACCATAACCGTACCGTTCGTTATCGGTTAACCGTTAACGATTAACCGTAAAACTCGGTACGGTTTATCGGTTAACCGATTTGTTTTAATTTTTTTTTAATAAAAAATCAGCCAAAACTCCTCACGGTGGCACATTTTTTTATACTACATAGAGGTAAAAAGCGAACAAGTGTATTACAACTATTAGAAAGAAGAAAGTGCAACTGGCAACTTCTTAAAAACATCATTAGAGCCAAATGGCTGTTACAATTTCAACTATGAATAATATACGCATAGCTTGTAGGTGCGAAGTGTAGATAGCTCCAAGAACATGTACATTTTTTAAACTTAAAAAAGGACTAAATGAGGCAAGATGTATTGTTAATTAAGAGAGGCTTGAGTCAAAAATTAACCTCAAAAGTAACATATTACTAGTTACATTGACGGTAGCGTTTATCGTTCTTATATATTCAAATTTCAAGTTATACAATTCAGTGGCATTGGTGGTCTCCATTTTTACATTGGGGGGTCTTTTATATAATTGCAATACAACAACAGTAACAAAGTTGGTGGGTCAAAATAAAAAAAGTTTTGACACAATAAGCCAAAATAAAACCCATAACAGAATGTCTAGCTTCCCCCTTATTGAAAATAAATTAAAAATAAAACAAAAATTATAATAGATAGTATATAGTTTATTAGTTGTTAAAATATATTTATTTTTAAGTAAAACTTATTAGATATATAATTCCCTTTTTAAAAACATATAATATATATTAAAAATATTATCGGTTCATCGGTTAACCGACCGCGAAAATATTAATAACCGTATCCGAACCGTTGAACCGTTAAAAGTATCGGTTGGTTAACCGTAACCGATAAAAAAATAATTTCGGTTCGGTTAACCGTAAAAAGTGACCGGTTTGTCGGTTTTTCGGTTCGGTTTTTCGGTTATGGTTTTTTATGCCCAGCCCTAGTTGGGTCCTCCGCGGAGAAGGGGCGAGTGCACCCTAGCTAAGTGCCTGGAACTTAGTTCCTGTTAGTGGACTCGGGCCCATTCATGGCCCCCCACACTGTTAAAAATCATTAACATAAGTGAAAGTTTTCATCACGATACAAAATAAGTGCCAAAGCACAATTAAAAGAAACCAAAACCGGGTCAGAGTAGTACAACATGGAAAGACCGCCCGGCTCCTGGTTCTTGAAAGGATCGTCTTTCCAATTTGAATGCTTATTCGGGCATGTCTAAGGTGGGTGGGTACTTAAGCGCCTTCGGGCCACCTCACCTATCTGGAGCACTGAATAAGATGAGGTTGGTTGAGGTCCGACATGGGCGCGGTAGGATTTCAAAACTTGTATGAATTAATAAGGTTACCAACATACTTTCTACTCTAAGAAGTCTACAATCTCGTAGTTCTTCTCTCGATTAACGAGTTATCTCATCTCGAGATATACTCCTTTCCATTTCGATAAGCCCCACATAAAGTTCTACATCTAAAAACACATCCCGATAATATCTCTTGAATATTTTAAATTACCACAATACCCTTGAGAATTTCCATTCTCGCTTGCTTAGTCTCCTTAGACTAATCCCGCTTTCCCACATTTTTGTCTGGCATTTCTCGCCCTTCGCGACTTATGTCAGACTCCAGGAAGTTTCCACCAAAGTTTGAAGACAAAGGCTAGAAGATTCGAGAAGCATTATTACAAGGATAGAAGGACAAGGCAAGACGACGTTGAAGGAAGGAAGGAATTTTCAAAGAGCAAAGCATTCAGAAGATAGTGCACCAGCTCTTCAATTTTAACCAAGCAAATTATCATCATATCATTTGTCTTGGAGAAACATACATGTATTTTTAAATACATCTTTTCAACCCTTTTTAAATATGGGCTTCATTTTCCGTTGTTACATCATTTGTAAAACGACTCTCGATGTAATGAACGAAAGTTCTTATCAATGAATAAAATTCCGCATTTCTTAAATTTCTTCTTTATTTATATTCTCAATAAATTATTTAAAGCCTTGGGTGACTTTGGACGGTAAAATCCGAGGTCACTGGCGGTAATACCCAGTGCTGCGAAATAGGGGTATTACAATCTCGTTGGGTCATTAAGACCTGGTTGTAACCGGAGTATGCATCGAGGAAGCATAGCACCCCGTGACCTGCCGTGGAATCGACCAACTCGTCGATCGATGGCAGGGGGTAACTATTCTTGGGGCAAGTCTTGTTCAAATCTTTGAAATCTACGCACATGCGCCACTTCCCGCTAGCCTTCTTTACTAGCACGACGTTAGACAGCCATCTGGGGTACTGTTGAAGGGCGTTTTTAACTCGACAATAAATAAATTTGTAGTCAAGACCCGCTGAGTATAGGGAGGTCAGGATCGTCCACGGGAAGCAATGTTGTTTGTTTACCGAACTATGAAAACAAGAAAACAAAGCAAAATAAAGCAAAACAACTACGACAGACCTCGGTACCGACCTTGTCAAGGTCGGTAACGATGCTAGGTTTCTACTAAAATAGAGCAAACATGACAATTCAACTGCAGGCTTGGTACCAACCTGTGTACCTCGGTAACGAGTCTGCTCGAAGGTAAAAACGAAGGAAATTTAAATGATAAAAACAACTAGGAAAAGGGTTACCACGACATAATCGTGCATATAAACGAATGTGAAGGATAATTATCATGCCTTGAAGAAAAATCTATCAACTTTCGTTGACCTAAACAAGCAAATCAATCAATTTTCATAAATCAACTCACTTCTCTACTTAGTTTGAATCAAAAGCTCGAAACTTTCGTTATCGAACAATATCAACATTCAAGATTACAACTTTCTCTTTCGATTAAGCGATAAACTCAAATTACTTCGACTCTCGTCTAAGTATAAGCACTAACAAGTAGATAAAAGGATAGAGGGCATTCAAAACATCAACACACACATTCAACCATGCATAACTATGTCGGGTTTCAACCCTGATCCTAGAAAAGTAACTACTCACTCATAATTGAAACTAAACAAACAACTATATAAAACCTTGAATTAAACTTACTTGAAATTAAAGAAATCTTGTCTTACAATCAATCCACGTTCAAACTTTAAGAGAAACGAAGAACAAGAACAAGGAATCGAACTCTCTCTCTCGATCGAGCTCTCTCGAGCGACTCACTCTCAAAAACGTGAACTGCAAACTCTAACTAACGAATCCCCCCTAAACTAGGCTAGAACAAGGGTATTTATACTAGAGGAAACTATATAATAAAGATCTAAAAGATAAAAACTCTCTAAACTAAAAAGATTACAAGATAAAAGATATAATTTCCGAAAGTCGACGCCTCTCTACCGACACAGGCCACTTCGGTAACCACCTGCACAGGGTCGGTAGACACTTGCTGAATTCCCTAATAAAATCTTGTTGTACAGCTCGGTACCGACCCTCACAGGTCGGTAACGAGCTCTCTGTTTTTGCCTTTTTGTACACTTTTCATAGCTTCTCTTGGACTTTTCCAGGATCTTTTAAGACATACTCCCTCTTCTCTTCTTTTATGCACTCCACCCTCGACCACTTGTCTTCAACTTTGCTTGAAATTGCTCCTTTCCACACTTCAAAAACCTACAAAATGACACAAAATAGAGTAGTTTCCATACTTTTCAGAAAATATGCAAACTTATCCAAAAAACACACAAAACTAACTCTAAAACTCACTAAAACAAAGCTAAATAACCTAAGAAAAGTGCTCAAAACTACACTAAAAACACGAACATCAAGTATTGATCCTCGCGGATGAATCCCGCTGCCAGCAACTTCCCTACCTCGGTGTTCGCGGCGCTACCCTTTCCTCATTCATCTTCCTTCGTCGCTGCACCATAGGACGGATGGTGATGTCGACGTTTAAAGAATACTGGGCCACAGTCTGCGGGACTCCGTGGAGATCTTTAACGGTCTAAGCGAACACGTCGCGGGAGCCAACGAGCAGGGATTCCAATTGTAATGCTAACTTCCTGGAAAGACATTTGCCCAAGAAGAGCGTTTCCGCCTCGTTGTCAAAGGGAGTGGCGACCCTTCTTCCATTTTCCAAAGTTGAGATGGTGAAGTCCCGAACCTCGAGATCAACATCCCCAACAACATCCACCATGAACACTGGACACTTCTATTTTGCGGAGGTCGCGTAGCAAACACGACCCTCCTCTTGGTTGCCTTTGACGTCACCGACTCCTCCGTCGACTACGAATTTCATCTTTAGGTGGTAGATGGACACCAGAGCTTGGAACTTCATCAGGGAGACCCTCCCGATGATTGCGTTGTACACCGAGGGCAACTGCACCACGATGAACTCTACCATTTTGGTCCGTCTCGTCAAACCTATTCCCAATGTCATCCAGGGGTTGATGAGACCTGCCACATCGACCTCGTCTCTCGAGAAGGATGATAGCTTTTCGACGTAGGGCTTCAAGGATGTTGTCGAGATCCCCCACTGTTCGAAGACATCATAGTACATGATGTCCACGGAAGACCCCCGCTGCGCGATGCTAAACTCCGAAGGTTCATGGTGGCTTGCCCTCGCGTACCTTTTTCGTTCTGACTGACTTGAGCCTTCCAACGAGCCCCCCCCCCCCCCCCCCCCCCGAGATTGTGTGGATGTATCCATCGGGCGTCGTGGTGTGCCCGGAGCGCGCCTGCTTCGCGGGAGCCTGCTGTTCGATGTTGTTGGCCCTTGCTTGGCTTTGGCCCTGCGGCATATTGTTCGCCCCTGATGAAAGGTTACCCTTTGGTTTGTATAAGGGGCCGCCCTTTTCTTTGTAACCTCGTTGCTTCCCTTCGAAGCAGCTCCAACCTCCACCGTCGTTGTTTCTCCTCGTGTTGTTGTTGTTGTTCACGGGCTTTTGAGTTTGCGTTACATACGCGTCCTTGGTGGCGGGCACCCCCAACTTTGCCTTCCCCTTAGCCTTAGCCGTGATTTCCTTGTCACTCCTCGGTCGAGAGCTCTGGTTGGCCGCGTCCTCGGCGTACACCTGAACGGTGATCCGGGAACACAGGCTGTCGTACGTCTCTGGGCACTTCAGGAAAATGTGATTCTTGAAAGCCCCGTGACACAAGTTGCCCAGGAGAGTGTCGCGCGTCGATGCCTCGTCAATGTGCGCAATCTCCGCAATTGCGACTGTGAACCTCGTAAAAAAGGAACCTAACGCCGCGTCCTCCCCTTGCTCGATCCCATGCAGATCGCGTATATTCATCTTGCGCTTTCTTGAGCCGCTAAAGTGTGTGACGAAGGCATCGCACAACTGGGAAAACGAGGAGACAGACCCGATCTTAAGGCTTGTGAACCAGGTCATTGTGGCCTTCTCCAAGGTAGTTGGGAAGACGCGACAGAAAATCGCGTCGTTGTATGAATTGACATTCATCTGGAGCGCGAAGTGCTTTATGTGTTCCTCGGGGTCTGCGATCCCGTCATAGGACCCCATCTGCGGCCTATGGAAGCTCTTGGGCATCGGCATGCCTTGGATCTCGTCTATGAAAGGCGAAAAACCGCCACCCTCAACGGGACGGCATTGTGAGTGTGCCCTCAAGGCAGGCATCACACTCCCCGTGGTTTCGAACATCTCCTGACGCTGCGATCGGGAACGTCGTGAACGAGACCTCGAGATTTGCATAGGATAGGATCCTAGGGTGGCCTTTCCGTGGACGAGTTGTTGGTTGAATCCTCGCGCCCGGCACATGTCCGGGGACGTACTTGGGAACATACTCAGGATGGGGTTGCCCATATCCGGGGATGGGAACGTGCTCGAGCGGCGGGGGTGCGTACCCATGGGCGGGGGAAGGGGCGAAACCTTGCTAAACTGCCCATATCCTGGGTAGGGTTGCGGGTTAGGAGGGATGGTTGGGGTATACCCTTGGTACGGATGGTTGGGCTGCGGGTTAGGACGGATGGTAGGGCTGCCCATATCCCGGGCAGCCTTGTGCATACCCTTGGTACGGATAGGCTTTGTAGGACGTCGCGGGATTGTTGGGGTACCCCTAGAAGGGGCACGAAATCTGCGGGTTAGTGTACGCCCACCCCGGAGCTGCACCGTACGGCCAAGCTGCTTGAGGCTCCGCACCGGCCCACGTTAGGGTCTCAGGCATGTTGTCGGGGTGTTGGGGAAAGAAGTTGTTTGGGCAAGCCATGTTGAGATTTAAAAGCCAAGTTTTGTTCGTCGGGAAACTTCTTAGGATGAAGAGGTTCCCACAGACGGCACTAGTGATGAAGCTCGAAATAAACCAATGCTAAAGACAAGAAATGAAATTGTATTTATTCGATGAGACAAACCCTTGCTTTTTATTTATGATTTCTGAGCGGGATTACAACAATGAGATTATGCCCCATTTGAGGTCTCTGCCGAACAAATCCCCGAGACCTCTTGATTACAACGAGGTTACTACTTTACAAACTACTAGCGAAGCTTGTTCTTATTACAAATGAAGAGTTGGCGTCTATTAAGCGGCGTTGAACACTTGAGTGTTTACACAAAGATTGTAGTTTGCGAAGTGGCTTTGAGCGAGATCCTGCTTGAGACGAGGTCTCTTTGGGTGACTTGAAGTCTTTTTGTAGAGCTTTCCTTGATTATAGCGTGGTCTTTACGATTATTCAACACGTCGATCTTCAATCAACAAGATAGTTCTTGAGTTCAAGATATTTTTCGACCCCCTACAACCTTCGAGATCTTCTCCTATTTATAGAAGTTTGAAGATAATGGTTTTTGCCAACCTCCGATGTGGGATGCTCGGGTTTCGGCCATTTGATTGGTCGAGATATAAGCGACGGCCCATTGGCCGGGATTTTGGTGGCTTCTAAATGGTTAGGCGGGGCGGGAATGTCATCTTTCAATATGCGAGGCTTTGACCTCATGGTGGGCTGCATAACCACACTTATTAGTGAGTTTCGTGAGGTTTGGACCTCGCTTTCGTGGTTTTGAGGTCTCGCGTGGGCAGGGACTTTGCTTTTTGGATGGGTATGGGAAAGATCGTTTATTTGGGAAAAGACCTCGAAGGCCTCGCCGGTCTCTTTTACCTCGCGCCACATGTCTACTATTCATATGCTGCTATTTCGCGCACCATTAGTCCCAAATGGGCCAACCTCATGGTGATTCTTAGTAGCACTATTGCTTAAGGTCTCCTCGATCGTAGTAAGATGTGGTTCAGTTTGTTCAAAGTTGTTCAAGTGAGAAAATTGTTCAACATAAGACTTCTTGTCAAAAAGAGAGCATTTTTGAAAGTTTTTTTTTTTTACCTTTCTCCATGCTTGACCCTCTAGCCCACCCAGATGCAAAACAGAAAGCACTCCCAAGGTGAAAGCAATCAAAGATATTGGTGTTTTTCTTAGAATAGTTGTAGAGATGGGAATGAGAGTGTGCATGATCAACACCATCCCAAATGTTCAATTTATTAGCATCAACCAAGTAAACCAAGTACACATAGAATAATTTTAAATTATAAAGAGACCAAGAGGAAAGAGTCAACCTGATTTGGTGGGCAGTCCGTTGCGCTAGGCGGCGTTTGTAGAGAAGAAAATCTAGCCCTTCTATTATGTTCTCCACTAGCCTGCCCACTGAGAAAATCTGCATCTTGACACCTCTCTCTGTCTCTTGACATTCCCATTGGTTTATGACAAGTATATTAGCACATTAGTACCAACACTAACCCCCATCTCTTACGAGAAGAAACCCACCTCGCCTATTGTGTTGTCTCCTCTTTCTCACTGAGTTAGGTAAGTCGTCATTCCATCTTGGTTTATTCACCGTTCGATGGTCAAGAGGTTCCCATGGCCTTCAAAAATGATTTTTGCAATTCGTACCTTTCTAATTTCGCTCTTGATTATTCATGTCCCAACGAGGACAACAAGCGCAAGATAGGGTCATATGTGAGTATTAGGATATTATTATAGATATTTAGGTTAAGTGAATATCTGTATTTATCTTGTTAATATCTTTTCCTTGTTTATATCACTCTAGGTCAAGATGTACTATATATTGTAAACTCTTGTTCATTAATCAGTAAGAGGAATTACCAGACTATTCAAGCGCCTCTGATTTTACATGGCATCAGAGCCAAAAACCCTAAAACACATTATCCCGTCCTGCGTTTAATTCCTCCGCCTCATTAAACCCTAAATTTTTCAATTTTTTTCTTCTTGTCTGCTACTTTGATTCACGTTGATCATCATGTCTACTCCTGAAGAACGTGCTGCCGCTGCTCAAGCCAAGGCCACCGCTGAATTGATCGCCAAGGCCATCGTTGATGCCGCCGCCAAGGCCACTGCCGATGCTACCAAGCAACGGTCCATCTATTACCTTCACCCTTTCGATCACACGGGTATGAACAATTATCCTGAATGGGAAAGTTCCATGAGGAATGCGTTCCGGGCAAGACGCAAACTTGCGTTTATTGATGAAAAAGTTGAACAACCTATCGATGATTCCGAAGAGTTTGATGATTGGTGTAGCGTGAATTCGATGCTCGTCGGATGGATTCTGCAATCAATTGATCCCGTCCTTCGATCATTGTTAACTTATTCAGATTCGGTCAAAACTCTTTGGGATGCTCTTAAGCATCGCTTCTCGGTGGGCAATATTTCTCGTGTGCATCAGCTTCGAACCGAACTCGCTCGTCTTCAACAGAATGGACATCCGATAGCTACCTATTTTGGACGCTTATCTCTACTTGCTGATGAGCTCTCCAACTATGACACCAAGCGTGGTTGCACTTCTGGTTCTTGTAAGTGCATTCAATCTTGGATGACTGAACTCCAACGTGCTCGTGAGGAGGATCTGATTCATCAGTTTTTGATGGGTCTTGATGACGACACTTATGGCACTATCCGTTCTAATATCTTGGCTCGAGATCCACTACCAAATCTCAATCAAGTTTATTCCTTAATTGTGCAAGAAGAAACTCACGAGAAGGTATCTACTGAGCGTGCAGCTCAATTTGATGATGCAGTTGCACTTGCTGTCCGAAGAAATTGGTCGGGTTCGTCGCGCTCCCAGCCTAACGCATCTACTCAACGATCTGATTTGTCCTCTTTAAACAAACCAACATGCTCTCATTGCGGTGTGATTGGGCACGAGAAGACGGCTTGTTTCAAAATCATTGGCTACCCGGATTGGTGGACTGAATACCATAAAAATCGGGGCGATACTGCCTCATCTTCTGCTGGAAAGGACAAGTCTTGTTCTGTGCCGCTTCCAACTAAATCTGGTCATCAACAACAATGTGACGCTCCTGCTCAGGGTTCAGTCCAAGGCATGGCTAGGTCGACCTCTATCGGTCTTGCTAATAATGCGACTCGTGATTATGACGGGTTCCGCAATTCTCTTGATCATGGACAATGGCAAGACATGCTCCATATGCTTCATGAGTATCGCTCTTCCGCTAACGACAAGGTGAACGGTAAGGGTTTTTCTGATCGTTGGATATTGGATTTGGGGGCCTCGTTCCATATAACGGGCCGTCGTGATCTTCTGGTTGACGTCCATCCTATTTCTTCATCGTCAATTGTTCTTCCTGATGGGTCAACCGCAGCTGCAGTAGAGGCTGGGACTGTTATCTTAGGCGCTAACTTGCGCATATTAGATGTTTTATTCATACCGAAATTTTATTGCAATCTCATATCTATTGCTAAACTCAATTCTGATTCATGGTGTTTTGTCACATTTACTGACAAATATTGTGCTATTCCGGACCGCATTTCGAGGACTTTGATTGGCGTGGGTGAAGCTCGAGACGGGGTCTATTGGTTGTGCTCGATCAGCTCTTGTTCTTCTACTGATCGGCTTGGTTTTGCTGCTGCTACTTCTGTTTCTCCTGTTTTATGGCACAAGAGATTGGGTCATCTGGCACTTAGTTCTACTTTTATTTTACCTGGAATTGGTTCTATTAAATGTAATACACAGACTCCTTGTGTTATTTGTTTACAAGCAAAGCAAACTAGAGATTCTTTTCCTTTAAGTTTGAATAAAGCAACAAACTTATTTGATTTGATTCACCTCGATGTTTGGGGTCCGTATAATATTTCCTCCTCTTGTGGAGCGTTTTATTTTCTTACCATAGTTGATGATTTTTCCCGATATGTTTGGGTACTTTTAATGGCTAGAAAATCGGAAGTTCCTAGGTTAGTGCAACAATTTTGTGCTTATGTGCACAATCAATTCAAGACAACCGTGAAAACGACTCGCTCCGACAACGGCACTGAATTTTTGCCTCTTCAGTCTTTCTTTGCCTCTACTGGTATTCTTCATGAGACATCTTGTGTTGCTACTCCGCAACAAAATGGCCGAGTTGAGCGAAAGCATCGCCACTGGTTGAATGTTGCTCGAGCTCTCCGCTTTCAAGCTAGCTTACCGACAAAATTTTGGGGTGAGTGTGTGCTTACTACGGCATACTTGATCAACCGCACACCGTCTTCCATTTTAAAGGGTCGGACACCCTATGAGCTTTTATTCGGTAAACCACCTTCTTATGCTCATATTCGCATATTTGGTTGTTTATGCTATGCTTCCGCCATTCCCCGAGATCGGGATAAATTTGCTTCTCGGAGTCGACGGTGTGTTTTCTTGGGATATCCGTTTGGCAAGAAGGCTTGGAGCCTTTATGATCTTGATAACGATGTCTTCTTTAATTGTAGAGATGTTGTTTTTTCGAAAGAAGAGTTTCTGTTTGCCGCTCCTAATCTAGTCACTTCTGATGACTCGCCTACTGATTCTCTATCTCCTGCAATATTTGATGACTCGTCCTTACTAGACATGGGGAGTTCTTTGGTTGACAACTCGGTAACTCCTCCACCAGCCGAGGCTGTTTTTCAACCTACATCACCTCCGCCGGCTCCAGTTCAGGTCCTAATGGACGTTCGTCGTAGCACTCGGCAACGACATGTTTCTTCTAGGCTGCGTGATTTTGTCTGTAATACAACCACCTCTTTAGACCCTTCCCGAGCATCATCTTCATCCACTCCGTCATCTTCCTCAGGTACTTTATACCCTATAGCACAATATGTTGATTGCAATAAGTTTTCCGCCAATCATGTTCAATTCTTAGCAGCCGTTAAAGTCGGGCATGAGCCTGAATCCTTTTCTGAGGTTGTCAAACATCCAGCTTGGTGTGCTGCGATGGCTGAATAAATCGCAGCCTTGGAGCGCAATCAGACATGGAAAATTCAGTCACTTCCGCAGAACAAAAAACCCATTGGATGTAAGTGGGTTTTCTGCATAAAATACAAGTCTGATGGCTCTATTGAGAGATACAAAGATCGTCTTGTCGTTATGGGAAACAAACAAGTTGAGGGCATTGATTTTAATGAAAATTTTGCGCCTATTGCAAAGATGTCGTATGTTCGTGTTTTCTTGTCTGTTGCTGCTATACAAGGTTGGGAACTCCATCAAATGGACGTTCACAACGCATTCTTGCATGGTGATCTTGCAGAAGAAGTTTACATGCGCCCTCCACCGGGTTTTTCGACGCCTACAGGTCGGTTTTTTAGGCTTCAGAAATCTTCATACGGACTACGGAAGGCTCCGCACAATTGGTTCTCCAAACTTGCTTCCACTTTGTTGAGATTTGGCTTCAAACAGTCCTATGCCGACTACTCTTTATTTTCCAAACTTGCTTCCGCTTCAGAAATCTTTATACTTCATGTCCTTGTGTACGTCGACGATCTTGTCATCGTCAGTAATGATTCTGCCACTATCACTCGTTTCAAGTCCTACTTGTATACTTGCTTTCACATGAAAGATTTAGGCCTCTTGAAGTACTTTCTTGGCATTGAGATTGCACATGGTGAACATGGCCTTTTTCTTTCTCAACGCAAGTATGCCTTAGAGATTATTGCCGAAGCTGGGTTACTTGCAACTAAGCCTGCTGCTTTTCCGCTTCCTCAAAATCATAATTTGAGTAAAGCTACTGGTCCTGACTTTTCACATCCGGAACGTTTTCGGCGACTGATTGGTAGATTGATTTATCTTACCATTACCCGACCTGAGCTTTCTTATTCAGTACACACGCTTTCTCAGTTTATGCAGAATCCGAAGGAAGCCCATTGGCAGGCTGCCATTCATGTTCTTCGCTACCTGAAAGGATCTCCAAGCCAAGGAATTGTGTTATCCCGACATAGTTCTTTGAAGTTAACCGCTTTTTGCGATTCAGATTGGGCTGCCCGCCCCTTGACCCGTCGTTCTCTGACTAGTTACTTTGTTTTCCTCAGCGATTCTCCTATCTCATGGAAAACAAAGAAACAACCTATTGTTGCTTGATCGTCTATTGAAGCAGAATATCGCTCTATGGATGCTACATGTTGTGAGTTATTATGGCCTTCGGTCCTTTCTTTCTTCACTTGGGGTTCGACACAATTCTCCTATGTGGCTTCACTGTGATAGTCAAGCTGCTTTACATATCTCGGCTAATCTGGTCTTCCATGAACGGACCAAGCATATTGAGATTGATCTCCATTTTGTTCGTGATCTTATTCAGTCGGGTTCTATTGTTACGTCGTTTGTTCGCACGTCTGAGCAATTAGCTGATATTTTTACTACATAAGTGTTGTACTTCACACCCAATTTTTTCTAAACTTCACACTTTTTCACTTTCTTTACTATAAAGCCTATGCTTTACTTTTGGAAAATTTAAACTTCCCACTAATAAAAAAATGTTTACAAAGGAATTTAGTTATAAGATCTCAATGAAAGATCGTTAAATATATTGTTGAATGAAACTGAATCTTCACTCTACCAAAAAAATGAAATAAAATATTCACAAATTATATATAATATTATTATATATAATTTAATACCCTTATTTACTAGAGTGTCAAAAGTTTTCTTAAACCTCCCAAGAAATATTCTGCATATTTTGTAAACTTTTCTTTATTTTGAGAAAAGATGCACTGGATATTTATTGTTCACGTTAGCAAGTGAAAACAGCCACCGAAGATATCAACTGCACTTCTTTTTTTTTCTTTTTTCTTTCAGAGTTGTAACAATTTTTATTTTCAATGCTATAGTAGGTTAGCTTGTTGATAAAGTGTATTGTTGGGGCCTTGGGAGTAAATATGCTACACCGGCTGGGAAGTGGGTGTTCTAAATAAAAATGACTAGGAAGTGAAAACAACGTCTACTGAGTTGAAAACTATAGAGTTTAAAATCATTGTTTATTTCAAAACCAGTATAAGTGGGACTTCCCATTTTTAAAAGATAATTATAATAATAACACCATTTTTGTATTTAAAAGAAAAAAGGAAAGAGTATTATATCTTATGTGTATTTAGGTAAACAAGATATATTGGTACTTTAGAGAATCTGACCAATATTATTTTTTGAGTTTTTGTTATTTTACATTAGAATAAGGTTATTAAAGTAATTTTTTTGTGTGATGTTTAATAAAAGAGTGTGAAGTATAGCATTTGCCTTTTACTAAAGCGCTGGATTTATCTTGTTAATATCTTTTCCTTGTTTATATCGCTCTAGGTCAAGATGTACTATATATTGTAAACTCTTGTTCATTAATCAATAAGAAGAATTATCAGACTATTCAAGCGCCTCTGATTTTACAGTGAGAGAAGCAGCCAAAAGGAACGCGCCGATTTGACCATGGGTTCGAGGGCTAGGTTTCTGATTGGGGCAAAGGGGCATTGTTGATTTCCTAACTCTTACACTTGGTTATTCCACCCACCATTTGAGTTCTTTTTTAATGTATCGTAATTCTATTTCTGAAACATAAAAAATCAAAGCAGGAGGACTAACCCAATTTCTTGACAAAAATAAATAGTATGCGGTGATTTATTAGTACAGAATCCCTAATCCTAATATGGATTAAGAGATTCCGTGAAATATCCAGATATAATCAGTAACAACTCAATTCCCCAAAATTAGCATAGCCAAGTAACAAACCAAACAGATAAGAAACAGAGTCTCAAAGGCAGTTATTAGAATCCACAAATTCGTCTTCCCCCAAAATCTCCAACCGTTTCCACCCCTTTATATAAATCTCCCCTCCCCCACATTCGCAGCGCCCAATCTCCGTCTCTTCTTCTCCAAACTCCCCTTCCCCCAACAAACAAGCAATGCCCATGGCAGGCTTCAAATCCTTCCTCAGAAAGTCCAAGAAGCAGAAATCGGCCTCTTTTGCGAACAACTCCTCCCTCGGAATCGGAAGCACCCCCTCCGTCTCCCGCACCGCCTCCGCCCGTACCAACCACCAACAGATCGAGGAGTTGGAGCACGTATTCAAGAAATTCGACGCCAACGGCGACGGCAAGATCTGCTCCTCGGAGCTCGGATCTATAATGTGCAGCCTCGGCCAGAAGGTGTCCGATGACGAACTCGTCGCCATGATTCGCGAGGTCGACTCCGACGGCGACGGATTCATCGATCTCCAGGAGTTTATCGAGCTCAACACCAAGGGCGTCGATTCGGACGAGATTATGGCCAATCTTCGCGACGCCTTCGCTGTGTACGACATCGACGGCAACGGCTCCATCTCCGCGGAGGAGTTGATGAAGGTTATGAGGAGTTTGGGGGATAATTGCACAATCGCCGAGTGCCGGAAGATGATTGCTGGCGTCGATGCAGACGGCGATGGCACAATTTGTTTTGAGGAGTTCAAATTTATGATGATGAGGGGAGCCAGATTCAATGGCGTCGCCTAGGGTTTTCTCTTTGTCATCCTGAAGAATGATTCGTATTTCATCAATTAGCTAATTAATTGATTGATTGATGGGACTGGTAGGAAATTGCCCAAGTATTTGATGCGGAAAAGGTCAGGAAACGAAGGAATTGGTACATTTTGTTGATGGATTCTCGAATTTGAAATGCACATATGGTAATTGTCTGCGATGAAGTTAGTTAGTTCATATCTTTCAAGAATTTAGGTTGTGTGTTTTTTCATTCATTTCATGGTGAATGGATGTAGACGGTGGTGGAAATTTGTGAATATGTACCACTCCGTTGGGAATAAACTAATCTTGATCTAATCGCTAATTGCCTTTTTTGTTATAACAATCCACTTATAAATATATTTCGGTTGAATTTTCATTTCATGTTTCTATGTGGTCTTGTTCAATAACTTGGCATTGGAGTCTCAAAATGAAGTAATATGCTGCACAATGAGTGGTGCCAAACAGACCTTAAGTGATGGAGGAAATACTACCTACATATACATGTGGATATGTAGATTTTCTATTTGGTTGTTCTAGGGGAGGAAAACCCTTGTCATCTATAGGTTTTTCTTTTTGGTTTGGTACAATTTCAGAATTCAGATTGGAATCATGAACTGGTTTGGTATTAGAATTTAGAAATGAGGTTGTGGGCCATTTCTAGTAATTTTACCGTTTTTGTAGATGTTATGAATCAAATAGCACTCGTCTCTTCTTCTCTGTAGACCCGTTTGCCTTCTCCTTCAACTCACGTCTTTCTTCCTCCTTGTACTCTTTGAATCCATTGGCAAATTTTAGACATTTTTACAATAAACAGGAACAATAGAAATCAATCCATAAAAACACCCTGAAGATTGCATGATGAAGCAGCAGTTAGTTAGTAGATGAAGTCATGAAGAAGATATGACACGCTTTGTAGTTGTGGGAATGACTCGAGCTCATTCTTATAAAGAGTCATTCCGAAATTACATTAGAATCGTTATAATCATTTTCCATACCCATTTCTTATACTAGAAACGGGGCCTATATGTGCTTATCTAGTAAACTGTTTTTCTTATATTCTCTTCTTAGGCCAAAAGCATACGACTACTTCCGCGCACATAATTAATACGCAGTTGCGAAAGAAACTAGCTGATGACTAAAACGACACTCGTAAAACATATGTAAGAAGTAAAAATGAAATCAAATGGCTTCTTCGCCGCGAAGAGCTCTGAGGACGCGAGATTGAGGAGCATCAGGATCCCCTCTCATCTTATTCCACTGCCACAACTCCGCCGCCTTCAACATCGTCTCCTCCGCCGTCTCCAGTTGCTCCGGCAACCACACCACCACGCCTCCTCCCATCTCCCCCGTCTTGTCCGTCGCCTTCGTTATCGGCTTCCTAGTGTCCGCCACCTCTATCTCCGACAGCGGCGACGCCTTGTGGTGGCTGAAGTACTCCTTGTCGCTTTCCACCTCCTCCCCGCGCCCTCCTGTTCCGCCGCCTCCCGCCGTAGATCCGTCGATGCCGGCGCACGTGGCCTCGTCGATCGGAGCATGTGCCTTGCCGCCGGAGAAGCTGCGCGTCGATGGGAACGCCCGGATCAGTTGCCGCCGTTGGATTAAGGAAGTTGCGATTCTCGATTGCATTGCTCTGTTCTTTATTAATTTTCAAGGTTTAATTTTGATTTTATTGCAGCTGCTTTTTCGTAGTTGATTTAGGGATTTGGTAGTTAGTGGTGACCTAAATAAGGGGAGGAGGGAGGAAGGAGCTCTGGAAAGTTCCACGTGTCCCTTTCGATGACGTGGCAGATACTTCTGCTACCTTCTGGATATTGCTCGTCCCTTCTTTGGTTTTTGTGATTATTCTAGAGGTACTACTTTAGACATCATAATTATTTGGAATTAACTGAGCATGCCACTGGAATTTACACGCAAACAACTCAAAAATTTCTACCCACGCTAGAAGACTGCTATACGTGCATTTGCTTGGAAGTTAATTGATCAACAGATCAGGTACAGAAATTAAGTAAATGTTTTTTTCTTTGTGATGGTGGTGAATGTATTAAGCACAAACAGACGTGGCAATAAAATATGCTCGATTAAATTAAGGGTCGCGGTCAGAAAATACATCTCCTAAAATGAATTTTAACAATGATTTTACAATCCCTCACGTTAAAGAAGTGCCTAGAATATAAGGCAATAACAACTAACAAAGCATCTAACAACAACTAACAAAGCATCAAAACAGTGCACAACTCGGTCAAGAGCTCGGCCAAGTTCTTGACCAAGTTCTATTGTTGTCGTAACTCGTTTAGTGACTCAGTCAAGCTCTTGACCGAGCTGTGCACTAATGACACTACTCAATCAATCTATGGCTCGGCCAAACTTTCCTTTGGGCTTCCTCCTTTGGATGTGAAGTGGTTTAAGCATGTAGTCGTCACCTTAAAACTTGGCCCTCTTGACTTCAAGTAGATGTTCCATTCGAGTTAAAATTATAGTTTTTTCAAAATGTTTTGACAAGCCTTGTTTTCTTTCTTATATTCCTTTTCTACTCACATTTGAAGAGTATTCATGAGTTTAAGAGGCCACTTAGAGCATGTTTATCGCCCCCTGTTGAATCGTAATCGGTTAGCTAGAGCTTGGGAACTGGCTGTTAAGCTGTTCCCAAGGCAGCGGAAAAAATTATCACAAGTATTAGAAAGACAGAATGAACACAGTTCCTTATAGAGGAACCCCACTACAACCAAGTAGTTGTATGGGTAAACCTCTAACTCCGCTTGGAGGATTTTGAATGACTTACTTATATTATTGATTTGTTCCTTAGTTACAAACAGCCAGATTCAAACTTCTCTGTTCCTACGAGTTCTACCTAACTCTAGCAACACTAATGAATCTTCTCAACTGAGTTCCTAAGCGAACAACAATCACTAAATAAGTAACTCAAACCTTACACCGAATCATAGTTCCCTTGCTCCTAGGAACTCGGCTTCACCGTCGTCGAGATCAGACACTCGCCGCCGGGGACTTCTCTTCTTCTTTTCTCTTTCTCTGTTGTGGGTATTTTGTAAGTTCTGGGAGAAGTACTCAATCCGAGCACTATTCATTTGGCTTTATACTCGAGTGAACTTGGGCTTCAATCGCATCTTTCATTTGTGTCCGAAATGCCCTTTGCTTGATGCCCAAGTTGTACTTTCTTCACATGTGACTTCAATTTGAACTAGGTCAACATCTTGAATTGATCGGACCGTTGGATCAATCGTGACAGTCTGCTCCTCAGATTGTGCCTTCATCCTGTCCAAGACAGGATCCCGTGATATGCGTTGATCGGTCCTTGTCCTCACATGTGAGTTCCCATATCGTGGGAACTGTCTTCTTCTGAGTTCCTTTGAGAGAAACTCTTCATCGTGTAAGCCTTTGTTCTCTGGTCATTTCTGGGAGTTCTCTTCAGAGTTCCCTTGATGGGAACTCTTCATTGTGTGCTCCTGTGCTCTTTGGTCATTCGTAAAAGTTCTTTGCTCAACCTGTGTTCCTTAGAAATACTTGATCGAAGCACATTAGTTCCCTTATAGAGTTTGTCATTATCAAAACTCGGAGAACTGTATCGTTGTTCCGATGTTTTAGAACCAGAGGTCCTAACATCGTTCCAACAATTTCCCCCTTTTTGATGATGACAAATCTATCACAAAAATCAGCAAGTATTTCAAAGCATGATATGCAAATGAGTTCCTACGTGTATTCCTAGGGAGCCACTTCTTGTGAATCACTGAGTTCGTATTTAGCTTTTTATGCAATTGTTCCCCCTTAGCTATAGCGTATTCTGTGATATCTTTTCAACTTAACTCATCTCGCATTTTTTTTTCCCCCTTTTGACATCATCGAAAACAAGTAAACGCATAGATAAGGAAGGAAAAGAACACGCAATCATACTAAAAACCATTCATTACTTAAGCAAAAAAACATGTACATAGGAACACACGAGAATATTTGTGGGAACATTGAGGCTAGGAAAAAGAAGGAAAAGATCATGGGTGTGGTGGGAACAGGGCATCACAAAGTCGTGTCAAGACTTGTACAAGCTTTTCCTGGCCTTTAGCAAGTTGTTCTTGGTCCCTTGCAGTCTTTTCTTGTTCCCTGGCCATCTTGTCGAGAGTGTTGGCAATGTGTACCAACACTTGAGTGTTCCCATCCTGAGTGCCTTCACCAGATGGCAGCCTTTCTTGTTCCTCCACTGGCTCAGAGTGCCGCATTTTATGGACCACAGAGATGTCCAGTTCCCTATCGATGGTGACCTCTTCCTTTGATGTGTCATAAAGGCCCTCTCTGAGCAAGAGTTTCTTGATGAGGCCAACATTAGGGAGGGAGTGGGATTTGGAAGCCATACACTTCTCCATGTGCCCCAAAATTATGCGAGGAAGATTTATGGGCTTTTTGAGGAGGAAGTGGTAGAGGATGATGGCATCAGGGATGTTGATGACAAGGCGCTTCTCTCGGCGAGGAATCACCATGTTGATGATGAATTGATGGTCCAGCTTTACAATGAGGGACAAGTGATGAGTAGAGGTGCCAGTGGTGGGAACACGACCCTCGTAGATCGTGTTGTAAATTTCCTCACTGTTGAAGTCGCCCCAGCTTTTGGCGGGCAATTCCTGGAGGCCCTGGACAGGGACCTGTAGTTGAAGGCGGATTGTGGAGGTTGTGAAGATGAAGTCATCGCCTTCGAGGGAAAGTGTTCCCTTGGTGCCGTTGTCTTGGACCACAAAGTTGTTGTAGAATCGGCGTACCTGAGAGGGATCGACACTCACGGCCTCACTACACATATGTTCCCATCCCTGGGCCTTGATCAGGTCCCATAGTTGCCCACGCCCTTCATCGGTGAGCTGTTTTTCTGAGAGGATGAGGGGGGGAAGGAGCTTGCGATTCTCAGAGATGTAGACTTTCTTAGGCACCGTTCCTTGCCCTTTCTTCTTTGTGTTTCCCCTGGAGACCGAAGTCTTTCCTTTTTGTTGAGGGGGAGCAGCCGCTTCGAGCATCAGTGGACGGGTCCTTTCCTCTGGGACCTGTGCCGACACCACCATTTGGTGGTCAGGAGCTTGGATGCCGGCAGGCTCTTTGGAAGTTGGGGCCTCTTCTTCCTCTTCAGCGTCATCACTGGAGGTCCCTTCATCATTGGAGGAGGTCAGCCCTGTTTCCTTCTCATCGTCTTCCTGACGACGACTGCTTGTCTCAACACCGTCAGTTGGTGCTGGTTTCCCTTCTTCTTGGGCTTTGCCCCCTTGATTTTCGGAAGGCCCTTTGAGTACGCCTTCAAATTCTTCTTCGAGGGCCTTTAGTTGGGCTTCCTCTTCAGCAATTCCCATCACGATGGGTGCATTGGCCTTTTGGCGAGCAAGGACTCCGATGGGGAGATTATCCTCGTCGGAGTCGAGGTCTATGGTTTTCGGGGCCGAAGAAGGTGGGGAAGGGAGTTTGAGTGTGGTGGGAGAAGAGGGAGGTAGAGGAGAATTTTGTGGAGTTGGGACCTTGGGAGTGGAAGGAGGAGGAGTAGGAGTGCGAGCCTTGGGACTTGAGGCAGATTTTGTAGTAATGGGGGATGTGGGAATGGGTGAGGTGGGTGGGGGAACTCTGGGGGAGGAAGAGGATGGAGGAGGATTAGTAGTTCCCTCAACCATGGGAACAGGGGAGGAAGAGATTATCATGGAGTCCCTGGGACCTGAGGTCTCAGGGATTGATTGGGAACGAGGGAGAAAGAGCTTCTCGACCTCGGATGGGTGAACGACGGCATAGGCGTCGGGTTTGGACAAATTAAGGACCTCCTCCATGTTGAGGAGGGATTTTTTCTTTGGAATGGGAAGAGATGGGGATGAAGAAGTGGAGATTTATGAGTGTTTGCGTTTGGAGGAGTGGTGTTTGGATTTTGAGGAGTGTTTGTGTTTGGATTGTTTGGGTTTTTCGTATTTGGAAGGGGGTTCGGATCCGAAAGTGTCGACGATGCGAATTTCGGAGGACGAGGGAGGTGGAAGAGTGGAGGTCGGCGGTGCTGGAGGTTGCGCCGCCGAGGGAGGAGGAAGAAAGGGACTTACATAATTGTAAAGTCCCTCGATGAGAACATCGCGAAGAGCTTCATTTTGCTCCTTCTCGACGTCCGCCATCATGGTGAGGAAGAGGGCTTTAGGGTTGTTTTGAATCCATGCCTTCATCTCGTCATAAGAATGGGCTGGATCCATTTGAGAAGGTGTGGGAAAGAGAGAGTTTTTGGAAGTTTTCTCGAAAGAGGGAGGAGGCAAAGTTGCAGAGGAGGAGAATGACAGGGAAGGATGAGGAAGAAGGAACCCAAAAGTGGTAAAGTAGGGTTTTATGTGTGAGAGAGAGAGAGACGAGGGTAGAAGGGGAAGTTGGTATTCTCGATAACCGTTGGCCAATGAAATCGGAGGGGCGTTTCAACTTCCCGAGCACGCCTCTGACACGCGTCGTTTTCTTCCATGGGAAGTCTTTTGATTTTTTGAATATTTGGCCCAAAATGTTGCAGAGGCTGACACAATTTCCCATTTCCCTAGTGACGGTTCATCTTTTCAGATCCAGTGTTCCCTTGCTTGTTAGCACCAGTTCCCATGCTCTCTAAAAAGGTCATATTGAGTGGAGAGGTTAAGGGAACTCACACTCAATTTTCTTTGTGAAGCTGAGGAACTCAACAGAGAACCAGACAATTGCAACTCGATTTTGGGATAAAGAGATTGGCTCATGAGAAACGTTTGTCTGGTCCTTAGCTTAGGGTAGGTTTTATGATCAACCGTCATAGTGACTTGTAGAGAGGGTTAAAGGGAACTCTGGTTGATCATTTTGGGCCAAAAGAGATAATGTTCCTCTATACACATCAAGCTCTAGACTAGTAATATGGCAAAATGAAAGCACTGAGTCCTACAGTTCCCTATCATGCATTTCTAGTTAGACTAATCAAGCATTGAGGGAGAGACAAACAGGGACTCGTTTAGTTTAGAGTTATCATCCCTAGAAGCATTCTAAAACGCTGGTAGGGACGTCTGTCTAAAGCTTTGGTGAGAATGTCCGCAATTTGCTCTTCCATTCTACAGTGTTGCATAGAGATGTTCCCATTTTCAACATTGTCACGTAGAAAATGATGCCTAATGTCTATGTGCTTAGTCCTAGAATGATGCACAGGATTTTTGGAAATGTTAATGGCACTAGTATTATCACAGAGTATAGAAACTGGGCCAAATGACATACCGTAATCCTGAAGTTGGGACTTGAGCCATAGTACTTGGGAACAGCATGATGCGGCAGCCACGTATTCTACTTCAGTTGTGGAGAGTGCCACTGAATTTTGCTTCTTGGATCCCCATGAGACTAAGCATGACCCAAGGAACTGGGCCATTCCTGATGTGCTCTTTCTATCAACTAGGTGCCCAGCAAAATCTGCATCTGTATAAGCAATGAGCTCAAGGGAACTGTTCCTTGGATACTAGAGGCACAAGTTGTCGTTCCCTTTGAGGTACCTCTAAAGTTCATTTGATTGACACTTACCCCTGTTTCATCAGCATTGAGCTTGGAATTTGGGGAGATGGGAGTGTCGATGGGCCTTGAGTGGTCCATCCCATACTTGACTAGCATTTCTCTGATGTATTTCTGTTGATGAATCCTTGTTCCCTCCTTTGTTTGAGATATCTGGAGTCCTAGGAAGAACGTGAGTTCCCCTATGAGACTCATCTCAAACTCACTACTCATGAGGTCCTTAAACTTCTCTACAAGAATTTCGTTAGTTGCTCCAAAAACAATGTCATCAACATAAACTTGAACAATCAAGATATCCTTAGACTCTTTCTTAAGGAAAAGAGTTTTGTCTATGGAACCTCGAAGGTATCCATGAGACAGAAGGAACTGAGCAAACCTGTCATACCATTGAGAAATGCCGTCTTCACATCCATCTGGTATAGCTTGAATCCTTTGTGAGCTGCATAGGCTATGAGAAGGCGGATGGCCTCGATCCTTGCAACTGATGCGAAGGTCTCGTCATAGTCGATTCCTTCTTCTTTTCTATAGCCTTGAGCAACCAGACGAGCCTTGTTCCTAGCTACAACCCCAGTATCATCTAGCTTGTTCCGAAAGACCCATCGAGTTCCTATGATGTTCTTGTTTTTGGGCCTAGGGACTAGCTTCCACACTTTGTTCCTCTCAAATTGGTGTAGTTCTTCTTGCATAGCTTGGATCCAGTCTGGGTCCTTTAGAGCTTCTTTGATGCTTTTTGGTTCCACTATTGAGACAAAGGCATTAAAAGCACAAAAATTATTGAGAGAAGAGCGAGTTAGAACACCTTTTTCATATGGAGTGATGATGTTGTCGATGGGGTGATCTCTCTTTTGGTGGTAGTTTCTTGTTAGAATGTGTGAGACGTCAACCTGTTCCCTTGACTCTTCTTCATCTGTGTCTTGATCCTCCTCTTCCTCAGGGGAACAGTTGTGTTCAGCTTCTTCGCTGGGACTTTCGTCAGGATTTTCTTCGGAGTTCCCTTGTTGTTCCCCTTGAACACTAGATTCTGGTGCATTTTCATTTTGGGGAACAAGAGAGTTGGAGGCATCTTGTGGTTCTGCTGTTGAGGAGGGAACTTCAAAGGAGCTTTGATCTGTGGAGTTTTGGTTTCCTTCGTTGTTCCCTGAGTGTGGGACATTGTTCCCATTTGGATAGTCTTCATCTTTCTTTCTCGGTTCATCCTCGTCTTCTTCTTCTTCTTGTCTGACCAGCTTGAACAGAGTTCCCTTTCCTTGGGCCTCTGTTCCCATCTTTACAGATTTCTCGTCGAAGATGACGTGGATGCTTTCCTCTATCTTCTTGGTCCTCTTGTTGTAGACCCTGTATGCCTTGCTATGGGAAGAGTATCCCAGGAATATCCCTTCATCGCTTCTAGGCTCAAATTTGCCGAGGTTGTCCTTCCCATTGTTGTGAACGAAGCATTTGCATCCAAAGCTCCTCAGATGAGAGATGTTGGGCTTCCTTCCTTTGATCAGCTCGTAGGATGTCTTTTTGATCATGGGCCTAGTCATGGCTCGATTTAAGATGTAAGTAGCTGTGGAGATCGCTTCAGCCCAGAAACTTGGAGGAACTCCACTTTCTAGCATCATGGTCCTTGCCATGTCTTCCAAGGTTCTGTTTTTCCTTTCCACCACACCATTCTGTTGAGGAGTCCGAGGAGCTGAGAAATTGTGAGATACACCATTGTTGTCACAATATCTTAGGAACTCTGAGTTCTTGAATTCAGTTCCGTGGTCAGATCTGAGTGACTTGAGCTTGATTCCCATGCTCACTTCCATCCTCTTGATTAGTCTCTCGGACTCTTTGAAGGTATCTGATTTTGGTCTCAAGAAAAATACCCATGTAAATCTCGAAAAGTCATCAATTAAAACATACATGTACCTTTTTCCTCCGTAGTTTTCAGTGTCCATGGGACCACAGAGATCCATGTGAATCAGTTCCAATGGTCTTGTAGTGCTAACCACCTTTTTGGGTTTGAACGAGCTCCTGGTTTGCTTCCCACGAACACATGCTTCGCACATCTTGACTCCTTCAAGATTGATTCGTGGGAGACCAATGACTAGATCCTGTAGATAAAGCTTCAAGATTTGATTGATACCTGCATGGCCCAGTCTCTTGTGCCAGAGTTCCGTTTCGTCAAGGGAACTTGCCAAGCACAGTTTCCTTGGTGGCTCAAAGTCTGTATCCACCACATATATGTTGTTGGACCTTCTTCCTTTCAGGATGATTTTGTTAGTCTTCTTGTTGATCACTAGACATTCCTTTGAGTCAAAGGTGACGATGTTGTTCTCTTGATCACATATTTAAGAGAGGCTCAAGAGATTGAATCCCAGATCTTTCACCAAGTTAACGTTGCTGATTTTGATTGATTTGTTGAGTAGCACTTCCCCTGTTCCTATGATCTCTCCTTTATTTTTGTTGCCAAAGGACATGTGACCTCCTTCGGTCTTTGGGTGGAGTGAGGTGAGGTTGTCTTTGTTTCCAGTCATGTGGTTGGAACATCCACTGTCAATGACCCATGTGTTGTTCCCCCTCACTGCCACCTACAAGAAAAGTTAGTTTTTGAGGACCCAGGCAAGATGACTTTTGCCTGGTTCCTTGCAAGGGAAGACAGTCTCAAATAGCACATAATCAGCGATGTTAATGTCACGAGAGTACTTGTTATAGGCAGAGTTCCTATGGTTGTTTCTTTTAATGGGAACTCTACCAGGCTTGTTGGTTTGTTGATTCTGCTTGTTCCAGTACTCGTGGTTTCTCTGGGCTTGGGCCTTAGCTTTGGGACAGCTTTCCTTGTAGTGCCCATGAGCACCACAGTTCCAGCAGGTCTTATAGTATTCTCCTAGGTAGTACTTAGGATGGGGTCTCTGTATCCTGTTCCTACCCATAGTTTCCTTGTTGTACACTCTAGACCTGTTTCCTTAGCTATTTGAACATACAACTTGTGTCCAGTGTTTCCAGTGTAATAATCTACTTCTCCATTTACCCCACTCTCCAGAACACGGATTTTCTCTTCCAAGTGTGCATTTTTCTGTTTCTCACACTGAAGCTCTAGGGCCCTACATTCGTTCATCTCTTTTTCACTCAAAGGGGACTTCCCTTTTCTAGGGCTCTCTGACTCATACCCTATTCCGTGTCTGGCAGGGACAAACTTGGTTTGGGAACTAGAGGCTTCAGAGTTCCCTTTTGCTTTACTCAAAATTTGTAGAAGGGTGTTTTCATCACTTTCTAGGGTTTTAAGCTCATTCTCAAGTTCTACGATGTGAGACACATAAGACTGAAGTTTTTCTAGAAGGGACACATAGTTGGGACATGGCTCTAGACCAACTAGTTCAGCATTTGTGTGTTCCGACTTTTCCAACTTCTTTTGCAATTTAATATTATCTTTGACAAGGCTTGAGAGAATTTTAAGCAACTCAGGTTTTTCATAATTATTCAAGGAAGCAAGAACGGATTCAGTAGTTACCTCACTGGGTTGTTCCCCAGTGGTGTCTCCTATGGCCATTGCACACATGTCAAGAGATGCCCAGGCTTCAGGATCTTCGTCCTCGTCATCGTCCCAGGTGGCGATGTAGGCCTTCTTCCCTTGCTTTCGATCGTCAGTTCCCAGTGGGCACTCCTTTGCGAAGTGTCCCTTTTTGTAGCACTTGTAGCATGTGACGTCCGAGAGGTCTTTTTCAGCTGGTCTTCTTTGGGAACCTTGTCCTTTCTGTGAGTTCCCATTTCCCTTTTTGAACTTCCCTTTGTAGAAGGATCGAAGGGCCCTTGTTACAAGTACCAGTTCCTCATCCTCTTCTTCTTCAGATTTTTCATGTTGCTCTTGAACTGACTTGAGCATTTTTTCAAGTTTGAGGGCAATTCCTTGGTGTGCCCTTGTTTGCTCTTTGTCATCTATCTTTCTCTTCTAATATCCCACTAGTTTTCCAAAAACCTGGTGGAGCATAAGAGCTTTGTTTTCAGGATTCTCTTTGAACATTGTTCTTTCATTTGTCCATTCTCCAGTCAACCCATTGAAGAGTTGTTGAACCTTCATTTTATCAGTGACTTCCTCTTTAGTGATCCTAAGGCCAGCCATCTTGGTGTAAACTCCCTCGAAACAGGATTGGTAGCTATCAACGGATTCTCCTATCTCCATTTGGAAGGTGAAGAACTCCCTCCTTGCGTTCATCTGAAGATCTTCTCGGAGGTCTGAGTTCCCAATGTGCATTTGTTGAATGGCTTCCCACACTTCCTTTGCCGTGTCTAGGTTTGCCACTCTGTCGCAGTCTTGCACCGACATGGCGTTCTTGAGGTACTGGATGGCTTTGAAGTTGGCCTCCATGCACTTGTACTCATTGGGTCCCCATTTTGAAAGATCATTCTCAATCGTTGGATCAATTTTGAAGTTCCCTTTTTCTATGACGCACCAAGCTTGGTAGTCCTGGCTGCGCATCCAATTTTTCATGTCGCGTTGCCATACTTCGAATCTACCAGTGATGAGCCTTGGTGGCTTGCTGTTGTTGTGGCCGACTTGGGTGAGTTCGTGAGCCATTTCGAAACCTGCGATGCTAACACAAATCTAGAGTGACCAAGCTCTGATACCAATTGTTGGATCGTAACCGGTTAGCTAGAGCTTGGGAACTGGATGTTAAGCTGTTCCCAAGGCAGCGGAAGAAATTATCACAAGTATTAGAAAGACAGAATGAACACAGTTCCTTATAGAGGAACCCCACTACAACCAACTAGTTGTATGGGTAAACCTCTAACTCCGCTTGGAGGATTTTGAATGACTTACTTATATTATTGATTTGTTCCTAGTTACAAACAACCAGATTCAAACTTTTATGTTCCTACGAGTTCTACCTAACTCTAGCAACACTAATGAATCTTCTCAACTGAGTTCCTAAGCGAACAACAATCACTAAATAAGTAACTCAAACCTTACACCGAATCACAGTTCCCTTGCTCCTGGGAACTCGACTTCACCGTCGTCGAGATCAGACTCGCCGCCGGGGACTTCTCTTCTTCTTTTCTCTTTCTCTGTTGTGGGTATTTTGTAAGTTCTGGGAGAAGTACTCAATCCGAGCACTATTCATTTGGCTTTATACTCGAGTGAACTTGGGCTTCAATCGCATCTTTCATTTGTGTCCGAAATGCCCTTTGCTTGATGCCCAAGCTGTACTTTCTTCACATGTGACTTCAATTTGAACTAGGTCAACTTCTTGAATTGATCGGACCGTTGGATCAATCGTGACAGTCTGCTCCTCAGATTGTGCCTTCATCCTGTCCAAGACAGGATCCCGTGATATGCGTTGATCGGTCCTTGTCCTCACATGTGAGTTCCCATATCGTGGGAACTGTCTTCTTCTGAGTTCCTTTGAGAGAAACTCTTCATCGTGTAAGCCTTTGTTCTCTGGTCATTTCTGGGAGTTCTCTTCAGAGTTCCCTTTATGGGAACTCTTCATTGTGTGCTCCTGTGCTCTTTGGTCATTCGTAAAAGTTCTTTGCTCAACCTGTGTTCCTTAGAAATACTTGATCGAAGCACATTAGTTCCCTTATAGCGTTTGTCATTATCAAAACTCGGAGAACTGTATCGTTGTTCCGATGTTTTAGAACCAGAGGTCCCAACATCGTTCCAACACCCCCTCAATTTTAAGATGCTTGAGCAAAATTATCAAATATTATATTCAAAGAATTGCAAGCATCCGAAATACATGGATGCTCCATTTTGAAATGCCAACATCGGAATGCATGATGCTTCATAGGAATGCTTGATAAAATTTTGATATGGTCATAATATTAATATTATATTTAAATATGGGATACTTAGCTTCGACTGATAAAACATACCCTTACAAGTTAGATAGAATACGTAGTTGATTACTCTCTACGACATTTTGGACGCAAAACGCTTCTATTAATGATGTTTTATAAATAAGAGCTTTGGTTCATTATTTGTATATTGTAATGTCCTTGCAATTTCGATCAATCAATTGATTCTTTCTTCTCAATTATATCAAGAACAAATTATAACATGGTATCAGTTTATTGATTCAATCCTAGTTATAACAGCTTTGCAATTGATTCTTTCTTCTCAAAATTTAATGTCTTTGCAACCAATTTCTCTATGTTTGATGATGATGAATCTTCCAGTTATTTCACTACTTGGAAAAAATTCATAGAATTGGTGAAGTCCATTGAAATCTCTACATCCATGGGACGAGTTTTAACTTCATCCTTCTGACCATCCATCATACATCCTCGCCACTAATCTTCTGAGTGAAAGGAATTATTCTTATTGGAATATTCTTTAGATGTGTAATTATTCATGAAAAGTACATCGGGGTTAGTCATTAGAGTTAGTTGCAAGTCTACACCTGATTCTCATCTATGTACACATTGAGAGCTCTGAAATAACATGATTACATCATGTTTATTGCACTCGATCGGTGAGTACAAACATTGTTGAATCTCTTTTGTTTTGTCGATCATTGCATCAAATTTGGTCTAAAGCTTGAATCAGACTTTGAAAGGTCCACAAACTTGGTTATTCTAAGTTCAATGCAAACTCGGCTCCTTATCTCAAGGAACTCAATCACTCTCACCATATGTTTACGAAGTGTAAGATTCTTTGGAACAAATACGCTATGATAGTTGAGGATAAGGATTATTCTTGTTGATCCACCATGGTCGATTCAATTTATTCACGATCAACAACTGCTTGTGCTCCATATACCAAGTGATTTGCAGTTTGATTAGGGTGCCTAATCCTTCGATGTTGATAAGTGTTGTTTCTCAACAACTTTCTCGTGGAGGATAGGTGACAATTCTAGAAATTCTTCTAGAGGTGGACCTTCTACTTTTAAGAGTGGTTGGTGCATGTTTTTTGTGATCATTTCATGCATAAAAGGACATGCTAAAGATCGTTGGTGGCAACTTCATGATCATCCTTCCAAACATGGCCCAAAAGTAGTTTCCACTTCTTATAAGCTAGTAATAAATTTGTTATTCAGAATTCTGGCAATATATCTTCATGGACATTAATCTCTAAAATATGCTTCATGTCTCAGAAATTGCTTCAACCTTCTTTTTATTAAAAGTTTGTTTAGAGAGCACCAAAATAACATCATTTTTACACCCACTTCTATACTGCTGCATTAAGAGCCTATAATGAGAACACCATAGTTGATTGGTTAAGAGCAAATGGATTGTACACAATTGATATATCTATTGGTAGATAACCTGTTTCTTTTCTTAATTTTGTTTTAGCTATTCCTTACATAATGTTGCATCATCTTTCAATAAAAGACTAGAACTATGATATTCTTGCCTACATCATAGTGCTTCTTTTTGTGGTGAAGGGCACTGTGCATAAGAGTCGAACCGGAGACCTTTGGATACTACTCTTGGAGGCTTATCCGCTTGACTAGATGCTTGAAGCCTGTCATAGTGCTTCTTATTGGTTGAAAAACTTAAAATTAGTTTCTTTTAGTATTGTTAAAGCAACATATCTATGTAAAATTTATTGTCAAGCTAAACAGCACAGAAAATCTTTTTTCATTCATCCTTGGGTCGTATTATTGATCCTTTGATTTGCTTAATATTGATATACGGAGACTTTATAAATGTTCTACATATTGGTTTTTTATTTTTCTTAGCTATTGTTGGATCGTAATCGGTTAGCAGTGAGCTTGGGAACTGGCAATTAAGCTGTTCCCAAGGCAGCGGAAGTAAATAATCGCAAGTAATAAAAACAGTGAAAGGCACAGTTCCTTTATAGAGGAACCCCACTACAACCAACTAGTTGTATGGGTAAACCTCTACCTCCGCTTGGAGGATTTTGAATGACTTACTTATATTGATTGCTTTGTTCCTTAGTTACATAGCCGGATTTACACTTCTCTGTTCCTACAAGTTCTTCCTAACTCTAGCAACACTAGTAAATCCTCTCAACTGAGTTCCTAAGCTCACAACAGCAAAACACAAGTAACTCAAACCTTACGCTGACTTCTCAGTTCCCTTGCTCCAGGGAACTTCAGCTTCACCGTCGTCGAGATCACACACTCGCCGGCGGGGACTTCTCTTCCTTTTCTTTCTTTTCTCTGATGTGGGTGTTTTTAAGTTCTGGGAGAAGTACTCAGACCGAGTACTATTCATTTGGCTTTATAGTCCATTTGTCTTGGGCAGTCGCATCTTTCGTTTGTGTCCAAAATGCCCTTTGCTTGATGCCCAAGTTGTACTTTCTTCACATGTGACTTTGGTTTGAACTAGGTCAACTTCTTGAATCAATCGGACCGTTGGATGAAGCGTGACAGTCTGATCCTCAGACTGTTCCCTCTGGCTGTCTGAGACAGAATCCCGCGATCTGCGCTGAACGGTCGTTGTCTTCACATGTGAGTTCCCATTTCATGGGAACTGACTTCTTCAGAGTTCCCTTGATGGAAACTCTTCATCGTTGTAAGCTTGTGTTTTCTTGTTTGTTTCTGGGAGTTCCCACTTCATGGGAACTTTCCTCTTCAGAGTTCCCTTGATGGAAACTCTTCATTGTGGCTAGCAGTGGCTTTGTCATTCATAGGAGTTCTTGGCTGTACCTGTGTTCCTTAGAAATACTTGAACAAACCACATTAGTTCCCTATGGTGTTTGTCATTATCAAAACTTAAAGAGAAGTGAATCGTTGATCCGTTGCTTAGAACCAGAGGTCCCAACAACGTCCCAACAGCTATCGTGGACGATCATATAATACACACATCAACATTTCTCATGACTCACACAAGTTATAGTCTCACTATCCTTAAATATTTTTCTAACTTAGTTTCTACTTTATTTCCTACCAAAATCAAAGCCATTTGATTGGATAGTTTTCTTCTTTTTTTTTGGTATTTAAGGAGAGCTTATAGCCCGTTTTTATTCACTAGAAATAAAAAGATTACATAGTGTTATTAGCCAAATCAATCTCACAAATCTCTTTGAGATCATTCGGTGGATCATTGAACAGAGTGAAGTTTCCCAACAAATCCCTACTTTTATGGGCTAACCAATCAACAGCCTTGTTCGCTTCTCTGTTAACAACTTTGAACACAACACACCAGCTCTGTTCAGCAACAAGTTGGCGGCACCTCTGTATCATAGCGTAAGACTCATTGGATGGGCCATTCTCCTGTGTGATACTGCGCACAACATCCCCAACATCCACTTCAATCTGCAGCCTTTCGATTTTCAGTTCTTTGGCAATTGTAAGCCCTTGCAGCACCCCAAGCAATTCAGCACGGTATGGAGAGCTGCCCAGGCCAGTAACTGAGAATGCCCTAATAAATTCACCAGCATGATCTCGTAAAATTCCACCCGCATACACCTTGGATTCCCCCTGCCTATATGATCCATCCGTGTTGCATTTGATCCAACCAATATGAGGCTTAACCCACAGACACACAGGCTTGGCGGAATTGCTAGAAACCCTCTCCTTGATCTCATCAATTCCTTTTGCCTTTCTATACTCCACAGCTTTGTGTTGTATGAATAAATGCCTCTCTCCTGGTATCGTGGCTATGTCTCCAAAAATTCTGATATTTCTCCATCTCCATAACCACCAGACGCAGGTTCCAAACATAGTAGGCCAATTTCCACCCTGCTGCAAGTTACCAGCAATCCAGTCTCTAAGATTTGCATTATAAAAATCAGTTGCAGTAGTAGTACGACCCAGTTGAGCCCAAACTTCCTTAGCTCTTCTACAATCACGAATAATGTGAAGAGCGGTCTCGGATATTGCGCCACAATCACCACACGAGGGATTGGATAGTTTTCTTTAATTTAGTGATCCCAATGCCATACTTTTTTTATTATTCTCTTTGAATTATACATTAGACTTCTTGTGTTAATTCACTACAGTGTTATGGTTTTGTTAAAAGGAACCATAAATATTTTCTTGAGGTTGATTTTATCTTTTTGTTTTCCATTGGTCCTATTATGAATCTACTTCTTTTTTCTTAAGTATATAAGGATCCAAAATGAATTTGTTGCAATGAATAAAGCAATTGAGGCCTTGCAAGACAATGGTGCTTAGGAAATGGTTCCTCATTCAAAGGGAAAGAAAATTGTGGGGTGTAAGTGGGGTTATCGAGTAAAAGCAAGTCTAATGACAATTTAGAATGGTTGGCCAAAAGGTTTATACAATTTTTGATATAGATTTTCATGAGACATTTTCTTCGGTTATTAATATGATGACAATTAGGACCATTTTTTCTATTGCAACTTTTAGAGATGGGCATTTACATCAGTTAGATGTTCATAATGTTATTCTTAATGGAAAATTACTTGAAAAGGCATATATGAATGTTCTTGAGGGTGTGTCTAGTTCTAACAACCTTGTTCGTCGTCTTAAAAAGTCAGCTTTATGGACTAAAACAATTAGTCAGTAGACAATTGTTCCATCGACTTACTTCTTCCCTTATCTCTTGGTTACATTCCGTCGGGGAATGATTATTCCCTATTCACCAAGAGAATAAGAAAACAAATTACCATCATACTTGTATATGTGGATGACTTATTGGTAAAAATATCTAATGAATTGAAAAAGAAGTTGCTCATCTAAAGACTTATCTTGATTTTGAGTTTGAAATTAATGATTTGGGTATATTGCATTACTTTTGTGCTTAGAAGTTTCTTGCCTAGAATTAAGAGTTGCTCTAACTTAGTGCTTGTTTGGTTGCATGACAAAATCACATGATCGGAAAATCTAGAGTGTAGCCTTTTGTATATGCATTTGATCTTTTTTTAACAACAAAAACCAAGGAAGTTAAATTTATAAGAACTGAACTTCTGCTAAAATAGGAAATTGAAATTATTTTGGATGATCTTAAGGGTTGGACTTTTCCATATTTGCTATTTACTTAGCCCTTTTCTTTTAATAAAACGATTTTTCTAACCTATGTCCTTGGGGCATAGGTTAAGACACTTGAAATGGAAAGATTTTGTTGATTTTTATTATATGGGGTAATTTAATTTTTTCTAATAGGGTTCACTTATTTTCATATAGGGTTTTAGTTTCTTAAATAAGAATGCTTAACCTATGCCCTAAGGGTTAGAAAAACCGTTAATAAAATCCCGAATATGTCGTCTCATCGACCGAAAAATAAGTGAGGGTTGGTGAGATCTATTTCCATTTATAATACCTTTTGTTTTTCCTTATAAATTACAAATCTCTTATTTACCCATGAGTAATATTATTAATTTTTATACAATAGGGATGTTGTGGTTATTTTAAATATATTCTCATCAATTTTTCACATCCAACCAAACGAACTTTAATGATTTTATTGCTCGAAAAATAATTATAACAAACATATTTTTTTAATCAAATTTCATTAAATTAATATTCGGAAAATACATTTCCTATTATTTGATTTCTTCGGAGTTTTACCTCCTGTGTTCAACCCAACAAACACTTGTTGAAATTTTACCTAAATGCTATTTATTGAAGTTGTTCTTAGCACTTCAACGTCAGTTTGTTCTCACTTTTCCTTGAATTGTTCCTACATGATGGTGGCTCTCCTATGCCATATCTATAATCTAGTCTGTTTTGGATGTTGATTGGTAAGCTAAAATATCCAATGCACGTTTGACCTAACTTATGCTTTGTTGTCCAAACTATAAGCCAAATCATGCAAATGCTTTAAACTTGTCATATATTATCACTCTCTTACAAACTTTAAGCTAGTTCATGCAAAATCCACATTAGCCTTGGTTTATTCTTTGTTATCCAAATTATACTAAAAGTACGTTAAGGACACTTGTGAATGTGGTATTTTTGCTTTTTGTTTTTGACGAATCAATGTTGATTTTATGACATTGATTGGGTGTCTTGTCCCATTAGTCCTAGGGTATTAACAAATTATGTCCTTCTCATAGATGCTTCTCTAGATAGCAACAAATCAAATAAAAATAAGGAACTGTTAGTAGAAGCTAGGTATAAGTTTAGTATTGGGCCATGGCACGAGCCACAAAATAGTCACTTGGTTTGTGAGACTGATCAAGGATTTGGCAATTGATGTTATTTAGTCAATAGATTTGCATTGTTATAATATCTCTACCTTGCAAAATTGTTAATAAATTTTTTTTTTTTCACAAGCATACAAAGCAAATTGAGATGGATTGACACTTTAAATGGAATAAAGTCATGGGAGGTTTTCTTCAATTGTCCTACACTCCATCTACTACTCAAAAAATGACACTACTACAAAAATTGGCTATTACCTCATAGCATTTAACCCGGGCGTTAACACTACGAGATATAAAATATCAAATTAAAAGAACATCACATCAAATATACCGGACTTTAAATGTCCGGTGTATTTGAACTATATTACAACGATAAACACCGGATGTTGTAGGATCTGGGGTATTTAGGGCATATAAATAGATCGCGCATGTGCAACCCGGAGTATTAGATATTAAAAACAAAAAATACACGGGGCGTTAATGGCCCGGTGTATTTGGACCTCACAAATATGTCAAGTAAGTACGTCTTTTTTTAATGGTCCGGGCGTGTTGAAGTATTTGATGCACATCGTAGAAAAGAATTTCGTCTCCGATACATGTTATTTTGTACTATAAATGATTTTCATGCCTATGATAATCTTGCTTGATATAGTGTGAACGGATATCTTGCATGCTTTGTCTGTGGAAAGGATGCCGCCTCAATTGAATAAAGTTAACAAGAATGTTTATCTTAGGTATCAAAGGTTCTTGTCCATGAACCATTGTAAAGCTTTTTTTTATATAATTTTCTTGAAAAGTGCTCTCATATTGTTAACTAGAGAAGAAGTGCTAGCTATTGTGAGTGAAATTGATGTGAGATTTGGAAGGGCCTCTATGAACAAAGTAAATATAGATGGGTGGAAGAAGAGATCTATATTTTTTAAATCTTTCTTGATGTGAGATTTGGAAGGGCCATAGACCACTTTCCTTATTGTTAGTTACAATGCATTAGTGTTATAAAAAACACAAATTATGAGAGTAAATTGTCGTCCATGGCAGAACAACTGCGTAACTACGAGGCATATATTTGAAATTTAGGAATAAATGGGGAATATAATAAAATGGGAAAAAATGATTTGGAATTTGGGAATAAATAGGACAACATAATATATAAAATGGGAAAAAAAATTCGTTGATAGCATGGTCAATGTGTTCACTCATTGATAGCATGCCATTTGGTATTAGTTTAACGGTTTTTCTAACCTATGCCCTAATGCCTATTCAAGAGGACTAAAACCCTATTAGGAAATTAATAAACCCTTTAAAAAAGCTAATTAATCCTAAATAAATATAAATTTACAACATCTTGCCATTTTAAGGGCATAGGTAAGAAAAATCGTTAGTTTAATGGCATATTTATTTTTAAATCTAGATGGTTGCTTACTTTTTGTTTAGTTTTTGTAGTTTTAGTATTTCGGTGTCTACACTTGTACTGTTGTGTTTTCAGGTCTATCTAAGGAGCAAAGATCGGTTGAATGGAGTTCTAACCCGTCTTAAGTTGGATGATTTAAGATTGAAGATGTTCAAGTGTCTTTTCCGAGGATATTCAAGCCACTTTTTATGAGTATTAAGACCAAGAGGTTGTGTAAAAAGAGTGCTTAAATATGAGCTATGCATTGGAGTTGATGTTTTGACGTCTCTATCTTGCGACACTTTGTTCAAGAGATTCGATGGTCGTATGGAGGTCAATTTTGTGTCATTGGAAATCTAACTCGATGAGCTACATTTTATATTTGTAACTCCAAGTCCAAATTCCGACTCGAAGAGAGCCAAAATATCCTCCGAAAGTGTCGTCAAAGGAAGCATGCGGGTCAGGAAGAAATACAACGGCCGCGGTTTGGCGACCTCACCCACGCTTTTGATATAGTGGAGAACATGGGTGGGGAACCGCAACCGTACCGTAATTTTCCGACTCGGATTGTGCTATTCTCCATCTCGAGTATATATGTCCGTAAGTTGATCGAGATTATATTATTTCCTTTTTAAGCTTGCGTCCCAAATTGTTTCCTTTGATATAAATACTTTTTTGTTAAATTGTTTTAAGGATTATCTCATACTTTTGAAAGACTAAAAACCCTAGTTGGAGATTTGCTTTGTTTTATATGGAGAACTAAACTTCATTGTTTGATTAATTGATTTAATGTTTATGCTTATTGTTTATGATTTGTGTGGCCATCTTATATTATTATGAATCAATTTATTGCTAGATCTTTTGATTTATGGTTGTATTATATAGATCATAGTGACAATTGTGATTTGTTAGGACTAGTTGAACTAGTTTGTTACAAAGAGGGTTAATTTATAATTGGTTTATGTCTAGTTACTTAATACCAAGGATCAAGCTTAAGAAAATACATCCCTCCAAAATCAGATCAATGTGATCGATCCACAATTGCTACCTAAAAATGAGAGACATTTGTATTCTAACTCTCTCATCCCCCTCTCTTGCCTTGGAAAAATCCCTTTGGCTCTCCATTCACCATGATTTAGAAGCAAAATGTGGTCAGCCATTGCATCATCCATATATTGGATCAAGACATCAAAAGAGTTGTTCTAGGAGGGCCTTAGTTGAGTGAATAAGTGCAAAGCCATGTGCGACGCTAACAGGCCGGTCTGATCTTAGTGGCTGGCTAGTTCAAATGATTTGTACAAGTATGTCAAGTAACTTGTGAGGTAGAAGATAGTAGTTAATTTGCGATTTTTAACATAGATCCCAAGGGTTACATTAATTTACGCTAATCAAAGTCCCATGATGAAAGATAACAAAATATGTATATATAACAAAAACTCAATATTAAGATATTGGCTCGGCTAAATCGCCTTGAATTTACAGCAGAAGCTCCATGATTAGCCTTTACATCCACCATCAAAACAAATAAAAGTAAAGTATATATACTATATACATGTACGTATACTGACAAAGCTGAGAACAAAACTAGAGATTAACACTAATTAATCTCCTTCATTATGAAACCGAGATGGATCTATCATTAAATAACCCAAGAGGGGATCGAGAACTCCGCCTACCAATCTTACCCTGAATTCTCCTCATCTCCGTCTGATGATTTAGCTTGTCCTGCATCTCTTGCTTAATCATTCTTATTTGGCGGTGTACTGGTGAATCCTCCGAAAACTTAGTACCCTATTCCATCCCATAACTAGCCATGATTAATTTTGTGTATGATTGATTGATTCTTGAGTTCATAGATCTGCCTTTTATATAAAAATTATTCAGATTGTTATGAGAAGAAAACAAAACCATAAATAAAAAATAAGTGGATGCAAATATAAAACATATGAGAAATTGGTGAGGTGGCCATAGATTGATTTGGTCGGCATTTGTAATTTTCCTTTGGTTTAGGCTTGCCCACCGAGATGAGTCTTCTAGTTTTGAACGGCTCTAGAATCTTTATGTGTGATGTTGTAGTGCCATCAAATTTGTAACGTTGTTTAATGGTTAGTTGGCCACCTCGTTTTGAGATTTTTGTCTTTCAAGTTTCTAAGACTTGTTAGAAAATGCCACTTGGCCTACTAGATTTGCTTTGCTAAATTCATAGCATGATATTTTAATGAGGAGAGGGCTTCTTAATTTCAGTGTAAAGTAGTTTTCAAAGTTTGAAGATGACACTTGGCTTTTCATGATCTTCTTAGTACATTTTAAAAATAAAACCTTAATAGTTAATGATATCTTTGTTTAATTTGTAAGTTCGAATTCTCTCTCGAGGCTCATTGTAATTGTCCCACACAAATAAGATATGGAGATTAAGATGGGGACACTCATACCCTAACATGTTAGAAAGTGTCCGATAAATTTAAAGAAAAGTAAAACTCAACAATATGACAATTATAACTAAATTTAGTGAAAATATTAAGTGTTATGAAAGGAAATTCTAAGCTCAAAACTTGGATCAATTCAAGCTGAAAACCAAGAACCATATAAATTGAAACGACCCAATTAAAAGTTGCCAAAAATCCATTGCGCGCGTGTAGACATATAAGCCACACAGAAGTAGGTCTATTTACTTGTTAACAGGTTAACATCATCAGGTCTCCACCAATACTCAGTTGGTCTAGTGGTAAAGTGGTGTTAGTGTCCTTAAGTGTTGTGCAGGAGGTTCGAAGTTCGAATCTCACTGGCAGCATGTATGGAAAAATTGATATTGGGAGGGTCTCCCCCAAAATGGGGCCACGAAGTACCCGGTCCGGATGTAGAGCGGTGTCCGACCGATCGAACCGGGCGAGCCAAAAGACAAGACCAAAAAAAAAAAAAAAAAAAAACATCATCAGGTCTCCCTCGAGTTGCATGTGATTTACTGTCACAATTAACTCACAATAATTTACCAAAATATCCATCAATTGGGAGAAGAGAGTTCCAGAGGTTTCCTTTTCCACAGGGTAAGTCCACATTTTGAAGGCGGTCCAAGAAAAGGACAGGTGGCAATCATTATAAAACGTGTGGACGGTTGGAGTTGGACGGCCTTTCCTTTGCCACGTGGCCATGGGAGTTGTGTCAGTTGAGTAATGAGAGTTGACTTTAGAAAAACATGTTTATTTTTCTCTTAGTCATCACTTTCTTACGCTAATTTGAGTTTCGAGAATCTTCCAAATCTCTTACTTCTCATTTCTTATTTCTCTGCATATATAGCGAAGTGGTGGTGATCATAGTTCAGTGTCTCTTAATAAGTATCAATCAATCAACATATGTGACGTGAAATTCGTAAAGTAGTAATGAAGGATGTTATTAATGATTGAAAAATAAAAGATGATTGTAATTGCAAAACTAGAAATTAGAGATTTTGGTAATCGGTATAACTATTGGGCTTTGGTCCAAAAACATTTCTCCTTCATTAACAATGGCAAGTCCAGCCCAGTCTTCAAAACTAGAATCGTATTCAGGGCCTCAAGCACACTAAGCCCAAATTTTTGAACCATTCATATAGGTTTGTTAGGTCATGTTTTTTTGAGAAACTAAACACGGTTTGACTTAGTTTGAGTTGATAAGTTTGAAATTTACATATTCTCTCTCGTGCACTAATCGAGCCCTTAATGTTTAAAGTCAGTGAAGAAGAAGAACTTAGTTTTCGAGTATTTCAGACAATGGGAACTCTTTTAACCATTCTTCAGATTAAACAAAAGCTCATGCATCTTGGCACTTTTTCTTTTCTTTTTTTTTTTAAAAAAAAAGAAGATCTGCACTTGATAAGATTTTGTTTAAAATGTCGATTTATGTTTTAAGAATATCCGCTTGATAATATCTAACGTTACATGTATTTTATGCTTAAGGGAGAGAACATTATATGTAATAGTTTTACCCGTCGTCCTATGTATGACTACGATTCGATATTTTATAAACATTATAAATAGGATATTAATAAATAATTAAAAATATAATATAAACTTTAATATAAGTAATTTATCGTTCGTAGAATGCATATAATTTTTTAATCAAATATTATATTCTTCCTATTTTATTACTTTTCATGTACGTAAATTTAGAATTTATCAAATATTTTAATATCTATTAAAGTATTTTATTATCCATTTTTATTAATTTTAAAAAATTTAACTATTTATTCATTAATTGTTTTATAAAAGAAAATCACTATATTTCTATAAATAAATTCTTCAAAAGATATATGATAAAATATTTATATTTATTTTTAAATATTTAAATATTTTATCTTTAATTTTAAATACTTGTATAAGGAAGCTTTCAAAAAATATTGTTATACTAAATAGATATTTTTTTGATGTTAGAGATAAATTTAAATAGTTAAAAAGAATTTAATAGAAAGAAGTTATAATAATAGAAATAAAAATTAATTTCTTAAATATAAGGTGGGGCTAGAATCGTTCGGTGACTCGAAAAAGTACAACTTTAATATATAGTTATAGATATTACCTATTTTTTATTTTTAAACTTATAAGTATTTATCATTAATTTTTTATTATAAAAGAAAAAAATATATCTATAAAAAATTTCATGAAAAGACATCATGCTAAAAGGTAAAAGATATTTATACTTATTTAAAAATATTTTAAATTTGTTATCTTTAATTTTAAATATTTGTATAAGGAATTTTTTAAGAGATATTGTTATATTAAATAGATATTTGTTTGATGTTAAAGATAGATTTAAATAGTTAAATAAGAATATAATAGGGTAAAGTTAAAATATTAGAAATAAAAATTAATTTTGTAAATATGAGGTGGGGCCAGAATCGTTCTGGTGGCTCGAAAAGGGATAGCTTTAATATATAGTTATAGATTTTATGCTTAAGCATACTATACAAAGAAACTAAAACCCTATTATAAAATTAATGAACCCTTTTTTAAAAAAAATTAATCCTAAATAAATAAAATCTTACAAAAAATTGTCATTTTATGGAGCTTTGTCCAAGTAATAATCACTCCAGCTCCAACACAACCAATTAGCAGGTTCCATCCTAAAATCAATTAACAATATGAAAAGTAACCCAAATGTTTATATAGTAGGCAAGTTATATATGTTTCATATTTCGGACGTGGGAGAAACTTTGTCCACGTAATAATTCATGTTCTATTACACTTTATCATGTCATATATATCCCATTCTGTTCATGAAATCACTTTCTACGTACTCACATGCACATGTATACTTGTATGTCTCTAATCTACCTGCTTTCATAATCCATGATCAATAAAGCGAGATAAAAAAAAAAAAAAAAAGAATAGTAATCAAAGTGCAGCTCTCCTTAGCATCGATGGATCTCATTTTTCTTTGAAATGACATCAAAACAATGAATTTAATCTAAATCATCACTTTTGGTCTGTCTCCTTTCTACAATTCTACTATTCTACTTGAGAAGAGATTTGATAAGTCCAAAACTTGGCTTCGTTTAATGCCACTTTATTACGTTTATTAGTATATCACGAATACTATAGCTATGATGTTGAAGTTTATATGGTCGTTCTTTAAAAAAGAAAAAGTATGGTCGTTTATCACGTAACTATAATATGTATATGATATTCCATAATGGATATGGATGTGTCTCACACAAGAAAATTGAAGCCCGTCCACGCAGATAAATTGACATTAATTTGTGTTATATATGTATATCCTACTAGGCACAAACTTCCACCCGATATATTTATAATAGGATACCACTTTTAAAAATTAATTAGGAAATGATGATTAATTAGTATTCATAAACGAACAAAGAGGAGAAAATATACAATAAGGTTTAATCGCAAGTGGCAACAGCCAACAGCTCTGCTTGTCATTTTCCATTGTTTAACTAATGATGACTTGGTATACGTAATTTTTGACTTGGTAAACATAAAATGGCCGGTTCAGATAAGATGTTGTTCCTTGGCTTTTCTGAGAAATATCGACGACCCATTTTGTGTCAGAGTCGTCGAATAAATGGGCAAGTAAAGTAAATCGTATTTAGTTCTTGAATTCGAGATCTCTAATTAGTACTATAGAATAGTTTCCTATACATCGTCACATCTTCTTCTTTTTTTGGTTGAAGGAAAGGCGGTACTTTTCGGGTCCTCTAAGAGCATTTTATTATTAATAAAAATAAGCTAAGTAGTCAGCAAACGGGGGATAGCTCGGCCCCTTACATCATCAGTAAGCAGAGAAATAACACCCTCCGGCGGGTCAATCAATACATGAAAGCCTAAATTAAAAGAAAAAGCTAAAGAAGCTAAAAAATCTGCAACAGAATTGGCTTCCCTATAAATATGTCGGACCTGGACAATCCAGTTCCTACGAATCAAGCCTTGGCATTGGGCAACCAGGCTAAATAAGGGGTGATAACGATCCACAGATTTGTTTAGCAATAGACACACAAGCTGTGAATCCAATTCTAAACAAACCCTCTTGTATCCCCGTTCCCAGGCTAAGCGGAGGCCTTGGAGAGCTCCCCATAATTCAGCCATGGGAACCTTTCAAATCCCAATATTATGAACAAAACCTACCTGCCATTGGCCATCGTTGTCACGTATAACACCTCCTGCCGCAGCTGTTCCATCCGCACGAAACGAGCCATCCGAATTCACCTTAATCCAAGACTCCAGAGGCCGTTTCCACATGACATAGCTTTCTTCTTTCCTACTAGTAGACTAGCCAAATTCATCCAAAGAGATCGCTGCGGCATATGCACCTGCTTGCTCTAAAATCCATCCAACACGATTTCCTGAAAAGGGAGTATTTTCAAAAATGCATTGATTACGCCACTTCCATATCCACCAAATAGCATTGGCAAAGATACAATTCCATTCGCCTCCGCTACTATGCACTTGTGTACAGAAAATATTTAAACGAATCCAAAAAGAAAAATTAGACTCGAAAAACACTTCCCTGGCAAGAGAAGGGTGAAGATCTTCCCAAAAACGCTTTGTGATATCACAATCGCGTAGAAGGTGGATCAGCGACTCCTCCTCAGTAGTGCATATAGAACACATAGCATCCGTTACAAAATGACGTCTAACCCGCTCCTGATTAGTAAGTAGAACGCCTTTAATAACCAACCAGGAGAAAAACCGGGCTCGTTCGGAAACTTTTAGTGACCAGATGTGCATGTACAAAACCCGATCAACCTCATTCATGACCCGGTTAAGGCCCACCAATTCGTAGGCACCACGAACCGAGAATTGGCCGAAAGGTGAGTTCTTCCACGTCATCACATCAATAGCGGAATCATTATCAACTACCGCAACTGAGGCTAAACGAAGTACAGTATTAACTGGCAGCACATTGCTAATTAACTCCCATTTCCACCCAACACCAGCCGTCCAATAAGCAGCGACAACCAGCTGACAACAGTCAGCGTTAATCGGCCCAGTAGCCAGCTCAAGAAGTGAACAATCATGAAGCCAAGAATCTAGCCAAAAATGCACCAACCGGCCATTTCCAACACACCATTTAGTGCCGGGAATCACCACTTGCTTGACGCCTAGCACAATGCTATGCCAAACATGAGATTGTGGCATGGAAACCGAACCAGAAGGTCGAATGTACTTGGTGCGGAGAACATCAACCCATAGCTTATTAGACTCAGTTAAGAAACGCCAACTCAACTTGCCAACAAGGGCGATATTGAGCTCGCTCATTGACCGAATCCCAAGCCCACCAAACTCTTTCGGCTTCGTAACTTCTTCCCAATTAACAAGATGGATTCGCCGTCTACCCTCATTTCCGCCCCAAATAAAGTTGCGGGTGATTGCGTCAATTTTCGAGTAGACTTCCTTAGGCAATATAACAGTGGCCATAGAATAAACCGGCAGTGAGGCCAAAACCGATCTAGCAAGAGTCACTTGGCCAGCAAGACTAAGATATCTACCTTGCCAACCTTGAAGTCGCCTTGTAATCTTTTCAAGTAACGGAGCGAACGTAGCAGTTTTGACTTGTTCATGAAACATAGGCATCCCTAAATACTTGCCAAGATCACTAGTAATAGAGAAGCCACATTCTGCTTTAATTCTATGCGCCATACTCCTGGACACATTAGGCGAGAAGAAAAGCTTAGATTTAGATATGCTCACTTTCTGACCAGAGGATGAACAAAACACATCTAAACATTCCTGAATGATCTTTATCTGCTGCACCGAGGCCTCTGCAAATAACATGATATCATCTGCAAACAGAATATGCGAGAGACTAGGTCCTCCACGAGACAACGAGATCGGTTTCCATCGTTTTGCAGCTACTGCACGGGAAATAATCTGACTAAGACGCTCAATACACAGGACAAACAAGTAGGGCGAGATTGGGTCACCTTGACGCACTCCCCGAGATGGAGAGAAGTCCGAGGTAACTTCGCCATTCCAGAGAAGGCAAAACGAAGTGGAATGCAGACAAGCCCGAATCCAAGCAACCCAATTAGCCGAGAATCCAGCATCGATTAAAGTATCCTCGATGAAATCCCACCGAAGCATATCATACGCTTTCTCTAAATCGAGTTTAACTAACATCCAACCCTTCACACCTTTCTTGCTTTTCATAGAGTGCAGGACTTCTTGAGCAAGAACAATGTTATCAGTAATCAGACGGCCTAGCAGAAAACTTCCCTGCATAGGGCTAATTAACCGTGGCAACACCAACTGCATTCGGTTAACTAAAACCTTAGTAATGACCTTATAGATCACATTACAGAGGCTAATAGGGCGAAACTGACTAATCTTTTCCGGTTCATCCACTTTAGCGATCAACACAATCAATGTCTCATTCAAATCAGCTGGTAAAGCGACAGAAGCAAAGAACTGACGCACAGAGTATAATAACGAATTACCAACAGTCTGCCAGCATTTCTGAAAGAACACAGGTTGGAACCCATCAATTCCCGTGGCCTTTAAAGAACCCATCATTTTCAAAGCTGCAAATATCTCTTCATCAGTCATCGGAGAATCTAACTGAGCCCATGTTTCCGCTTCCAGTCTAGGGAAATCGCCCCTACTGCATACATTAGGAACACGTTCCACATCCGGCAGAGTATATAAGTTACGAAAAAACTGAACTGCATAAGCTTCAAGTCTATCCCTATCGGTAATCCACTGCCCATTCTCATCCTGGAGAGATTCAACCCGATTCCGATGCCTCCTAATAATGGTAGAGGCATGAAAAAACCGCGTATTTCGATCACCTGACTTCAGCCAATCAATACGTGATTTCTGTAACCATAGAAGCTCCTCTCGTCCATAGTTAATTCCAATTCCTTTTTTAATTCAGCTTCAGTTTTTAAAAGGATATCAGAAGGCCCCGCCGCCAAACGAATCTGGATATCATCAATCTGAGCCAATAATTTTTTCTTAGAGAAGTGAATATTACCAAAGACAATACGGTTCCACTCAAGCAATTTATCTTTTAAGTTAGCAAGTGCGTCACAAGTGCTCATCTCACGTTTCCAAGAGGCATGAATAAACTGCAGGAAGTCAGGATGAGTTAACCAGGCCGCTTCGAAACGAAACGGGCGTCGTCTCCTATTACAACGCACTTCAGGCTCAAGAGAGAGTAAGAGTGGCGAGTGATCAGAAGATAGTCTAGACAGATGTCTAATCACCGCTTCAGGCCATAAGAGTCGCCCAACAATGTTAGTGAAGATCCTATCTAGACGCTTCTCAACCAAAGTTCGGGTAGAATTCCCACGGGCCCAAGTGAAGGCTTGCCCGGAGAACCCCATATCAATCAAACCAAGATCATGCACCATCTGATGGAACAAGTGAGAGTCTTCAGAAAGACGACCAGAACCCCCCCCCCCCCCCCCGTCGCTCAGTAGTGTGTAAGATGCAATTAAAGTCACCACCAATCAGGATCGGTTCAGTAATAGCTCTCATAACCTCTGTCAATACGTTTCCGTCGCCCTGGCGAAGGTGGAGCATAAACAAGAACAAAATGAACCCTATTACCTCCACTCGTAATAATGGCATGAATAAAATCCTCATGGAGATTAACAATGTGTAGGTTGATACGATCTTTATTCCACATCAGCCAAACACCACCCTCCATTCTAACGGCTTCAACCCGTACGCAATCTTTTAAGCTAAGACGATTACAAACGTCGTGAGCTTGCTGCCCAGAAATCCTTGGCTCAAAAACAGCCATAATCTCAACTTTATGACGACGAATCATGTATCTCGCCGCCCTTCGGAAGCCAGGTTTTCCGGCTCCAAAGCAATTCCAAAAAAGGCAATTCATTAACAACCGGGGGAACTTACGGGCACTACGAACCCGGACGGTTGAGACTGCGGTGCCAGGGTTGTCACCCCCTGATCAGTCATATTTGTATTTTGAATAGCATCATCACGTACTGGTTTAGGCATACTTGAAGAATTACTGACCTGCATATCCATATTCTCTTTCAAGTTTGGAGTCGGACCTGAGTTTCCATGACCCTGCCCAGGAGTAGAAAATTCAAAGCACGGCTCTTCATTTGTTCTTGGGCGTTTACCCATCATACTACTCAACTGCGGAGTTGCAAATTCAAAGGGAGTGTTAACATCTTGCTTCCCCTTCTTTTTAGCATTTTTCTTACCCGATTTTGACGATGACGTGGAAGTCACAATATCCTTAGCTTTCAAACCCGGCACTTGACGTGCAACAAACGGATTAATTGCGTTCGAAGTACTAGCCTTATCAGTCCTGGTTTGGTTGCTCTTATCAGCTGGCTGTTTCTGTTCTTTCCTGGACGCTTGTGAACCACCATTTTGTCGTTCTTTCCTGTTGGGTTCTTTAGAAATTTCAGCCACATTCATAGGACGTTGGCCATCATTTCTGGCCGTAGCAGCACTAGCATGAGGAGAAGCCTTCCCTCGGCGACGGCGCTGGACCACAGTCCACGGTCCATACCTTGGTTCATTATCCGCTGGTCCTGGCGTGGGGGTGGGAGTCGCTTGGACCACCACAGCCTGGGAAGACTCGTTAGGGCTGGCATTCGTAGGTTGAGTCAAGGGGCATTTCCCCTCTTGATGTCCATATTTTCCACATTTAATGCAGATAATATGTAGACCTTCATATTCCACATGGAACTTGCATCCATTCACCGTAACTGAACCTTTTAACGGTTTCGTTATATCCACTTCCACACAAATCCGAGCAAATCTACACCTATTAGAAAACATTGTTTTTCTGTCAACCCTAATAGGTGTACCAATGCCTGCAGCCAATGTCATCAGCATCTTCTCCTCATATAAAATCATAGGCAACCCTGAAATCCTTACCCAAGCAGGGGTTGTGGTTATGACATCTGTAAAAGGATTAAATTCCGGGTGCTAAGGACGGATAATCAAATAGTTTCCAAACACCATCCACGGACCACCCATAAGTGCTTTCAAGTAGTCCTCTTCATTCGAGAACTTCACCACATAGTATCCATTCGGAAGATCAGCAATCGAGGTCTTACCGCTCGGGCACCACAGTTCCCTGAGTTTTCTATCCATAACTGCATGCGGAATCAACCCACCTAATGGTTTCACAATAAGCGAAGACTCCCACACAGTTGCAAGGGCCTGAAAGACCTCAGTCTCAACCTGGAAGACGGGGTCCCCGTCCTCACCATCCGGGAAGGACATCACCACTTTCCCTTTCAAAAATTCATCTGAAAGAACCATACGTTCTTCACCATCTTCAGCCCTTACAATATCACGCCATGACTTTGCAGGCAGGGCAGCAGTCTGTACGCCATCCGAACCAGCGCCATGTAACTTAGTCCCATCAACTTGCATTTGTTCTCCCCCCGGAGAAGGAGTCAGAGAGGTGTCCGGCGCCCTAGGAGGGCCATCGGACGCATCACTCATGAGCACAACGGAGCAAACCCTAATCGCCAAGTTTTCGCCCTAGACCGCACGTGAAAAGGCGCGTGCTTTTCTAGCCTTCCTTTTATGTCACATCTTCTTCTAGGTTAAACGTGTAACTCGGGTTCTTAAGTCAATGACCCCACCACTGAGAGTAAACATATATAGCTAAGATGAATAAGACTTTGCCTTTGTGAGAATTTTGTTTGCTTCTCTAGTTACATTATTGCTTCTCTAGCTAAGATGAAAACCACAATCCACCAATCATAACATTAATTACAAAACTTTAGGGGCCGATAAATGAAAGGTCGATCATGTGGAGTTACTTCTTAAAACTGATTAACAGTTGGATGAGTATATGTATATGTACCTCAATCACCAAGTTATCATAGGTTAATAAAACTAAAGGTCATCTAAAATTAATTATATTATACTAAGAGAAGTGTCCACCCTAAAACTTTAAACTAAGAACCATATATATATTCCAAATTTCCAACCAATCTTACAAGTCGTTATCGAACCATTTATTTCAAAGCTACTCCTCCATCCATCCATATATCCGGACACGGTTTAATTTGAACCAATAGGATGATCAGAGCGGCAGAGCCCATAAGATTTAAATTATCCGTTCTAAGCTTCTAACCGGTATTGACATGTACCTACTTGTAATCCACCCAAATAACATTTTCATATTTATTATATATGGCCAGATCAGATTTAGTCATTACTCCCTCCAATTTCAGTTAAGTGTCGTTTTACTATATAGGTTTTGATCAAATTTTATGTGTACGTCGCTTTAAGATATCTATGTAATTAATTGATACGATATTGTGTTTTAAGTATTGTTATTCATTAGTTTGAAAGTGGACGGATATTAAATAAGTAACAAATTTTATAAGGACTTTAAAATATTGAATTTTTTAAATAATTATATCAAAAGTTAGAATAACTTTTATTTTAGATCCGAAAGAGTGTATGTTTTTGGATCATTTTTGAGCAACATCTATTTTCGCCTTTTCTAGCTCCCTTCCTCCCTTCAGCTTCGAGATAATTAGTGTCATTTTAATTTTTTACACTAAAAATAATAATAAATAAATTAACGACATTTTTTTCCACTTCTAGAAACAAAAAGTGAACAAGAAAAACGGACAAAGCTATTAAACATATCCAGAATTCCAACTAATCCCAAATTATAAAGCCCCGGCCCTATATATAAAGCATCGATATCGTAATGACCTGCCCTTGTCGAAGCTTTGGTTCCGTAAGAAACACGATTACGGCCTAATTGGTGGGCTTGTTGCGCATATCATATATATTTATTTTTGTTTTTATATACTTAATACGTTCACATTTTTGTTCAATGAAAAGGCAATTTCCTGCGGGACATGTCATGCAATACCAAATTTTTTTAAAATTGAAAAAAAAAAATTGACCCTTCAATATAACTCTGTGCTTGTATTTAAAAAAAAATAACTAGTAGTTTCTGGAGAGCGAAATTCTGTCCATCCACCACTGATTGAATTAAAGTTTTAAGGATTAAACAAGTTTTAAGCTAAATCAAATAAAGAAACAAGTTTTAAGGGTTGTTTTTCTATGCTTAGATAAAATCATAATCTATGACTTGCTTGATGTACGGAAGTTTCTATGATATGAGCATAATATATGATTACTTACTTTGATTATAGGATTGAACATGCATATAAGCTTGAGTTTTAGATTTATTTTGAAGCTCTAGACACAATTACATTGTGAGATTGATTTGGCCTTTAATTGATTATATTTATTCTTTATATCTTGAGTGCATCACTGTCTAGAACTTGCGTTTACACTCTTTTTCGAGACTGTTTTTCATGACTAGACATATGACATCAAAATGATTGAGTCATGTGTCCTTATTTGCCTATATTTTCCTTACCTACCTTGACAAGATCCATGTTTTTGTTGCCCCATCTTTTTTAGCCTTAAGCATAATGTTCATGAGCTCCACCATAATTCCCAGCCTAATTGAGCTTGACCATCCGGGCTTTGGACTTTAGGTGGTTTTATTTATGTGGTTATGATTAAGCATGGGGGATTGATGAAGAAAAGGTAGAAAGAAAATACAACTCTAAAGTGAAAGTGAAAAAAATGAAGATGGAAAATATGTTGAGAAAAAAAAAGAGCTTCAAAGTAGTCTTCATAAGTGTTGGGAAGAGTTGAAAAAACGTGGCAAAAGAAAGGAAAGTGAATGAAAGAAAAGAAGGAAAAGCAAGAAAGAAAAGAAAAAGAGAAACAATTGAGCTTGAAAGTATGTATGAAGTTGAAGTTCGTGAAGAAAAGTTGCAATTCAAAAAGAAGCAGTGTTGGTTTTGGGTTTTAGTTAGTTCTATTTCCCAGATTTAGCACCACATGACCATAAATTTTCCTTTCAAATTTGTCTTTACCTTGCTGCCTTGGCCCCATTACTACCCTTTAAAAGTCTTCATGACTTTTGTTGTGTGTTTGGTCCATAGCGGTGGAGAATTAGGACGTTGATACAAATTTGTGGTAGTCTAGCCTTTCATTGTTGATTTAGAGTGAAATACATGTCCCTTAAACACTTGAGAGAGAGAGAGAGAGAGAGAGAGAGAGAGAGAGTAAACACACTATCTTGGTGAGGTCTAGAATGGATGAATGATCTTTGCTCTTTGCTTAGTAAATTGCATGCTAGGACATCTTGGTCAAGTTGTGATTATATGTTGACTTGCTCTATGGATTATGAGATTCATGGATTACATTGTTGTGGTGTGATATGGATTTGTGTCTTGCTTTGAGGACAAGCAAGGTTTAAGCATGGGGGAATTTGATAGCATGCATTTAGGTGTTAGTTTTAGGGCATATTTATGTTCAAATATTACGTAGTTGTTTGCATTTTGTGTGGTTTTTGTAGTTTTTACATTTCGGTGTCTACTCTTGTGCTTTCGTGTTTTTAGGTCTTTATGAGGAGCAAGGATCAGTTACACGGAGTTCTGAGCCATCTTAAGTTGGAGGATTCAAGATTGGAGATGCTCAAGTGTCTTTTATAAAGATATTCAAGCCACTTTTGATGATCATTAAGGCCCAAGAGGTGGTGGGAAAAGAACGCTTAAATCCGGGTCATACATTGGAGCTGTTGTTTCCACACCTCTATCTTGTAAGGCTTTGTTTGGGAGATATAGTGGTTTGATGGAGCTGATTTTGGTATCATTGGAAAGCTAATTCAAAGAGTTACAATTCATTTTTTTACTTTGAGTTCAAATTCCACTCGAAGGGGGTCAAAATAGTCTCTAAAGTGTCACTTGAATCTTGAACCGAGAGGAAAAGCGCGGGCAGAGGAAGAAAAATGCGGCCGCGCAATTGAGGTTCATCCCGCGCATTTCCAACAAAGACACAAAGCACGGGCATAGGAGGAAAAGCGCGGCCGCGTTTTATGGTGTTTGCTAGCACTTTTCTCCGTGTCACATAAGGATCATAATCGACTTGTGGGATATTATGATCCTTATGTATTTTTGGGATATTATATCTTTTTTTTTTGGTCTGGAAACGGAGTTAAGCTCCTGCGGGTGTTTTATTGATTAAATAGTAGAAGAAATCCCCATAGAGGGGTGTACATCCAAAAGTAAAGCAATAGCAATGATGTCATGAACATAAAAAAATTCTACTAGAGGAACATCCAGTCCTAGAGATAAATTTGCTAGAATATCGGCCACCCGATTTGCATCTCGGGAGATGTGGCACAACTTTACCCTCCAAGAGCTATCATAAATCAGATTTTTGCATTCAGCAATCAAGTAGAAATCCTTATGCGGAGAATCCACAGCCTGTGTAAGAAGAGTAATTGCTTGAGCCGAGTCTGATTGGAGGACCACTCTTGGAAAGGCCATTCTACGAGCAATTAGCAGACCTTTAGATGCGTTGAGGTATTTAAGCTTTGATTTTATCTTTATTTTCATGATTTTAATTACAATTTGGAGGCTAGGGTTTTCTAGAGAGTTTTCTCAAGAGATCTTTAAACTAAATTTGTAAGTTTGCTTTAATTTAATCATGCATTGCTAATTTCATTTGTGTTTGACTAGATTATTGAAATCATAGATTGCATATTATTGTGAGTTTTGATTGATTCTCAACAAACTTGAGTAGTTTTTATTCCCTATGCTTAATTGAATCAAAGTTTATCTAGGGTTTTGTTAGACTAGCTACCTAATAAGATTTCTAGGTTAATATACAACTAATCTGATTAATTCCCGTTTGAGATTAGTTAGATAAAGTAGAATCTACAATTGTTTGTACCCGTTCAGCTATTCAGTTGTAAAAGGGAATAAAATCACAAATAACTTGAATGACTGTTTGCTTCAAGTGATTGTTTCTATCGATACTTGAATCATAAAGTTGTTGTTTAACTGAATCTAGAAGTTCTTTTAAGTTGTTAGATGATTAGGGTTGTTAGACTGTTAGTTTTATCAACAAAACCTGAAGTTTGGATATATTATAATCTACGATAGATTATTCAAATGAAGTAAAAATATAGAAAATCAATGATTAATAAGCACATCTATGATGAATTGAACTACTTGAACATGCTTTTCTCATATTTTATCAACACAAACATCTTTGCATTATTAATTTAGTTTCAATTTGCATATTAGATTAGTTAGTTACTCAAATATCCATAACCCCCCCCCCCCCCTTTCTTGTTATTGTATGGCATGCAAGTAAAAACATAAATACACCAGTCCTTTGTAGGATCGACCCTTACTTACCGCTCTACTGAGTTTGGTAAAGTTAAGGTTTCTTTGATAGGTAAAACGACTTCAGAAAATACTTCATCACATGATGTCCTAAGTCTTCTTGAAAAAAGAGCTTCATATTAGTTGAGTCTTTGGGACCTTAGTGTCTTTGATGTCAAATAAGGTCTCTGTCACATCAATCATGGTGGAGGTTCTACCTAGGGTTCTTCTATTAGCATCATCTAGAATTAGCCCTTTACATAATGCTTCATTTTTAATATCGTTTCATTCATTTGTTTCACTATACCTAGTTGAGAAGTGCTACACTAGGTATCTCTTCACTTCATTCAAGTTTTGAAGAAGGATGTTGGGTTATAAAACAAACTTCTCGCATTGCTCTCCATATTTTTCGGAGAAACTCCTAATAGGATGTTGGGTTCTCCTTTTGAGTTAGCAAGGACCTTCTTTACTCTATTGCGACTCATGTCATTGGTGAACCCTGCTACTGATGCTAGCCACTGGCAGGTGGAGATTTGAAAAATTGAATTTCTGAAACCGTCGCTCACTCTCTTGCTATTTTCGTCATTTCTGTTTTTTTAAAGGCTCCTTCAAACTACACTTGTTATCCAAATTATAAAAAAAAATCTTATAAAAGCTTAAAAAAGGTATAAATAAAAAAAATTAAGCATTCTTATTTTAGAATTTCTTCCATTAATACGAAAATGATAAAGCATAATATTTTCTTATTCTATGCCTTAATTGTGAAATATGTTTAGAATTTCTTATTAGAAACTTGAACCTAAAAAACCTTAAATTCTATAATAAAAAAAAATCTTAAATAAAATTAATTAAAATCTTTCCAAATAAGGAGTCTTAAGATATAAGTTAGAATAACCATTAAAACATAAGAGAATCTTTCCAAATCTAACTTCTTTACTTATGCCTCAAGAGCATAGGTTATGTAACCAATGTTATATGTTTCAAACCGATTTGATTTCAGTAGAATTATTCCATTGGTTTAGTTACTATTACTCTAACATAAATGAGTGAACCAAACCAAAAAAAAACATAAATGAGTGAACTCTAGAAAAGATAAATAAAAATGAGAATAAGAAATTTAATTAAAGCCATTATTTTACATTTTAATATTGCAAATCTCATCAAATCCACTCATAGAATTAAATTGCAACTCTAAACTCTATTTTTTTTTTTGAAGAAATGAGCTACTGGTTCATTACAATAAATTGCTACTCTATTGAAATTCATTGCGTTAGAAGCTAATATAAATGCCAACAACATGAAATCCATCCAAACCATGTCCAAATTCCATTCCACATAGAGGAAATCTAACCGTAAACTAACATAATACTCCGAAGTAACTAAACTCAAGTATACATGCTTATCAATATTCCTCCAAACCAACGAATGAACAAGAACAAATTGGTGACCCACAACATTTAGTAAATCATCCTTCCCAAAAACATTTAATTAATTTTTGCAGTGTGTAGACGATACAGGCCATGTTGGGGGTGGCGGTACGGTGCTGGCGAGTCCAAGACGGAGGGCGCAAGTGATGCAGAATGAGAGTTGATCGAACATGGCATGGCCCCATTGATTAAATATATATATGTGGATTGTTTTTGAATTCTATGACAAAAAAAAAACTAATAATAATTAGTTTTTATACCTCAAACACACTAGTTGGCATAACTAATTGGAAATTCGAGTTAACACAAACTAGTTAGAAAACTCCAACTAATTTTTAATACCGAACAAACATACACTATTAATTTAAGTGTGCATCTGCATTGTGTATAGCTAAAAATAACATGAATGTAATGTAAGACATTTTTTTTCCAAAAAAATAGTCCTATCCAAATCCAAAATTTAAAGTGTAAATGAAGGAGCGATTGCTTACACACATTTTTAGTTGACACCTAAGTATCCATTCTGATCCACACACCCTTGCCATCAACAACGTACATATCCCTTCATTATATATTGTACTACTGATCGATGGTAATTAATTGCAGTCCGTGCGATTGGCGAAACATAGCCCCGACGCTCCCGGCCCACTATTACGTACCCGGCTTCATTGTGTTGCGTCTTAGACCGGCCGGCCACCAACAGCGCCCTCTGCTCCTCCACTTGCTAATTATAATTAATATCGATCAACATTTAGACGTACTTGTCTTCTCTTGTTCACTTTTCGGCCTACCATTTCCAATCTGCAATGTACCTTGTCTATTAGTTCTTGTATTGCAAAAACCCTCTTGTTTTTTTATGGGAGGAACGTTCCTGTATTTGGAGCTAGCTAGGCTTAAATAATGGTTCCAAAATGTACACACAACTTGTTTAGCCTTGGGCCCTTGATAATTAATTAGGATAGATCAAGTACTATTTTTGAGCGAAAAGGAGCCAGGCTAGCACAGGACTGTTGCTTGTCTCCTAACGCGCGTGTTCATTCTTTTCTACTTACTCTAAATCTTTATTTTGATATTGATCTATAGAGTGTACATAGAAAAAATCAGAGTGCACATAAAATGGCGTACTAGAAAAAGATATGAAAAGGATGAATTTTAGCAAATTTTATAGATTATAACAGAAAATTGGATGAGGATGAACTAAAAAAAATTTTGCCCAGTTTTTGGGTCGAACGAATCTTGTCAATTACAACTCCTAAAAATCATATTCAATATAGACTATATTGGCATCCTAGTACGAATGGATGGTTTTCGCCTCAATCCGCCTTTGCCTTAATATCAAATGAACTAAATATGAACGACTGGGAATCTAACTGGATTTGAAAACTTGACCTAATGCCTAAAATAAAAATGTTTCTGTGGAAAATTTGCATCAAAGGTCCTCCTATTAAATACCTTCTTATACAAAGACATATAGATGCCATTTCAGAATGTCCATTATGCAGTCACCAAGTCGAGACTAATGAGCACCTTTTCCTCAAATGTCCCTTTACGCTTCAAAAACTACAATCCATTAACCCTCAATTTCTTGACATTATAAGAGACATAACAAATAATCACAACATTATGCCGCAAATTATTCAGAGCTTGAAAAAGACAGTACCATAAAGGACTTTATGCCACCTGTTACTGCATGGTGGGGAATTTGGTTCTGGAGGAACCAAGTGGTTTTTAATCAAGACAATACGGGCTCATGTAGAAGTGTAGAGGAATTCATTCAAAACCATATCATGTGGTGGAATAAAGCAAAGAATATTAATGAAGATGCAAGTGTGTCGTCCAGAGTGCAGCAAGTAAGACCAAGAAAATGCAAAAGAAAATGGGAGAAACCTCAAAACGGGTTCGTAAAAATAAATTTCGATGGATCGTAAAAAAATATTGGAAAAGCAACTGCTACGCATATTATAAGAGACCAATTTGAAAATATTATAAGCATAAATGCAAAGAAAACTGACTTCTGGACAATGGAACAAATAAAAGCTATGGGGTTAGTTGTGGTCATACAGGAAGCTCATAGAAGGAATCTTCGGTACATAGAAATTGAAGGTGATAGTCTAATTGTAGTCAATGCGCTTAAGGGCAGTCGATCCAGTCCTTGGACAATTGAAATGCTAATAACCTATTCAAAAAAAATTACGAGGGGTGGTAACGGTCCAGAATCGAACTAAAAGAGGATTGGATTTTCATGATATATGAACCGTAGACTGGACAAAAAGTTTTTGATCCGGTCTCAGTGCCGGTGTGCTCCAGTCTGGTTTTGGACCGGTAGCCGATTTAGTTCTGTTCAGTTCGATTCAGTCAAAACCAGCCCGGACCGTAATTTATCGAGTCAGTTAGATTTAGTACCGCCTTAATTAATCAGAAACTCATAAATAATTTACATGCCTAACCGGCCACTCGAAGATTATAATTAAGCATGAGAAGTAGATAAGGTAATTAAGCAAATAATTAAAGCTACAGATAATGTAACGTACTCCGTAATTCATTGGTAACTTTTGGCATTTAATGGATTTTCAGTGTAAGTGGGCCCACTCTAATTTCACACTGAATTTCACTAACTCTAACTCATCTAACACTTTGTGTTTGTTTTTCATTAAAAAAAAACACTTTGTTTTGTTTGAATCGACAAACAAACACTTTGATTTATTATATTGTATCCTTCATAAGTTTTTGTCAAATACACATTGTTTCATTGCATCCTTCACATTTCAAGATGGTGTCACATTCCAACATAAAAGACACATTCAGCCCTACAACCTTTCGAATCAAAGGACGTGTGTGTAGAATTACATTTTTCATCAAATTAAAACAAATCCTTGGAAGAAGGTAGCCAGTAAACGTCAGATTAAGTGGGATCACAATCACTCGTACGTGTAAGGAAATGACTGGGATTAATTGATTTAATAGTGATTGTTAGTACTTTAATTTGTTAGGGAATAGAAAATTAGGTAATATATATGGTCGGCGTTTCCTCTTTCAATGTAAGCACAAAGCAAACCATCTCTCGGCATTCGATCGATATAATAAAAATAGTACTAGTGGACTAGTATTTTATACTTTAACGTGCGCATGCCTCACCTCGTCTAGATGATGTTTAGATATAGTAGAAGTGTACAACATATATATGTTGGGACTCATTAAAAAAAATAGTAAGTGTTATAAGATAAACTTAAGAGATGAATGATTTACTCATATTCATATATATTTTAGTTTTAATTAGTAGTTTTTGCCCCATATAACTTGATAATTATACGGTTTGGCGGCCTTTATAACTTTCAAGCAGATTGTATATATATACGGTAAGTTCATGCCAAATATTTATAGTCTATAAATAGCATGTATAATCCAGTTGAATATAATCGAAAAACGATTTTTCTAACCTATGCCCTTAGGACATAGGTTAAGAGACTAAAAATAGCAACATATCTTAAAATTGTATTTATTTAGGTTTAATTGTTTTTCCAATAGGGTTTATTAATTTCTTTTAGGGTTTTAGTTCCCATTATTAGTATTCTTAACCTATGCCCTAAGGGCATAGGATAGAAAAACCGATCAAAAAAATCAGTTCAGATTTCATAAGTTTCTCCCAAAATATTACAATACTAGCTTGGATTATATTATTTATCTTTGCAAGCAAAATTTATCAATTTTATTTATCTAGTACGGAGTATCAAATTTATCTTAATAGACTGATTTTATTTTAATTTTCACTTATGTAGTATCAATTTATCTTAATTTTAATCATTTTTAAAATTTTACCTTAATTTTTACCATTTTTTGAACGGGTTGGAGCCGATCCCAACCCGCCCCTTGGTTCGTGTCTATATATGTAACAAAATTGAGACGGCTAACTAGAATTAGATTCATGCACATTAGTATAATACTATGAGTTTATAGCATTAAAAAGTACCCGGTTTTTCCTAGCATATCTCACTTCGAGCATGAATAATGGAGTATCCTTGGAAACACGTGAAGGTTGCTTTATTTTTTGGATCTTCCCAATTTGAAATGTCACAACTCACAAGTGTGTCACTGTTAATTTAGACCAAATAAAGAATTAAAACTTTTGATTCTATGTCACTTGTGCTGAAATAAATAGCTAAGTTGGTTGAGAGGCGTGTGTGGTGTTTGATCATAGTGACATTGCTAGACAGGTGAAAGAACACATATTTCGGTTTTTTTCATATTTTAGGAGGCACTTAGTGTGACGCTTTTCCGGATCAATCCTAAGAATCTCATACTTAGTTGATTCGAGGGGTAGTCTTCAAGGCCATGGCTTGGGTCACGTCGTAGTGTGGACGTTGCGAGACTTGACCCAAAGCGGATCACATGGTCATTGTGGCAAGGTGTGCCACGATGCTTGGCTCAGGTTGCGACCTTGCGTGGACGTTGTGAGGCTCGACCAGGCCGAGTCACATGATCATCATGGCAAGATGTGCCACGATGCTTGGCTCGGGTTGCGCCCTTGCGTGGGCGTTGCGAGACTCGACCAGGCCGACACTTATGATTGTCGTGGCAAGGTGTGCCACGACGCTTGGCACAGGGTCGCACTCTTGCGAGACTCGGGTGTTGGACATCGATGAAGCGAGCACCTAGGTGACGAGCAGGCAACACGGTGGTGTCAAGGAAGCGTGCAAGGTGTGTAGCTGCTTGTCGGCTCCAAGGGAGTCGGCCTTGTGACGAGCTAGTAGGTGACGAGCACCTAGCTCGGTGGCATCGTGGGAGCGAACCTCCTTGGGCGAGCAGCTCCATGGCACTAGGTGTGTGCCAGGAGCGGGCGCGCGCGTGCCAGCGTGCGCCACAAGTGTGTTGCTGCATGCAAACAACATGTCGAGAGTAGGCATGCCTGTGCCGGCATGCACATGATAGCGGAAGTAATTCTCATGCTTGATGCACGGTAGGATCCTGTAGATCGGGATGTTGAATGTGGTGTAAACTGCTTTGGCTTGATCTCCCGACAAGCACACTTTTTGTCTAAAGTTCTCGTTTAAAAGACAGTGTTACTTTCGAGGTGGAGAGGGCGATTTCTCCAAAGTTTTGTAGTTAGTCTCTTCCAAGCGCACATTTTGGTGGATGTGTTGTTGAAGTTTAGCAATGGTGAAAGGGAGACGAATTGTTAAGTCTTCCCTTAGCTTGCTCTCAAATGGGATTGCCCTCTTAAAGGCGGTGATTGTAGTCTTCTCATCACACCCATCGATCTCAGCGTAGCACTCCATAAAACGATTGGCGAAGCGGCGCAAGATTTTGCCTTTCTCCTTCTTAAGGACGAAGAATGTATCTAAAGACATTGAATCCCCACCGTTGGCTATGAAATGCCTCACAAATTCAGTGGCAAGTTGATCACATGAGCGGATTGATCATGACTTCAAGTTTTGGAACCACTTCAATGAACCCTTGTCAAGGTAACCCGCAAACATCTTGCACATTGTAGCATCCTCGGATACCCATAATGCCATCTTTTGAAAAAAAAACGGCTATGTGGTTTACGGGGTCTGAATGCCCATCATATAGAGTGAATGAGGGTGGAGAAAACTTTGATTGCGGGTTTAGCACGTTGGATGCTTCTATGGAACGGTGTTGATGTCACTATAGCCAACTTGTGCTCGGCTTGCTCTTGATTCGATTGCAAGGTTCCACCTTGTGCTCTTAAAAGATCAAGCAACCTCCTTTCAATGCGCCTTAGGGTTCGATCTTCTCCTTAACGCCTGTCATTTCTCTCACTCCGATGTCGAATACATCATCGCTTCTTCTTACTGGCCCGATCATGAGTAGAATCCGATGTCGACTACATCATCTCTTCTTCTTACTGCCTCGATCATGAGTAGACTTGGGTTTCTCAGATGGGTCATAACGATTTGCGTTATGATCGTGCGATTTCTCGCGACGGTTGCTCTGGTTGTGGTCGACGACAGATCTCCCGCGGTCGCGGCCAGACCTGCTGCGAGCGCGGCTAGGGTTTTCGCGCCCGCGGCGTTTTTCGTGGTCATCGGAACTCTCTGAGTCGTCTGATTTTGAGTCGCTGGACTGAGGGTGGTCCGCGGCCCGGGGCCTCTTACGCGGGGGCGACTCGTGATACTTGCCCCTTCATCGACTTCTAGGCGCTCTACGATCTCTTCTGACTCGTCAATCCTTACCGGTTTAGGACCACGGCGGTTATCGATGAATTCGATAGTGCTAGCGAGCCATCGATTGGTTCTTTCGATCGCCGATTCATTGATGGGGCACTTACCTTGAACTTTGTCTAAGGTGTGTTTCAATCTAGAGATCTCTTCCAAGGCTTGGTCCAAGCAGGACTCTGCCTGGGCGCGTTCGCTCTGAATCTTTTCATTCTCTCTTAAGACAGAGGCTAAAGCATGGGTGATCTCATCTTCCTCGTCATTCTTAGCGGTGGTTGATGCCCCATTCCCGCTGTTTGGCCTAGATGCCAAGGATATGCGAGTGTCACCAAGTGCGGGATTAGACCCGTACATCGTGGCTTGATTGACCATGCTCGTAGCGTGGGCTGACAGAATTGTATTGCTCTCGGTTTTGATTCGCCACAGGTTCGGATATACGTAAATGCATTCGCCCGCTATCGCGGCTTCCTGATCCGCAGTCGCGGTTCTCTTGGCCATGGTCGCGGTTACGATCCGTGACCGCGATTGCTCGTCCTGGTTCGCGCGATGGCTCACGACCCTGTAAACTTTGATTGCTCTCGAATTCATCAACACGCATTGCTGAGTCCCATAATCGGTCAAACTCATGAGATTCGAACCGTGCAAAGTTACAACCGTCGACGCCGTCGCTCGACTCGGACCTTGATGGCTCATGTGATGAACGGTTGTGCTTGTGAGAGGGATCGGGTTACGGTTTAGATTCTCTTCGAGCAAGGCGCCTTCCTCAGCATGTGCTAGGGTTCGACCGTCCGAGCGAATTTCGGAGTTCGCGCGATCGCCTCTGGCTGGGTTTGTTGTATAAAAACATGTGGATCAATTTCATGAATGACATGATAAAAACTAGGGTATTGATTCAAATGAAAATAGCCCTTATCATGAAAACTAGAAATGAATCTAGGTCATTCGATTAAAATACTAAAAATGAATCTGGATCATCCGAAAAATAATTTTTTTTTACTTTTTTTTAAAGTCTTTTTATGTATGTAGAATGATATAAATCGAGTATGAACATATGATCATAAAACGCGAACATGCAATACTAACATTTGAACATACTTATATTATATGTGAACATTTGCTAAATTTTTTGAAGTTAAAAGGTGGTTATATGTGAACAACTCGTGTAATAATGTAAACATGTGTATAAAATATATGAACGGAAAGTAAAATGTCAAACATCGTGTTTTTGGCAAAAACAAGCAAATAATTTTTTTTAATTGTTTAAGTCCTTCAACGCTTGTATGATAATTTAATTGAACATGAACATATGACCACAAAACATAAACAAACAGTACTAATATGTGAACACACTTGCAATATATATGAACGTATTATAAAATATCTGAACTATTAGGTGATAATATGTGAACATGTCTTATAATAGTGTGAACATATGTATAAAATATTTGAATATAATGTAAAAGGTCAAATTTCGTGATTTTGGCAAAAACAAACGATTTTTTTTCTTCTCTAAAATTACTATTTTGTCATTATCTATTTTAATTTTAGCCATCTATTTCTCAAATTTAACGGTTCTCACTTATTTCTAGTTTTCAGAATAAGCCTCATTTTCATGTAAATCAACGATCTAGAAACTAGATAACACCTACACACATGATCGATCGTGTCCCCATGAAAGTAATTACACCATAGGACTTTCAACAACTTTACAAAAATAGAACTTCTATATGCAGAACTTCGAATCAAATTTTTGTTTTGCCACCAGTCGCTTTAAAATTCTCTTTTTCTCAAATTATTTATGAAGAACATACTAACAAACTTAATTATAAAATACACAGTTTTGACTTCTCAACCTTTACTAAATAAATATTCATTCGAAAACATATTATAATTATATATAAACTACTGATTAATCAATCTATTCAAATTAACAGAGATGTCGAATGATGTATGTTGTTGCATAATTGAATAGTAGTTATAAATTGAATTAGTGTCTCTCAAAAAAAATTGAATTAGTGCACCGCAAATGCACATGAAAGAAACCGAAAAATATGGGAAGGATCAAGGATGGCCTCAACATGAGAATCTCGATTCTTTCCTCCTCTTCTTGTTTTTTTTTTTTTATGGCAAAGTATACGAATCAGGTAAATCGGTTTGCACCGAGCGTTATCAATGTTGAGATTAAAAAATAACCTTAGCGTTATCAATTTTATTTGAAACTGTCAATTGAAAAAACAATGATCATATCAAATATATTATTAGATCTGAGGCAATTTAATCTTTTATATTCAATCTTTTAACGGTGGTGGCCAATTCTAATCCAGGGAATAAAGCTTCATCGAATATCTTTAATTAAAAAGATCAACAATGTCGCTAACTATATTGCTCAATTTAATCACAAACTCACACATTCGTAAATCTCACGACCATTCCACTTCTTTAATGCCAAACTCTCGTCGATCATTTCTAAAGACATCGATGACAAAATAAAAGTGTCATTTATCAGACAGGTCATGAGGTCACGAGCCAAGAAGATTTATGAGGTGGCTCATGCTCTTCTTACTCATTTAGGAGTCACGATGGACTAAGTCTCACACCCTCCATGTGTAGGTGTGTCAATCGGGTGGGTCGGATCGGATCATTTCGGTTTCGGGTAAGTTCGGATATATTGACAATCAGGTCAAATTGGGTTGGACCATTTTGGGTCAAATGCTCCATTAATCAGGCAAATTCGGGTTTTTGGGACAATTTCGGTCCGGTTATTCTGCTTTCAATCCAACAAGATTTTGGATAAGTCGTATTTTGGGTTTAGTCGGATTTCGAGTTAATTGTATTTCTGGTGAAATGAATGATGATTTTTGTAGTTTAATTACTTTAGGGTATAAATACTTAAAAACCTAATTATATAAATATACAATATTATTAATATTTTAAAAAACATAATGTAACTTTCGGATGATTTCGGATCGGATAACTTCAGATTTTTGGAAAATTTTAGATCTCGTAACTTCGGATTATCGATCAGATGCTTTCAAATCGGATAGCATCGGGTATCGGGTTGAATCAGGCTAGCCAACACGGATATATTCGGTTTTTGATTAATTTTAGGTTCGGAATTTTTACCAGTTTGTGTCAAATTAATTCTGATCAAACCAGTTTCGGGATATACTTTTTCACTATTTGGGTATAGAATTCAGAGTCGGATGGACTAGGGGTGTCCAAACCCGGTTAACCGAGAGTTCGATTAACCGTTGTTCGATTAACCATGATTTCGGTTAGTTAAAATCATGAACTGAAACCGAACCGTGAATCCCGGTTAACCGTTGTTCGGTTAACCAATTTTTCAGTTCGGTTTTCTTGGTTAACCGTTTGTGTAATTTTACCTTAAATAATTGAGACTAAAATTATAAAATTGAATAAAAAAAGTGATCAACAAGACTTTTATTTTAAATATGTACTTACATCATATTGTTTTGGTTGTTGTAATCAAATATCGAGAGTGTATACTATTTTGTGTGGAATCAAACATTGTGTGTATTAATTTTTATCCCATCAAATTTAATAAGCGACTCTTATATCAATGAGAAGTGGGAAAAATAGTGTGTAAATTGTTAAAATTGAAGATGAAAAGACTCAAACTAGATTAACATGAAGATCATAGAGTTTAACCACTAAATAAATCAAAGAGAACTAATATTTGAAAAAAATATTAATATATTTTTGGTTTTTCAATTAACCGTTATATGTAAAGTCATGGACCGAAACTGAGCCATTAAACCGAAAATATTTTCGGTTCGGTTAACCAAACCGAAATGGCAAAAAAAGTCGGTTTGGTTAACCAAAAAAATAATCGGTTTTTCGGTTCGGTTTTTCCAGTTTCGGTTTTTTATGGACACCCCTACGATGGTCATTGTGAGCAAATAAAACAAACATAATTACCGTATTTATTTTCGCTATTAAAAAGGTATTTTTTAAATTACTGCGCAGTTATTTTCGTTATTTTCCATATTATAAAATATATGGCGGTTATGCAACTTTATGGAAGATTCTATCCTGCAAATATGATAGAATTAAACCAAGAGAAGGTGAGAATATTCCTAGCTTGGGCTTTAAGCAACCCTAGGAAATAATTAAATAAGGCCCCCTAATCTCCCTCTTCCATTATAAATACACGCCCTAGGCGTGTAGGGAGAAACACATGTGCACATCGGCATATTCAGAAACTCTGAACAGGCTAATACTCGCTTAGCTCGACTGTTCAGGAATTCACCGCTCTCTTGTTGTACCTCGTCGCTCAAAACGACAATTGCTCTTCTGACTTAGGCATCGGAGGTGGATTAGGGGGTCCCCGCCCCCTATGTCCATTGTTTTGCAGGTTTTAGGTCAAGAGGAGGAGCTCTTAATTGGTGCATTGAAGACGAATTGAAGGCGGAGTTTTTATGCACTAACAATTGGCCCCGTCTGTGGGAAACGAGGATTAAATCCATGAGTAATCGTTCCTAGAAGAAAAAGAAGTGAATTTTCAAAACCGGATTAGACTCCGGGTGCGTGCCCGGTAGCCCAAAAGTTGAAACCTTGATTGTGAATCAACGTTCAACCACAATCGAAGCGATGAAAAGCAATTTTGGGAAAAGAGTACTCGATCCACGCAATTGTGGTGTTGGGATCGATTCCAAAAAATTAAGAAGTCGTCTTTGAAGACCCTAGGGCACCGTCGCGAAACGAAATCGCGCGAGGTACGCCCAGCGAGGAAAACCGTGATCGCGGTACCGAGGACCGCGACCGCGGCACAGTGAACCACGACCGCGGTTCGGCAGGAGAAGTTGGGATTTTCGAAAATCATTTGGAAACTCGAGCCCTAATGGAAATTATTCAATCTGATTCCAATATTCGCTCGGAAAGTCAGACCTTTGTGCCCGGAAGCGACTTGAACCATGACCCGGCCCCTCTCGCTAGTATGGTTGTTCATCGCACAGACCATTTGGGGTTGAGTCAAGCGACGAAATCGTCAGTCGTGGTACTTCAAGGCCTGAATTGACTGAATTTGATCAAGCTTGGGAAACGGCAATGCGTGTTGCCAAAAACGAGAATAATCAAAGGGTTCAAGAGCAAAGCGAGTCGATCCAATAGATCGCATCGCTGAACTGAACCGCGACCGGGGCTAGGAGGGTCGCGACCGCAGTGAGTCAAGCCGCGCCCGCGGTTCAAAAACCGCGACCGCGGGTTGCGTATTTCGAAGCATTCTCTCTATTCGCGAGCCAAACCCTAATTTGGTTAGCCCTCGCTTAGAGCAAGGCCAAACTAGTCATGTCGGGTCCAAACCCGTTAGAGGTGACAATCGCATCACCTTGTTATCCGCTCCAAACGGCATGAATAGGGCGTCTACAGCCGCTAGAGATGAAGAAGAAGGCGAACCAAGAAGAAGTTCTTCTTTCGTTGGGGCAAACCTGACAGGCTTTCAACAATCATATACCTATTGCGGGTAATCGTAACCTCTCTGCATAGGGCCATACAATTTGCTCGGAATCGAATTGGATCTTACTTGTCATAGGCTAAAGGTCCTCTTAAAACGTAAAAGTCGATCGTAAAAGCAAGAGAAACGATCCTATTTAGCAATGAGAAGCCTTAATCACTAAAACAAAGGATCAAGATAGATTAGCGCTATTCAAGAAATTTGGAGAGTCTGAGCGGACTTTACCAATTATAACAGAGCGCAACCAGAGATTTGCTCTTGCTTTCAAAGATGAACCAATCAATGGATTCCAAGTCAAGCCACAAGAGAAGTTCTCAGAGGATGTCAAAAAGCGATCAATCCGTGCAACCGTGAGGCCAGAATCGATCTCTGATAACCAAGAAACAACCTTTCTTGGCCCCGAAGAAACAACGAACTCGCCAACCCTAAAATCGCCAGCGAGTTCCAGCACCACCGCGATCGCGGCCCCGTTAGCCACGAGCGCAGCCTCGTCAATCGCGACCGCGGTCCGTACCGCCGCGACTGCGGCCCAGGCGATAGTGATCACCGCATAGTTTTCAAAATCCGAAAACCCTAAAAGCGATGGGGGCAAAACTCCGATCGTCGCTCGGAGAATAATCAAGACTCACAGGGTGATCAAGCGGAACTCCGATATTCGCTCGGAGGATCAAACCCTAGAAAGTTCCAAGCAAGACACCTTACTCGAAGATGATCAGATCCGTGACCCGACCTCATCTTCATAGCATGGTTGCTTTTCGTGTAAGCCAAGCGAGGTTCGGATCGAGCGACAGAATCAATGGTCATAGCGCTACACAGTTTGATTAAGTCGATCATCATTGGGAGTCAACGATGCGCGTCGTTGCGACCGAAAGCAATCAAGATATTGGGGCATCGACCACCATCAAGAATGAAGACAAGATTGTGCTTGATACGCACTCTAGCTTCCGCTTGAAGAGAGAACCAGCGGATTCAAGGTAAGCATAATTGAACGAAGTCTTTTTGCTATCAAGCCCTGGAGAAATCGCTAGGCTAAAAGCGTTCTATGTAAAGATCCAAGAAAAGCGCCTCATCGATGAATCGACAATCAAAAGGACCAATCGACGGTTTGTTAGCATTATCGGATTCGCCGATGAATGCCGTGGTCCCGAACCGGTAAACGCTGGTGAGAAGATCGAAGAAATACAAAAAGCCAAGTACGATGAAAATTACCGCAATCGCAGAACCTTGCGAACAACGAAGACCGCGATCGCGACCAGCGATCACGGCGCCCAGAGGCCGCGGTCGCGGCCAGGATCACCGCGATTTCGGCGCCCAGAGGCCGCGGTCGCGGCCAGGATCATCGCGATTGCGGCGCCCAGAGGCCGCGGTCGCGGCCAGTCTCCAGAAACATTCGTTGCCTCAGTTAGCGCACACCGCAGGCGCGGGTTCCTAAATCGCGACCGCGGTGCACCCCCGTGAACTTCAAATTGAAGATGGAATCTTGAAATCGTACGACCCGTGTCAGAATCAATGATCCGAAGACTGAGTGTTGGGGCATTGTAAAACCGAAGGGTCAACTATGCTCGGATATGATAGAAGAGTTCAAGTTATTCACGATTGGACAATGATCAAACGATCAAAACAAATCCATTGAATGCATTGGCAACGTTAGCCACTCGTTCAAGAATCGCTTAAGACCTCGATGCGCGTCGAGGCAGCGGGATGTCAACCAAATTGCCATCTAAATCAAAATTGTGAGCAAGAACGTGCTTGCAATTGTGACCATGATCGATAGAAACGAAACCGCGTTAAGATCTTAGATGGAAAGCGCCCTTGATATGCAACTTGAATGAGAACATTTTCCCTTGGATATCGTCGGGGCACGGGAAGTTCTCTTAAGGGCTCATAGGTTTTGGCTATCGCTGGAAATGATTTTATATTATCGTTATTTTTTTGGGCCAGACTTGAGAAGCGTACCCCCAAGCAAGGTCGGAGAGCATATAAAAAAGTCTCGATGGGGGAGATGTCCCCCGGACTTGGAATGTCGCTCGTTTGAAGAGATTTTCCCCGGAATTGTCGACCGCGACCGCGGAATCGCCGGCAGCCGGTCTCTTCTTGAAGGCTCTTTTGTGTGGATGTTAAGCTAAGGCTAGAATTGTTGGAACAGACACCTTTTTGTTTTCTTTTGTTTTCTTAAAAGAAAATCCTGGCCAGGAACTTTTTAAACATAAACGTTCTGTTCTCCCTAGTTTGTTTTGTTTGTTTTAATGATTCTACCTTAGTCCTTGGCAAAGGACACGACTCGAAAAGAGAGCATGCGTCCCATGATAATCGCTCATGGATGTACGAATATACGAATATAGGAATATATGAATGTACGAATATACGAATAGGGGACCTCAATTGGTAATCCATATGGCCACTTCGATTAGAAACCCTCTGTACCCTACGTCGCCAAACATGGTAAGACATGTAAGGCGGTGTAGGTGGGGCATTTGTGAGCGGGTAAAACAAACATAATTACCATATTTATTTTCTCTATTAAAAAGGTATTTCTTAAATTACTGCGCAATTATTTTCCATATTATAAAATATATGGCGGTTATGCAACTTTATGGAAGATTCTATCCTGCAAATATGATAGAATTAAACCCGGAGAAGGTTGGAATATTCCTAGCTTGGGCTTTAAGCAACCCTAGGAAATAATTAAATAAGCCCCCCTGATCTCCCTCTTCCATTATAAATACACGCCCTAGGCGTGTAGGGAGAGACACATGTGCACATCGGCATATTCAGAAACTCTGAACAGGCTAATACTCGCTTAGCTCGACTGTTCAGGGATTCACCGCTCTCTTGTTGTATCTCGTCGCTCAAAACGACAATTACTCTTCTGACTTTGGCATCGGAGGTGGATTAGGGGGTCCCCGCTCCCTATGTCCATTGTTTTGCAGGTTTTAGGTCAAGAGATTGAAGGCGGAGCGGAAGAGGAGGAGTTCTTAATTAGTGCATTGAAGACGAATTGAAGGTAGAGTTTTTATGCACTAACAATCATATCGATTTTTCAGACCGGCTCAAGTTTAATTTTTTTTGTTAAAGATCGGGTCAAGTTTTAACCGCCCTTGTACATAGGTAATCATGCTAAGTCACCGAGTCTGGTCAAATTAAAATTAGTTTCCTCGTGACGTAACCTTTTGTCACCCTTTTATGAAATTTGAGAGCAAAGGTCACAAAAGTAAAATTTGTCACCCTTTTATTGACTTGTTGGAATATATCTGGTATCATATAAATGAAATTGTTTTCCAAAATTACTCAAGCAATGGGTTTGATCTCAGTAATTTCATTAGGCACCAATTTACAGACTGGATAAAGTACAAACATCTTGCGAATGATGGGTGCCAACCCCATCCAACTGCTAGGACAACACCTAGATACAAAACTGTGATAGTATATGCACAATAACCAAGTTAGCGGGTCTAGATTTATCAAATTGGGTTTAATGGATCTTAGTTATAATTAGACCTATAGAATATTATGGAGAACATATATTTATTTTTCTTAGACAATCATAATTAATTATAAAATAATTTAATTAATTGTGATTTTAGAAAATTAAATAAAGAAATAATAGATAGAGTTTATCTCTTATGGCAAGTGGATAAGTTGAAATCTTAACAGATTATTAAAATAATAATATATTTGTTAAAGATTGAGATATTCATTTAGTTGAAAGATTTGCACTGCGTAATATATATGGACATGTATATCGGCAGACGGGGTACGCTAAAAATTTGATTTCTCCAAGGCATTCACTTCAATTCCCGTGTATATATCGGTTAAGCGCTTTAACAGGCAAGTTCTCATATAGAAAATTGTCCCCGTTCGTGTGTGTGGATACCGCTAGAGAAGCAACACTTGGGGCTCTTTGGTGATCCAAAAGAAAGGTTTGAACTTGCCATTCGGATTAGCGTTTGAGGTAATGATCTAGTCCAATTATTTGTTCTACGTTATCATATTGATCCTTGGATATTTGGGATGAAAGGTTTTTGTCTTTTCCGCTGCGTTTATATCCCTAGAACCCAACAGTAGTATCAGAGCTTTGTATGATTATATGCGTAGAATAATATGTTCCATAGCGTGTTTGATCATGTATATTTCGTAAGGCTATGTTATACAATTAAAATTAGGTTTTGGTATAAAATTTGTTTTGATTGATATATAGCGCTTGCGATGTGTAGAATATATGTACCGTATATTTTGATATTTATTTGATAACTATCTAGTATATACGTGTGCATCGATTAGTTAATATATATAATCTAATCACCGCTGTTGTAATTCGGTATTTGCGTACACTTTCGTGCATGTGCCTTGTAAAATTTCTTTTAATTATGAGTGCTATTTGCATGAGATATGCAGTGACATTATTATACATGTACGTGATCTTGTCTATACCATGTATCATGTGTATATATGTTATTACAGTAGTTAATCATGTATATATAAGTCGAAGTATACGTGATATATATGTGTGTATCGTGTGATGTCGTATTACTATATGTGATATAGTCAAAAGTTCTGTGTCTATATCACGATTGAAGATAGAAAAGTTCTGTAATTTATTATATATCCATGTGTGAATAATATATATAGTGTATCCATATATTATGGTGAGATTATTTTATATAATTAAAAATCCCTCGTTAAAATATTAAGTCAAGTATATTTATGTTCTCTATTAATTAGTTAAGAAAACAGGTAGAGTTTTTATTTGGGTCAGTACAACTCAGTTGTGGGCCCATATTTGAATGTCTATAGTTTTTCTTGATTAAGTTAATGGGTCGACTTAACTTGAACTTTTAACTTGTTAGCCAAAGCTAAGGTTAAGTAGTTCAAGGAGCAAGTGATGGATATATATTTCATGGATTTGATTTATAGGCGAGAAAGCCATCCGACAGTTACTGAAAATTGCATGGATTTGCAATTGGCAAAGTAATGGCCTACCTAATGAATCTAGTTTGTAGGTACAGCCAAAGTTGTGTGCAAACTAGACGAGTTGGGGTTTCAGTCCTGCTAGAGAATTTAGGCAACAAAATTCTCCGAGATCATTAGTGAGGGCTATTGATTTTGAATAAATAGTGGGAGTTGCAAATTATTATAAAAGTCCTTTTATTTAAAATATTTGTTATGCTTATTTATCTTCTGTGCATTGTTGATGTAGAAATCATGGCAAGTAACAGCTATGGAACCTTAACATTGCGACACATCCTGGATAAGGAAAATTTGCTTAGGGGACCAAACTATATTGAATGGCTTAGGAAACTGAAAATTGTTTTGAGACATGAAAGAAAGTTGTATGTCCTAGAAGAAGAAGAGTCGGTTGTACCGGCAGATGACGCCCCAGAGGCCGAAGTAAAGGCCTATGAGAAATTCACGGAGGATCAGATAGATGTAGAATGCATCATGATGTCTGCAATGGTTCCTGAATTGCAGAAGCAACATGATGGCATGAGTGCCAGGGAAATTGATGCTCATCTACGTGATCTGTTCCAAGAGAATACAAGGGTTGAGCATTATAATACCTCTAGAGCCCTATTTAATTGCAAGATGCAAGAAGGTAGCCCAGTGGAGACTCATGTCCTGAAAATGATCGGGTACATAGAGCGACTCGGAAACTTGGGTGTAGCTATGGATTAAGATTTAACAATGGATCTTGTCTTGTCATCATTGCCGGAGAGTTTTTCTTAGTTTATCATGAATTTCAATATGAATAACATGCATAAAACTCTACCAGATATTTTGGCTATGCTAAGAACTGCTGAAAAGGACATTAAAACGTCAAAACCAGCAAAGCAATCTTCACTAGTTCTCAATGTGAACAAGAACAAGAGAAAGGGCAAGGGAAAAGAGAATCCCAAGGCCAAGAATGTGAAGATAGAAAGTAAGCCAAAGAAAGGGATGCAGAAACCTGTAGCTGAGGAGAAAGAAGCTACATGTTTTCATTGTGGCAAGAAGGGTCACAGGAAGAGGAATTGCACAATCTTCTTAGAGAAGAAAAACAAGGATGTTGGACCTTCAGGTATCTTAGTTGAGTGCAGTATGTCTGTTTCTACTTCATGGGTATTGGATACCACATGTTTTTCTCACATTTGTGTGAATTTGCAAGGACTAAGTAGGTGCAGAAGGCTTTCCAAAGGCGAGGTGGATATACGAGGTGTTAATGGAGCAAGGATTGCTGCTTTAGCCGTCAGGACTTATTCTATCACTTTGCCGAGTGGATTAGTTTTAAATTTGAACAATTGTTATTATGTTCCTAGTTCTACCAAGAATATTATTTCAGTTCCGGTTTTGGATATTGAACGTTTTACAGTTGAGTATGGAAATCGAACTTTTTCGTTTTACTTGAATGGTTTGTTCTATGGTAATGGAATATTATATAATGGTTTATATCTTTTGAACTTAGAAAAGCCAGTATCATGCATCACTGAAAAGAAACAAAAAAAGGATGACTCAAATGCTACCTATTTATGGCACTGTAGACTTGGTCATGTAAACGAGAAACGCATCGCTAAACTTCATTCTGAAGGCTATTTGGATTCTTTTGAATTTGAATCCATAGATAGATGTGAAGCGTGTTTACAAGGAAAAATGGCTAAGGCACCTTTTACCAAGAAAGGTAAGAGGGTTGGAGAGTTGTTAGAGCTCATACACAGTGATGTGTGTGGACCTTTATCAACTCAAGCCAGAGTTGGCTATTCTTACTTCGTAACGTTCATAGATGATTTAAGTAGATATGGATATGTTTATTTAATAAGGAACAAGTCTGAGACCTTTGATAAATTCAAAGAGTTCAAAAACGAGGTAGAGAATCAACTTGGCAAGAAAATAAAGGCTCTTCGATCGGATCGAGGTGGTGAATATTTAAGCCAAGAGTTTATTGATTACCTTAAGGAGTGTGGAATAGTTTCACAACTTACTCCTCCTGGAACACTGGAATGGAATGGAGTTTCAGAAAGGAGAAATCGCACTCTTTTAGATATGGTAAGATCAATGATGAGTCATGCAAGTGTTCCATTGACATTTTGGGGTTACGCTTTGGAAATAGCAATCCACACACTTAACCGTGTTCCAACCAAGGCAGTAGATAAGACACTATATGAGATTTGGCGAGGTCACAAGCCTAATATGTCTTATCTCAAAGTATGGGGTTGTGAAGCTTATGTGAAGAGCACATACTCAGATAAGCTTGCAGCCAGGTCTGTTAAATGCAATTTTGTTGGATATCCTAAGGAAACTAAAGAATATTACTTTTACATTCCTAATGAGCACAAGGTTATTGTTGCTAAGTATGCTACTTTCTTGGAAAGAGAGTTCATCTCTAAAGATAGTAGTGGGAGTAAGGTAAGTCTTGAGGAAATTCAAGATTCAACAAATGAGTTGGAACAAGAGCAATTGGTTAGGCCATCCCAGCCAGAACCTGAGATTGTAGAAATGCAAGAATTACGTAGGTCCTCAAGAGTGCGAAGGGAACCAGAGAGAATGAGCCTTATCGTCACTGAGCATGGTGAAGTTTTGCTCATCGAGAATGATGATGAACCTTCAACCTACAAGGAAGCTTTAACTTCACCAGATTCCGAGAAATGGCTAAATGCCATGAATTCTGAAATGGACTCCATGTACACCAACGAAGTATGGGATTTGGTAGATGCACCAATTGGGGTTAAACCTGTTGGGTGTAAGTGGATCTTTAAAAAGAAGACAGACATGGATGGTAATATTAGTACCTATAAAGAAAGGTTGGTTGCAAAAGGTTTTACTCAACGTTATGGAATTGACTATGATGAGACCTTTTCACCGGTAGCCATGCAAAAGTCTATCAGGATTTTGCTTGCAATAGCAGCTTACTATGACTTTGAGATTTGGCAAATGGATGTGAAAACCGCTTTCCTAAATGGGAACTTAATAGAGGAAGTTTACATGGAACAACCTCCAGGGTTTGTAATGTCTACGAGTACAAATAAGGTTTGTAAGTTGAAGAGATCCATTTATGGATTAAAGCAAGCGTCTCGGAGTTGGAATCTAAGATTTGATGATGCAATCAAGGAATTTGGCTTCATTAGAAATTCAGAAGAACCTTGCGTTTATAAAAAGGTTAGTGGGAGCACATTAGTGTTTCTAGTTTTGTATGTGGATGATATTCTCCTCATCGGGAATGACAAGCCATTCTTAGAATCTACCAAGGCATGGTTGTGCAAGTGATTCTCCATGAAGGACCTAGGTGAGGCAGCCTATATCTTAGGAATTAAGATACACCGAGATAGGTCTAAAAGGCTGTTTGGTCTGAGTCAAGGCACGTACATCGACAAGATCTTGAATAGATATAAGATGCAAGATTCCAAGAGAGGACTTTTGCCCTTGTCACATGGTGTACGTCTCTCTAAGCAGATGTGTCCAAAGACACAACAAGAGAGAGACAGAATGAGTAATGTACCTTACGCTTCTGCGGTTGGGTCCATTTTGTACACTATGACATGTACACGGCCTGATGTCTCGTATGCAATAAGTATGGCGGGTAGATATCAGTTTGATCCAAGTGAAGGTCACTGGAGTGTTGTTAAGACTACTCTCAAATATTTGAGAAGAACCAAAGATCAAGTTTTGGTCTATGGGGGAGAAGAGGAGCTGGTGGTCAGAGGTTATACTGATGCTAGTTTTCAAATAGATCAAGATGATCTAAAGTCGCAAATGGGTTATGTGTTTTGCCTAAACGGTGGAGCTGTTTGTTGGAAGAGTTCCAAACAGATACAGTTGCTGAGTCTACGGCAGAATCCGAGTATATAGCAGCTTCGGAAGCAGCTAAGGAAACAGTTTGGATCAAGAACTTTATTACAGAACTTGGAGTGGTTCCTAGCATTTAAGGTCCAGTTAGATTGTACTGTGACAATAATGCAGCTGTTGCACAGGCTAAGGAACCAAGGTCTCACCAGCGATACAGGCATGTACTTCGGAAGTACCACATCATCAGAGAAATAATTCAAAGAGGAGATGTTGCATTAAGCAGAGTTTCAAGTGATGAAAACATTGCTGATCCATTAACTAAGGCCTTACCTCAGCAGAAACATGATGCTCATGTGAGGGGACTAGGACTTAGAGTTTGGCATTGATGTATGCAAGATACTATTATAGTATGCAAGTTTGTCGAACTAGTTTTATTTATATGACATTGATACATTTTATTTAAAAGACAGTATTTATCATGTTTATTTTGTTTTTCTGCTAACATTTAATATTGATAAAATCCTTAGAATATGATGTCTTGTGTAAATTGATGATATAGTTATTTATCATCAGTGAGAATTTTACAAACAAGGTTATATTCTTAAAACGTCCTTGGTCGGATTAGTATCGAGAAGGGATATCGAAACTACAGACCAACATGTGAATAGACTGTAGGTTCATCTCGTTGAACCGAGGGATAGTTCTTCCAAGTCATTTGCATGGGTGCTCAAGGATAAGTAGAGCTACTGGACCGACCCGAATTAGAGGATACCACATATATGTGAAAGCGTCATTGGTTCCTCCTCTAAATGAATGAGTGTTAGTGATCTCATGACTTGAGACTGTCACATAGTCCTATGCATGGAGTTTTAACTTTGATGCCGTTAAACGTAGCTTTTATGAGTTGCAACTAATACGGTTATTAGGTTGAGAAAAAGTGTAGAGAGGATAGTGATTGAGTCAAGAAAGGATTCATCCCTCTCTTGGATTAGAGAGTAAATAACTAAAAATCCATGGCCATGCTAGAGAATTTTGAGTCTAAGTTATCTTTGCAAAAACCGAGTAAATGATTGAGCTTAGTGGTGACGCATTGTGCACTAACTTAATCTTGATATTGGTGATGAAGAGATCAAAACTACACGGTAATCAGTTCATAGTGGTATATGGTTCACCAACCATTTCTGTTTTGTTGGGTGCTCAACAACTGTTGCTAGACGGTTACCTTGGCTTGTGTTGGATAACACTACCTTCGAGATAGAAACCTAGAGGGTCGCACGCATAAGCACGATAGATGGGAAATTATAAAAGTTGTTGATTGGAAATTTCTAAAGTTACTAGAAATAAGTCGACATAGTTTCGGAATTAAGTAACTATTTCGAAAGGAATCTTGAATATGAGAGTTGACTTTGAACCTAAGGTTAATAAGATAATGACTTGAGGTTGGTAATAGAGCAAGTGGGAGATTGATAGTATATGCACAATAACCAAGCTAGCGGGTCTAGATTTATCGAACCGGGTTTAATGGGTCTTAGTTATAATTAGACCTATAGAATATTATGGAGAACATATATTTATTTTTCTTAGACAATCATAATTAATTATAAAGTAATTTAATTAATTGTGATTTTAGAAAATTAAAGAAAGAGATAATAGATAGAGTTTATCTCTTATGGCAAGTGGATAAGTTGAAATCTTAACAGATTATTAAAATAACAATATATTTGTTAAAGATTGAGATATTCATTTAGTTGAAAGACTTGCACTGCGTAATATATATGGACATGTATATCGACAGACGGGGTACGCTAAAAAATTGATTTCTCCAAGGCATTCACTCTCAATTCCCGTGTATATATCGGTTAAGCGCTCTAGCAGGCAAGTTCTGATATAGAAAATTGTCCCTGTTCGTGTGTGTGGATACCGCTAGAGGAGCAACACTTGGGGCTCTTTGGTGATAAAAAAGAAAGGTTTGAACTTGCCATTCGGATTAGCGTTTGAGGTAATGATCTAGTCCAATTATTTGTCCTACGTTATCATACTGATCCTTGGATGTTTGGGATGAAAGGTTTTTGTCTTTTCCGCTGCGTTTACATCCCTAGAACCCAACAAACTGGACGTCTTAATCCGACAGAACCACAAACTGATCAAGTTTCATAAACGTAATTTTGATGGGTATTTTCTTTCTAACAAGGATGCAGCTTTTTGGTTTGTTATCCACGATAGCAATACGAATACTATCCAAATATATAGAGGATAGTGTGGTAAACTACATGCTCTTTTTTTCGAAGCGTTAGCACTTCGGATCGCTCTCGGGGCATATGAGTACATGACGGTGATGGCGCAGTGGCAAAGGGCGGATTGAAAAGGGTTTTGAAGCTCCCCAACGGGGCTGTAAGGTCTCGGATTCGATTCTTGACTGTTGCGTCGCACATCCCGCGATTTACCTCCTCATGATGGCCCATGGCAGGGTGCGGTGGGGACGCCCGGGGTGAGCGTAATCACCTTTTTGGGTTAGCACTTCGGAACATATTAGTACAAACGAAACGGTTTCGGATTCAGAAACTTTATATTATCTTTGATCAATATCTTACTTAAGAAATCAATGGTACACTGCTGGAAAACGCGTCTGTAGCCAGGAAAATAGACACGACTTCCGCCACAAAAATAACCACGAAATCACGTTAGCCACGACATCCCCAATGGATTGCCCTACGAAAGGTTCCCTGGGGCTAAAACACGCGAGGCTAAATATCACTCTGAAAAAGAACCACAGAATTCTAGTTTTGTGGCTATTTAGCTGCAAATAATAGCCGCGAATTAGTTCATTGCTAAATGTGTGGCTATTGGCCACGAAAGTCACGTTCAACCATATTAGCCAGAATTGAATTTCGTGGTTGGTTTTGAGTGCATCACCACATCAAATGTTAGCCACAAATGTATTTTGTATCTAAGTTCGAGTCGAATTTGAACTCATTATCGCCCCTAATTCGTGGACATTAGTCTTGAAATTTGCAATGAATCTATTTAGTAGGAAAATTCGTGGCCATTTAGCCTTGAAATTTGCATTGAATCTATTTTGTTTTAAATCTCGTGGTTAAATAATTACGCATTCAAAAAAAATAAAAATAAAATATTATAATATATATGCTAATTTCTCTCTAATATTCTCTATTTTAATCAAAGCAATAGTAAAATATACAGAAAGTTCACATCAAAAGCAACAAAAAATGCAAACAATACAAGAAGCAATTGATCCAACAAAACTTAGAATGATCCAACAAAGAACAAAACTCAACACCCTTGTTGCAAAATTAGCATCCTGTTGCAAACTCAAAACAAGCCAACAACAGTTTCATGTCCTAACTTTAAAAACAGGCCTCCATTGCCCAAACTCAAAAACAACCTTGAGAATAAAAAAAGCATTAGATCAAGTCCCCAAATCAAAATTAGATAATACTACTCCGAAGAAATCTGACCAAAAGTAGACCGTCGGGTTACATTTCTTTTGCTTAAGCAATCTTTGCCCCTGAAAAGTCCATCTCTGGATGCTGCAAGCAAAAATTGCAAAAAGAAAGCACACATTATCACAATGTAATTTTGGGTTTTATTCATTGGAAAAGAGTTAGAAAAAAATTTGAAACATGTTCAAAGAAGAGAATAATATACACTTAGATTTTCTAAAGAGAATAATGTGACCATATTCTTTGTTCTTTTTTTACTATATATGGTATTTTAGAACTTGAAAGAAAGTACTACATATGGTCTAATCATGAGCCAAAGGCTTTAAATTTAACTCTATTTTCTCAAACTCAAGGTAGAAGAAGAACAAATCAAAAGCAATTGACCACCAAAAGAAGATTATAGCATTATTATTAAAGGAGAAGAAGACCCAAGTCACCATTATTAAAAGGAGAAGACAATAATAACAATTATATAATACACAACAAGTTTAAGGTAAGTTAAAGAGAAAGTTAAATTTGATGACCTTTTTTATTGCTTGGTTTTGGAAGCATCTTTTGATGGCATTGAAACAACCTGTAATATATAGCATAACCTGCAAACCATGGACAAACACAAATTCAAGGTAAAAGTTTCAACCACATATTTTGTAAATATTGTATAATTGGATTTAGCTACTCATTTCTGTATAAAATTGAATAGGCTGCAATTACCAACACAGTAGGCAAAGCTCATAAGCACTTGCTTGTTGTCGGACCAGATTCATCATACTCACTCTTCCTTGTTGCACTCCATCCCTGATACACAAATTGCATATTACTTGATTGCTTTGATAGATTGAAAGAAACTATATATGATGAGCTAACAAAGCAAGAACACTACCTCAAACACCAACGGGTAGGGCACTATGATTATCAACTTCACAAGCCCTTGCAAGGCTCCCACGGTCAGTTACCAAATCTACATAGGTTGCACATAGTAGTAATATTTCAAAGTCCAATTCAAATAAGTTCAAGAGTTAAGACTTACACAGTAAGTCATTCTCTACTGGCCACAATAAAACAGATCAAGTAGTATAGCATAAACTAATGGAGGGCTTAAAGTATTCTAGGTTTATAAGCATACAATCCAAATATCATAAGATCATGTAGACTAGTAAAAGGCTGATCTTCAAGATTCAATAAAAACATCAGAAAATTGTTGTTACATGTATCTTACAGGCTCCCAAGTGGCTTCAAAGCTCACTGCCATGCCACCAGCTCACTCCCAAGTGGCTCTAGATATTGATCATATCATAAATCCACGCGTCGGAAGTAGAAGCACATATATTCAGATAATGTTTAGTGCAGAAATAATAAAGATGAATCATCTCTTACCTACATAACACAAGAATCACAGGATCATAGGCAACTTAACAAAGAAATTCTCTCAAGGAAAACAAATTTGCCCCATTCAATACTAAAGGTTATAAAGTCTCTCATCTTAGATAGTAAGATTTTTAATCCTAGAGACAGAAACTGGACAACTTTGTTCAATTGGAGACATCTCAGATTCAGAACCTCCTTTTAGAAGCCCTGCAAAAAGCTCGGCTGGATCATAGTATATCTCCACATCTTCTGCTCTCAAACTTTCATCAACCTATAATCAAACCACATAGAAACCAAGTAACCAACCACCATTAAAAAAATCATTATTACCAAAAATTGTAAAATTTAATTTACAAATTACCTTCATAACACCAATTCCAAAGAATTCAACCATTTGTCCAGTCGGAGCATGGCCTTTGAATGGACCTTCAAAGTAACCCCAATGCCTGAACTTGTAGGCAATCGTAGGCGGGCCTGAGTACACATCCGTCACTTCCCATGGAAATCCTCTTGGAAAAGCTGATCGAAATGCACCGTGTGAGGACTCGAAACTCTCTTCATCGGCTTTGTAGTACTTGAGCTGATCTGGCAGGGAAGATTTAACAAGGCATTGTAACTCCCCAGCTTCAGAGTCTCTTCTCCTGATAGCCCTTCTCTTCCTACAATCATCAGTAAGAAAAACATATTTAGGGCTATGCTTTCAAGTAGTAACAATTGGTGTAAAAAGTTATGTATTGACCTAAAGACATTAGGAAACAAAATCCAATTGAGAAGAACAAACTCAAACCGATCAATTTGGAGACGAATTTGCAGACTTTGACAATGCGGAGAAGATAAGCAGTGGTGAAGAATCTGAATTCTTTCTCCCGAGTATGTCGTTCCACCCTAATTCTCTATCGGGTTCCTTACAGTTTGGAGACGAATTTGTAGACTTGGACGAGGCAGAGAAGACATGCCGACGGTGAAGACATGCCGCCAGCGCTATGCAGAGACGAATTTCTACCGGGTTCCTTTCTACATTTGACGAGGCGAAGAAGACATGCCGCTAGCGCTAGGGTTTATCAGTTGAATGAACTTGGACATTTGAGCCCCACATTAGCAAATAGGATTTGAGCCCGCCAATAATTTAGCCCAAAATTTCGTTTTCCCTCAAAATTCGCCAATAATTTAGCCCAAATTTCATTTTCCCTCTTAAAGTAAGGCAATAATTTTTGCACACATTTTAACAATTTTTTTTAAAATTGAATAATTTATAAATAAGTAGAATTATAATAAGGTATAAAATATTATTCACACATTTTTTTTAGTGTAATTCTTAATATAATTTAAAATTCTAGATGATAAAATTAGCAAATAATTTTATACAAAATTATTTACAAACTAATTTATAAACCCTTAAATACAAATAATACAATTTAGGTCAATATTGTCAAAATGATAAAACTAGGAAAAGATGAGTTACCGATCATATTTTTCAAGATAATGAAAATATTCTTAATCATGTTTAACTAATGTTTTTTATAAGAATGAACGATTCTGAGTGAAAATAGCATTTTCTACGTTTTCTTATAAGAAAGAACGATTCTAAAGGAATATAACGATTTTCTTATAAGAATGAACAATTCTAAAGGACTATAACGTTTTCTTATAAGAATGAACGATTCTAAGTGAATATAATGATTTCTTATAAGAATGAACAATTCTAAGTAAATATAACGATTTCTTATAAGAATGAATGATTCTAAAGGAATATAACGATTTTTTATAAGAATGAAGGATTCTAAAGGAATATAATGTTTTCTTATAAAAATAAACTATTCTAAGTAAATATAACGATTTCTTATAAGAATGAAAACAATTTCTTATAAGAATGAACGATTCTAAACGAATATAGTGTTTTCTTATAAGAATGAACGATTCTGAAGGAATGTATTGTTTTCTTATAAGAATGAATGATTCTAAGTGGATATAATTTTTTCTTATAAGAATGAACGATTCTAAAGCAATATTCTTTATTTTAATAAATAAAAAATATTCCTAAACCCTTAAACCCTAAACCCTAAACCATAAGGGAATATAAGGCTTTCTTATAAGAATGATCGATTCTAAATGAATGTAATACTTTCTTATAAGAATGATCGATTCTAAAGGAATGTAACGCTTTCTTATAAGAATGATTGATTTGAAAGGAATATAACGCTTTCTTATAAGAATGATTGATTTCAAATGAATGTAACGCTTTCTTATAAGAATGATCGATTCTAAATGAATGTAACACTTTCTTATAAGAATGATCGATTCTAAAGAAATATAACGCTTTCTTATAAGAATGATCGATTCGAAATGAATATGACGCTTTCTTATAAGAATGATCGAATCTAAAGGAATATAACATTTTCTTATAAGAACGAACGGTTCTAAAGGACTATAACGATTTCTTACAATAATGAACAATTCTAAATGAAGATAATGATTTCTTATAAGAATAAACGATTCTAAAGGAATATAACAATATCTTATAAGAATGAACGATCCTAAATAAATATAACGATTTCTCATAAGTATGAACGAATCTAAATGAATATAACGATTTCTCATAAGAATGAACGATTCTAAATGAATATAACGATTTATCCTAAGAATGAATGATTCTAAATGAACATATAACGATTTCTTATAGAAATTAACGATGCTAAAGGGATATAACGATTTCTCATAAGAATGAACGATTCTAAAGGAATATAACGATTTCTTATAAGAATGAACGACTCTAAAGGACTATAACGATTTCTTACAAGAATGAAAGGTTCTAAATGAATATAATGATTTCTTATAAGAATAAACGATTCTAAAGTAATATAACAATATCCTATAAGAATTAACGATGCTAAAGGAATATAACGATTTCTCAGAAGAATGAACAACTCTAAAGGAATATAACGATTTCTCATAAGAATGAACGATTCTAAATGAATATAACGATTTCTCATAAGAATGAACGATTCTAAATGAATATAACGATTTCTTATAAGAATGAACGATTCTAAAGGAATATAATGATTTCTTATAAAAATGAACGATTTCTAGAGGAAATTACTTTAAATTATTATTCTCGAATAATTTAGTCTTAAACATGCATAATAATATTATTCTCATAAATATTATTATTCTAGGAAGTCATTTATAATTTATTAAAAATTATTAATTTCTTAGGTGAGCATGATTGATATTTTATTTTAATAAATATTTTTTATAAAGGCATATGGGTAATATTTATTAAAATTTTAAAATAATTATTATTTATAGTGGAAATAATTTTACAAATAATAAAAATTAATTAGGAATGGGCTTGTGAGGTAATAGAAAATCTGATGGGCTTGGGAGTCAAAAGAAATGGGCCCGTTTTTGGATCACCTTACTCGGCCCATATGGAGGAGCAGCCCAATCCAAACTCTTCTCCTCTTCCTTCGTATTTCTGAAGATTAACCACGAAATGAAGAACTCGTGGCTAATCTCGTGACTGTTTCTGCAAATTTTTCCAAACAAAAAAAGTTAGACACGAAATGAAGAACTTGTGACTAGTCTCGTGGTTATTTCTGCAGATTTCTCACGAAATGAAGAACTCGTGGCTAATCTCGTGACTGTTATCGCAGATTTTTCCAAACAAACTAAGTTAGACACGAAAATAAGAACTCGTGGCTAGTTTTATGGTTATTTCTAAAAATTCTAACGAAATGAAGGAACATTTATAAGTCGATGATTCAAATTACCCACACAAATAACCACAAAACTAGCCATAAATATTATGTGGGTACTTAGTTCCAGATTTTGCCGTGAATATACACTCGAATCCTTTTTTCGTGGCTAATTAGCTACTACACTAGAAATGAATCTAGCCGTACGAGACATTCGCTTCAATTTGGCCTAAACTTTATCCACGAGCATATTTTCACGACAACATGGCCAGAAATCTACAACCAAATTTAGACGCGCGCTCTTTTCGCGGCGATTCAACCTCAAATATAGCCTCAAGTGTATTTTTCATGGCAATATAACCACAAACGTAAATATTTGTGGCTAAACTTGTGGTCGTTGCCACCCAAATTAACCTCGACAATATTCGTGGCTAAATATTTTCTGGCTACAGACGCGTTTTCCAGCAGTGGTAGTGCTCCTAGTGTTGTAACGTGAGATCGAACGAGAAAAATAAACAGAATCGACATAGAGATTTGCGTGGTTCAGAAACAGTATTGTGTTACCTACGTCTACGGGTAGAGAAACAATATATTATTACGGAGGCAGTTTACAGAGTACAGATTATTAGGTATTTTGAGAGTTTATATAGTGACTCAGGAAACCCTATTACAGCTTATGGACCGTAGGCCCAAACAAATCACGAGAGGCCCAATAACAATTAATATTGTATACTATTTGGGCGGGTGGGCGCTGCACCCCCAGCCCCCCTCCCCCGCCAGGGAGCGTCGCCGAGGGATGTTGTCCCTCGGACTCCCTGTCGAGGGCTCCGCCTCCCGAACCCTTGGTGTTGTCGAGAGCTCCGCCCCCAAACCTCTGATGAGTTCCAATTAACGATTGATTCAAGATATATTAACACTTAAGATGTTGAAATTATGATTGCAGATATTTTAGTGTATCTTCGAAAGTTTAAATCTTCTCAGGATTTATATATTTTCTGAAAAGTTAACAGTGTGACAGATCACATTAATTACTAACTTTTCCACACTGTGATTGATATTTTGAAAAATTTAGAGTTCTAGTTTCTCATCCATCTGAATGTTCAAGATAGGCATGTAGACAAAGTCTAATGTCACCTAATTGTACGTTACCATATCGATCTCCAATAAATGCAAATCTAGCTAGCTGAAGGTGTGTTCTATATATCGCCGCGCCAATAAATCTAACGTGTGAATCAATTATGAATTAGGAGCTGCTAATTAGGTGCTAGAATGATAGCTTGGGCGCTTTAAATCCCCCTAGCTAATATGGTGGAAACAGACTTGCATGTGCTCACATGACAATGTACACATAAATCATAATGCATGGAGTCAAGTCAACGAGTATGTATTATTAGGGTATCCTACTCCTACGACTTTTTCACGTGCAAACTGCTGTAATTCCGCTTCTTGTCCCTCTCTCGTTCCATGCTAGCAACGTCTTATTGTCTTCAAAGCATGCAATATACTATAATTAATGTTTTCTATATACACTAATATTGAAGGTAATTAATACAACATAATCCTAGCTTCAAACATTGGGAGACAAGATAACATATAAAAATGGGATAACCTTTTCCTCATTCTTAACCGTTTTTTGTTCGAGGAGGCAGTGGGCTCGGATGCATCTGATTTGATTCAAGTATTTTTTTTTTTGTTGGATTATGCTTAAATATTCTAGACATGAGATAAGTCTTATATACTCCCTCCGTTTTACAAAAGATTTCATTTTAGACAATTACACGATTATTAAGGAATATTTTATACCTAATATGCCCTCATTAAATGATTTTACTTTATTAATGTGGCCAATTACATGGGAAAATGAAAAAAAAGAAACCCACTTTTAGGGACATAATCGGAAAAAAATTGGAAAAAATGGTAAAAGGACAACTTTTATGAAAAATGCTAAATGACCTAAAAAGACATCTTTTAAGAAACGGAGGGAGTATATCATAAGCACTCTATTACTTATTTTTCTAAATAAGTATATGAGAGGTATGTTCGGCAAAACATGCTTATTTTAAATAAGTAAATTATTCGGATGTTTATTCCAAAAAAAATAATCAACACATTCATGTTTATCTCAAATAAGCAAACTTATCCTCCCAAAAATAATTGTGTTGGCCCTATTTATTTTTTTAATTCCCACTCAAACAAATACCCTCAAATCGACATGCCTCCATCGACATATTGAAACATATCTATCTCTCCATCCACCATTGACACCTTGCAAGCTTCTTCTCCATTCACATTCTTCAATTATCGCTTTCTACTAGGATATATTAAGAGATATTTGTATATAGATATTGTTTATATTAGTATCTCGGCCTCCAAGGCTTGTAAACCCTATATATACATTGTATCCTTCTATCAATACAAAGGCAAGTAAGTATTTTCCGTATACTCTTTTGTGCCCTAATTTAAATGGTATCTAGAGCCAACACAAATATTTTTTCGTCGATGCCGCCTCTGATTTCTTCGACGTTGAGATCTCTTCGTCGCTTCCGCTGCAACCATGACCGATCCTAAGACTCTTGCTAGTGGTTCAGTTTCCAAATCTTCTCGTCCCATTCTCGATAATGTTTCACCATAGTATTGCACCCCTCAGATCATCCAAGACTCACAATCTGCCCGGTTGCTCTTGAGGGAGAAAACTATCGTGAATGGCTTAGTACGATTCGTCATTCTTTTCGTGCGAAATGGAAGATCGGATATTTATTAACAGTTCCATTACAAAGCTTGCTTCGGGTCTCGTGGAGATCGAAGATTGGTATAGTGTAAATTCCATGCTTGTTGCTTGGATTGTCCAAACGATTGATCCCTCTCTTCGCTCGTCTATTACCTACTATGACACGGTAAAAGAGCTCTAAAATGATCTTTCTTAACGTTTTTCGGTAGGTAATGACCCTCGCATTCTCCATTTGCATTCCGACATTGCTACATATCGTCAAAATGGCCTCTATCTCTGCCTATTTAAATGTCTTTAGGAAGAGCTTGTTACTTATGTGCCTACACTGGTATGTCATTCCGGTCATTGTACTTGCAACGTCTCTGCTACATTCACTAAAGAACGAGAAGTCGAGAAAGTCCATCAATTTCTTATGGGACTCAACGATAAGTATGAATTTGTTCGGTCCAATATTTTGGCTCGAGATGCTTTGCCAAATCTCAGTGAAGCCTATTCTTTGGCAATTCAGGAAGAATGAGTCAAATCTATTGTGCATGATCGAGATATTCAATCTGATTCGGTCGCCTTTGTTGCACGTCGTTTTTTGCAGCCTCAGCCTCCGTCTCAGGTTGCCTCTGATGGCTTTGTGGATCGCTCGCTACTACACTGTACCCATTGCAGCCGTGATGGCCATGACAAGGAGAGTTGCTTTTAGATTATCGGGTTTCTCGATTGGTTCCGCAATCCGTAAACTCTTTTGTGCCCTAATTTACACTTTCTCGTAGCTTTGTGAAAATCCAATGTCAAAACTCGGAAGTAGCTTATTCCCTGTCTGATGAAACCCGAAATAAACCGCACTATAAACGGGAATTAAATAATTACTAACTCTCGGGATTCGTACAACCGAACGGTTTTCGTACGTGGATTATTCCTCCTCCCCACCCCTCAGCACTTTGTTTTTGTGCTCTTTACGAATAAAGCCTTTAGACTTTATACCATTTATAGCGCGATCTCACTCGGAGATCAAACACATCGAGCTTTGGCAAACGAGATAGTTCTCGAGCCAGAGAGGATTTTCGACCTCTTATTTTGTAGTGCCACCTTCCTATTTATATCATTTTGATGTTCGCTATTTGTGTTTGAGCTCGATGTGGGATGGTTACTTTTGAAGTCTTCCACGTTCAAACACAAGAACTCACACAGGAGGAGCTTACGTGGAAATTCCACATGAGGAGCCAGCCACTTTCTTTGACTTTTCCATGGTTTATTCAAATTCTATGCAAAGATTTGGCCACGAGACAGTGTTCACCATCGGTTTATATATATGTTTTGCATTTTTAAAGTACTTGGGCCGTTTAATTGAGTACTCCAATTGGGACGAGAGTCTGGACCTCGTCCATTAGAGAGTCTGGACCTCGTCCCTTAGAGAGTTTGGACCTCGTCCGTAGAGAGTCTGGACCTCGTCCGTAGAGAGTCTGGACCTCGTCCATAGAGAGTCTGGACCTCGTCCATAGAGAATCTGGACCTCGTCCGTAGAGAATCTGGACCTCGTCCGTAGAGAGTCTGGACCTCGTCCCTAGAGAGTCTGGACCTCGTCCATAGAGAGTCTGGACCTCGTCCGTAGAGAGTCTGGACCTCGTCCGTAGAGAATCTGGACCTCGTCCGTAGAGAATCTGGACCTCGTCCGTAGAGAATCTGGACCTCGTCCGTAGAGAATCTGGACCTCGTCCGTAGAGAATCTGGACCTCGTCCGTAGAGAATCTGGACCTCGTCCGTAGAGAATCTGGACCTCGTCCGTAGAGAATCTGGACCTCGTCCATAGGCGAGTTTCCAACCCAAGCGGGAAGCGAGGGGTGGATTAGCGCACTTATCGAGAATCTCCAACCCCAAGCGGGAAGCGAGGGGTGGATTAGCGCACTTATCGAGAATCTCCAACCCCAAGCGGGAAGCGGGGGGTGGATTAGCGCACTTATCGAGAATCTCCAACCCCAAGCGGGAAACGAGGGGTGGATTAGCGCACTTATCGAGAATCTCCAACCCCAAGCGGGAAGTGAGGGGTGGATTAGCGCACTTATCGAGAATCTCCAACCCCAAGCGGGAAGCGAGGGGTGGATTTGCGCACAAAAGGTTCGACGGCAACCCGAGCGGGAAGCCTAACGGTTCCGCGTAGAACGAGGTTTGACGCCAACCTCGTGGCGCCACACAGAGATGGCGGCCTCGCCAGCGCACGCCAGGGGCGAACCCCGTGGCGCCGCACGAACATGGCGGCCTCGCCAGCGCACGCCAGGGGCGAACCCCGTGGCGCCGCACGAACATGGCGGCTTCGCCAGCGCACGCCAGGGGCGAACCCCGTGGCACCGCACGAACATGGCGGCCTCGCCAGCGCACGCCAGGGGCGAACCCCGTGGCGCCGCACGAACACTGCGGCCTCGCCAACGCACGCCAGGGGTGAACCCCGTGGCGCCGCACGAACATGGCGGCCTCGCCAGCGCACGCCAGGGGTGAACTCCGTGGCGCCGCACGAACATGGCGGCCTCGCCAGCGCACGCCAGGGGCGAACCCCGTGGCGCCGCACGAATATGGCGGACTCGCCAGGGGCGAACCCCGTGGCGCCGCACCAGAGACCAGGGCTAACTAATGAGGGAAGAGGACGCACTTACGTGATTATCCGAGAGTTAGGTCGGATAGGGAGAGTCAATTCCCATAGACGGCGCCAGTGATGAAACCCGAAATAAACCGCACTATAAACGGGAATTAAATAATTACTAACTCTCGGGATTCGTACAACCGAACGGTTTTCGTACGTGGATTATTCCTCCTCCCCACCCATCAGCCCTTTGTTTTTGTGCTCTTTACGAATAAAGCCTTTAGACTTTATACCGTTTATAGCGCGATCTCACTCGGAGATCAAACACGTCGAGCTTTGGCAAACGAGATAGTTCTCGAGCCAGAGAGAATTTTCGACCTCTTATTTTGTAGTGCCACCTTCCTATTTATATCATTTTGATGTTCACTATTTGTGTTTGAGCTCGATGTGGGATGGTTACTTTTGAAGTCTTCCACGTTCAAACACAAGAACTCACACAGGAGGAGCTTACGTGGAAATTCCACATGAGGAGCCAGCCACTTTCTTTGACTTTTCCATGGTTTATTCAAATTGTATGCAAAGATTTGGCCACGAGACAGTGTTCACCATCGGTTTATATATATGTTTTGCATTTTTAAAGTACTTGGGCCGTTTAATTGAGTACTCCAATTGGGTTGAGCCCATCACACGCACACGTACAGATTTCATACCTTTCATTCCTTTATACATGCACTAATAGTGCTCATATATTGTGTTATACGAAAGTCGACACATGCGTTTGAAAATTAGTTAAGCCCATGCGTGGCTTTATAGCTTTTAATTATAGCGGTTATTTTGCGCACCATCACTGTCTATAAGTCTCATAAGCACTTTTTCCGTATTCATTCGGATTTCAATTTCAAATTATGTTCGATTCTATGGTTTTAGTCTCCGATTTGAAGAAATCGATGCTTTTTTGAGTAATTCTTCGATGGGAGCATCATATTACTTGCACAAACGAGTTTTGTTTTTTGAATTTGGGGGTATTGAATATATGGTTAATTTGAATGGTTCGAATCCGAGGTTGTTTTCCGTATTTATGAGCTCTGTTTTTATTTATGTTTGCTTTTCAATTGAACGGTAAAAGAAGTGACTTTTGTACATAGAAAAGTTGGTTCCTTGAAGAGATTGAATAAGCAATTCAACAGAAGGAGCTTAGCTTTGAAGCTAATCATCCTGTAAAGCAGAAAGAGCATCGGATTGTCACATGGACTCCTGAGGAAGATGATATACTTTGTGAGGAAATAAGCATCCATGGAATCGATAAGTAAGGCACTAAAAATGGATTCTTTCACGTTTGGATTTTGCTAAAGCTTTCACATGCAATCTCATATAGCTAACATTGGCGTCGGGGGTGGTCGGAACCTAGGTTGTCGACGAAGGGGAGCATTCTATGATGTTTGTGTTTTTAGTATAGTTTTAAGTGTTTTTCTTAGGTTGTTTAGTTTAGTTTTAGTGAGTTTTAGTGTTAGTTTTGTGTGTTTTTGGATAAGTTTGCATATTTTGTGAAAAGTATGGAAGCTACTCCGTTTTGTGTCTTTTTGTAGGTTTTTGACGCGGAAGGGAGCATTTTAAGCAAACCTGGAGTCGAGTAGTTTATGGTGGAGTGCATAAGGAAGAGAAGAAGGAGTACGTCTTAAAGATCCCGTGGAAGTTTAAAGAGAAGCTGTGAAAAGTGTACAAAAACCCAAAATAGAGAGCTCGTTACCGACTTGTGAGGGTCGCTACCGAGCTGTGCAACGGATTTTATTTGGGGGAATTCAACAAGTGTCTACCGACCCTGTGCAGGTCATTACCGAGGTGACCTGTGTCGGTAGGCGGCACCGACTTTGAGAAAATCTATCTTTTATCTTGTAATCTTTTTAGTTTGGTAAGTTTTTATCTTTTAGATCTTTATTAGATAGTTTCCTCTAGTATAAATACCCTTGTTCTAAGCCTAGTTTAAGGGGGATTCGTTAGTTAGATTTAGGAGTTCAGTTCTGAGAGAACACGTTGGTTGGAGGAGTTCGGTTTTGTTGGTCGAGAGAGAGAGAGAGAAGTTCAAGTCCTTTGTTGTTCATTGTTGTTCTTTGATTCCGACCTTAGTTGTAAGACGAGATTTTTATATTTCAAGTAAGTTTTAATTCAATGTTTTCTTTCAATATAGTTGTTTGCTTTGTTTCAACCATGAGTGAGTAGTTTACTTTTCTAGGATCGGGGTTGAAACCCGACATAGTTATGCATGATTGAATGAATAGGTTGAATGTTTGAATGTCTTTTATCCTTTTATCTACTTGTTAGTGCTTATACTTAGACGAGAGTCGAAGTAATTTGAGTTTATCGCTTGATCGAAAGAGATAGTTTTAATCTTGAATGTTGATATTGTTCGTTAACGAAAGTTTTGAGCTTTGGATTCAAACTAAGTAGGAAGTTAATTGACTTATGAAAATTGATTGATTTGCTTGTTTAGGTCAACAAAAGTTGATAGATTTATCTTCAAGGCATGATAACTATCCTTCACATTAGTTCGTATGCATGATTATGTTGTGGTAACCCTTGTCCTAGTTGTTTTTACCATTTGAATTTCCATCGTTTTTACTTTCGAACAAACTCGTTACCGAGGTACACAAGTCGGTACCGAGCCTGCAATTGCTTTGTCTTGTTTGCGTAGTTTTAGTAGAAACCCAGCGTCGTTACTAACCCTGACAAGGTCGGTACTGAGGTCTGTCGTAGCCTTATTTTGCTTTGTTTGCCTTGTTTTCGTAGTTCGGTAATCAAACAACCTTGCTTCCCATGGACGATCCTGACCTCCCTATACTCAGCGGGGTCTTGACTACAAATTTATTTGTTGTCAGTAAAAACCCTCTCAACAGTCTACTAGTTTCACATAATCGGAAGAGGGGAATTTGAAAATTTGTATTTAGGAGGTGCACATTGTAACACCCCGAAGATTTATAAGTGATTGAGGTACTACCCATGTCAACAAGAGCTCTTCCTTTTCTGAGTTCGAGTGAGGACAAAGAACTCAGAAGTTAAGCGTGCAGGGGCGAGAGTAGTACCAGGATGGGTGACCTCCTTGGAAGTCCTCGGGTTGGCATGGGATTGCGCTTCTAAAGGCTTGGGCCTTACAAATGGTATCAGAGCCGACTCTAGGTGACGAGTTGGCTCGGCCCGGAGGGTAGTCACTCGACCCAGAGGGTGGTCCTTGGGCCTTGACGAGGTCTTCAAGTGCTTAAGTGGGGGAGATTGTAACAGCCCGAAGATTTATAAGGGATTGAGGTGCTACCCATGTCAACAAGAGCTCTTCCTTTTCTGAGTTCGAGTGAGGACAAAGAACTCAGAAGTTAAGCGTGAAGGGGCGAGAGTAGTACTAGGATGGGTGACCTCCTAGGAAGTCCTCAGATTGGTATGGGATTGCGCTTCTAAAGGCTTGGGCCATACACACATGGAACTCACGTGTCCTGCTTTGATTTTATAGTCATGCAATCGAAAGAAGGAATTCCAAACCACCTTTTCAAATATAAGTAAATCCTCTAACCGAACATGCACTTTCTTGTTTGACAAATAAGTTTTCACTTTCAGCATCAGCAATAAACATCTAATATCTGCATTATTTACAATCACTATCAGCTTCAACATCAACACCAATTTACCGAGCAGTAGCTTATTTAAATAGGTTGCCCCGTTGCTTTGATTAGGAGTTTGGGATACTTTAATAATTGAAAATTTCCTCCTTTGAACGTTGTAAGAATTATCCTTTTTATTGTCTTAGTTTTTGAATGCAATAATTTATGGGAAGTTAAACTAAATTAAACTACAAAGTACAATAAAGATAATCAACCATTACACATGTCCAACTAAATTAAATTACAAAGTACAATAAAGATAATCAACCATTACACATGTCCAACTAAATTAAACTGCAAAATACAACAAACATAATCAACTATTACACATGTCCAACTGAATTAAACTACCTATATTGTCCAACATCACTGTGGTGTGCGGCTTAGAAGAAGGGGAAATGGCGACTTCGGCCACCTATGCGATGGCCTCTAGTTGGCGAGCCACGTCTCCAAGTATCCCATCATAATTCATGTGAATCTGTAATTCTCTTGGAGCCCTTTCTCGAGTGTCATGCGCTGTCAATCAATTACAAATTTGTTATTTTACAATTCATGTTTTTAGTAAAATGAGACAATCAGTCAAGTGTCATCATGCACGTACCGCATAAATATCCACCTCGGGTTGTGCCAGCGGAGTTGTTTGCCAATTCATTGGAGGGCGTATGCAATAAAAAAGGATGTGTGCGCCTCATATGCCACTGCACGTACTCGACATCCATAGAGTAGGGGTGTGGTGCAAATTCCCCAATAGGCATTAACGAGTTCCACCGTTCTTCCCAATGATCATTAACTTCTGAGAATTGCAAATCATACTTCAACTTGTCCGTCAAGGTTGTCGGTCAATAGAAATTGGTTGGCTTGATAACGTCCAACTCGGGGATTGACTAGTGCCATCCAAATTGAGGAGCAAGCCTCTCATGATGTTATGCATCCTTGATGGTGAGACACGTCAATACACCCCTATACCTCGACAAACTAAGCTCGCCAGTGACGATAAAATCCCGCCATGGCATCCAATTGACCTACACATAAATGCATTAATTTTTCATTTTATATAATATATAAAAATAATAACTAAAATTCTATGTTACGATATTCTCGCAATGACTTTTTATTCCTGTTTTGACCATAATCTTGCGTGAAATTCTCCCCAGACAATCATGTAATATCGTGATTAAGATGACCTTTGAGTCATGGAAAGTACCTCCAAATAAATTCTACAAAATAAAGTATACGTTCGACATAAATAAATCGGATCAGAAATTTAAAAATTACAAGGTATCATCACACACGTGTAACACATATAAGCACCCTCCAACCTACCCTCCTTTAGCTCGGGACACCATTCCGAGCTGCCTGAATAAGAATGCAAGTGTAGCGGCGCACCATGAATACTCCGATGTGAGATCGTTGTTCAACATGAACTGCTACGCTTTGAGCCATGCTCCATCACTTGACATGTCAATTAATAAGGTGCTTCCCAAAAACTCGCACAAATATCCTAACGTTGTTAACCTTTGGTCTCCTCCTTTAGCCAGCATGTCAAATAGGAGATTGTGCTAACGTTTGATGTTGATGCTGTCTTTGCTTACTAATGTCTTAATCTCATCGGCATCTACATTGTACCCATTACGGATCAAATGCGTTAAATCTTCATCAGTGGACGACCCATCAACCTTAATCCTGTTCAGCGGTAGGCCCAAAAATGAGGTGGACATCATGGAGAATGATTGATATTTCTCCTCAAGGAAAATGGAAACTGTTCGTTTCTAGATGTCACCTTTCGACAATAGCCGAAATCAATGCTTCATCTGTTTCTTTGAACCTTCAATTTTTTAGGCGCATTAATATGCTACGTTGAACTAAGCTGACCCACCCCGACTCTTATTCCAACCTCGTGTTCCAATCACTAAGGGTCCCTCGCTTACGCAATCTCAAAACTCTAGCGAATTGAAACATTATTACAAAAATTATTCAGTATAATTAATTATTCTTAAATACAAGGCAATTAATTAAATGTTCTTACCGTCTGGTCTTCCTATATGACCTTTGTTATATGTGTGTTGTAGCTGACCAACAAACTAGTATAGATAGGACTTCCACGATATCCCTCTTAGTAGAAAGGATTGGATTGGGTGTTGGGAGGCCCTACATGAGGATAAGATGGTAGAGGTTGAGAATAAGAAGATTCGACCTGAGTCTCAGATGATCCAGCTTGGAAATAAGGATAACATGGTGGAGGTTGGGATTAAGAAGACTTGGCCTGAGTATCAGCTTTGAAATAAGGACTCAAATGATTAAATGAAATTGCATTTTGAAGCCATGTGTCGCCCTGTGGATCAGTCTGTGTGTCGGTCTGTGGAGTAAAAGCATTATCAAATTCAGTATACAGATTTTAAGTAGGCTCAAAATCAAGGGTTAGGTTGGGTTTGTGTGGAGTGTGTTCGGAAGTGGAGGACCCCCCCCCCCCCACACACACACATACAGATTATGATAATTAGGAATTGTGTATTGGGTGGGCGGAATAGTCGGGTTAGGTGGATATGGTGATGTGGAGAACTCGTGTGGTGGTTGGGGGTTTGTACCCCTAGACGTATACCAATCGAAATATCGAGGATCTTTCATATATGTGTCTACACATAAATAAAGCGTGACCACTATCATATATAATGTATTAAATATTGTAATCACTTAATAATTAAAATACTATGAAATAAATAAAATAATGAAAATTCTAATGCCGTAAATGAATAATAATTTAAATTAAAATACTTATAAATAAAATTTGACAATTCTAACATATTATTGTAATAAATGATCCGACGTAAATTAAGACGTAAAATTGATGATTCAAAAAGTAAATTACTAAATTACATACCTAAATTATGTCACTCGCTAGGTGATATGGCTTCCTGATATGTGAAGTCAAACTCAAAAGTAGAATCATTTGGAGTCGTTGGTTGGATCGAAATCTCCTCATGCTTAGCTTCGACAGCCTCGTCATTCACCCTCTGATTCAAATCTATCTGCGACGATGATGAAGACGGTTGCATTTTCGAACGACTTGCGAGTTGTTTATCTTATTGTCATTTATTTTGAGGATAAATTTCCCCAAATTTATGCGATAAGTTTTTTTTTGATAAGGTAAGTGTTAGAATATGTCCATCCCACATCTGAAAGTTGGGAGTAAATTGGACTAATATATAACTCAACGGATTACTTCTCCTATTTCCAATTGATTTTAGGATGGAACCCCGTTGGGCTAGCATGGTATCATAGCGGGTTCGGTATAAATTTGGGTGTATGGCTAAAAGAGAATGAGAAGCTAATCACCCGTTTCTAAACCAAATAAAATGTGTTGGGCCTAACGCGCATATGCGCATGAACCGGCGTGTGTACCCCCATGTCATATTGGCCCACCGGAATTTAATATGGTATCAGATCCATCTGGCTAACGGCCTCTCTCGATCATGGGCCCGCCCCGTTTTGTTGTCAAGTGTGAACTGGGCCAATTCTCCCAGTTGCACTTGCGGGGGCGTGCTAGAATATGTCCATCTCACATCTGAAAGTTCGGAGTAAGTTGGACTAATATATAACTCCGCGGATTACTCCTCCTATCGCCAATTGGTTTTAGGATGGAACCCCGCTGGGCTAATAGTAAGGATCCACAAGGGTCAAGTACTACTTGGACTTGCCTAGAGCATCATCCATTAGGGATGAGAACTGATTACTAACCAATTCTAAAAAAAAAAGGGCAAATTATCGCCCGAGTGATTCGAATCGATGATCTCGGGGTACTACCCAAAGACCCAACCGCCTAACCAAATATCTGAAGGCTTATGCACTAAGTTCATTTACATGCGTGTAACACACGCCCTGAGTTTGTCCAAAGGCTTTATCATTTTATTAGAGTAGTCTGTTTTTGGACCGGTTTTCTAACTGTTTTAAGTTCGGTTAGAGATACGTTATTTGCCTATTATTTAACACACCTATTTATTTAACTTAGTATATTAGGTTGGTAGATTACTTATTTTTATTGTCAATTAATTTTACGATTATGTATACATGTGTGACTTTACAAACACATCCTCATTCTACATATCACTTGACATACTTTATTAAAATTGATTGTCCAATATTCAAGTAACCTATTTGGAAGTACTTTTCTAATAGCTTTATGCTAATTTTCAAGTGCTAAAATAGAGACTTTGCTATATATACCACTATATTTTCATTATTCCGGTAGCATTCATATGGAGTTTTTGTTTAGCTACTTGGCTAGTTACGTATTCTCCAACATATGTAGTTTTTATATTAATTTATTAATTACCTTATAGAACATGAAGTTCTCCTAATAATGAAGTATCCTGTTATGTTTTCTGTTGAAATAATTTATTTTGTGGTCGAAATCTGTTGAAATATTTGATCTTGTATTATCAATTTTCAATAATTCAATAACAAAGACTCATTATTAAAAATAAAAAACATGAAAAAATCATAAATATTCTAATAGTAAGATTTGATTCTAACTACTACTATATATTTAATTTTTGTTATCCACTAACTACCCTATTGTAATAATGAGTGACTATTTTAGTTGCAGGACGTTAGTTAATCAGTGTATCTCAATTATTAGTTCTTGATGGAAAAATTCAACCTCTTCTATATATCCACCACCACCAACAACAACAACAATAATGACCCAGTGTATTCCCCTACAACAGAATCTGGGGGGTCAGAATAGGAATACCCCTGGCTTTAAGCTAAGGAGGAGTGCCCTAAAAAGCCAGGGTAGGCCCAGCAACCAGAAACCCTGCAAGCACAATACCACAGTCGACACCCAAACCAAGCAACTCACCACAACACACAAGAAGAACAAAAGCACAGAAAAGGCACACTCAACAAAACAAAACAAACAAAACCAAACCAGCAAACAGAACAAAGCACAACCGAGCCAAACACTCAAACCACGTGGGACCGTCTGTCCTGGCGATCAGCTATCTGCCACCTTAATCTTCTCCCTCCATCTGTCCTACATACTGCTAGCTCTATTGAAATCCCCAACTGATCCATATCCTGCCTTATGTTGTCCCTCCAACATTTCTTAGATCGTCCCCTGCCTCTACGAAAGTCTCCAAGGTCCAAACTCTCACACCTACGGACTGGCTCCCTTGTGCCCCGCCTCTGCACATGTCCAAACCATTGGAGTCTCGATTCTCTCAACTTATCCCCTATACTGGCGACCCCTACTTTGCTTCTGATCTCTTCATTTCTGATCCTATCCCATAGTGTGTGTCCACACATCCATCTCAGCATCCTCATCTCAGCTACCATCACTCTCTGCTCTTTTGCCTTCGTGGTTGGCCAACATTCTGCCCCAAAAAGAATGACAAGCCTGATAACTGTCTTGTAGAACTTACCATCGAGCTTTAACGGTACCTTCTTGTCGCAAAGAACCCCTGATATTGCGCTCCACTTTTGCCAGCCTCTCTGAATCCGATGTGTGATATCCTCATCGATCCCTCCATCACCCTACAACACTGAACCCAGATATCTGAAACTCTCTTTCTTTGTAACGATCCCCCCTAAACGAACTTCGTCACCGTCATCTGCTCCTTGCCCGAACTTGAACTCCACATATTCCGTCTTGGTTCTGCTCAGTTTGAAACCTTTAAACTCAAGTGTCTTCCTCCAACTCTCAAGTCTGCTACTAACTTCGTCCCTAGCCTCGTCCACCAAGAGAATACTAGATTGTATTACGAGGGAGAAGAGTCCAATTGCCAAGCCTAGTATACAAGCCCATAGATTTCCATTCCAAAACCAATTGATGATAGGAGGAGCGACCCATGAACTTATATACTAGCTTGTTTTCACTCCCAACTTCCCATGAGGGATTCACAATTGAACCCCAACAATTTGGAAAATGAGGTTTTTAAAAAGTTGGAAATTTTTTAACAAGGTTTTGGTAACAATGAAATATAAATATATTTTTAAATTTTAATTAATTAAGTGATACAAAGCCTTAAAACAGAAAAATATAATACATTGATAGTGAGTTTGGTCCAAATGAAAACACTTATCCTAATAATTAGCAATGAATCTCAGTCGTTTGTTAAAAAATTAAAAAAAATATTTTTTTTATGTTTTGAACCCTAAAACATGAACATGCAACACTAACATGTGAACGAACTTATATTATATGTGAACATATAATAAAATCTCTAAACACTTACTATGATTATATGTGAACATGCTTTGTAATAATGTGAACATAATATAAAATGTCAAATGTCATGTTTTTGGCAAAAACAAACAAAAAATATTTGATTTTGTACATTTTTTTTTACTTTTTTAAGAGCTTTAACATTTATAGAATGATGTAATTGAATATACACATAAAACTATAAAATGTAGACACGCAGTACTAATATGTAAATGTACTTATAATATATGTGAATGTATGATAAAATTTCTGAAACTTATAAGATGATAGGTAGTAATATGTGAACCCACCTAGTAATAGTATGAATTTGTGTTTAAAATATATGAACATAATATAAGTACAATTAAAACCACAGAATAAAATAGCGATTTAATTTGTTGAAAACCCAATAAAATCCCCAACGAAACATATCCTTATAATGCACATATACAAGAAAATCGATCAGTGACAATGTTGCCATCAAACGTGGATCCCAGTCACAAACGAAAGCAACTCGCTCCAACCGAGTCAAGTGTCCTCTCTAGCCGCGTAAAATTTTTAATGCACTGTAAAAAAAAAACCATTTAATTCACTGATTAATCCGTGGGCTGTACTATTGAAGTCTGACGTCGATGTTTGCAGCGTGATACTTTATTGTAAATTTATTTAATTCAATTAATAGGCAAAAAAAAAAGGAAAATATAACGGTACCAAATCTCTATATAAAGACTGTGCAGAGTCTGTCTGTCTTCAACTTCAAACCCAGTTTGCTAACTTCTCCTCCACCACACACACCCAAATTTACTTGAAGAGACAAATAAGCTATAAGCAACCCTGCTTAAAAGTGAATATATCCTCCAAATCAATTCGATTTAATTATAGCAATTCAAGCTTTGAGATACGTTAGAGAGAATCGACATGGCCGTTGCCTCCCGGAGTTGTGCAAGGCCATCTCAGCGCTACAGCTGCAAAGGGCGTCGCCTCGTCGTCGGGTATGTTAAACTGTTTCGACTTTCATCCAATTATTTATTTCTAATGTCTATATGATTGAAATTTATGAAATAAGTAATAGTGATGTTATTTTCTAATAGTGAGTTGTTGTTTACTTAATTTGGAATGCAGATGCATCCCATACAGATACAGGAATGGAAGTAAGGTGGAAGTGCTAGTGATTACCTCTCAGAAAGGTCAAGGCATCCTTTTCCCCAAGGTAATTATTATTACTACTAACAAAACAAAACTGTATGATTATTTATTTATTTATAGTGGTTAATTTTTTATTAGTGGTGGTGTTAATTAAATTATAAAAATATGAATGAAAAAGCAGGGTGGTTGGGAGCTCGGAGAGTCGGTGGAGGAAGGTGCGTGCCGGGAAACACTAGAAGAGGCAGGCGTCGTTGGCCACATTCAGGTTTCTCTTTCTACTTATCTATCCCCATCTGCCCACATTTTTTGACTTTTTTCTTTTTCTCACTAATTATGCTCAGAGACTTAAGCTAATTTGATACCAAACATACCCAAATTAGCTAGAGGCATTTCAAATGATTTAAATGTGACATGATATAGAATTTCTGAAATGGGTATGTCATATTTTAATTAATGAATAAAGTTTAATTCTTACTGTAGTGTTTAATTAATTACCAAGAAGAATTAATTCTACTATATAGTAGTTTTGATTTCTGATGATGATATTTGATTGCAATTGGGTTTTGCAGCAACAATTGGGTAAATGGAGTTACAAAAGCAAAACCCAAGATAAGTTCCATGAAGGCTACATGTTTCCCTTGCTTGTCACCGATCAGCTCGATCTCTGGCAAGAAAAGGGTTCTCGCCACAGATTATGGGTATGTTAACAAAACTTACCCTTATTACACATTTCATACATATATATACACTATTATGTATATACACTAGTTGTGTTGACTGGCTTGGCTGATCAATTCATATGTATATACACTATTATGCAGATGGACATTGAGACTGCAAGAGAAATGTGTAGGGATTGGTGGATGAGAGAAGCATTGGAGAAGCTCATTGAGAGGCTTGCTGGCTCCGAGTCTGAACAAGTCAACAGAGCCATGCTTTGAACTTCTTCAACATGATTGTATAGCAATTGATTAGGGGCCTGATTGATCGGTCCTCGCCAAATGGAATACTTGGTTGCTTTTGTATCTTTGCAAACTAAACCCCAGAAGAAGATCATGCAACTACCAAGTTTGGCGAGGTACACATGTTTACCAGATTAGATCACAATTAAGGGGCTCCGCCCGGCTACTTGTCTTGTTTAGTTCCAATTTAAATTCAAGTGTAACTTGCATCATGGGATTTGATTAAATTAAAGTTAATTTCCATGATGATCAAGTGTATAATGAAATCGCATTTGTAGTCCAATTTCAATCATAAATCATCAATTTGAAAAGGTTCCAGTTATGTCCAAAGTAAATCATCAATCAATCACGTTGTGAAGATCATATTGTATAAAAATTATTTTACACTTACACACATATGACTAAAATCGATTAAGAGGTCGGAGGTAAGTTATGTAGCAAAATCGTTTTTAATAAACCGGTTTAACCAATGCTACTTTCTACAGATTAATCTACTCTATCAGTATAACATTATATGAAAAAACTCAAGTGTGTAGGCTGCAAAAAAGTGAGGCCTGATTATGAGGCCGGTTGTCAATGAAACGCCAAAGATCTGCGTTCTATATTTCATTAGCGTCGGAATTCATCTTGTTGCCTTCGTTCTCAACAAAGAAACTAGCGATGGAATCACACTTGATGCATTCTTTCTCAACAAAGAAACACTTGGGGTTGGGGAAGAGATATTTGAGACGTCTTCTTAGAGGAGGGCAACAAGGCATGGTGTTAATCGATGGAAAGCAAAAGTCCAAGAGACAACACAAACATGAATGACAAATGATGAGAAGACATGACAAATTGTTGGATCGTGAACGAGTTAGCAAGATCTTGGGAACTGGCTGTTAAGCTGTTCCCAAGGCAGCGGAAGGAATAATCGCAAGTAATTAAGACGATGAGAAAACACAGTTCCTTATAGAGGAACCCTACTACAACCAACTAGTTGTATGGGTAAACCTCTACCTCCGCTTGGAGGATTTTGAATGACTTACTTATATTATTGATTTGTTCCTTAGTTACAAACAGCCAGATTCAAACTTCTCTGTTCCTACGAGTTCTACCTAACTCTAGCAACACTAATGAATCTTCTCAACTGAGTTCCTAGCGAACAACAATCACTAAATAAGTAACTCAAACCTTACACCGAATCGCAGTTCCCTTGCTCCTGGGAACTCGACTTCACCATCGTCGAGATCAGACACTCGCCGTCGGGGACTTCTCTTCTTCTTTTCTCTTTCTTTGTTGTGGGTATTTGTAAGTTCTGGGAGAAGTGCTCAATCCGAGCACTATTCATTTGGCTTTATACTCGAGTGAACTTGGGCTTCAATCGCATCTTTCATTTGTGTCCGAAATGCCCTTTGCTTGATGCCCAAGTTGTACTTTCTTCACATGTGACTTCAATTTGAACTGGGTCAACTGCTTGAGATGATCGGATCGTTGGATCAATCGTGACAGTCTGCTCCTCAGACTGTGCCTTCATCCTGTCCAAGACAAGATCCCGTGATATGCGTTGATCGGTCCTTGTCCTCACATGTGAGTTCCCATATCGTGGGAACTGTCCTCTTCTGAGTTCCTTTGAGAGAAACTCTTCATCGTGTAAGCCTGTGTTCTCTGGTCATTCCTGGGAGTTCTCATTTCATGGGAACTTTCCTCTTCAGAGTTCCCTTGATGGGAACTCTTCATTGTGTGCTCATTCATGGAAGTTCTTTGCTAAACCTGTGTTCCTTAGAAATATTTGATCAAAGCACATTAGTTCCCTTATAGCGTTTGTAATTATCAAAACTCGGAGAACTGTATCGTTGATCCGATGTTTAGAACCAGAGGTCCCAACATCGTTCCAACAATTTCCCCCTTTTTGATGATGACAAACCTATCACAAAAATCAGCAAGTATTTGAAAGCATGATATGCAAATGAGTTCCTACGCGTGTTCCTAGGGAGCCACTTCTTGTGAATCACTGAGTTCGTACTTAGCTTTTTATGCAATTGTTCCCCCTTAGTTATAGCGTATTCTGTCATATCTTTTCAACTTAACTCATCTCGCATTTTTTGTCTTTCCCCCTTTTGACATCATCGAAAACAAGTAAATACATAGATAAGGAAGGAAAAGAACACGCAATCATACTACCATGCATTACTTAAGCAAAAAAATGTACATAGGAACGTAAGAGACAATATTTGTGGGAACATTGAGGCTAGGAAAAAGAAGGGAAAGATCATTGGCTTGGGAACAGGGCATCACAAAGCCGTGTCAAGACTTGTACAAGCTTTTCTTGGCCTTTAGCAATTTGTTCTTGGTCCCTTTCCATCTTTTCTGTTCCCTGGCTATCTTGTCGAGAGTGTTGGCAATGTGCACCAACACTGGAGTGTTCCCATCCTGAGTGCCTTCACCAGATGGCAGCCTTTCTTGTTCCTCCACAGGCTTAGAGTGCCGCATTTTGTGGACAACAGAGATGTCCAGTTCCCTACCTATGGTGACCTCTTCCTTGGATGTGTCGTAGAGGCCCTCCCTGAGCAAGAGTTTCTTGATGAGTCCAGCATAAGGGAGGGAGTGGGATTTGGAAGCCATACACTTCTCCATGTGCCCCAGAATTATGCGAGGAAGATTTATGGGCTTTTTGAGGAGGAAGTGGTAGAGGATAATGGCATCGGGGATGTTGATAACAAGGCGCTTCTCCTGGCGAGGGATCACCATTTTGATGATGAATTGATGGGCCAGCTTTGCAATGAGGGACAAGTGATGAGTAGAGGTGACCGTTGTGGGAACACGTCCCTCGTAGATCGTGTTGTAAATCTCCTCACTGTTAAAGTCGCCCCAGCTCTTGGTGGGCAGTTCCTGGAGGCCCTGGACAGGGACCTGTAGTTGAAGGCGGATTGTAGATGTGGTGAAGATGAAGTCATCGCCTTCGAGGGAGAGAGTTCCCTTGGTGCCGTTGTCATGGACCACAAAATGGTTGTAGAATCGGTGCACCTGAGAGGGATCAATACTCACGGCCTCACTACACATGTGGTCCCATCCTTGGGCTTTGATCAGGTCCCATAGTTGCCCTAGCCCTTCATCGACGAGCTGTCTTTCAGAGAGGATGAGTGGGGGAAGGAGCTTGCGATTCTCAGAGATATAGACTTTCTTGGGCACAGTTCCCTTCCCTTTCTTCTTGGAGTTCCCCCTAGAGACCGTAGTCTTTCCTTTTTGCTGAGGGGGGTCAGCCGCTTCGATCAGCAGTGGGTGGGTCCTTTCCTCTGGGACCTGTGCCGACACCACCATTTGTTGTTCAGGAGCAAGGATGCTGGTAAGCTCTTTGTAAGTGGGGGCCTCTTCTTCCTCTTCAGCGTCATCACTGGAGGTCCCTTCATCATTGGAGGAGGTCAGCCCTGTTTCCTCCTCGTCGTCTTCCTGATGACGACTGCTTGTCTCAGCACCGTCAGTTGGTGCTGGGTTCCCTTCTTCTTGGGCTTTGCCCCCTTGATTTTCGGAAGGCCCTTTGAGTACGCCTTCGAATTCTTCTTCGAGGGCCTTTAGTTGGGCTTCCTCTTCAGCAGTTCCCATCACGATGGGTGCATTGGCCTTTTGGCGAGCAAGGACTCCGATGGGGAGATGATCCTCGTCGGAGTCGAGGTCTATGGTTGGTTTTCTAGGCCGAAGAAGGTGGGGAAGGGAGTTTTAGTGTGGTGGTAGAAGAGGGAGGTAGAGGAGAATTTTGTGGAGTTGGGACCTTGGGAGTGGAAGGAGTAGGAGTAGGAGTACGAGCCTTGGGACTGGAGGTCCCAGAGGCAGATTTTGAAGTGATGGGGGATTTGGGAATGGGTGAGGGGATCTCTGGGGGAATGGTGGAGGTGGGTGGGGGATCACTGGGGTAGGAAGAGGATGGAGGAGGGTTGGTAGTTCCCTCAACCATGGGAACAGAGGAGGAAGAGATTATCGTGGATTCCCTGGGCCCTGAGGTCTCAGGGATTGATTGGGGACGAGGGAGAAAGAGCTTCTCGACCTCGGATGGGTGAATGACGGCATATGCGTCGGGTTTGGATAGATTAAGGACCTCCTCCATGTTGAGGAGGGATTTTTTCTTTGGAATGGGAAGGGATGGGGATGAAGAAGTGGAGATTTGTGAGTGTTTGCGTTTGGAGGAGTTGTGTTTGGATTTTGAGGAGTGGTGTTTGGATTTGGAGGGGTCTTTGGACGAGTGTTTGTGTTTGGATTGTTTGGGTTTTTCGTATTTGGAAGGGGGTTCGGATCCAAAAGTGTCGACGATGCGAATTTCGGAGGAAGAGGGAGGTGGAAGAGTGGAGGTCGGCGGTGCTGGAGGTTGCGCCGTCGAGGGAGGAGGAAGAAAGGGACTTACATAATTGTAAAGTCCCTCGATGAGAACATCGCGAAGAGCTTCATTTTGCTCCTTCTCGACGTCCGCCATCATGGTGAGGAAGAGAGCTTTAGGGTTGTTTTGGATCCATGCCTTCATCTCGGCATAAGAATGGGCTGGAGCCATTTGAGAAAGGTTTGGGAAAGAGAGAGTTTTTGGAAGTTTTCTCGAAAGATGGAGGAGGCAAAGTTGCAGAGGAGGAGAATGACAGGGAAGGATGAGGAAGAAGGAACCCAAAAGTGGTAAAGTAGGGTTTTATGTGAGAGAGAGACGAGGGTAGAAAGGGAAGTTGAGAAAGGCCTCGATAACCGTTGGCCAATAAGAGCGGAGAGCCGTTTCAACTTCTCGAGCATGCCTCTGACACGCGTCGTTTTCTTCCAGGGGAAGTCTTTTGAATTTTTGAGTGCTTGGCCCAAAACGCTTCAGAGTCTGACACAATTTCCCATTTCCCTAGTGACGGTTCATCTTTTCAGATCCAGTGTTCCCTTGCTTGTTAGCACCAGTTCCCATGATCTCTAGAAAGGTCATATTGAGTGGAGAGGTTAGGGGAACTCACACTCAATTTTCTTTGTGAGGCTGAGGAACTCAAAAGAGAACCAGACAATTGCAACTCGATTTTGGGATAAAGAGTTTGGCTCATGAGAAACGTTTATCTGGTCCTTAGCTTAGGGTAGGTTTTATGATCAACCGTCATAGTGGCTTGTAGAGAGGGTTAAAGGGAACTCTGGTTGATCATTTTGGGTCAAAAGAGATAATGTTTCTCTATACACATCAAGCTCTAGACTAGTAATATGGCAAAATGAAAGCACTGAGTCCTACAGTTCCCTAGCATGCATTTCTAGTTAGACTAATCAAGCATTGAGGGAGAGACAAACAAAGACTCGTTTAGTTTAGAGTTATCATCCCTAGAAGCATTCGAAAACGCTGGTAGGGACGTCTGTCTAAAGCTTTGGTGAGAATGTCCACAATTTGCTCTTCCGTTCTACAGTGTTGCATAGAGATGTTCCCATTTTCAACATTGTCACGTAGAAAATGATGCCTAATGTCTATGTGCTTAGTCCTAGAATGATGTACAGGATTTTTGGAAATGTTAATGGCACTAGTATTTTCACAAAGTATAGGAACTGGGCCAAATGACATACTGTAATCCTGAAGTTGGAACTTGAGCCATAGTACTTGGGAACAGCATGATGCGACAACCACGTATTCTGCTTCAGCTGTGGAGAGTGCCACTGAATTTTGCTTCTTGGATCCCCAAGAGACTAAGCATGACCCAAGGAACTGGGCCATTCCTAATGTGCTCTTTCTATCAACTAGGTGCCCAGCAAAATCTGCATCTGTATAAGCAATGAGCTCAAGGGAACTGTTCCTTGGATACCAGAGGCACAAGTTGTCGTTCCCTTTGAGGTACCTGAAAATCCTCTTCACCTCTTTCAGGTGTGATTCTTTGGGATTAGCTTGAAAACATGCACATAAGCACACTGAGAACATAATATCAGGCCTACTAGTAGTTAAGTATAGGAGAGAGCCAATCATACCTCTAAAGTTCCTTTGATCGACACTTACCCCTGTTTCATCAGCATTGAGCCTGGAATTTGGGGAGATGGGAGTGTCGATGGGCCTTGAGTGGTTCCTCCCATACTTGACTAGCATTTCTCTGATGTATTTCTGTTGATGAATCCTTTTTCCCTCCTTTGTTTGAGAAATATGGAGTCCTAGGAAGAACGTGAGTTCCCCTATGAGACTCATCTCAAACTCACTACTCATGAGGTCTTTAAACTTTTCTACAAGAGTTTCGTTAGTTGCTCCAAAAACAATGTCATCAACATAAACTTAAACAATCAAGATATCCTTAGACTCTTTCTTAAGGAAAAGAGTTTTGTCTATGGAACCTCGAAGGTATCCATGAGACAGAAGGAACTGAGCAAACCTGTCATACCATGCTCGAGGAGCTTGTTTGAGTCCGTAGAGGGCCCTCTCCAAGAAGTAGACGTGGTTGGGTAGCTTCTCATCTTCGAATCCTGGGGGTTGAGCTATGTATACTTCTTCCTTGAGGTGCCCATTGAGAAATGTCGTCTTCACATCCATCTGGTATAGCTTGAATCCTTTGTGGGCTGCATAGGCTATGAGAAGGCGGGTGGCCTCGATCCTTGCAACTGGTGCGAAGGTCTCGTCATAGTCGATTCCTTCTTCTTGTCTATAGCCATGAGCAACCAGACGAGCCTTGTTCCTAGCTACGGCCCCAATATCATCTAGCTTGTTCCGAAAGACCCATCGAGTTCCTATGATGTTCTTGTGTTTGGGCCTAGGAACTAGCTTCCACACCTTGTTCCTCTCAAATTGGTGTAGTTCTTCTTGCATAGCTTGGATCCAGTCTGGGTCCTTTAGAGCTTCTTTTATGCTTTTTGGTTCCACCATTGAGACAAAGGCATTAAAAGCACAAAAATTATTGAGAGAAGAGCGAGTTAGAACACCTTTTTCATATGGAGTGATGATGTTGTCGATGGGGTGATCTCTCTTTTGTTGGTAGTTTCTTGTTAGAATGTGTGAGATGTCAACCTGTTCCCTTGACTCTTCTCCATCTGTGTCTTGAGTCTCCTCTTCCTCAGGAGAACAGTTATGTTCAGCTTTTTCGCTGGGACTTTCGTCAGGATTCTCTTTGGAGTTCCCTCGTTGTCCCCCCTGAACACTAGATTTTGGTGCATTTTCATTTTGAGGAATGAGAGAATTGGAGGCATCTTGTGGTTCTTCTATTGAAGAGGGAACTTCAAAGGAGCTTTGATCTGTGGAGTTTTGATCTCCTTCGTTGTTCCCTGATTGTGGGGCATTGTTCCCACTTGGATAGTCTTCATCTTTCTTTCTTGGTTCATCCTCGTCTTCTTCTTCTTCTTGTCTGACCAGCTTAAACAGAGTTCCCTTTCCTTGAACCTCTGTTCCCATCTTTACAGATTTCTCGTCGAAGATGACGTGAATGCTTTCCTCTATCTTCTTGGTCCTCTTGTTATAGACCCTGTACGCCTTGCTATGGGAAGAGTATCCCAAGAATATCCCTTCATCGCTCCTGGGATCAATTTTGCCAAGGTTGTCTTTCCCATTGTTGTGGACGAAGCATTTGCATCCGAAGGTCCTAAGATGAGCGATATTTGGCTTTCTCCCTTTGATGAGCTCATAGGATGTCTTCTTGATCAAGGGTCTGATCATGGCTCGATTCAGGATATAAGTAGCTGTGGAGATGGCTTCAGCCCAAAAGTACTCTGGAACTCCACTTTCAAACAACATAGTTCTAGCCATGTCTTCCAAGGTCTTGTTCTTCCTTTCGACAACTCCGTTTTGCTGAGGAGTGCGAGGGGCCGAGAAGTTATGAGAGATCCCATGTTTGTCACAGTATCTGAGGAACTGTGAGTTTTCCAACTCTGTTCCATGATCAAATCTGAGAGCCTTGAGTTTGAGTCCCATGCTGACCTCCATTCTTGTGATTAGGACTTCGAATTCCTTGAAGGTATCTGATTTTGATCTCAAGAATAGCACCCATGTGAATCGTGAAAAATCATCGATTAAAACATACATGTACCTCTTTCCTCCATAGCTTTCGGTGTGCATGGGACCACAAAGATCCATATGAATTAGCTCTAAGGGTCTGGTCGTGCTCACCATCCTTTTGGGCTTGAAGGAGGTCCTTGTTTGCTTTCCTCGAGCACAGGCTTCACACATCTTGACTCCTTCAAGGTTGATTCGTGGGAGACCGTAGACGAGATCTTGTAGATAGAGCTTCAAGATTTGGTTCATACCTGCGTGTCCTAACCTTCGGTGCCAAAGTTCCGTTTCATCAAGGGAATTTGCCAAGCACAGTTTCCTTGGTGGCTCAAAGTCTGTATCCACCACATATATGTTGTTGGACCTTCTTCCTTTCAGGATGATTTTGTTAGTCTTCTTGTTGATCACTAGACATTCCTTTGAGTCAAAGGTGACGATGTTGTTCCCTTGATCACATATTTGAGAGACGCTCAAGAGATTGAATCCCAGATCTTTCACCAAGTTAACATTGCTGATTTTGATTGATTTGTTGAGTAGCACTTCCCCTGTTCCTATGATTTCTCCTTTATTTTTGTTGCCAAAGGACACGTGACCTCCTTCGGCCTTTGGGTGGAGTGAGGTGAGGTTGTCTTTGTTTCCAGTCATGTGGTTGGAACATCCACTGTCAATGACCCATGTGCTGTTCCCCCTCACTGCCACCAACAAGAAAAGTTAGTTTTTGAGGACCCAGGCAAGATGATTCTTGCCTGGTTCCTTGCAAGGGAAGACAGTCTCAAATAGCACATAATCAACAATGTTAATGTCACGAGAGTACTTGTTATAGGCAAGGTTCCTATGGTTGTTTCTTTTAATGGGAACTCTAGCAGGCTTGTTGGTTTGTTGATTCTGCTTGTTCCAGTACTCGTGGTTTCTATGGGCTTGGGCCTTAGCTTTGGGACAACTTTCCTTGTAGTGCCCATGAGCACCACAGTTCTAGCAGGTCTTATAGTATTCTCCTAGGTAGTACTTAGGATGGGGTCTCTGTATCCTGTTCCTATCCATAGTTTCCTTGTTGTACACTCTGGACCTGTTTTCCTTAGCTATTTGAACATACAACTTGTGTCCAGTGTTCCCCGTGTAATAATCTACTTCTCCATTCACCCCACTCTCCAGAACACGAATTTTCTCTTCCAAGTGTGCATTTTTCTGTTTCTCACACTGAAGCTCTAGGGCCCTGCACTCGTTCATCTCCTTTTCACTCAAGGGGGACTTCCCTTTTCTAGGGCTCTCTGACTCATACCCTATTCCGTGTCTGGCTGGGACAAACTTGGTTTGGGAACTAGAGGCTTCAGAGTTCCCTTTTGCTTTACTCAGATTTTGTAGAAGGGTGTTTTCATCACTTTCTAGGGTTTTAAGCTCATTCTCAAGTTCTACGATGTGAGACACATAAGACTGAAGTTTTTCTAGAAGGGACACACAGTTGGGACATGGCTCTAGACCAACTAGTTCAGCATTTGTGTGTTCCGACTTTTCCAACTTCTTTTGCAATTTAATATTATCTTTGACAAGACTTGTGAGAATTTTAAGCAGTTCAGGTTTCTCATAATTTGACAAGGAAGCAAGAACGGATTCGGGGGTTACCTCACTGGGTTGTTTCCCAGTGGTTTCTCCTAAGGCCATGGCGCACATGTCAGGTTGAGCCCATGATTCAGGCTCTTCGTCTTCATCGTCACTCCATGTGGCTATGTAGGCCTTTTTCCCTTTTCCTCGGTTGTCCGTTTCCTGAGGGCACTCCTTGGCAAAGTGTCCCTTCTTGTAACACTTGTAGCACGTTACATCCGAGAGGTCCTTTTCAGCAGATTTTCTTTGGGAACTCTGTCCTTTTCCTGAGTTCCCATAATTCTTCTTGAACTTCCCTTTGTAGAAAGATCGAAGAGCTTTTGTTACAAGGACTAGCTCTTCATCCTCATCTTCTTCAGATTCTTCATGTTGCTCTTGTACTGCCTTGATCACCTTTTCAAGTTTGAGAGCTATCCCCTGATGTGCTCGCTTTTGCTCCCTGTCATCTATCTTTCTCTTCTCATATCCCACCAGTTTTCCAAAAACCTGGTGGAGCATAAGAGCTCTGTTTTCGGGATTCTCTTTGAACATCTTTCTTTCATTTGTCCATTATCCAGTCAACCCATTGAAGAGTTGTTGAACCTTCATTTTGTCGGTGACTTCCTCTTTAGTGATCCCAAGGCCAGTCATCTTGGTGCAAAGTCCCTCAAAACGGGATTGGTAGCTATCAACGGATTCTCCTATCTCCATCTGGAAGGTGAAGAACTCCCTCCTTGCGTTCATCTGAAGATCTTCTCGGAGCTCTGAGTTCCCAATGTGCATTTGTTGAATGGCTTCCCATACTTCCTTTGCCGTGTCTAGGTTTGCCACTCTGTCGCAGTCTTCCACCGACATGGCATTCTTGAGGTACTGGATGGCTTTGAAGTTGGCCTCCATGCACTTGTACTCATTAGGTCCCCATTTTGACAGGTCATTCTCAATTGCTGGATCAATTTTGAAGTTCCCTTTCTCAATGACGCACCAAGCTTGGTAGTCCTGGCTGCGCATCCAGTTCTTCATGTCGCGTTGCCAAACTTCGAATCTACCAGTGATGAGTCTTGGTGGCTTGCAATTGTTGTGACCGACTTGGGTGAGTTCGTGAGCCATGATTGAAACCTGCGATGCTAACACAAATCTAGAGCAGCCTGCTCTGATACCAATTGTTGGATCGTGAACGAGTTAGCAAGAGCTTGTGAACTGGCTGTTAAGCTGTTCCCAAGGCAGCGGAAGGAATAATCGCAAGTAATTAAGATGCTGAGAAAACACAGTTCCTTATAGAGGAACCCCACTACAACCAACTAGTTGTATGGGTAAACCTCTACCTCCGCTTGGAGGATTTTGAATGACTTACTTGTATTATTGATTTGTTCCTTAGTTACAAACAGCCAGATTCAAACTTCTCTGTTCCTACGAGTTTTACCTAACTCTAGCAACACTAATGAATCTTCTCAACTGAGTTCCTAAGCGAACAACAATCACTAAATAAGTAACTCAAACCTTACACCGAATCGCAGTTCCCTTGCTCCTGGGAACTCGGCTTCACCGTCGTCGATATCAGACACTCGCCGCCGGGGACTTCTCTTCTTCTTTTCTCTTTCTTTGTTGTGGTTATTTGTAAGTTCTGGGAGAAGTGCTCAATCCGAGCACTATTCATTTGGCTTTATACTCGAGTGAACTTGGGCTTCAATCGCATCTTTCATTTGTGTCCGAAATGCCCTTTGCTTGATGCCCAAGTTGTACTTTCTTCACATGTGACTTCAATTTGAACTGGGTCAACTGCTTGAGCTGATCGGACCGTTGGATCAATCGTGACAGTCTGCTCCTTAGACTGTGCCTTCATCCTGTCCAAGACAGGATCCCGTGATATGCGCTGATCGGTCCTTGTCCTCACATGTGAGTTCCCATATCGTGGGAACTGTCCTATTCTGAGTTCCTTTGAGAGAAACTCTTCATCGTGTAAGCCTGTGTTCTCTGGTCATTCCTGGGAGTTCTCATTTCATGGGAACTTTCCTCTTCAGAGTTCCCTTGATGGGAACTCTTCATTGTGTGCTCATTCATGGAAGTTCTTTGCTAAACCTGTGTTCCTTAGAAATACTTGATCAAAGCACATTAGTTCCCTTATAGCGTTTGTCATTATCAAAACTCGGAGAACTGTATCGTTGATCCGATGTTTAGAACCAGAGGTCCCAACATCGTTCCAACACAAATGACAATGACAAATGGGATAATTGGGCTCGAGGAATGATGAGTTAGAATTATATACACACATTAAGAAAACCGGTTTGATCAAACCACAACGAAATCCAAATTTCAAAAAATTGAAAACCGAAACACAAACCAAATAAGTTCGGTTAGTTTCAAAAATGGAACCAAAAACAAAACCAAATAAGTTTGAATAGGTTCATATTCGGTTTGTTTGGTTTATTTTTTTTAGTTTCATCTAAATCGTCAACACCCTAAGATTTATCATTATAAATTTTAAAGTGTGCCGAGGCACTGTTAATCATGTATATTCAAAGTCATTTTGGAAAGTTTTACATGCTAGGGAAGGGAGAGAAAGGTCCAAGCCCAAACACCAAGAACCCATGGACAACAATGAGCAAGTTCATGGTACTTCATTACATGATCTTGATATAAAACTAAATGAAACTTCATCAAAATTGAGACTCAAGACGAATGTCTACCACCAAAAAATCTATCTCCACTAGGCATTTTGACACACCATTCACAACAAAAACTAGAGTGCAATAGCAACAAACCTCTAATTAAAGCCAAAGTTTTAGATGAGGAAGACAATTCAGAAAAAGCTTGCTTAGTGAGACCAGGGAGGTATTCGCCCAAGTGATTATGTATGACAACCCAAAGCCCGAGCATTTTCCTTACATCACAGCATTATCAGGATTCAATTTGTAGCTTCCCTCAATAAGGACTCTAAGAAATGATACTGTTTGGATTTGGTGGGAGAAAGTTATAAATCTCTTAAACGACCCTTAGATTGGTTTGGCCCTGCATCATCATTGCCCAAAGGAAAAAGATGGTGGTGGGTGGTCTTTCTCTTTTAGTGTCTCGGTTCGCCCCTTCCGTTGTACAAACATATTCCCCACTAAGACAAGTTGTCAAGTTGTTGCAGCCGTTACTTGTAATTTCTTCTGCCAACAGTTTAGATTTTATCATCTTTTTAGGTAATAAAATGTTTATGGCTCAATAGCCGAGCATTTAGGACTGCCTAATCAAAAGGTAGGTTTGTCAAAACCAAAAGAAACGAATAAACTCTATTAAAAAAAAGTCAAAATAATCTTAAATGATAAAATGTGCTATATAAATTATAAATAGTGTGATCTTTTTGGAAGATCAACACGTGGAATATCATTTGACAATGGTCTATTTCAATCCCAAGACATATTTTAACTTTTGTTCTTGTTTCATGCCTTTCCTTGTTTATAGCATTTTGTTGTTGGACATTCTTGTTTGGCTTCAATGTGGGACGAGACCAAAATCTGAAAGTTTTTGCAAGTTGTGAGCAAGGTGGTGTCTTGGTCACTTGGTGTCTTTGCAGGTGAAGCTGCTAATGTGAATGCAAGGACGATGTGTCATATGGTGAATAAGTTTGGGCCAATTTTGTTGATTTAAACGTACTATTTCCGATTGGGCCGATTAAGTACTTATTGAGCTGATCAAAGCGCAGGTTGCTTATTGGGCCGGTTAAATACATGTGGACTATTGGGCCAAACATGTATTTTGTCCATGGTGAGAATGCAAGATGCCTTTTCGCATGAAAATCATTTTTTTTGTCGAGAGGCATGTACATGAAAATTGAAACGGATATTTTATGGTATTACCATGTAGTAACGGACCCAAAATTACATGAAAAGGGGGCAAAAATGTTCGAAATATGTCGAGGGGAGCAAACAAGCTAAGAACTTTATTTAACCATAGGAAATGAGAAATGTCATTCCAATTATTAGAGTTACATATTATACGAGAGTAAGGTTCAACCTTATCCTATAAAATAAAGAGCGTTTAGAACCCTTGGATCAAGGAGATCCAAGGATTGATGTTCTATCACTTCTATGGACGCGGTGACATCTTTGTAATTCTTTGTAAATTACAAAAGTGCATCGTTATCGTGAAAAAGTGCATTGCGAAATATCAAAAAAGTGTTTTACTAAACCAAAAAAGTGTTAACAAAAATGAAGCCAATGTATGTTCGGTTCATTATAAAAATACATCTGTAATATACTTTTTGGGATATCGTAATGCACTTTTTCACTATAATTGGGCTCAAAGTCCAATTAATAGGCTATCTATCTTTGCCTTTGTTAAACCTAGGAGGATTCATCTTCTTCTTGTTCCATTCTTTTGGTCTGCTCGCACATCAAAAGGAGAGAGAAGCCGTTGTTGTCCACTGCCATTTATCGTCCGCCACGTAACACATTTGATGGTCATAGAATTTGATTATATTCCTTTTGATTATATTCTTTTTATTAGAGAGATTTAATACGAATTAGACAACTATGATTGGCTGTTGCCCTAGTTAAATATATTTGAGAATTGGGTTATTGATCGTATACTTCAACTTCAGTATTCGTCTTGCATGATGAGTTAAATAGTGGTAGGAATTTGAAACATTGATTGAGGTGCAAGGCTGTTATATCACTTGTGGAAAGCACAGTCCAACCAAATTCGAATCTTGAAATTTCGTTCTTAAAGGGAAAAAAAGCAAAGGAATTGTATGCGGGGGAGTGTATTGGATTATCATCCAACATTTTTTATATTATGATTTAATTAGGCACATCTCATCGTACACGCAACAATCCATTAACATTACGTACACTTTAATTAAATACTTCATATTATTGATTTAATCAGGTCACTGCATTTTAATTATCTTTACTTTTTTTAACTTAACCATGCACCCAATATCCAGGGGTGGAGCTATATTGGGGCGGGTGGGGGCCATGGCCCCCCAATCCAATTTTTTTTTTCTGTATATATGTTCCTCTTGTCGATAACTTCGATTTGTTATATTATAAGCTTCATTCTGATATTTGGGCAAAAAATTGTGAAAGTTTAAAGATTGGACGTATACAAACTACTTCTAACAAGTCATTAGTTAGTTAGAATGCACAGTCCAACCAAATTCGAATCTTGAAATTTCGTTCTTAAAGGGAAAAAAAGCAAAGGAATTGTATGCGGGGGAGTGTATTGGATTATCATCCAACATTTTTTATATTATGATTTAATTAGGCACATCTCATCGTACACGCAACAATCCATTAACATTACGTACACTTTAATTAAATACTTCATATTATTGATTTAATCAGGTCACTGCATTTTAATTATCTTTACTTTTTTTAACTTAACCATGCACCCAATATCCAGGGGTGGAGCTATATTGGGGCGGGTGGGGGCCATGGCCCCCCAATCCAATTTTTTTTTTCTGTATATATGTTCCTCTTGTCGATAACTTCGATTTGTTATATTATAAGCTTCATTCTGATATTTGGGCAAAAAGTTGTGAAAGTTTAAAGATTGGACGTATACAAACCACTTCTAACAAGTCATTAGTTAGTTAGAATGCTTTTATCTTTTTTTAAACTTCCTACTTTCATAATGAGATTGAATCCGAAAACTTTGAAACAATAAGTTATTGTTGGATATCTCGAATCATACAATTCATTATTAGCACGAGGGCTTTAGTTTGGGTTTTATTTTTTAGTTACGAGTTCTTAATAAATATAGATTCAATTAATTGGTATTCTAAAACATTTTTGTTTTCTTAACCTTAATGTATTCTCAAACATAATTAATAATTATATAAGTTGTCATTATAACTCTTGTTTTCTTAATGTAATTGCATTTGAAATATTTTAGTCCCTCCTCTATAAAATATGTTCTCTTCTTTGTCTAAATTTGTATTTTTTATTTCTACATCTTTCTCGAAACGTATATTATCTATGTTGGAAAAATTTGTTGGCCCCTTCAATACGAAGTTTCTAGCTACGCCCCTGCCAATATCTAAAATATACAAATTGATTATTGAATATCGTCCCATGTTGTTGTCGTGTCATCTAACGTTAAATTGTTGTTTTTTCTGCAATTTCTGTAACAGGCCGTCAAGTTCTTGTTGTGCAGATTTTTGGAGAGACAATAATGAAAGGGCATTTTTTTTGATAGGGTAAGGATTAGGGTCGCTACAAGTATTACTTGAACTCGCCTAGAGCATCCACAACAGATGAGAAATGGTTACTAACCAGTTCTAGTGAGAAATGGGCAAATCGTCGCATGTGGGGTTCGAAACGATGACCTCAAGGTACTACCCTAAAGTCTTAACCGTTGAACCAAATGCCCGAAGGCAATAATGAAAGGGCATTGGTTAATCATGGCATTAACTGATGTGAATTATATATAGTCGACTAGTTGTACATAACATATGATAAGAGAAATTAAAGTAAATAGAATATGATATACTACTTCATCGGATGTCGCATTAAGTTTGTCCACCTTTTTAACTTTCCGTTTATATTAATTTCACAACAATCTTACCCCATTCAATTTGATCTTTTACCCATTTTATCCAATTTTTCAACTCCATTATCTTCCCTTTACCATATCTCCATTAAAATCCAATATACTTAAACTATTGTAAATTCCTTAATTAAACGATAAGGTTGAATGTAAACTTAGGTTAGTCTTTGACTTATTTAATCTCTTCCATTCAACTCTCCTATTAAGTGTACGTAGACCTGTAAAATGGGTCGAGCGGGTTGGGGTCGGGTCAAAACGGGTCTCGGGTCGTTAAATTCACTGGTTCATCTAGACCGAGTTGTTACGGGTTTGGTACGGGTTCGGGTTGATCCAACGAGTCACAATTGTCAATTTTGTTAACGTTTATTTTTATGTTTATTAAAATAATTAATATCATATTATATTAAATATTATTTAATAATAATAAAACAATAATTTTATACAAAATTTATAATAAAATATTTAATTTTTAATTGAAATAATACTTTATCGGGTTGGTCGGGTCAATCCAACGGGTTGGTGACCCAACCCAATTTTTCCAAGTTGATCGGGTTCGAGTTACTCTTGACCCATTGAATTCCGGGTCGGGTTTCAACCCAAAAAATTTTGGGCGGGTCTGGTCGGTTCAAGTTTTGACAGGTATAAGTGTACATATGTAGCATTCTCCTATTAAATGTAAGGGTGAATTCCTTCTATAGTCCCTAATCTATCACATAAAGTTCTTATTAGTCTCGAACCTTTGTAAATGTTTTCTTAGGTCCCTAACCTTTGAAAAGTTTTACTATTTGGTCCTTTTTCATTTTAGACTTTAAGTTTAATTACAACCAAATACCCAAACTTTATATTTATTTTTATCATAGTACCAATATTTATTTATTTTTTAAAAAATACCTCAATCTACACATTTTAGGCAAAAATAATAAATTATCACTCCATATTTACCCCTTTTTCCAAAAAATAGTACTTTTTATTTAAAAAAACATAATTTTAAAAATAAAAGGTAAGTTATAAATATTTATTGCCCTTTTGATTGAATTTAATAGTTATTAAAATATTTTATAAAAAAAAACAACTTTTCACAAAAAATCTAACTTCCTATATTTACCCGTTATTTATAGCAAAAAAGGTGATTACGCTCACCCCAAGCGTCCCCACCGCACCCTACCCTGGGTTATCGTGGAGGATGATAAATCGCGAGGCACAGCGGTGCCGAGCGAGTGAGGCCCGAGTGAGTGGAGATGGGGTGCCCCCCCCCCCCCCCAGCTAGAAAGAGGTGCAAGCACCTCAACCGCAGGGCAATTCCCACTTGCTCACGCCCAGACTCAAACACGGGTCACTTCGCATTGGAAAAACCCCTCACCCTTCGACCATCACGCCAATGCCCCGGGGGCTTACCCGTTATTTATAACTTTTTTATAAAGTGATTTTTTAATCCATCGCTTTTTTGCAATTATTTTATAAACTTCATAAAAATTTGATAAAATAATTTTTTTTTATAAAAAAATCACCCCTTATTTACCCTTTGTTAAAAAAAAACTAGTAATATTTTTTATATCAAAAGTGATAGATTGTGATATTTTTTAGAAAAAGATAAATATTGGTGTTATGATAAAAGTAGTATAAAGTTTGGGTGCTTGGTTAGGGACCATAGAAGAAATTCACCCTTAAATGTAATGGTGTAACCTTTGCCACCACTAGTCTATAAATATAGGCTTATTTAGAGAGGCAAAGGAAGTAGAAGAAGAAGAAGAAGAAGAAGAAGAAGAAGAATAAAAATACATAAGAATTCCCCCTCTAAGCTCTCTCTCATTTCTATTATTTATATTGAGTTTAAATCTCACCAATATTACAACATAAAAAACCATTTTTCAACAACCCATAACGACTTGTCTTTTGGATTGTCTTTTGGATCAATTCCCACACCTAGTGGTGAAACACAAAAAATATTCACATCTCTTCCATAAATTTAGTTATCCCATGGGTGATTTATAAGAAAACCATTTATCAATCCTAGAGGCCATTTTTTGGATCAACCAATTTATCTCCATTTATCGATCCTAGAGTCCATTTTTTGTGGTCCAATTTCGATTGATCGAATTTCCTTGTTTTGGTCCAATTCGACGAAGTCCATCTTTGGTTATTTTTGGTCCAATATGGAATGATCCATCTCTGCTCCTTAAATGACATGAGAAACCTTAATCCGCCAAGTTAACTCTCATTCACCATCTTGCTATTACATGCGTCGTTGTGCTTGGTTTCTCCATCTCTCATATGCTATCACAGATTGTTCATCTCCATTGATTTTCACTCATCTCTCTCAATCTCTGAACCACCCTCTCAAAATCTGTCTCGATCTCATCTTATCAATCCCTCAAAAGCTCTCAATCTCTGTTCTTTGTGCTCAACCCCTCTCGATCTCAATTTGTTGTGCTCAAAACCACTCGATCTCACTAAAATCCTCTCAATCTTTGTTTTTTGTACTCAAACGCTCTCGATATCACTCAAACACTCTCCATCTCTCACAAAAGATCTCGATCTCTATATTTTTGCTCAAACCCACTCGAGCTGATTAAAAACCTCTCGATCTCTTTTTTTGTGCTCAAATCCTCTCGATATCTCACACAAGCTCTCGATCTATGTCTTTGTGCTCAAACCCTCTCGATCTCACTCAAACACTCTCCATCTCTAACAAAAGATCTTGATCTCTGTTTTTTTTGCTAAAACCCACTAGATTTGACTAAAAACCACTCGATCTCTCTTTTCTATACTCAAATCCTCTCGATCTTTCACATAAGCTCTTGATCTCTCTATTGAGAGCTAAAAAATCTCAAGTCCTCATATCTTAAAACCTTAAGTCCCCATATCTTGAGTTCTTTGTTTTTTTCGGTGGTCATTTGGACTTCTAGAGAGATATTGGTGCAAATTGTGCAATCTCTAAATTGAAATGAGTTCTGATTTGGTGAATGAGGGTGTGGATGGTGATAGAGCATATAGATATAGTTGTTAGAGCATGTTTTTATTCCTGTTTTATGCATGTTTATCTAGACTTTCGCTTTAAGTTGTAGTTTAGGTTTTATTTCGGTTTAGTTCGGAATCTACGCCTTTGTGTGCTCTATTGTAGGTTAGAAGGTGGACGATGGTTGGTGTGTGGCTAAGAACCGGAGCTCGGGACGTGTGGTGAGTGTTGAAGAGAAGAACCGAGGAAAAAACAAGACAAGAAGATTAAGCCCAGACCACGTTTTGAGGAGCTTGCCAGCGTTGGAGGACTCGACTTTCTGCGGCCGAAACGCGGGCAAACCCGGCGTTCCGCGACCGCGCTTTGAGGGAGCCAGACCGCGCTTTGGCGCGTGTCTGCAACACTAACTTAGTCAAGGGAAATCAAAATAAGAATAATCAAGGATCAAAACTCATGTATGCAATAGATACGAAACTAGTTGGACGCTTTCTCTATATTTGAATTTCTAATCGTTTTATTTGCTTTGCTTGATTTAATTAGATTGATAGCCTGAATCATAAAAACAACCCTTTTACTTAGTAATATTATTTAAATACAAATAATCTGAGTCCCTGTGGGTTCGACCCTTACTTACACTTTACTCAGGTTAGGAAGTTAGGATATTTCTTTGACAGTGCTTTTACAACGACATAAAAGTGCTCGTCAAATTTGGCGCCGTTGCCGGGGACTCGGCTAATTATTTGTGTTTATCTAGTGTTGCTTTTTATTTTTATTTTTATGGGTGTGAACCACTTGCATGGTTCATACCCGTACTACTAATTCATCTCTTGTTGCGTTGGATTCAGAAATTGAAAGGACATTCTCTAGGTTACGCAGGCAAGCTCGTGAGATTTCTCAGGAATTACCGTTCAACCTGGAGTCTTCCTCATCTGATTCTGATTCTGAAACTGAAAGCATTCCTGAAATCATAGAGATGGCTCAACCGACACTGAGACAGTTGACTGCACCTGATTTGGCCCAACAACCATTGGCGGCAAGGTTATTAAAATCGAGATTTTAGGTTCGGATCACGGAAGGTCTTATGGATCGAATCGTAAAATCGGATCGTAGGATCGTAAGATCCTATAATATCACTAAAACTAATATAATATAGACATGATACAAAAAATATAGGCACTAAAACCAAAAAATATATAATTTTATTAAAATTTAATGATCATAATGCCGATACATTGACATTCCAAACTTATATATGCACAAGAAGCACATTAAAAATATATATGCTCACATAATAAGAATCGAGGAAAGATTATGGTATTTATGAGTCTTTATTAGGGGAAAAATATTGTAAATTCAACAATTGGGAGTCGGAAAGATGGAAATTGTGGGGTAAATGAGGTTAAAAGAGACAAAATGAGCATTTAAGGGATGTAATTTCACTAATAATTAAGCCAATTGGTGCTAAAATAAATTTTATAAGCTCAAAGTAAAAAACTGGGTAGGATCTTAAGATTTTATATAGGATCTCATGAGATCCTATACGATCTTATACGATTCTATACGATTCTAACACGATTCTACACGATTCAATAACGATTTTAACAAATTTCGATTTTAATGTACGATCCGGATCAAAATCCCATATGGGATCTTAGGATCTCACGATTTTAAGATCCGGATCTCGATTTTAATAACACTGATTGGCGGTGAAGCTACCTGAGCTCCCTGACGGTGTCCAATTTGAACTGAAAGCTGGGTTGATTCACCTCCTTCCTCAATTCTATGGGAAGGCGGGTGAAGATCCCAACAAACATCTGGCGGAATTTCATGTTGTCTGCACTAGCATGAAACCGAAAGGCGTCACTGATGATCAAATCAAGCTGAGAGCTTTCTCTTTCTCTTTAAGAGATGGAGCTAGTGACTGGCTCTATTATTTGGCTCCTGGTAGTATTGAGACTTGGGAGCAATTGAAGAAAGCTTTTCTTGAGAAATATTTTCCAGCCACAAAGCTCTCGAGTCTGAAGAAGAGCATTAGCAACATTGAGCATCTCCCGAATGAATCGCTTTATGAGTATTTTGAGAGGTTCAAGAAGCTAATCTCAAGCTGCCCCTATCATGGTTATTCTCAGATGGATCTTGTTATGTACCTTCATGAAGGCTTATTGGATGAAGAACGCCGACTTGTTAATGCCACTTGTGGAGGAAACATCCTGAACAAGACTCTTGCTGAAGCTTTTGATCTTTTACATGAACTATCTGAAGGCTCTCGTCAATTCAGCAAAAGAGCTACAATGAAGGCAGCCCATTCTATCGATGCTACGACTTTACATGAAGAGGTGCATGTTAAAAGGACAACAACAAGTCAAGCCTTGTGGTTTCTGCTCCGACACTACTCACAAGACGGATGCCTGTCCTACTCTTCATACTCAAGAGGAAGAAGTCAATGCACTTGGAGGCTATGGGCCAAAAAGGCCAGCCTACGATCCTTACTCGAACACATACAATCCGGGTTGGAAGGATCATCACAATTTGAGGTATGGAAATCAAAATCAACAATATGTACCTCCAAATGGCCCTCCAGGTTTTAGACCTCACTTTCAACCTCAACCTCAAGCACCGAATCAAGCCCCGGCCCTATCAACGGATGAAATGATCCGTGCTCTTACCCAAAGTATGACTACTATGCATCAATCTGTGGGGCAATTTCAGCAAGACACCAAGTCCAGTATTACTAACTTGGAAAATCAGATGAGCCAACTTGCAAAGGCAATGAGCAAACTTGAGGCTAGAGATTCCAACAGATTACCTTCTCAGACGGAACTCAATCCTAAACAGAATGTGAATGCAATCTTGCTCCGTAGTGGTAAAGTGTTGGAAAACAAAGCCGATAAGCAACCAATCTTGCATGAGGAAGAAAACGAGGAGGACGAAACTTCGGAGTTGGGACATCCGAACGACCGCGGGCAAAAAGGCCAGAGCGCCCCCGCGCCACCAAGCTCCAAACCGCGCTCTGACAGGCAAACTTTCTGCGGCCAAAGCGCGGGCAAGACCGGCCAAACCGCGGTCGCGCTTCAGGCGCCCCAAATCGCGCTTCCGGTGCTGAACAACGACACCTCGATTCCTTCGACCTCGACTCTCAAACCTCTTCCACCTTTTCCCGATGCATTAAAGGAGACTCGTAAGATCGAGAACGACAAAGAGATCTTCGAAACATTTAGCAAATGCGAGGTGAATATTCCACTTCTCAAGCTTATCAAGAGCATTCCTCGCTATGCTAAATTTTTGAAGGAGTTATGCACGGTCAAGCGGAATCAAAAGCTAAAAGGGAAGCAAAAGATCAAGGTTAGTGAGCAAATCTCAGCGGTCTTCCAAAGATGACTGCCACAAAAATGCGGAGACCCAGGTATGTTTACTATCCCTTGCATTATTGGTGAGACTAAATTTGATAAGGCTATGCTAGATTTGGGTGCTTCTATAAATGTTTTGCCTTATTCAATTTATGAATCTCTTGGGCTTGGTCCATTGCATGCAACAAGTGTAGTCATTCAATTGGCTGATAGGTCTAACGTTTATCCAAAAGGGATTATAGAAGATGTGCTTGTTATGGTTGATAAGTTAATCTTCCCTGCTGATTTTTATGTACTTGAAATGGAACATGACAAGCATGTAGCTCCAATTCTCTTAGGTGGACCATTCCTAAAAACAACCAAAACTAAAATTGATGTGTGTAGTGGCTCGTTAACCATGGAGTTTGGTGGGGAAAAAGTTGAATACAATATTTATGATGCTATGAAATTTCCCTATGATGATAATTCTTTGTGCTCTATTGATGTGTTAGATACTCTTGTGCAAGATTTCTTTGACATTAATGATCATGATGAATTGCAATCTACTATTGAAAATTTTGTGGTTAATAAAGATGAAGTGGAATTTATGTTGAATAATGATATGCAAGAAATTATAGCCGAGTTAAACGCTCACTATGAGCGACCACTCTCGCTACCGGGCTCAAAGCCCATTCCACTAACATTGCCAAGCGATAAGCTTGTTCCTTCTATTGTGCAGTCCCCAAAGGTAGAGCTTAAGCAACTACCGGACCACCTCAAGTACGCTTTTCTAGGTGATGGAGATACCTTACCGGTGATAATCTCAAACAAGCTGACTCAAGATCAAGAAAACCGGTTGTTGGATGTTTTAAGGGAGCATAAATCCGCCATAGGATGGACTATTGCCGACATTAGAGGAATAAGCCCCTCTACATGTATGCATAGAATCCTATTGGCGGATGAAGCAAAGCCCTCAAGACAACCACAAAGAAGGTTGAACCCGCCTATGATGGAAGTGGTGAAAAAGGAGGTCCTGAAACTTCTTCAAGCAGGTATGATTTTTCCCATATCGGATAGCAAATGGGTGAGTCCTACTCAGGTCGTTCCCAAGAAAGGTGGAATCACAGTAAAGGAAAATCAAGATGGTGAGCTCATCCCAACAAGAATTCAAACCGGGTGGCGTGTATGCATCGATTACCGAAAGCTCAACACGGTAACCTGTAAAGATCATTTTCCTTTACCTTTTATTGACCAAATGCTTGAGCGACTTGCGGGTCGTTCCTTCTATTGTTTCTTGGATGGGTATTCAGGTTATTTTCAGATAGTAATTGCACCCGAGGATCAAGAGAAGACAGCATTTACTTGCCCATTTGTCACCTTCGCTTACCGAAGAATGCCATTCGGTTTATGTAATGCGCCCACAACCTTTCAAAGGTGTATGGTCTGTATATTCTCTGAGTACATTGTGAACTTCATTGAAGTTTTCATGGATGATTTTACCGTTCATGGCAATGACTTTGATTCTTGTTTAACTCACTTGACACTTGTGCTAAAACGTTGTGAAGATACTAACCTTTGTCTTAATTCTGAAAAATGCCATTTTATGGTAGAGCAAGGCATAGTGTTAGGTCATATAGTGTCATCTAAAGGGATTGAGGTTGATAAGGCAAAGGTTGAAGTAATTCAATCCTTGCCTTATCCTACTAATGTTCGAGAAGTACGCTCTTTTCTTGGTCATGCAGGTTTTTACCGCAGGTTCATTAAGGACTTCTCAAAGATTGCCTCACCACTTTGTGAGTTGCTCAAGAAGGATGTTATCTTTGACTTTAATGAAGCTTGTAAAAGAGCTTTTGATGAGTTGAAGGATCGCCTCACCACTGCACCAATAATTCAACCTCCAGATTGGTCCCTACCTTTTGAGCTGATGTGTGATGCAAGTGGTTATGCGGTAGGAGCAGTCTTGGGTCAAAAGATTGGTAAGGCTTCTCATGTTATCCATTATGCTTCTATGACTTTAAATGAAGCACAGAAAAATTATTACACCACCGAGAAGGAACTCTTGGCGGTGGTGTTTGCTTTGGAAAAGTTTCGGTCTTATTTGCTAGGTACAAAGGTGATTGTCTACACGGATCATGCAGCCCTTCGTTACTTGTTGACGAAGAAGGAAGCAAAGCCCAGGTTAATTAGATGGATCTTGTTGTTGAGTGAATTCAACATTGAGATCAAAGACAAAAAGGGGGCGGAAAACGTGGTAGCTGATCATCTGAGTCTCTTGGTCCATGAGGAGGAAAGATGTGCACAAATCACACCTATTCGAGAAGAATTTCCAGATGATACTCTGTTTTCGGTACGTGTACTTCAACCTTGGTATGCTCATTTGGTTAATTTTCTTGTTTCGGGTGTGTTTCCTCCCAGCTTTAGCAAGGCCCAAAGGGATAAGCTTAAAAGTGAAGCACGGTACTATGTGTGGGACGATCCATATCTTTGGAAACATTGTTCCAACCAAGTAATTCGGCATTGTCTTCCGGATAATGAGGTAACTTCAGTTTTGTCATTTTGTCACTCTTATGCTTGTGGGGGGCACTTTAGTGCTAGAAAGACCGCTAGGAAAGTGTTGGACGCATGATTCTTTTGGCCTACCATCTTTCGGAATGCGTATGCTTTTTGCAAATCCTGTGACCGAGGCCAAAGAGTCGGGAATATATCCCGAAGGGAAGAAATGCCTCAAACTTCAATTATCTTTTGCGAGGTATTTGATGCCTGGGGTATAGACTTCATGGGACCCTTTCCTAGCTCTTATGGGAATATTTATATTTTATTAGTGGTGGACTACGTTTCCAAATGGGTGGAAGCGAAGGCCACCCGGACTGATGATTCTCGAGTTGTGGCAGATTTTTTGAAGGTGCACATATTTTCAAGGTTTGGGATTCCTAGAGCTTTAATTAGTGACAAGGTATTCCACTTTTGCAACAAAATGGTAAGTGCGCTCTTGAAGAAATATCATGTCACACACAGGATTTCTACGGCCTATCACCCACAAACGAATGGACAAGCGGAGGTATCTAACCGAGAGATCAAGGCCATTCTTGAGAAGACGGTGTCGCCAAACCGGAAGGATTGGAGTACGCGCTTAGACGATGCTCTATGGGCATATAGGACGGCTTACAAAACACCGATTGGAATGTCACCCTTTCGGTTGGTGTTTGGTAAAGCTTGTCATCTTCCGGTGGAGATCCAACACCGAGCTTATTGGGTTGTGAAAAATTGTAGTCTGAAGATGGATAGGGCCGGAGAATTGAGGAAGCTTCAATTGCAAGAGCTTGAGGAATTACGGTTAGAAGCTTATGACAATGCGGCCATATACAAGGAAAATACCAAAGCTTAGCATGACAAGAAAATATGGAGGAAAAGTTTTAAGGTAGGTGACAAGGTTTTATTATATAAATCTAGACTTAAACTTTTTCCAGGTAAGCTAAGGTCGAGATGGGCGGGGCCGTTCGTAGTAGCTAAGACGTATCCTCATGGAGCGGTGGAAATTTATGATAGAGCCACTCATTCAATGCAAAAGGTGAATGGACAGCGTTTGAAGCCGTATTTTGAAGAATTTAGCAATGCTATTCTTGAAGAGACGGTTTTGGACGAGCCTGACACATGAGCGGTAATGCGTCAAGCTAATGAAGTTAAACAAGCGCTTCTTGGGCGGTAAGCCAAGCTTTAATTTTAGTTTTTAGTTGTTTTCAGTTTGTTTTTGTTTGGTTTTTGTTTTGTTTTGTTTTGTTTTTGTTCTTAGTTTTATGTAAGGTCGGAAAATAGGTACACAAGGTTCGAGGAAGCCAAGATGCCCTCGCACTCATGGGCCCAGAACCACGCAGCATCAGGGCCGAGTTTCTGCGGCAAAAGCGCGGTCTATACCTGGTGGAGCGCCCTCGCGCCATCAAGCTCAAACCGCGCTACGAAGGGCAACTTTTTGCAGCAGAAATGCGGGCAAACCCGGCGTTCCGCGACCGCGCTTTGGGCACCTCAAACCGCGCTTCGGCGCGTATCCGTCGATATTAAACCAAAAAATCGCGGTTTCTTCTTTTACTCTACCTTCTTCTCCACACTGCCGAGCAGCCTTTCCCTCTCTTCCTCCATTAAAACCCAACCTTCAAGCTTCCATTGGAGTCCAAACTTCAAATCAAGGCCGGATTTGCACTCCAAAGCATCAAACAAGTAAGATTTCATACTTTTCTCTTCAATTTCCATCAAAAATTTGAAGCTTTCAACCTCAATTTAAGGGCTTTTTAGGTCGAAATTCATCAATTTGAGTTTAGATTCTTCACTATTAGTATGATTATGAGTTAGTTTCATGGTTAGAATGTGCTAATTAAATAATTTCGAAATTAATTAATTTTCATGCTAATTAATCTAGGGTAGTGGGGGAAGAGAGTGTTTGAGTGCTATTATTGTCTATTATTACTTGTTTGGTGGATTGCTCTTGCGGGGGCAATCGAATTGTGGTTGTTTTGTGGTGTTTTGTGCCTTGTGTAGGTAAATTACACCATGGGTCGTACTAAAGCTCTGGCTAATGCTCCCTCGGGATCGAGCCGTCCACAAAGAACAACCCGAGCAACATCATCTAGGGCTCAATCCGTTGCGCCCTCTTCATCTAGATCTCAAGCTCCGCCTAGAGCTTATTCTGTAATAACCCTCAAATTTTTATAAATAAAGTATTAGCAAGTAAATTTTATTTGTAACAACATAAGTAAACATGTCTTGATATAGTAAAAGTCTTTTATAAAATTATAGTTTATAAAATATTGGAAGTAAAATGGCTATTTATAATACGGTCCACAAAGTAAAGTTGAGTGGGTAAATAAAATGAAGAGATAAAAATAAATAATAAATAATAAATAAAAAATAAATACGAATTATTGAGCCTTCATATTTGGAACAAACTTGTTCATGAGCGGGATTTGCGAATTGATCGTATGAGCTCGTTTCTTAACGGATTTTGAATCCGTAAAAGGGATAAGATCGATCAAGTTAAGCTCTATCTAAACCCTCTATCAATTGAGAGGATTGGTTCCGAAATTTTATCCCAAATCTCGGATTTTTCGTTGGCCCAAAATCTAGGGTTCTTGTGTATAGATTTCCAAAATTCGCACGGATAAGATCGAATTGGTTGTTGAAACGAATCAAAGATTGTTATATATCCTATAACTAATCAGAATCTCGTTAATGGAATGCATATAGATCGAATTAAGTCCCGATTCAAGCAAAAATGAATCCAAAAATCCGAGTGGTTAAAACGGGATTTGGGCTTATCTATTTCGATTCGTATCAGCTCAAATCAAGATCTTTTCTGTTCAAATTTTTCACTATAAATACCCTATTCTACCTCACATTCATCCCACATACAAATCCCGAATTGAACCATTCGAAATCAATCAAGAATTCCCCACAAATAAACCTTTGTTGCCACCGCCCCTGTTTTAACACCCTCTCTGTCCGTCGGAGTTTTCTCTCTCCACCGTCAACCTCGCCACGAGCCGCTGCCTACAGTCGGAAGCCACTTCAGTCCTTGTTCCAATGCCGCCGGTCTCGTCCCAAACCATTGTCGAACGAGTTTGAACGAGCTTGCTGAAGTGGAGAGTGTGTACCCTTGTCCTTGTCTCTGTTCCTGTTCGTTGCTGTTACTAGTAGTAAGTGTTGTACATAATAGTTTTTCTCAGTGGTTCATTCAGCACTTGCATTCACTAGTAACTTAAAATAAAAAAAAATATAAATACATAGATACATATATATTTAATAATAATTAATGGGATAACAAATGCACATAAATCTGGAAGATGAAATGTACATGTATACCACTTTGACTTTTGGAATCTACAATTGTACGTACAGTGGGTAAAATCACTAGGATTGCTAAGTAATATTAAGTAGTAGTTAATTGGTTAAATATTGTAGAACAATAGATATTTATGTATATATAAATAAGTGTGTTCAAACATACCTATTCATAAAGGTTAGAATATTAGTAAGTAATTTAACATGGTTAGTTTGACATGATAATTAGTTAGATACAATTAATTAAATATTATTAAAAAAAGGGTTCTAGCTTAAAGAATAGCTTAATTATTTCTATTATGTTAAATAATAAGCAATTCAAATTTAGATAAATTTTAGGCTTTCAACTTTCAAAGAAATGAACAAAATAAATTAAATATAATTTATTTTGTATTTCTTTGTGTAAATCAGGAAAGAAAACTCGATTGTAGGGTTTCCATCTCATTCGAAAGACAACTTTGCTTTCACCCGCAATCAAGACAAGTGGTGGTTCGCTTTCATACTTTGTCATGGATATTGTTATTCATTTTGCATGTTTGTTGGGAACGCTTGTTTGAATAAAAATGAATCTAGGTTGTTTAGAAATCAGGACCTATGTTATAAAGTAAAATGGATCTAGGGTTTTATTATTGCTTAGAAATAATGACCCATGTGTAAGGTAGCTTATTATTATATTAGATTGCGCTAGAATTTATACTTGCTTGTTGTACTTCGTGTATTTCACGACCTCCTATGAGAGTCGTTGTTGTGCTTCTAGCGTAGAACTAGGGGTGGGAGTTCTAAATGCGTGAACACCTCTTTATAACAAATTGCATTAGGATGGACCTAGACCCTAGTGCTGGTCATGACCATACCCGCTCAATCGTTCTGAGGGGCGTCGCACCTAGCTAGTGCTTCGTATCGGAACTTAGGAATCCATTACTCCCTCTCTTGGGGACCTCAAACCCAATGTCCTTGGCATAACGCGTTGCCATCTTAAAAGCTACCAACTTAAATGCATCGTTTTGTCATTAATGTAAGATAAGTGCCAATGCACATAATAAGTGAACACGGGTGGTGACTACAACTTGGAAAACCACTCTTGCTCCCGGCTTTGAAAGGTCTATTTTCCAATCTGAATTCGGACAACACGCATTCGGTGAGGTTGGTTATAGGCCCGATTAGTTGACGGGTTTTTTTCGAAAACTTGTATGATTATTAAAGTTCCCAACAAACCTTTCTTCCTTATAGGAACCATATCCTTGTGGTGTCCTTATCTTTTCGGCATATTTCCTTTTCGTGGAACTATTTTGGTTAGCTATCATCGACTGGCTTTCATTCGAAATTCGATGGTCTAATTAAAACAAGTCACAAGAACCCTCACATAAATTCCACTTGCTTAGTCTGTCACAAGACTAACCCGACCGCTTCTTTCTTTTGCATGGCCGGCTGGTGTGCACCGTCCCTATACAACACATCAGGAAGTAGAGGAGCAAAGCTACAAGACTGAAGAAGTTTGAAGATTGTTATTTGAGTTTTTAATTTAAAATAAAAGGTCGAGATCCTTGGTTTGTGAGGACCGTCATGAATATTTTCGCAACCATTAGTAGTTTGTATTTCGTATTTCCGCAAGTTGAAGATTTTATTGTTTGAAAGTCACATTAATTTGACAAATGGTTTATGAAGTATTATTTGCATTTGAGTTTGTATACTGTGAAAGCCTAGGGTGGCTTCGGAAAGTAAATTCCGAGGTCACTGGCGGTAATATCTCCGAGGGAAAAACGGGGGTGTTACATATTCATCGGGCAATAATATCACACTGGAGTCCTTGGGCATTTACTTTAGTGATATGAGGCATCTAGACCGGTTTAATGACTTGAAGGAGCGTGAAATCCAACCTCCGAGATATATTGATTGGCCTTTGATGGAGGATTTGGGTTTGGCTACCGCCTTAAGGCAGTTTGAGTTTGAGAACGGTTTGCTAGGATTGTTGAGTTTGAGGTTGCCGGTATACCGTGGCTTAGTGTTAGAGTTCTTGAGCACACTGGAGGCTCATATCTTGGAAGGACGGTTCGCTAATGAGGGAAGATGCATGTTTCAATTAGGAAGGGTGCAAAGGTATATGACATTGACTGATATCAACAAACTTTTCAGATTTCCCAAGCATCATGAGAATGTTGATAGATGGGAGTCTAGGGCCACTTGGATGAATAATGAACAGTGGGCCCGACTTTCTAGGAGCAATGAGTATTTGGCATCTAGAACGAAGGCTTCGGGGATTTCTCATCCAGTGATTCGGATTGTTCAGCGGTTCTTTGCCCATTCTATCACAGGAAGAGGAGAGGGTGAGAACAACTGCCCGAAGAAGGACATCTTTCTACTTCGGGGTATCTTGGAGAGCCGAAAGATTGACATTGGTGCGGCCATGAAGCATAATATGGCTCGCATTGCTAGGAAGAATACCGGCCGGATCACTGTGGGTGGTGTCATCACTCGTCTTGCCCAGCACTTTGGTATTGACTTGGAGCAATGTGTGGGTCGGATTGATGCCCTTCCGATGAACTTCCCGTTCTTGAACAAGATGAAAGTGTTGTATGTGAAGAACAACCGGTTCTATTAGGTGCTTGGCAACAGTTCTTATGCTATGAGATTGCCTAATCCAGACAGAGTGACATTGACGACTGGTTTGGCTAATGCTAGCACTTGGCTCCTTCACCCACAAGATGGTGATTTACCGGTTCAGGAAGTTATTGGAGGGACTAAGAGGAGGAGGCAATCAAGGAGGCAGGTTGAGGAAGCTAGCGCTTCTATGGATGTAGATGAAGATGAAGAGGAGGATGAGTAGTTTGTAGCTGCCCCTTTGGATGTTGCAGCTGTTGATGATGATGAGGATGAATAAGAAAAGGGTGCTCATGAAGACAGAGAAGAGGTTCCGGTTTTTCAGCATAACTTTGAACAACAAGGCCAAGGGAGTAACATGTCTACCGCCCAGTATAACCATTTGGTAGAGTTGATGGGAGGCCTTTCTACTCAGGTGAGTGGCTTGTCCACTCGGATGGACGGATTAGCGGCTGATTTCAACCACTTCAGGGGGTATACGGCGAGTCGCTTTGACTATGTTGATGAGCAGACCCGGTTTCTTCATCAGAGGATGGATATGCACACGGTACAGCAAGGCTTTCCGCCCTTTACTTATCATCCGTATATCGGTTATCCTGATCCTGCATATCCATACCCGGATACCCACCACCACCACCGCATGAGGAGTAGATTCTTGAGCGTGCCAGCTCTTGTGATGAGGTTAGTTTCTTTTTCTCTTATCTTTTATTTTACTTTGGGGACAAAGTAATGTTTAAGCTGATGAAACCCGAAATAAACCGCACTATAAACGGGACTTAAATAATACTAACTCTCGGGATTCGTACAACCAAACGGTTTTCGTACGTGGATTATTCCTCCTCCCCACCCCTCAGCCGATTGTTTTTGTGCTCTTTACGAATAAAGCCTTTAGACTTTATACCGTTTATAGCGCGATCTCACTCGGAGATCAAACACGTCGAGCTTTGGCAAACGAGATAGTTCTCGAGCCAGAGAGGATTTTCGACCTTTTATTTGATCTCACTTTCTTACTATATATAGCAAATGAAATTAGGCCATTAGCCTCATTGACCGATGTGGGACAAGCTTATTTGAAGTTTATTGAATTTGCACACCAAGGCCTACGTGGAATGAGTGCAATTTGATGGAGTTATATGGCTTATTGGATTTTCTGGCCATTCACAATTTAGATGATGCTAATTAGCACGGGCCAGGCCCATTTATACAAGCCCACATGCGTACCGAGGTGGTCAAAACCCCACGTACACAATCACTCATGATTTTATTAAAATTGTTGGGTTGATCATTCATCAAAGGGGCCTCGCTCCATATTTTGCCCAACTACGATGTTTTAATATATATGCATGCACATGCAAGCTTACGTAGCCTAGGCCTCTTACAAACTTGCGTGTACCAGACGCGTTTGGATGCGTACATGCAACACGACGTGCTACCTTTTTTATATTTGCTAATTACCCCTTGATTATTTAGCGGTTATTTTGCGCACCATCACAACCCCTTGGCCCGGTGTCCTCGTTCCACGAGGGCAACGAGACAATAGACAGGTGCGCCAATTTGCATAAGATGCTTGTGCTTTATCGGTTATAGACATGCAACGCGATCCAAACCCCCGGATCGGGTGGAGAGCGCGCACTTTTCCATGGGAGTTAGGGCTTCGCCCCCTAAAGTCGAGATCAGGCACCAACCCCGAGCCTCGCTCGGGTTGCACATATTTTTAGAGAGTTAGAACCTCGTTCGCTTAGATTGTCAGGACCTCGTCCTTTAGATTATCAGGACCTCGTCCTTTAGATTGTCAGGACCTCGTCCTTTTAGATTGTCAGGACCTCGTCCTTTAGATTGTCAGGAGCTCGTCCTTTAGATTGTTAGGACCTCGTCCTTTTAGATTGTCAAGACCTCGTCCTTTAGATTGTCAGGACCTCGTCCTTTTAGATTGTCAGGACCTTGTCCTTTAGATTGTTAGGACCTCGTCCTTTTAGATTGTCAGGACCTCGTCCTTTAGATTTTCAGGACCTCGTCCTTTTAGATTGTCAGGAGCTCATCCTTTAGCTTGTTAGGACCTCGTCCTTTTAGATTGTCAGGACCTCGTCCTTTAGATTGTTAGGACCTCGTCCTTTAGATTGTCAGGACCTCGTCCTTTTAGATTGTCAGGACCTCGTCCTTTAGATTTTCAGGACCTCGTCCTTTTAGATTGTCAGGAGCTCGTCCTTTAGATTGTTAGGACCTCGTCCTTTTAGATTGTCAAGACCTCGTCCTTTAGATTGTCAGGACCTCGTCCTTTTAGATTGTCAGGACCTCGTCCTTTAGATTGTCAGGACCTCGTCCTTTTAGATTGTCAGGACCTCGTCCTTTAGATTGTCAGGACCTCGTCCTTTAGATTGTCAGGACCTCGTCCTTTAGATTTTCAAGACCTCGTCCTTTAGATTTTCAGGACCTCGTCCTTTTAGATTGTCAGGACCTCGTCCTTTAGATTGTTTCCAACCCCGAGCGGGAAGCGAGGGGTAGATTAGCGCACTTAGAACCGAGAGTTTCCAACCCCAAGCGGGAAGCGAGGGGTGGATTAGCGCACTTAGAACCGAGAGTTTCCAACCCCGAGCGGGAAGCGAGGGGTGGATTAGCGCACTTAGAACCGAGAGTTTCCAACCCCGAGCGGGAAGCGAGGGGTGGAACGATTATTTATAGAGAATTAGGACTTCGTCCAAGACTTGAGCATATATATCGAGTATAATTAATTAACCAAATAGAATTAATTAAATAGGCGAATTTACAAGGCGTACCTGATTCCACGATTATGCAACGCGAGATTTTTTGGAATGGAGGATACGGGCATGTGCGACTCCAAACCTCGCAGCGTGCCCGAACGAGGTAATTTGCTTGCCTCCATTCCACGTCGCTCGACCTCCGAGAAAAGGTTAAATGGGCCCAAATAAAAGGCCCAATCCAACAGAGGTGAATTTGGACCAAACAAAGAATAGCCCACTTTCCTAGCTAAAGCTAGCATAAATGTCCCAGATCCCCCGCCTCCATAATTAAGACCAAACAATGAGAATGAAATTTTACCTCCAATTAATGAAATGAGTGGGAGGGGTGCCCCACTTGCGCTTCTCGGTTGTCGGCCACCAAGAGGATATGTGACCACCAAAAGCTAGTAGAGAATTATCACAAGGTGACCACGGGCCTCCAGGCCGGAAACCACGCAGGCCCGCCAAGAAAGGCCAACAAGCAAGAGCACCACGCAAACGCAAGGTTCGTGATGATCGATATCCGAAAGGCCGCGGCGCCTGGGTGCGGAGAGTTCGCGATGACTAGGTGCATCACCAGCGGCGACCTGATGCCTCGCACCATGACCACTTCATATGCGAGTTTTGGAACGAGCCAGACAACGCCTGTTGTGCCTCGTCAAAGCGGAGAGCACACAATGGAGTCTGGAGCACAGCACGAGGTTGCATAGTCCCAGAAACCACGCAGGTGGGTGAGAAGCCGGGTCTCGCGCCAGAAGCCATGAGAGCGAGAGCCTGAAGGCGCCATGAATATAACGGTGATTGGTCGGGGGCGAAGACCGAGATGCGCGGTCTAGCATGAATGCCGAGATGTTTGGCATGCGCATGATGACCATGAAGACCGCGGAGATTACACCACGACCTCGAAGCCTCACATGCCCATGGAGCTTGACAGCCACGAAGAGGGAGCCCGCACCACGACCGAGCCGAGGAGGGAGTACGTGGATAAGAGCAAGATGAACTCGGGTGCCGAAGGAAGGCGGAGGATCACGCGGCCTTTCCCAGCCACCACCTCGCTAGTCAACCTTTAAACAGCGCAGTTAAACCTCGCCCCTTAAACGACCTCGTTGGCAGACCCATCACGAAGAATGATCTCGCCGGTTTACCCCCGCTTATTTGCAAAGACAGACCCCGCATGGCTTGCAAAGGCCCCGCATCCCAGGCCAACCTCGCTCATTGGCAAGTGAAATGACCGGCATGTGAAATGACCTTGCACATTGGCGGATCACGCCGCACCGGAGACCACCCGGAGACCACGCAGTTTGCACCTCGTGGAATTTGGAGGAGAGAGGACGGGCCCACTTGATTATTTCCCGAGAGTAGGTCGGATAGGGAGAGACCCTTCCCACAGACGGCGCCAGTGATGAAACCCGAAATAAACCGCGCTATAAACGGGACTTAAATAATACTAACTCTCGGGATTCGTACAACCAAACGGTTTTCGTACGTGGATTATTCCTCCTCCCCACCCCTCAGCCGATTGTTTTTGTGCTCTTTACGAATAAAGCCTTTAGACTTTATACCGTTTATAGCGCGATCTCACTCGGAGATCAAACACGTCGAGCTTTGGCAAACGAGATAGTTCTCGAGCCAAAGAAGATTTTCGACCTTTTATTTGATCTCACTTTATTACTATATATAGCAAATGATATTAGGCCATTAGCCTCATTGACCGATGTGGGACAAGCTTATTTGAAGTTTATTGAATTTGCACACCAAGGCCTACGTGGAATGAGTGCAATTTGATGGAGTTATATGGCTTGTTGGATTTTCTGGCCATTCACAATTTAGATGATGCTAATTAGCACGGGCCAGGCCCATTTATACAAGCCCACATGCGTACCGAGGTGGTCAAAACCCCACGTACACAATCACTCATGATTTTATTAAAATTGTTGGGTTGATCATTCATCAAAGGGGCCTCGCTCCATATTTTGCCCAACTACGATGTTTTAATATATATGCATGCACATGCAAGCTTACGTAGCCTAGGCCTCTTACAAACTTGCGTGTACCAGACGCGTTTGGATGCGTACATGCAACACGATGTGCTACCTTTTTTATATTTGCTAATTACCCCTTGATTATTTAGCGGTTATTTTGCGCACCATCACAACCCCTTGGCCCGGTGTCCTCGTTCCACGAGGGCAACGAGACAATAGACAGGTGCGCCAATTTGCATAAGATGCTTGTGCTTTATCGGTTATAGACATGCAACGCGATCCAAACCCCCGGATCGGGTGGAGAGCGCGCACTTTTCCATGGGAGTTAGGGCTTCGCCCCCTAAAGTCGAGATCAGGAACCAACCCCGAGCCTCGCTCGGGTTGCACATATTTTTAGAGAGTTAGAACCTCGTTCGCTTAGATTGTCAGGACCTCGTCCTTTAGATTATCAGGACCTCGTCCTTTAGATTGTCAGGACCTCGTCCTTTTAGATTGTCAGGACCTCGTCCTTTAGATTGTCAGGAGCTCGTCCTTTAGATTGTTAGGACCTCGTCCTTTTAGATTGTCAAGACCTCGTCCTTTAGATTGTCAGGACCTCGTCCTTTTAGATTGTCAGGACCTTGTCCTTTAGATTGTTAGGACCTCGTCCTTTAGATTGTTAGGACCTCGTCCTTTTAGATTGTCAGGACCTCGTCCTTTAGATTTTCAGGACCTCGTCCTTTTAGATTGTCAGGAGCTCATCCTTTAGCTTGTTAGGACCTCGTCCTTTTAGATTGTCAGGACCTCGTCCTTTAGATTGTTAGGACCTCGTCCTTTAGATTGTTAGGACCTCGTCCTTTTAGATTGTCAGGACCTCGTCCTTTAGATTTTCAGGACCTCGTCCTTTTAGATTGTCAGGAGCTCGTCCTTTAGATTGTTAGGACCTCGTCCTTTTAGATTGTCAGGACCTCGTCCTTTAGATTGTCAGGACCTCGTCCTTTTAGATTGTCAGGACCTCGTCCTTTAGATTGTCAGGACCTCGTCCTTTTAGATTGTCAGGACCTCGTCCTTTAGATTGTCAGGACCTCGTCCTTTAGATTGTCAGGACCTCGTCCTTTAGATTGTCAGGACCTCGTCCTTTAGATTTTCAAGACCTCGTCCTTTAGATTTTCAGGACCTCGTCTTTTTAGATTGTCAGGACCTCGTCCTTTAGATTGTTTCCAACCCCGAGCGGGAAGCGAGGGGTAGATTAGCGCACTTAGAACCGAGAGTTTCCAACCCCAAGCGGGAAGCGAGGGGTGGATTAGCGCACTTAGAACCGAGAGTTTCCAACCCCGAGCGGGAAGCGAGGGGTGGATTAGCGCACTTAGAACCGAGAGTTTCCAACCCCGAGCGGGAAGCGAGGGGTGGAACGATTATTTATAGAGAATTAGGACTTCGTCCAAGACTTGAGCATATATATCGAGTATAATTAATTAACCAAATAGAATTAATTAAATAGGCGAATTTACAAGGCGTACCTGATTCCACGATTATGCAACGCGAGATTTTTTGGAATGGAGGATACGGGCATGTGCGACTCCAAACCTCGCAGCGTGCCCGAACGAGGTAATTTGCTTGCCTCCATTCCACGTCGCTCGACCTCCGAGAAAAGGTTAAATGGGCCCAAATAAAAGGCCCAATCCAACAGAGGTGAATTTGGACCAAACAAAGAATAGCCCACTTTCCTAGCTAAAGCTAGCATAAATGTCCCAGATCCCCCGCCTCCATAATTAAGACCAAACAATGAGAATGAAATTTTACCTCCAATTAATGAAATGAGTGGGAGGGGTGCCCCACTTGCGCTTCTCGGTTGTCGGCCACCAAGAGGATATGTGACCACCAAAAGCTAGTAGAGAATTATCACAAGGTGACCACGGGCCTCCAGGCCGGAAACCACGCAGGCCCGCCAAGAAAGGCCAGCAAGCAAGAGCACCACGCAAACGCAAGGTTCGTGATGATCGATATCCGAAAGGCCGCGGCGCCTGGGTGCGGAGAGTTCGCGATGACTAGGTGCATCACCAGCGGCGACCTGATGCCTCGCACCATGACCACTTCATATGCGAGTTTTGGAACGAGCCAGACAACGCCTGTTGTGCCTCGTCAAAGCGGAGAGCACACAATGGAGTCCGGAGCACAGCACGAGGTTGCATAGTCCCAGAAACCACGCAGGTGGGTGAGAAGCCGGGTCTCGCGCCAGAAGCCATGAGAGCGAGAGCCTGAAGGCGCCATGAATATAACGGTGATTGGCCGGGGGCGAAGACCGAGATGCGCGGTCTAGCATGAATGCCGAGATGTTTGGCATGCGCATGATGACCATGAAGACCGCGGAGATTACACCACGACCTCGAAGCCTCACATGCCCATGGAGCTTGACAGCCACGAAGAGGGAGCCCGCACCATGACCGAGCCGAGGAGGGAGTACGTGGATAAGAGCAAGATGAACTCGGGTGCCGAAGGAAGGCGGAGGATCACGCGGCCTTTCCCAGCCACCACCTCGCTAGTCAACCTTTAAACAGCGCAGTTAAACCTCGCCCCTTAAACGACCTCGTTGGCAGACCCATCACGAAGAATGATCTCGCCGGTTTACCCCCGCTTATTTGCAAAGACAGACCCCGCATGGCTTGCAAAGGCCCCGCATCCCAGGCCAACCTCGCTCATTGGCAAGTGAAATGACCGGCATGTGAAATGACCTTGCACATTGGCGGATCACGCCGCACCGGAGACCACCCGGAGACCACGCAGTTTGCACCTCGTGGAATTTGGAGGAGAGAGGACGGGCCCACTTGATTATTTCCCGAGAGTAGGTCGGATAGGGAGAGACCCTTCCCACAAACGGCGCCAGTGATGAAACCCGAAATAAACCGCACTATAAACGGGACTTAAATAATACTAACTCTCGGGATTCGTACAACCAAACGGTTTTCGTACGTGGATTATTCCTCCTCCCCACCCCTCAGCCGATTGTTTTTGTGCTCTTTACGAATAAAGCCTTTAGACTTTATACCGTTTATAGCGCGATCTCACTCGGAGATCAAACACGTCGAGCTTTGGCAAACGAGATAGTTCTCGAGCCAAAGAGGATTTTCGACCTTTTATTTGATCTCACTTTATTACTATATATAGCAAATGATATTAGGCCATTAGCCTCATTGACCGATGTGGGACAAGCTTATTTGAAGTTTATTGAATTTGCACACCAAGGCCTACGTGGAATGAGTGCAATTTGATGGAGTTATATGGCTTGTTGGATTTTCTGGCCATTCACAATTTAGATGATGCTAATTAGCACGGGCCAGGCCCATTTATACAAGCCCACATGCGTACCGAGGTGGTCAAAACCCCACGTACACAATCACTCATGATTTTATTAAAATTGTTGGGTTGATCATTCATCAAAGGGGCCCCGCTCCATATTTTGCCCAACTACGATGTTTTAATATATATGCATGCACATGCAAGCTTACGTAGCCTAGGCCTCTTACAAACTTGCGTGTACCAGACGCGTTTGGATGCGTACATGCAACACGACGTGCTACCTTTTTTATATTTGCTAATTACCCCTTGATTATTTAGCGGTTATTTTGCGCACCATCATAAGCATGGGGGAAGGGGATTCTTTATTTTTTTATAAGTGCTTAGTTGTATATAGTTCATGTAGTTGCATTTGCATGTTTATTTTATTATGCATTGATTAAAAGTTTGAAAAAATCCGATAAAATTTTGAAAAAATCAGAAAATTTAAAAAATAAGTTTTGTTTGCATTTTAGGATTCGTTTTTCCCCTTGGAACCACTTGTTTATTGAGTGAGCATGATTTCATATCCTATGACTTGTTAGTTATTGATGAAAGTTCTAAAATAAGAATTGCTTAATTATGAAGTAGTATACATGAAAGTGAGAACTTGAGTTAGTTATGAAGTTCTAACCAAAATATTGCCTTGTGAGATTTCTTTTGAGCCTTTATATGCTATTTTTGCATGAAATTCTTGAGTGCATCTCTTTGATTGCTTAAACTCTAGAACTTGCGTTTAGATTTTTTTTCGAGCCCACATTACATGATTTGAATGCATGATGTAAAAGTGATTGTGGCAAATTTTCTTTAGCTCATTTATATCCTTATCTACCCTACATTATACCTTTGTTTTGTAGCCCCATTGTTTTTTAGCCTTAGCCTTGTTTATTAGCTTCACAAAATTTATGCTAGCCGAATAAGCTTGACCCTTATCCGGGAATTAGGATTTGACTAGGGGAATTTTATGGGTTATGTGATGTACTTTGGGGTTTGTGAGGAAGTTTGAAAAGGTGTAATTGAGGAGAATGTGAGAAAGTTGTTAAAGAAGTTAAGAATGTTGGGAATGTTATTGAAAATTCTTTAAGGAAAGTTTGGTATGAATGGTTGATTGAGATAGTGTTTTATGTATAAATTGCAAAGTTGTTCTTGTGAGAGAAGAATGAGAAAGAATAAATCTCAATTGGTTTTGTGGAAAGAAAATAAAAAATGAGCAAAAGAAAGGAAGAAGAAAAAGTGTTGAAGTAAAGTAATGGAAGAAAGGGAATGTGCAAGTTGGGAAGTTGTTTTGAGAGTGATTGTTAATGTAATTTGGGTTTTAGTTGATTCTAGTTCCCGGATTTAGCACCACATGGCCAAATAATGATCCCCACCTACTTGTCTATACCTTGGCCCCATTACAACCTTGAAAAAGACCTCATGATTTATGTTTTGCATTTGATCATCCGTGGTGGAGATTTAGTATACTGATGCAAGCATATGGTAGTTGGCATTCAAAGATGATTTTTGAGCGAAAACACATACCGTTTTAAACACTTGAGCGTTGAGTGCAAGCACATATACCTTGGTGAGGGTTAGAATGGATTAATAGCTTGGTTTCAAGCTTTCATTTAAATGTATGCAACGATTTCATGGTTAAGTTTAAGCTTCTTGAAAATGAATGGAAGTCATGGCTTGTTTGTTTGTGGTGTGATTGATTTTTATGTCTTGCTTGAGGACAAGCAAGGTTCAAGCATGGGGGAATTTGATAGAGCATATAGATATAGTTGTTAGAGCATGTTTTTATTCCCGTTTTATGCATGTTTAGCTAGACTTTCGCTTTAAGTTGTAGTTTAGGTTTTATTTTGGTTTAGTTCGGAATCTACGCCTTTGTGTGCTCTATTGTAGGTTAGAAGGTGGACGATGGTTGGTGTGTGGCTAAGAATCGGAGCTCGGGACGTGTGGTGAGCGTTGAAGAGAAGAACCGAGGAAAAAACAAGACAAGAAGATTAAGCCCAGACCGCGTTTTAAGGAGCTTGCCAGCGTTGGAGGACTCGACTTTCTGCGGCCGAAACGCGGGCAAACCCGGCGTTCCGCGACCGCGCTTTGAGGGAGCCAGACCGCGCTTTGGCGCGTGTCTGCGACACCAACTTGGGCTTCCGCGTGATTTTGTGGGCCGACTTTATTATTGTTTTTGGATATTTCTAGATAAGATATAAATACTTTCTTTAGGGTTTATTTGGAGGAGAAGCTATCTATTGCTTTGTTTTCTACGTTAGTTTGAAGTGGAGATTTGTGGGAGACCAAACCCTAGTTTGCAACATTGAAGAAAAATTTAACTCTTGTAAGTTTATTTCTTCTTTAATGTCTTATTCTAGCTAAATTTCCCATGTCCAACTAGTTAGTTGAAGTTGTATGCATGATCGTTTGTGAGATTTGAATTATTTCTATTTGTCTTGACTAGATTGAATCTCTCTGTGCTTGATTGATTAAATTCTCTTAGGATTATAATAGCTTGATCACCTATTCTATTTCTAGGTTGAATTACAACTAGAATAATTAAATAGACGGTGGAATTTGGTTATTCACGGATGAATCCTTTGATTAAACTTATAGACGGTGGAATAAGATTAATCAAAGACGGAGAATTTAATCACATAATTTCATGAATAGACAGTGGAATTCATGAACTATGTTTCTATTGAATGCTTTGAACTTAATTGCATGATCAACTTGACATAGAAGGTTTTCTAGGTTAATTGATTAAAAGGTTGTTAAAGACGGTGAATATTAATAACCACCTTAAGCTTGAATTTCATAAATTCACAATAGATTAGTCAATGGAAATCGAAATAAGAATAATCAAGGATCAAAACTCATGTATGCAATGGATACGAAACTAGTTGGATGCTTTCTCTATATTTGAATTTCTAATCGTTTTATTTGCTTTGCTTGATTTAATTAGATTGATAGCTTGAATCATAAAAAAAAAACCTTTTACTTAGTAATATTATTTAAATACAAATAATTTGAGTCCCTATGGGTTCGACCCTTACTTCCACTTTACTCAGGTTAGGAAGTTAGGATATTTCTTTGACAGTGCTTTTACAACGACATAAAAGTGCTCGTCAGATGGTCCCTTGGCATCTCCTGATTCAAGTAAGGGAACGAACCTTATCGACGTGGCTATAAACGTATGATCAAAATCTTCCAATATAGCATGATAGAACACATCCCAAAGTGCATGAGGATCCACAAACTCACATAAGATTAACAACAAAGCAAAAAGTCTACATAGTGCGTACGACATTTGAGCCTCTATCGCCTCACTCATACATAACTAAGCATAGTCATTTTTGTCAATCAAATGCAGCTTTTGAACCACTTCCTTAAAGGTAGCATGCACAACGCCATCAACAGTGAGCAAATAACTTTGACATTTGTTAGTAGTAGGCGCAAAAAAAGCACTCTCCCTTAGAAGGACTCACATAATGTAGTCTCCCAATGGATTTTGGACCTCTCTTTTTAGACCTTTTCTTCCATGCCTTTACAGTTCCATCCCAAGCAAAATGCTCAGGAAATTCAAAGTATAAGAATTTTGGCGCATTTTCCAACTCATTGTTTGCCTTGAAAAAACCAATAACATCGTTTTGTGACAAGTTTCATTGTTCACTACATTGTGCAATTTTTCGAACATTGTAAAATGAACAATGTGCATTTCGGGAAGATGAACTGGTATAGGGGTGACATGTGGATTCATATCATATAGATCAAAACTAAAGATCCTCCAAGCTGATTCCGAAGGGCTGATCCAACAACCAGATTGGTATGCTCTTATTTCATCTACAATGGCAGGATAATAGATCGCTCCATTTCAATTTCTTGATAGATCGCTCAAAATTTGTAGATAATCTTAGTTTCAATTTGTTGAGTATTTTGCATATCTGTAAAAAAGGGAACAATGTGATGACAATTTCTCGAAAAGAATGTCTTGTGAAAGACTCATCAAGTAGTGAGGCATTGCTAAGAGGGAAAATGTTTCACAATATCTAAGTGTTAGATGTTGATTTCAATCCTGCAAAGAACTTGTACTTGGTAACCATTGCAGATAAAGTTGAGAATTGGCATCGTAGAGTTGGCCATACAAATTCTTATCTTCTTTACAAGCTATTCCAACAAGATCTTGTAGATGGTCTAGGATGCATATAACCAAAATCTAGTAATGTGTGTGATGCTTGTGTCATTGGTAAGCAACCTCGGGCTTCATTCAAATCAAAATAGGTTGTAAGTATTGCTCGCCCTTAGAACTAATCCACATGGATCTTTGTGATCCTATGCGGGTTAGAAGCTTTTTTGGTAGTAGGTATGTGCTTGTTGTTATTGATGATCGACTATTCTAGGTTCACTTGGACAATCACTTGGACAATCTTTCTCAAATCTAAGAGTGAAATTTGTAATAGCTGCGGTTTTTAAGGATATTTTTGATTTTTTCTCGGATATCCTTTTTAAGCTCTTTGTCCGTTTTAACGCTTAATCCAATATTTTTGTTGGAGATTAAATCCTAGAAAATTCTTGGTGATATCCTAAAATCACAAAGAAATGATTTAATGGATCGGTATGAATTCTAAGATTTTTCAGTGGAAAAAGAATATTTATTGGATAAGCCGTCTTTTTAATTATGTACTGTAAATGATTTAAAATATGAAACGGAAGCCCTAAAAATTGAAGGTAGCAAGATAAAATCATGGAAAATTGGTTTTATTGGTCTACATAATTTACGGGACGTTTTGTATTTAGTAAGTTTTTCCACCCGAGGTACATAATTTTACCGCTTTAACGCGAGCCCCGTTCCGAGACGGGTTGTGTTTGTAAACCGCCCTTCTTTGCCTTATTAGTGAAGGAACCAGAGATAGATAAGGGACGGCATATCTTTTTGACTTGTCAAAGTCTATCAAATGGGTTTGAAAACAGAGGAAGGGAGCGAGACCGAGAGGACGAGAACGACGAACTCGTTGAGCCTCTTTACCGCCGACAATTTCCTCTACTCCGTCCCTCTTCTTCTTCCACCTCCTATCATCTTCTTCATCTCCTCCTTCTTCCATTCTTTGTGGGCTGGTTGGGCTGCTGCAAAAGAGGAACCAGCGAGAGAGTAAGGACGGAACGCTGGCTCGGGAAGGAAAGAATTCGAACCATCACCGCCGACAAATATTTTCAGCCTCATCGCGCGACGTCGCCGGCGATCGGTAGCTCCTCCGACCACCACCCACCGCAAGGGCCGCCACCGGGCATCACCTAGCCACCCTTGGGCTCGGGGATCGAGCCACTATCGAGCCAATCGAGCCATGGACTCGAGTGAAGGTATTTACGGTCGAAATTAATTAGCGGGTTGGTTGCGGAGCCACCGTAAGGACCTTTCGGTTCCGATTTGCTAATTAAATTTATGGTTTCTATAATCTTGACGTTGATACGGTCCCACACGTTCAAACCGCTCGAGAAACGGACGTCAAGATCTTCAGTTATAGCGAATACAAGTTTTGACACCGATTGGCAGGTAAAGGACTTCGGATAATTACTCGGGATTCGTTGTTAATCCGTTTGATCCGAGATTTGGTCACCTTTAAGAACTGTTGCTAATGAACAATTTTTATCTAGAAAATTATTTCAAAAGTGAAGCGGATAATTAGTTATAATTCCGCCAAGATGACTCCTTAAAGCATCTTGGCTTCTCTTTGTTTTTGGGGTTAGAGTTTGTAAGAGTTAAAAAGCTATTACTATTCATTGGGGTATATATATATGTATATAGGAGCGTGGCCTTAGGTCGTGACCAGAGACGAGGGGAAGAGACAAACTATATGTTCTAGACAGGGGACCACTTTGCGTGTTAGTTATTGTTTGTTGGCCTAGAGAATTCGTCTTCAAGGTAAGTCTTCTAGACTTACTTAGTTTGCAATCATGTTAAGTGTTAAGCTAGTAAATTGAGTGTGTGGAACTCTATTTTGAAATATTATTCCCTAGTATATTTTCACACTCGAATGTTATTGAAATGGTTTCAATAGTTTTTACTCTGTGCAGCTTGATCTCTGCGGGTGTGATTATGGACACGGGCAAGTCGGTGGAGAAGAGACCCCGGACATAGTCATGCGGCGTGTGGAGGTCACCTTCAAAAATTGATTGTTTTGGCAAGTGTTCTAGTAGAGGCTTAGCCGGGGAAAGAAGGGTGATGGGAAAGAAAATGGCCATGAGCTAAGCGTGCGCGCTAGCCGTGTACCATGTTTCGAAGGCAGGTTCGGGTTGCCTGAATTGGAGAATGATTATGGTTTGGATTATGGAGGAATTATTGTTGGTTGTTATGAAATATGTTGCATGAGTATTACATTGTTTAATCTCGTGCTTATTTATTATTGTGGAATGGAGTGTTGGTTTGGAAATTGATATGCTAGTCTATATAATTATACGACGTGTTTTTGTGTGCATATTGGTTTGGTATGTATAGGAATGACTGAGTGCGTTATTTTGATAATCTATGTTTTGTTCTACATGGTCGATTTGCTTGTTTGGCCCATACCAGGATTGTTAGCTAATGTGTTCCACTTTCAACATTTTAGGTAAACATTCTTGTATGGGAAATGTTCCAAGAGATCACTTCTTGGACAATGATGCTCGATCTCGACGTGACGTGTCTTAGTGGGATTTGAGGGCTTGAGTCCATAGTTGCAAGGACAGTGTAGTAATAGTAATATTGAGTTAATGTTGGTAGCCAGTAGGTTGGCTTTAGTGCTAGCAGTCGGTTGTATTCACATTGCTTATCGAGTTGTTTTAAAAATGATAAGTTGGATGTTTTCTTGGTTTTTCTCGTTGTGCCTTTGTTGCAAGGTCCAATACCGGTGAATTTGTTGTCAGGCTTGTTTTGGTGGACCCAGGTGTGGTCCACAACCAGGTAACAACCCGGATTTTAAGATGGGGTGTTACAAAAATTTTCAAGAACTTGAGTATTTCATCAAGAAAGTGGAACCCAATGTTAGTCATAAGCTATGTGATATACACTCAGAATATTGGTCAACGGGAAACTAATTGTTTACTTAGGTTTTGATGATGAAAAATGTTGTGGATTTTATGGTTTACATTTGGAGGTATTTCAGATGCTTAACGTAAGGAGAAGAATGCAAACATTAATAATCTGCAATCCTTAAGGAACAAAAGAAATGAAGTAAAAGATATTTCTATGTTCGTTGGTCCCAAAGGTACAATACAAAGCCATGAAATGCTATTTATGGAAGGTGGCAACAAGGGAGACACACGTGTGGATTTCGGGTTGTTAAGGCAATTGCTTGATTATCTTATTGCCCAAGAAAAGAAGACTGGAGGTCAAGCAAGATTTATTTGAAGATAGATTTTATTTATGGATAGTTTTTCTAGATAAATATGATATGATTCATACTTTCATAGAAATCCTTTAGAGCTTAGTACAATCAAAGGAGAAGAAGAACACGAGGGTGTCTTGAGGAGTTGTGTATGAATCAAGTTAGTTGAGTTCACTAGATTGAGTTAGATAGAGTCGTTCGATGCTGAGGAAAAGAGGTTTGTCACTAGGAGTTGTACGTATACACCCAGAAATCAAAGCTCATGTTTGTTAGTTCGATCAATCTAATAAAATTAGTGAATTTGATTGGAAACCTTGTCTTTCATTAATTTTTGTTGTCTCGTTCATTGATCCCTCACAGTCAGTATTATATGTATTCTAACACACTCAGTCCAACAGGAAGGAGCGAAACACGACCTAGACATTAACGAGACAAAACTACAAACAAGGAGAACACAAGCTAGACGAAAAAAGAAGAAACATACGTTAGTTAAAACCATAACATGGTACAGTTAAAGTAAACATTCACGGATCCACCCTAAATTTCCAAGAATCTACCTTCAGTTAAATTCTTAGGAACATATGCAAGTGAAGCTATTAGTTTGGTTTTTCCAACTGCAATTATCACCTTACCCTTGTGGTGGAAACTCTAGGTTTGAGAGAAAGGCTGTTAGATGTTGTTTTTAAGAGGATCTGCGGATATTGGAATTGAAGGAGATAACCTTTGCCTATTAAATACTATGATTGAAATCTAGAGCTGACTGTGGGAAGTTGAAATTAATAGAGTTGACATACTATTGCATCTCTCTCGGTTAAATAATTGGCGCATTCCCATATTTTATGAAAATTAATAAAGTGGTTGACTTATTGACTAAAGTTGGTCGTTCTACTAAATCCCTTAATGTCCAAGCATCGTTGTAAGATGACAGGTCTCCATGAGTCTTCTTCCCTTATAAAAGAAATAAGAATGCAAATTTGATTTTTTTTTAATTTAGTAATTTACCTTTTCACCCTTAAGAGGGGGCATAGATGGGGGTTCCATCCTTCTCAAAGGTACAATTGGGAATACTAATGATTTAGAAATTCTACTCATGAATGTACAATTTTATAAATTTCAGATTATTTTAAACTATAAATAGTAGAATTGACTATCTCCAGACATATTTTTTCCTAAATTAGTATAGAGATAACGACAACAACCGAAACTTCCTTGTTCAATTTAAATGGGAAATCTCCTACCGAAAAAAAAATTAAATGGAAAATCACTGTTGTCATTTGTCCATTTGTCATGAAATGCCTGAAAACGTGGAGAGGAGAGTTACTCTAATCTAAGTTAACGGGGATGGTGGGCTGCCACGTGGCCCCACATGATGGTATGTGGGACCCTTCTGTTTGATGCGTGTCCAGCGCACTCCCATGACGAACTCGTCGTTTTCCTTATTTACAAATTCCTCTCTTCTTCGTAATGGCTTTGCCTTTCTCAAAGCCACTACATGATCACGAATATTGAATAGGAACAAACTACACGCCTTTTGCAAATCAATAATCAATTTTGGCCGTGTGAAGGTGATTAATACTATTACTAGTGTATAGAGCAAGATTATATTCAATCAAATTATACTATATATAAATTAGTCTAATTTACCTAATTCACATTTTATAAGTGTTCTTTCGATCACCACACATTTTATAAATTTTATGTTTTACATCATTTGTTAAATGTACGTGTTGGTCAAAGTAGGGTGAAATATAATTAATGAAATCCATTTTTATTTATTATATAAACATACTATGCAAAATGTAATATCAATGCAAGATTTTGTCACTAAAAATACCTAATTTTATATTCAGAAATTACGTATGTAGAACAATATTGCTGAACTTTTGTGGGGGTATTCATCTAATCATCGTACTTTAAATAAAAGACGTACACCTACTAAATTTTGACTATAATTTATCACGAAGAATATTGTGCATCTCAAATTAAAAATAATCATCCTAACATGTGTCTACATGTGTATATTGGTTGATTTTTTTTCTGATTTGGTAAGATTTAGGGTAACCCAAGTATTATTGGACTCGTCTAGAGCACCCGTACATTGGCAAAGAGGCTCAACTATTGAGCTATGTGCACATACACGTATATTGGTTGATTTAGTTGTACAACTAGTGTATGAAGTTTATTTATCATTTTTTTTTTCAGTTCAACGTTATAAAGTTGAAATAAACTAAGGATCATGGGTACACAATTAGAATTCTAATTTTGGTAAATCTGGATATTGTTTGTTAATTTTGATTTTTTTAAAAGGGTTCATTAATTCCAATTTAGGGAATAGTTTTGAAATTATTTCCCAAATTAACACTTTTATTGTGTGTCCATGGGCACACATTAGCCAAACCGATAAACTTATGCTAAAGATGAAATTGATATGAGATGTAGTTGAAGTTGAAAATTATTTATTGGCTGAATTTTATGCTAAAATTTGAAACTTATTTTGGCAGACAATTTTTTTAGAGGTTCGGTGCACAAAGTTGATTGAAATTGATTTCCAAAATAATAGGAATAGAAATTACCAAAAAAGGATTTTAAAATAAAATAAATAAATAATTTCATTTATAATTTAAGGGTAATATATGTAAGGGCTTGTTTGGTATCGATATCATATATCGGTATCGGGTATCGATATCGGTATCGGTATCGGATATAGGATATCGTTCATATCCCATACCTCTCATATCTCTTTTTTTTTGGGTATATCAAGTATCATGAAAAATGTCTTGTTTTGATATCAAGATATGGCCCGATATCCATATACTCCCATACCAAACACAAGATATGGCCCCATACCGATATCTAAATCCATATACTCCCATACCAAACACAAGATATGGCCCGATACCGATATCTGATACCAGGATATCAATACCAAACGAGCCCTTAAAGATTTTCATAAGTTTCAGTAAATTAATATAAGGTTGGAAGATATAACTTATATTTTGGACAAAATTTTAACTACCTTTAACTCTGTTAAGCTTTGATAAGTTGTCATCAACTACGCACGCCAAACACTTGTATAATAACTTATTTAGTTGCATAAACTTTGATAAGTTTCCTTAAGTTCAATTTAAGTTGCACCAAACGGGCACATGCCTTTGCTTGACGGTGTTTATTTTGACGAACACATGCCTTTGCATAAACTTTATATTCATCTTATGCATATGAACTATATACACTAAGAGCATCTCCAATAGTTTTTTCAAAAATTTCCTTAAAATGGAGAATTTTTTTTTTTTTGAAAGGACCTTAAAAAAATGGAGAATAGTTTACTTTTAATATGCATTTGTTATGAAAAATTGATTGTTTCCATGAACCATTTTATGTGTAAACTTCATAATATAAGCCCTCAGCTGGTTCAACGAGCCGCAGAGGCTTAAGAGGCACCGCCTGATCAAGCCCGGTTCTAACAATTTATGGGCTTTAGGATGAAATAAATTTAGGAGTCCCTTAAAATAATAAATAAAATTTTAAATGGGCATTTTTATTTTAATGGGCCTTTTTTTATACGCATTGAACTATTATTATTTCTCCCCAAATAGGCCCTTTATTGTTCGTGGGCCCATGACAACGGCCATACGCCTACCTAATTAATCAGCCCTACACTTGATAGGCGGTGCTCCAGCCTTTTAGGTTGTCAATCGGTTGGTTCAGGTCGTGTCGCTTTGGTTCGGATATTCATTTCATCCGCTTAAGTTGGGTTATTGGGTCATGTTCGGTCGATTATTTCGAGCTAAGTAAAATCTTGGTTGAATTGGTTTGTGATTGGAGTGAATTTCAATCAAAGGTTTTATCCTTGATGTCTCATGTACCATTTAAAGGATCAATATCAAATTAGTCCATTCGGATATAAACGGGCTCGGGTCATTTTTCGTGTTTGGGTTGTTTTTTTAAAGTCATTTTGGGTTCGTTTGAATCGGTTTGGGTTGGGCCAGTCTCAAATATATAAATCTGAACCAAACCGACCCGATCATATTTGAGTTGTCACAATAAATTATCCTAAACCGAAACAACCGGACTTGAACCAACCGATTAACAAGCTAATATAATCTAACGTTTTCGTCGTCTACATAACACCTTTAGCCCCTTGGGTTGGACCAATGCTCCTTTGTCGTGCAGGGAGTGGCTGTGCCCTTAAGCCCCTACGACTGATGGAACCCGCATTGGCCAAATATAAATATTGTGTATGTGCTTTTCTCATTTGGATTTCTCGTCCATCACTCACTAAGGTATCTTTATGAATGGGACATGTTGCGTTTAGACATCTAATTAAACATCTAAAATTTTGGGGTAGTATCATAAGGTATTGGTTTCTACCTTCAAAAACAATGTCCTATTAAAAAAATTGAATGGCCATGTTTATCATCCGTGTTTTTTTAAAAGTCGTCACCGAATTTCCTTGCAACAGAATTAAATTTCTAAAAGAAAAAGAAAAAGTAGAGCATGATTTAAGCAAAAGGTAGTAGTGCAAGATAATGCTTGCTTGTTGTTACTTTGTTAGTTACATAAAAATCTAAAAATTGATGTGAACGCCACTAAAGGACTTGTCATGCCAGATTTTCTGTTGCGATTATATAAATGCGGTTTCGCCCCTTCCAAATCATATTCCGAAATCAGAAAAATTCGTCCCTTGATTTCTTTCTCGTTTCCAACGCAACAATCCACAAACGTCAAAAGGAAAGGGTTTCTGTCACCGCAGATCTGCTTCGAACCAACATGGCGCTTCCCAACACTCAACCACAACTCCCCAAGCAAGGCATCAACATCGGTAATCATCCTCCGCTCCATCGACCTTCTAAATTCCATTATTCCTCTCGCGTTTAATCCCTTCGCAATCCTGTTCTACGTGTTTCTGATAATCAATTCCATTTGCGGTTGCGGGGGTGGAATTGCGGTGGTTGCAGGTGTGCAGGCCGCCGGAGAGCACAATGTTCTGGCGAAGCACGTCGCCTTCTTCGATATGAACAACGACGGCATTGTTTATCCATGGGAGACCTTCAAAGGTTTTTTTCTTTTGGTTTTTCTCGCTTCGATTGTTTTAAATTGGAAGTTGGGATGGTATTTGGGGTTTCGAATTCAGTGCTGAGTTGAAATTTGTCAACAGGATTTCGCGCAATTGGATGCGGACTTCCACTCTCAACCTTTGCCGCGGTGTTCATTAACATGGGTCTCAGTCAGAAGACTCGCCCTGTAATTCCTCTTTGCCTATCTTCCTACGTTGTGTTCTTCATTTTTTCTTCCTTCTTTTTCACTTTTCTTCCTCGTTTAGACTTCTGAAAGAAAAAGGGGATTGATTGACCCTGTTTAGAAGTTGAAATTGCTGCTAATTTTTCTTTCATGTTTGAAAAAGTGAAGGTTGATTAATGATTTCAACTAACACAAAACCCTCTCTTAGTACAGACCGTTTGGTAGCAATTATTAGAAAAATTAAGTTAAAAGTACATGACTTCAAGATTAATATAGGAACATTGTGAATAGTATTAGTTTTGTTTACTAACAATTGCATATAGAACTTTCAATCACTTTGGAGATGTTGAGATTGACAACCTTTAAACTCTGTTCATCATGGATTTTAAGTTTCTTTAGCACAGTTTTTTTGGGGTTTGGTGTTGAAAGTTATTTGCTAAAATCCAACCTGATAAATGGTCCCAATCTAACATTACATCACGGGAATACATTACTTATAAGTAAGAGCAGTGCAAGTGTCTTAAACTTTAATCCAATCCCTAATAATACAGGGACTTGAAACCGGCCAATTGGGATTTTGGAACAAAAAAGATAGGATCTAATTCAAGCTATAAGAGCAGTTACATTAGCTTCCTATTTAAGGCAATTTTGATGCCTTGCAAGCATTGATTAGGTTAGTTAGCAGAAGCAGTTTTGATGCCTTGTACATTCATGATTGAATACTGTCACTATCATGCCTACCTTCGATTTATTGTCATACTTCTCCTTATGTCTGACAGCCTTTCTAGGCATTAATTAAATTAATGTCAATTCGTCTTTGATGTGGCCGGTTTAACCATGTCAGCCATTTATTTCTTGCAAGATCCTATCTGCATTCACTTATCGATATACATCAAGAATTTGATATTGAAAATTTACTGTACCAATAGTCAAGAAAATTTATCTGTCACACCGTATCATAATCGGGTACAATGTTGTGTTATGATTTGGTTGCTTTTGTGGGTAACTATATTAGGCGTATTTGACATACTTGGCCCAATTTTTTACTTGGATTGTGAAAACCATTCATATAATGCCTAGATTAATCCTGTGACTTTTTATATGCGACACAATGACAGTAATCTTATACTGTTAGTATGCTTGGTGTTGCAGGGAAAATTTCCGTCATTACGCTTCCCGATTGAGATTAAAAACATTGCCAAAGCCAAACATGGGAGTGATTCTGGCGTGTACGACGCTGAAGGAAGGTAATAACTGCATGCTTAGCAATATGCTTGCTTTGGACACGGTGTATTACATTTTTTAGATAGGATGTTCAATCCATTCTGCATCAATATGTTTCAGAGCTTTTGTTTTTATCCTAAAGGTTCATTTGTGTCTGTGTGAAGGTTTGTCCCTTCAAAGTTCGAAGAGATTTTCAAAAAGCACGCGCACACCACCCCAGATGCTTTAACTGGGGAAGAGCTTAAAGAATTGTTGAAGGGAAACAGAGAACCCAAGGATTATGGGGGATGGTTAGTTTATTTACTTCCTAGTTTTAAATTTCACATGTTGGTATAAATATTTAATTTTGCATAGCTATGGCGATCAATTAAAATATACTTGCTGTAACTTTCAGGCTTGCAGGGTATACCGAATGGAAGATCCTGTATGTTCTTTGCAAGGACAAGGATGGGTTGTTGCACAAAGACACAGTCAGAGGCGTCTATGATGGAAGTTTGTTTGAGAAGATGGCTATCGAAAAAGCTTCAACTCAAAAGAAAGCGTAATAAAAACTTCATCCCAACATAGCTAAATTCATACCCATTGGGATTACTCCTATTAAATAAAGCACACTGTAACTGAAGGTCTTTTTTTCTCTTTAAATTCTATTAATGGATGTATAGATGTGCATAATAATGTGAAGGAAAAGTTGGAAATTTATGTTTGTTATATTGCAGTGGGGAGAATGTGTAAAAGGTGTGGAGATTTGTTTGAATTGGTGTGGAGATTTGGTTGAGAATTCAAATTCATGGTTCATGCCTTCATCATCCCCCTCTCGTGGCGCCCTTCTGCTGGTGGAATGTTTGTGCAGTTATGTAATTCTCTCAAATAGGAGTTTATATTGTGTGTGAATTAACTTGTGTTTGGATTATTGAATTTAGTGTTTTTTTTAATTACTTGTACAATGAATGTGATTTTATCTGTTTGTGTTTTATTTCCTGTATGTAATCCAAATTTCGACGTAGCTATATGGGTTAGTTATAGAAATCTAGAATTGCTGTGAGAATGAAAATGGGAACCTCATAATTCACAATCAATGACCACTCACATTTTTGTTAATTCAATTGAAAACGGGATCATCATAATCTTTGTTATCAGTGTTGTTTTTTTTAAAGGAAAACCATGCTAATACTAAACATCAAGCTCTACCAAAGCAGTTACACCTTGTAGAATGTCCAACCCGAATATTTGTTCCCCACCCGAACTAGGACAAACGGTTTACAAAATGAGCAACAACAGTATCGCCCGATCTACTTATACATAGAACAAAGAAGAAGCATTAAACGAACGAAGACAATAGCAATCTAACATCGTTAAAGCTACTACGCAATTAAATAGCCCTAGCCAAAGCTTGCTCAGAATCTGTTGTAGGTGCTTCAAGTAATTAATGGGCAATGAACCCTATATGTGGCTTCATACAAGGGGCCCATGAACCCTCGTATGGTGTCTCCCATCAAGGTGTTCGACTACCTTCCAGAGAAGCCTCATTAGGAATACAACACTTCTCCCGCATGCCACTTGGTCCCTTCGAGCTAAGTCCAGGAATAGTTCAATGCACCCCCTTCATTTATAACATGTCATTAAGCCTCTTCTTGTATTTAAGACGTAGTCGCGTCTCTTCATGCTTCGCAAGACATGTCAACCATGCCCTTCGATCTCATATGATGTGCCACACATGCCCTTCGCTCCTCGCGAGATGTGCAAGAGTATTTAACGACTTGTAAAATGCTTAAATAGCCTACCAAATCTCGAAACTAACAAAGAAAACATAACGTCTCGACATGAGCGTTTTACAAAACATTGTTCAAAACAAAGAATTAATTTCACTCCTAGCTATGAAGCCTCATTAGGTAGGAATTAACTGTAGGATTATGGAGTAAAAACACATAAGGGACTAAGGGCTCTTTTGGTTGTCATCAATTGAAACGTAAACGGAATGTACATTAATCTCAAACTTTAATAGGTTTCTATAGTTCATAATGGTTTTACTTGCCTTGACCTAAAAGGCAACACTATAATCTTGAAATATCCATTGTGTAGAAGCGAAGGTTATTAAGGTTGGAAAACTTACTATCGGCAAATGGGTAAGGGAATCTAATGGAACTGGTTATATTGTCAAGCTTACACTATATTTTGCACCTTGAGTGCACATTTTATGCATTTGAAGAACGCCACACACAATTTTTTTTAATAAAACTTGAAGAACACCATCCACGTACACAAGCTTATAATAAGGATATGAACTTTACTTGAAAATATGTGAACATTAATGTGATATATACATATATATAAACTTGAAAGAAACGATTATACAACATCACAAATTCAACACATAATCAATCATTTTTACATCTAAGTAATACCACCATATGAGTATTGAAAACTTTATTACCCAAAATGCCATATGAGTCACAACAAGCATAGTAATCTAGTTTCTACTGTCACTGTCTACCATTACTTTCTAGTTGCTAACATTCATTTGGGTCACAAAAATACATACATAGAAGACTACTTGGTTCGCCATTCATAACCAAAAACTACATAATCTGCTCTTTCCATCCAAAACCTCATTACTAACGAGCATTGTCTTTGGTTTTCCAAACTACCCTTTCTCCTTCGTTGGTTTTGTGCACTACCAACTGCCTTATCCATTGCATCATATTTGTTTTCTTTGCTAGTTTTCGTCTTTTTGTTTGGTAGAGTCATAAACGGATCCATCTACCTTGGATCATCATTCTTTCGTTTGACAACTATTTTCTTTTGGGCTAGTGGGGGCACCGACTCATCTATTGTAGAATTGCCAACTCATTGGCATCTGTATTTTCAATTTAGTCCTTATCTTTCTCTCCAAATGACCCATCTACAGTTTATATGTAATATATGAACATTAGATAGTTTTCGTGAATATTTTTATATATAAATTATGAACATCTAAAATTTCTATAAACAAAACATCAACAACTCCCAAACATTATACGAGCAATTTTAGAGCACAAAACCAACATCACAATCAATTCAAAAAAGATCAACAAACTCTAAACAAAAGAGGCTAAAAAGAACATGAACCCTTATTTAAGAATTCTTATTTGATGAACCACATGAATCAATCTCGCCTATGATTTTTTGGCATTCTATGAAGCCTAGAAACAAAAATCCAAATTTCTTCTATTTTGGGCATTCTAATTTTAATTAATTGCAACTATGAATCAAAATAAGCTCAAATTATTTTAGCCCCTTCACGTAACAAAACGTGAACAATATAGTCACCACACATGAACATATAGATAAAATACACGAACTTCAACAAAAGAATATTATATAGTCTACACACGATAAATCATGCCATGAACCTCATAGCATAGCTAGAACAACACGAATCCAATAGAAATAAGAAGATGAATCCTAGAGGTTTTTATAACCTTCTTATGAACCTTTGCATTGAAACTCATATCCAAACAATTATCTAATTAAAAACTCAGATTCAAACAATTTGATTTCTAAACTCGTATCTCAATGAACCCTAGAAATTCTTAGGAACCCTAAAATAGAAAAATCGAAATAGAGATTGTGTTTCTTACTTTCTTTTGTAATACTTGTTGATGACCGATTGTCCTCATCCGCCATTACAGGAGAGTTTGAGCTTTAATGGTGTTTTTGTTTGTGAACTTTGAACTAACAAAGTTTTCTCTTAAGGAGGATAGAGGAGAGTTGAGCATTGGAATGAGGAAGATGGAGGCCATCGAGGGTTTTGTTACGCCTGCCCAATGACGATAATACCATGAACTTGGATAAATATTTAAGAAAAATCAACTATAAATGATTTTCCAGATGTGCGCATGTACAGTGATCCAAATCTCAACCTTCAAGTATCTAGTCAAGCGGGTAGGGTTTCATGGTAATGCTATAAAGCATTATTTCAACTATCATGTACGATGCTCTTGATAAAAGAAATGATTTTCATTCGAACAACCCTTATACTATATTCTATCATATTTAATTATGTGAAAGTTCGTGATACGTACACGGCAATAGAGACGGGGCATTTTTTTGTCGAACTTTAATCCTTATGCCATCTCCAACAGCTCTCCCAAACGGTTGGAAATTGTGCATTTGGAGAATTTGACCCATTTTTTTGTCCCAACAGATTTCCTATCTAATTTTCCATAATGGGGTTTGAGGGAAAAAACTAGTGAGAGCATGCCCAACAGATTCCCCATTTTATTGGGAATTGAATTTTTAGAGAAATTTATGCTATTTTTTAACCCAAGAGATTCCCCATTTCATTCCCCATAATAGAGAAGGAGGAAGAAAAGTGGAGGTTTGCCTCTAAATTTTGAGAATTCCCCAAAATTATTTGAAGAATTCATTAATTGTATATAATAAATCATCTCATTATGCAATTGGTCAAATTGAATTTTTAATATTTAATACATATAAAATACTAATAATAATTTAAGTATGATTCTTCAAAATAGAGAATTTGTTGGAGTTGGAGTTAATTTTTTTAGAGAATATGTGTTTTTATTCCCCATTTTAAAAAAAGTTATAGAGAAATTGTTGGAGATGCTCAACATTCCCTAAATTTAGAGAATTCTCCTTTTTGAAATTTGATTCTCCATTTTTATTTTCTTATAAAAAGATAAATTACATCTTAATTGATAATAGTGAGATTTTTTTATTTAATTGTTATCACTAAAGTAGTGGATTTTTTTATTTAATTGGATTTACAAGTCGATTTTATGAGTCACAAAATCACCAAACTATTAGGATACCACTATAAATTTATATTGGATGAATTACAATTTTTTTGTAATTGAGGAAGTATTGCATTTTAGATGGTGTTATGGAAAATATTCAATGATCAATTTATTTCTATTATTTATTTTGGATTGCAGAGGTTGACTCTAGTGGATATAGGTGTTAAAATGAAAACTGGAAACAAATATGGGGCGTTAGATCTATGAGATGGACGGACAAGATTAAAAATGAGCAAATTTTAAAAACCTGACATGCGCGTCCCAAGATTCATTTTTAATGGCAATTTTGTAAATATGTTAAAAATCTCTAATTTATCTCAAAAATAACCCATGTCTTTCCCCCGCTTGCAGAGGATTATGCGCCCTGCATGTGTCAGAATGGATCCGGTCTTGCAGACCGGACATGATCAAAAATAAAATAAACAATATATCGGCCTTATATTAAGTTACAAGTTTTGACTGAAAGTAAAAAAAAAAACTCATTATCTCGATTACATGTACTCATTATCTAGATTACATGTACTGTGTGATATAGTAGATGGTTGAAATTTTGTCTAATCAATTTCACCCGATACATGTTAAATTAGTTGATGACCCGGGTCTTGTCCGGAAACTTGTCTAAATAAAAAGTCTAAAATATAAATTTAAATATGATACAGATATTATAATTTATATAATAAAAGTATTGAGATATTATCCTAATCAGTCAAGATAATTTTATTTTAGGATAATATTATTTTGATTCTATCTTTCCTTATCTCCCTTATGTGTATCTTTGATTTGAGCAATCCCTTGTAATCAGCCGTGTGTAATCCTTTGTAATTAGCTCTTGTTTCTGTAATTAGCTATACACTCCTTGTATAAAGCTGCTATTAATTCAATGGGAAAATCAACCTTTTCCACAATCTTTATTCTCTTATATGGTATCATCGTAGCCTTCGGTCCTCAACCATGACTTCCGATGGCCAAACACCAATGCTTCCGCCACACAAATTCTCTTCACGGCTGCCGGCGGCGCCTCGGCAAACCTTCAGTTTCCGTCGCTTGCTGTCCGTCTTGATCGAACAAACTACTTTCTCTGGCGTGGAACTGTCCGCTCCGCGCTAGAGGCTTATGAGATTGACTCGTTCTTGATCTCCGACAATGCTCCACCATCTACCTTGCCGCCCAAGACGGGTTCTACTGTCCGTGAACCAAATCCAGCCTTTCCGGCTTGGAATCGCAAGGACAAACTCATTTTTTTATGGCTTCGCTCGACGCTCACTACTCCTATGTTGGCTCATGTGGCTCGTGCAACCACAACCTCTGAATATGTCGAGAAGAAACGATCCTTCTCGGATGCCTTGGCTGAGTGTTTAATCATTATCTCTTATGAGGACTTTGTGTCCTTTCTCTTGTTCGGTCTTGGCCCAGATTATGGTGCTTTCAATTCCGCTCTTAACATCTAATGAGTTGTTTGGTCTTCTCCTCCGGGAGGAACAACGACTTGAAGATGACAACAAGGAAACGTCGCTGTTGTCTGCTAATGTTGCTGCCCGCAAACCCTCATCTGGCCGCTCCTCTAATGGTTAGGGATCTGGTGCTTCTGGGGAATGTCCCAAGTTCATTTGCCAGATCTGTAACAAGCCCTATCATGAAGTCCGAAACTGTCATCAGCGTCTCAACATTGCTGAATTTCCGGCCACCAATCGCAAATCTGGTGACCGTCAACGTCAGCAACAACCGGCTAGCACCAAGTAGGCGCACACGGTGTACAACAACAGTCCTTCGGCATTGACTGATCCTTGGGTTGTTGATTCCGGTTCTACGAACCATGTTGCTGTTGATCTCGGCAACCTCAGCATTCAATCAGAGTATATTGGTACTAACAACATAGTTGTCGGGAATGGTCAGTCTCTTCCTATTACTCATATAGGTCAAACGTCTTTAACTTCTAAGCATATTTCCAAACCCTTATCTCTCAAAGATGTCCTTATTTTTCCTAAAATATCAAAAATCTTATTAGTGTTTCTCAATTATGCAAAGACAATAATGTTTTTCTTGAGTTTCATCCTAATTTTTGCTATGTTAGGGTTTGCAGGGCAGGATAATACTCAAGGGGATCGTTGAGAATGGTTTATACCGGCTTCCTATCAATCCTTTGCATTCGAGTCCTAAAGTCTTTGTGGGTGAACGAGTTATGTTCCTAAGTTACATTCCTAAACACTAAACCCTAAACCCTAAACCCTAAACCCTAAACCTTGAATCTAAATATAAACAAAACCTAAATATACATACACAAAAATAATTTATTATGGTTGTATTAGTATATAATACTTAACTAATATAGTATATTAAGTAACTCAAATATCTTAACCCACAAGTATACAACATAATCGATAAGTATGATTACTTGTTTTTGACGGTGTGAAATGTAAAGGTGTGAAATATACATACACAAAACTAATTTATTATAGTTGCTTGTACCACCTATATGTAAAGGTGTGAAATGAATAAATTGATAAGTATGATTACTTGTTCTTGAAGCATGAAGTACAATGTGTACTACTTAACTAATTTAAGTACAATCAAGACCTTTTTTAGTACTTTGTATTAGATATGGGAATGAAATATACTACCATACATAATCGTTAATTTTATTCATATTGTTATCATGTTTATTATGCCTTTATGTTTTTCATTTATAGGATATTAATTATCATAGGATAAACGGTCCCACCTTGCTTGGATTACTTTAGTTGAATTCTCCCTTGTTTTCTCCTATCATTACTAAAGCGGAGGTTAAAATAATATTTAAAATGAGTATTCATCTTTTTTAAATAAATCTGAATGATTATTCATCTAAACGACGTATGTCACATTTAGATTGGACAACACGACCCATTCTTTTAAAACTAATCTTTTATTTTTGGATATGATAAATTCTTATTCATGTTTTTAGAATATAGGATAAAAAATCTCATTATTAAACAATCTTTTATTTTTGGAGATGATAGATAGGAAGATCATTAGGATATTTTTTATGCTATTATACAAATTCTAGAATATATATTTTATTTTTAGATAGAATCATTGTTTAACTAAGATATCTTAATTGATTATTTTTAATTGTTTATTTTTGTATGTTAAATAAAACAAAGTCCGGTTCACGTGCGAATGGACGCCCAGGTGCGAAATAAGAAAGAACAAGAGCCGTTGGATCAAGAAAAATCAAAGGCGCTGATCATTTCACTTAAAAGGGGAAAAACGGCACAGACGAATTTTTAGCGAATTATTCGCGAATTTTTGGAAAAAAATGGCCCAGATTTGTTCATCAATACTATGGATTTGTTCATCAATATTGTAGATTTGTTCATTGATAGATGCATATTTGTAACATCAATTCGTCTGTGCCGTATTTTATTAAAAAATACGCGAATAATACGGAAAAAATTTGCCCGAGCCGTATTTTATCGTTTTTAATGAATGTTTAATGAGGGGTGTTGATTTTTTGGAATAGACGAATGAGATTTATTCTTAATTCTTACCTGGGCGCCCATTCACACGTAACTCTTTCCCAATAAAACAATCAATATATTAGTTTTTTAAATATCTTTGCATATATTAATTTATATTTATTATTTTAGATAAGATACTATTTTAAAGATAAGATATGTATAGTTTTTTAAAAATATTCTCGCCTATATTAACTTATAATTATTATTTTTGGAAATAATATTTTTTGTAGATAAAATATGTATATTTTATTAAAAAGATCCTATATAAAATGACACATATCAACCATACATTGAACCACATCATCCATCTTTTATAATTGGGTTATTTTTTATTGGTTGAAATCTAATTGTAGACCAATGTATAAATACTTTATTTATATATTAAAAAATAAATGATTTATATTTATTTATTAATTTGTTAAACAAAATAAAAAAACTAATTCACACAATTTATTTAAGATAACTTGATTTAATTTATTTTTTAAGTAATTTGAATATTAATAATAATAAAAAGTTATACGTTCTAGAAAAAGTTAAAAAAAGAATTTATTTAATATAACTTGATTTGTTATTAAATTGGGATATTATTAATAAAAAAGAGTTATAAATTCTAAAAAACCTTTAAGTTTATCTTAGTTATATATAGAATAAAAATTAATTTGCATCTTAAGATCATGATTATGTGTTCTTAGATAATTTATGTATTTGAAAAAAAACTATTATTAATATTTTGCTTAAGCAACACCCGTACAAGGTACGAGAATACATACTAGTGTATAACTAATCAAAAAGTAGAATGAGATAAGAATGAATCTAAGATTTAGTTATTAGTTTGTAACAAAGCTATAAAAAAAATAAAACAAAATAATTATAAATATCTTTTTTTTTTAAATTAGTATTGAATTTTTTTAGAGTGTTGATGATTTGGCGTTACATAGGCAAATTGAATATGGCGGCGACACATAAGCGAAATGAATGTGAGACCGACATGTGTCAAAGAAGTGACTTCTTTAGTATAGATATAAAATATAAAAATAGATATCTTAATAATCTTCCTATTTATCATACAAAAAAGATTATTTTTTAAAGTTAATGGTTATTTTGCCAAAAATTAGTTTTAAAAAAAGGGTGGTGTGGTTCAATCTAAAAGGAACATGTCTCGTTTTAATAGTTTTTTTTAACCGTCGCTTTAATATATAGTTATGATATTGATTATTTAGGTACACATCATTAATTAAATGGCATACAATTTTAATTCTCAACAAGTTAAATTACTTTAGGTACTCGATACATATTTGCATTATTAATAATTGTAAAAAAAAAATCCAAATTTTCTAATCTCTACATGACTACATCTCTTCGGCAGGGAAAAAAATTATGTAAGCTAAATTGATTGATCTCCGGCCCATAAAACCGGACTCCTTCAGCTCCGGACTGCAACACCGGATCTATTCTTACACTAATCTGACACGCGGGGCGCATTCAGCCTCTGCAAGCGGGGGAAACAGCCGAGGCCATTCAAACCCACAAACACGTAAAACCTAAAAGTTCTTGCTAAAAGCTTCAAACCTCCATTGAAGACAATAGTCTCAGCCTAAAATCTCTATTGAAGACACAATCTCCCTCATAACTTCAAATCTTCATTGAAAACAACAAACTCCTTGCTTGGGTGCATATAATTCCTTCGTGAATCACACAAATTCATTCAAGGTATGAAGTAGTTCTTTTTCAAATGCATAATCTCTCTCCCCCCCCCCCCCCTTCTCTCTCACATGCCATGTTCAAAGATGAAGATCGATCTATCAATGAAGCATATGAAAAAGGTAATTTCTTAACCTCTCTTTTGAGAATTTGTATGGCGCATATCCTTGTTGAAAAAGATGAAATTTGGGGATTTTGGTTGATTTTGGTTGATTTTTCTTTCTAATTTCTGGGACAAATTATCTGAAGTTCAAACTTTTTGGAGGAATGAGGTTTCTTGGTGTTTAGTAGATTGTGGACGGCAAGGTTCATGTATTACACTATAATATTCGTATATAATTATCTAAGGTTCATATTTTTTCAGTTGAATAAAAATCATGTTTTCGCATTTGTTGCCCCCTTGATACTACTTTTTTGGTGCTTTTCTTTGCTAATTGCTATTGTGTTTTTGCTAGCCACTACTGATTTTGGTTGTTGATATGTAATGGTTGCTAGTTTCTTCACATTGGTTAGGAAGTTTACTTGGCTCAATAGAAAAGGATAGGATTCATGTATTGCATGTCCAAATATTTGATTTTTTCCTAGCCTATTAGCTCAAATGGTAGAGCAATGTTTTTATACACATGAACGTGGGTTCAAATCCCTCATAGGCTACATATTATGTGTGTGATGTTTCGATTCAAATTTGAGTTCTCTTGTATCATGTTCAAGTTCATATATATTACCTTAACGTTCACATATTGACTTTGTATGTTCACATATTGATTATTTATGCTCACGTATTTTTTGAACAAAGACCTTATATTTTATGAAGTTATCTACTAGGATTCAAGTCTTTATCTACAATTTCTCAGCCTTGACATTAATGGTGACCTCCCTTGCTATTGTAGTTGCAGGTTCACATGTTTATTATTTGTGCTCACATATTTATTATTTGTTCTCACATATTTAGTATTTGTGCTCACATATAGTATGAGACGAAGAATTAAGCCACTAACCATAATGAACTTGAACAAAAGTTGTGCATGTTTATTGTTATGTCCATCATTATAACCTTTCCTACTACAAAGAAGATATTTCAACACGGTAGTTTTGCCTTAGGAATCTAGATGTTAAGAGCCTAAATATACATAAAAAGTCAACAGAAACATAGTCCTTGAAAATTTGAATGCCTTCATCTGATGTGCTAAATTGAATTCCAAGAGCATGCTTGATACCATTCGAGCATTTGGGAACAAAATATGTCGTCCCTCCTTGAGAAAAAAGAGCTTCATAATACCACTTCAATCCGTACTCTCAATTATTGTGACCATCAACACTACAAGCATGAGACATTTCACTACTCAAATTAATCAATTATAGTTGATGGACATCCTACAATAAAAAGATGAATGAAGAAAAAATTAGATAAAATAACAAACATTTTGATGTAAGGTTCATGCTAAAAACATATGAAGTTCATGTAAAATTATAGTACGTTCACGTAAAATCTAAGTCAAGTCAAGAGCGACTCTCCTCTCTTAGGACTTTTATCGAACATGTTATGTGCATCTCAAAACTCTTCCATAAAACATCATAGAAACAATTTTCGAAAATGGACAATTAAAAACGATATCAAAGCACTACATACTTGAAACATAGGTCGATTCACACTCAAATTGATGTCAATTGAGATTCAAAAGGTGAATCAAACCCAAAATTAAGTAAAACGAAAAATCAAAATTGAAAGTGAATGAAACCTCATACCTGGAATTGAATCCATAACAAGCCAAAAAATTACTTAAATGGGAAGTAGGAAGGTGAGGAACGATCGAAAATTAAAAGCTAATCGAAGAGGATGATTGAATGGAGGTTGGAAGCTAGAACTCCATGGGAGTCTTCCATGTTGCAGGAGTGAGCTACGAATAAGAAAATTAAAATAGGCTAAATGACAATTCTACCCTTGAAGCTAAAAATTTAAAAGAACACGCAAGTAGATCGTAGCCATCCATGATATGTGATCAAACGGATAGAAATGAATTCCAGTTTTCACAATAAGAATGATTTTCATATGATTCACTACCTTGGATTGCATGTTAAATGATGTACGTGAGATTTTTTCTTTCTTTAATTGATATCATTTGAGACTTGGCAAAGGGCATTCTCGATTGATATTATAATGCATATGCGAGCATGAGACAAAATTGAACATAGCCAAAATGATGGAAGAACCAATTCTCACTTTGTTTTAATTCTACAAGATACATGATTGTATCTAAATCTAAAAAATATAAACAAAGAATAAATAGTATTGAATTACACGTAACATAAAAGGAAATGAGTCGATCATTTTCATGGTATAATTTTAAACAATAACTAGACAAAAAAATAAATTTAGAGAGACAAAGATGGGAAAGCAAAGAATGTGTATATGACATAACAAAAGGGATGAAATTTATATAAGAAAATTAGTTCTATAATTTTATTTAATTTCATTTGAACTAACATTATATGACCTCCATATTTTCTTATTAGTCAAATAAAAAATAATTTATTATTTTTAGGATAAGATTGTAAGATATTTTTATTTCATCATTAGTCAAAAATATTTATTTATTTATCAAATAAATATTGTATAGTATTTTATAGAGTTTAGTTCAAATTAAACGAACTCTTATCTTGAAACGAACACTTATCCTGAAACGAATGCACTTTTCCTAGTTCGTAGTGCACTTTTCCTATTTCGGAATGCACTTTTTCGGATTTGCACTTTTCGTGCTTTTTGTAGTGCACTTTTTTGGATTGCACTTTTTGTATTTTGTAATGCACTTTTGTATGAAAAGTGCACTACGAACTAGAAAAAGTGCATTCGTTTTACGTTTTAGGATAAGAGTTTGTTTCATTTGAACCAAACTCGTATTTTACAACATATAAATAAAAGTAACAAATGTTGCATTGTTTAAAATAGAGAATCTGTTGGAGTTGGAGCATAATTTTTTTGAAGAATATGACTTTTGCTTCTCCATTTTGGATTAAAATTTGGAGAAGCTGTTGGAGATGGGTAGTTTTGCAAGTATGTAATAATGGCATTAATTATTAGTGCAAAAACCGTCAATCATATTATGTGACAATGAAATCCAAAATTTTGAATCATCTACCTTAGTAAAATACTAAAGCAAAACCCAAGTCTTTGTGAAAAATTAAACCACATGTCAAATTTGAAATAAATTTTAATGTTTTTTTTTATAATAATTTAGGCCATGATCACAACAATTAGTTATAGTGATTTAAAAAAACTACTTTCACTACATATAAATAAACTAACTTCACCCACTAAAACAATTTAAAACGCACCACCTCTCTTTCCCAAATAATCATGTTAAAAACTATTTATTTTTACTACATTCATAATAGAACATTACTTCACCCACGACAAAGATCTCAAAAAACCAAATTCTTTACTTGAACAATCTAAAGCTCATTTAACCAAGGTAAATTCATATTGAATGTTGTCTGGTGAGTTTAACAATTCTTTAAATATTAGACTCTCTTTGAATAAATTTATAATTTTTTTAGTATCAAATGAAATATGATTAAATCACAAAAATTTATTCTTTGAAAATTTTCTCCAAAATTAGTCGGAAATAAAAATTTTAAAACTATTTTGACTTAGACCGTACAAGATACAGGAATTACACTAGTTATAATTGACACGGAAGAGTGGAGTAAATGAGAAAAACGTACATTCATTCGAATAAGTGATGGTTTAATTAAATTTTAAAATTACATGATTTCAAAAATATGGGAAATTAGCTTTTAATATGTGTTTGGTTGAATTATTTTTATGAAAAAACCCCAAAAACTTAAATTCCCTTGAATTGCATTTCTTCTAAAATGGGAGAATTGCAATTACTAGAGTGGGGTGGATAAGATTCACTTCCTCCATTTATTTATTTTTTATTTTTTCTTTTTAAATTATAAATTTCTTATTTACTCTTGAGTTATATTATTATTTTTTTATGAATAAGGGTTCTTATAGTAATTTTAACTAAATTTTCATGCAATTTTCACTCTCAACCAAAAAAATTGTAGTGAGTTAATTGTAGTGTAATTAATTATAACCAAACACATTTTTACAAATGCCATGAAATTCAATAATTAGAAATTATATTTCCTATGAATTAAATTACTAGGAATTCTACTTTCCGATTTAACCAAATGATCGCTAAACCAAATTATACAAAAATGTGATCTCTCGATATTGCTGGACGTGTTCAAATCCTCTATTCATTTTTTATATTTCACATCCATAATTCATCTAAAATTTAAATATTAAATTAATTTTAAAAAATTTTAAAACTAATTTATGTTGTATATAAGCAGTGGCGGAGCCAGAAATTATACCCAGTGGGGGCTAAATATACTAGATGATAGAAATAGAAATTCAGCATAAAAACATTTATAATCTAAAATCAGCAAATTTCCAACAAACAACTCAGCAACTCATAAATTTTCCAACAACTAAACTACAGAGAACAACTGGATGGGAGTGGTCGTTAACCGTTGCTCATCATTCAAGAACAAATGACTCCACCAACAACCAAAGAGACGCTTTAAACGACTCCATAGAGAAGCTAAAATCTGATCTCATTCTTCTCTCCAGGTAGGCTGATATCGTAGACCTGGAGCTGCAAATGTGTATATAAAAGCCTTATTTGTAGAATCTACTATTGACCATCTCACAATTCACACCAGTACTTGTTGAACTACACATCTGTTTAGTCTACACACCTCAAAGTTCAACACCAATTTGAATGTGATAAACAGCAAGTAGTCGACAACATCAATAGTTGCAAATTGAAGATCTGAAATTAAACAACCAAAAGTCTGAATCTAACCTAGTGACCTTGCAAATTGCAATCTGAAACTTAAGGTCTGAAATTGAACATCAAAAAGGGGCTTAATTCGAATTGCAAAAATCCGACCTTGCAAGTTGCAAATTGCAATCTGAATGTGATCTCTAACGGAGTAGAGTAGTGGACGGTGGTCGCTTGGGCCTTGGACGCCTGGACCGCTGGCGCTGGTGGGCTGGTGGTTCCGTGGAGGTGTCGTCGACAGGACACAGCAATATCAGCAACTTCATGGAGGTGTTGTCGACAAACATCACCGCGACTCGCGACTTGCATCGAGCGGAGAGGAGGAGGAGCAAAGAAAGAGAGAAGAACGCCACCGACGTTTCTCAATCACACAGAGATTCGGGAGAAGCGAGAAGCACTTCTGATTTCTAAACATAAAAAAAGCTCGTTTTTTTTCTCTATATTTTTTTTTAAAATCTCAGTGGTAGCCCCCACTGGGCACCACTTAAATCCGCCCCTGTATATAAGTATATAACTATATGTATACGTATACAAATTTTTATCTTAAAATTATATTATTAATATTTTAATTTAATTTTAAAAATGTTAGTTTAATTTTTAAAAATTATTAAGATAAAAATTTACACAAATATAAATATATTTATTTAAATATAATTTTAATTTTTAAATATTTAAAATATTAATTTAATATTTAAAATTTAAGTGGAACATGAAAATTAGAATAAATGATTTGTAATCCTACCGAACACAACAATTTTGGTCAACAAGCAGCAATTCACGCACTTATGCCATGTTTGGTCGGTATAAACTCCCTAAATGTACAAATTTGTGACAAGTACCCCAAATATTGTAATATTTGGGAATGTGTTCTAGTAGAGCTGTAAATTAATTCTAGAATGGATAAAGTTGGTGAAATTTGCACCACTAAAATGTAATTTTTTTTTCTAATTTTCATTTATCTTTTCTAAGGTTTATTAATTTCTAGTAGGGTATAGTAACTCTACCGGATTCGGTATATTTGGTTCACTTTCTTTGAACGTATTAACTAACCGATATTTAATAAGAAGGGATACAATGACAACGTTAAACAAATTCCAAGCATTGTTGCAGTTTTTTTGATTTAGGATGTTAGGGTGATGTTTGCCAATTAAGCTAGCAGCACAGCGTTTGTTCTTTAAGATTGACATAAAGATAAGGTCTTAATTGAGTGTCTTTCTAAGTATGAAAATGAATTGCATCCCTTGACTTTGTGAGCAAATTGATCAATGTAAACTCCCTACAAGTTACAACTTACAACTGCAATAATCCTTTTGATCAAACTCAATTATCATCAGTTCATCACACAAGCTCAGACTGGGCCATGGACAAAATAGTCCACAATCCACATGTATTTAACCGGCCCAATAAGCAACCTTTGCTTTGATCGGCTCAATAAGCACTTAATCAGTCCAAATAACAAATCGGAAACATTACGTTTAAATCAACAAAATTGGCCCAAGTCCTCATGTGTTATGTCACCATATAACACATCATCTTTGAACACAAATTCATTCCTTAGCAGCTTCACCAGCTTACCTGCAAAAGCCACGAGGTGGTCTCTTCAAATGATCCACTAGAATGTTGACACCAAGGGTTGATGCGACCCTGCCCTGGTTCGGACCCAACTACTACCATTCCGAGACGACCTAGACATTGGAGACCCCATTAGCTTAGGACATAGTCTCATTTATGTATTATTTATATGAATGGGGATCAAATGAGAACATTTCTTAGGATAAGAAATGATAACAATTATGGGCCTTTGATTGTGTGAGATCAATGGTCCAGATATGTTAATCAGGAGAGAAGGCGCGCGTCATTAACTTTCAGATTTTGGGGGTATTTTCGTCATTTGATCCCCATTCTACATTCAATCTCAGCATACGTCGATCGTCGTCATTAAATTCTCCGTTCAATTGATCAGGAGAGAAGGCGATCAGGAGAGAAGGCGATCGTCGTCACTAGAACTCCTCCGTTCAATTGATCGGCGTCATTAAATTCAATTGATCGGCGTCACTAGAACTCTCGGAAGGCTCTTCTTTCGGGATCTGTTCGACTGGATTTGAAAGCTGCTCTCGCTGATAATCTGCTGGTGCTAGGGATTTGAAAGCTCATCGGAAATTACGCCAATAAACCCTATCAAACCCCCTTGGATCGTCTCCTTCTCTTACTGTAATTTATCTTCCTCTCAAGCAAATTCAACCTGAACCTCCTCCTTATTGATGGATTTAGGTGCGTTTTTCGTTGGTTTTTAGTTTTTTAATCTTTGTTCATGGATTTTATATCTTTGTTCCTGGACTTCGGTGAAGAGAGCCTTATGTATGAGATTTCGATTTAATAGATATTGCACAATAAAGATTTATATATGTTTTTTGCTTTGCAATTTGAAGGATTTGATTGAAAATATAGTTTGATTTCTTATGTTTATTTGATTGCCCACCAAGTGTTTGATCAAATGCCTAAACCGTTTTTCAATGAACTAGTCAGGAAGTCGTGAACCGAATTGTCATTTTCAATGAACTTTAATGTCTATTGTTATGAACCGCATTTTCTATTGTTATGAACCAAAAGAACACTGTTATTTTGCACCTTCTTACTAGATCTCTTCTTTATCTCCCTTTTTTATTGTAGGTTGTTCATCAAGCTCCGGCCAACCTAGTTTGTCTAATTCAGATAAAGATCATAGTATTGATGGGGTTCAATTGACGGGTCTTGATAATGATGTTAGTGCTGATGGGGTTCCATTGGATGATGCTGATGAAGCTAGTGATGCCTACATTCTTCAATTATCACAGGATTGTTCTTATTACATTCCCAATTGTCCAGACGAGTGTAAACCACACGAAGGTCAATATTTTATCACATTGGATGAAGGCATCCCCTTTTACAGTTAGTATGCTTCTATTTGTGGTTTTGTTGTTCGACATGGCGGTTCTCGTATAGACTCAACTGATAATACTATAATTCACAAGTATTTATACTGTAACCGTCATGAGTTCAAAGATGGGAAACACAACACGGGAAAACATAAAAGACCGTCAACTCGAGTTGGTTGTGAAGCACAAATTAAGTTCAAATTTGTCGGCATGCTCGGTTATGTGGTCCAGATTTTTGTTGAGCGTCATAGTCACACGCTTGTAACTAGCAATTACAAACAATTTCTAAAGTCCAACATAAAGCTTGATATTGGCCATAAGAACTTCATGTTGAGCTGTGAGAAATCTAATATCAGTCCAACAATGAGTCATAAGTTGTACAACCACCTTGTTGGAGGATATGCAAATGTGGGTGCTTCAGCTGTTGATTTTAAGAACTACAAACGAGATTTGATGGCTCATATTGAGGGTTCCGATTCTCAAATGGTTATTAATAGATTCTTGAAAAAAAAAAGGAGGTGTGTAGTGCATTTTATTATGCATCCAATGTTAATTCTTCTGATCGTTTAACAAGGCTATTCTAGGCCGATCCCATTTCTCGCAAGAATTTCTCATATTTTGGTGAGGTGGTGTCTTTTGATTCTACATACAGGACTAACAGGTAATTTTTTTGATATCTTAGATTTCATGAACCTTTGACTTATCATTTTTTGCTCTATGAACTTCTTTGTTAAAATTTGTGAACTTCTGTGTTTAAATGCATGAATTGTTATCTTAGTATCTATGAACCATCAACTTTAAACTTGGTACACTAATATTGTATTCCATATTTTTTCTTATTTTTTTTATAATTATGTTTGCTCAATTCACAAGTATTGTATGGTATTTGCTCCCTTTACTGGCCTTGATCATCATAAAAAAGGTGTTACGTTTGGTGCTGGACTTTTGCTCAAGGAAGATATAGAATCTTTTGTTTGGTTGTTTAAACATTTTAAGAAAGCAATGGGGCTCGATCCAAGAATTCTTGTGACTGATCAGGATGCCGCCATGAAAGTTTCTATTCAGAGAGTGTTTCCTCGGACCCGCCACCGGCTTTGCATGTGGCACATTATGACAAAAGTGCCTGGAAAGATAAAGACTGAATCTGGCGATGTGGATGAGTTTAGGCAGCAACTCAACATTATAGTGTGGAGTCATAAGATTGTACCAGCTGAGTTTGAGTCTAGGTGGTTGGAGTTGGTTAGTCGTATCTCCTCGTAGAATAGACGATGGTTTGATGACATGTTTGCCATTCGTCATTTCTGAATTCCAGCTTATTTCAGGGAGGAAATGTTTGGTGGATTAGTCAGGACTACTTCCATTTCAGAGGTTCAGAACAGCTTTTTCGGCCATTTTACCGACCGATATTTTAGGCTTTGTGAGTTGGTGATGCACTTTGAGACTGCCATGGAATCCCAAAGACACACTCAGGCCAAGTTAAACCATGATTCTACTCATATGGTTCCAGATCTGAAGACACCTCTACAGTTAGAGCGTCATGCAGCTGATGTTTACACAATTTCTGTTTTTTACGAGGTCCAGAAGGAGATCTTTTCTGCATGCTTCTCATGTTGCATTGACACAATAGCTCTAGAAAATGGAAGTAAATTTTTTGGTATAAAGGAGGATGGCCAGAGTGTAGTTTAAGTTGTTTATGATTTGTTGAACGATGAGGTTATTTGTGGGTGCCGAATGTTTCAGAGGATCGGTTTACCTTGCCGTCATATGTTCATGGTTTTCAAGAACCTTGGTATAGAATCGATTCCGACAAAATTCGTCCTTTCACGTTGGACAAAAGCTGCAACTATTAGCCCGATTTTTACAATTGATGGTGCTATTGTAGAACAATGTGTTGCCATTGAGGAAACACAAGCCTTAACGAGTTCAGTGATATCAGACTTTTATAGTTGCTTAGGCATATTAGAAGACCATCCTCAATTAATGCATGAGTTTTCTTCTGTTATCAAGGAGCAAAAAGAGAAACTCGTGTCTGGTAGTAGTTCTTCATATAGTGACAAATCAGTTAATGCTAGGAGTGTGGAGTCATTACTTGGTATTAGTATACCCAGTGAGATTCATGTACACCAACCTGAACAAGCTAAGAACAAGGGTTCTGGTTTTGGCAAGCGCATATTGGGTGCTAGGGAGAGTGCAATGTCTTCAAGTAAAGCCGGGAAAAGGCGTTGTGGAAAATGCGGGAAAACGGATGGTCATAATATCCGTACTTGTGTTGGGAAGTGATTTGCTTTATGTGGTCCAAGATTAAACATTTGAAGTTGAAGTTCTCTATTTGTCCTTTTTAGTAGTTTTTATGTGGTTTTGGGGATTAAGTTGTTTGTTTTATGGTACTTTGTGTATGAGAAATTACTTTTCTACATTGTAATTGCTTTTAAAGTTGTCTTAGACTTTGAAATTTGCCTTTTGATGCTTCTTTTATGTTTTAAGTTTTGTTTTAACAATATGAACCTTCGCGTTCATACAATGAACCTTCCTGTTAAACACTATGAACCTTCGCGTTGAATACAATGAACCTTCCTGTTAAACACATTGAACCTTCGCGTTGCATACAATGAACCTTCCTGTTAATGAACAAAAATGCTCAACATATAATTTCATTGCAAAAAAATTGAGCAAAATGAGCATATGCATTTAACAAAATGCACAATATGCAACAAGCATTCAAGGACCAATTTTTACATTGTTTTCTCAAAATGGACCCTTTCTACATTGTAGTCATTTCTACTGCTTTCAAGTTAGCTATTCAACAATCATTTACCTAGAGATTGTTTTTCAAATATCCCAAAAGACAAGTTTCAATACTTAGTAATATACTAATTGTGCACTCCCAAAAAAAACTATCTCATTACATCTTACTTCTTCTCCTCATTACTCTTATCCTTGTTGTACTTTTTTATCTCTACCATTAAAAACTCCTTCAATTCATTGATCTCTGAAGTGATGATTTCATGCATGTACTTTGTTTTGAGACTCTTAATGCTGTTCGTTGTAGTTGTGGCCTTGACTTCAGTCTCCCATTCTTCAGTTGCTGATCCCATATACATCTCCATGTGTCTCATGGCAACAACTCCAGAGTCTACCTTTTCACCAAGTTTCTCCCAAGGACTTTGAACTTTTGTTATCTTTGTTTGCTCTTCCTTGATCCTTTTAACCTTCGCATGCAAAGAGTTTACTCCAAGAAAAGTTTTTACCATTTCCCGCTGAAAGTACAAAAAAAAAACACAATCAATATGAACCTTTAAAGCGTTACAAATGAACCAGTATGTGAAGTTTTATGAACCTTCAATTCAAAACTTAACATAGCGCTTACCAACTTGTTTGGAATCTCTCTGTAACGTTCTTGGAACACTTTTTCAGAACTCACACTATCTAGTATTTCAATTGCCGGCTTCTTCAAATTAAAGCTCATGACATAATAGTGGTCTTCAGAAGAATGGATCGGGATAATAATCTACAATTTTCGCTTTTTAACATTAGTGTAAGCTATGCAAAAAACTGGGCATTCAGGATGCATGAACCTTAGCACACAATAGCATGAACCTTAGAATACATACTTACCAGTTCAATATCTTTGACTCGTCATCCCTTTACCACATTCACAGCTTCAGTTAAGTTTTTTTGAAAATCAGCCTTGTTTTTCTCACCCTCCTACAAGATAAGTAAGCATTAAATATGACAAGTAATCTAGAGTAAGTACAAAAATACATTACAAGATATTGTTTTAAGTTTAAACACATACCTGTCGGAGCACCTTAGAAAACAGTCTTTCAGGTTTCGGTGTGCTTTTCCTTGCTTCTAGGAAGTTGAGGTGCATAGCCCATGCATCAAGGAGTTCACAAAGTGGATCGTTGTCAAAAGACATGAAGTGCGTCCTATTAAGATGCAAGTCGTTCCACTCAAACATCCTTTCCAAGTGACTAGCATACAAATTAATTTCGTTTATACATTTGACCATGATGCAACACAAAACAAAAGTTAAGATATTTAATACAAAACATCTTAAAACTTACACTGGGTTTACAAGTCTAGTCATAACATATGTCCAAATTGCCTTCTGTTCTTCATTTGGTTTTTCTTGGATTTGGATGATTCTTTTATAGTATGGGCTTCTTGTGCTGTCACCAAACCTTGTGATTCTTTTGCCACGACCCACCTCATCCATTTGGTTGTTTGATGGTTCTACTATTTTTAACCCCTTCTTTCCAATTTTCTTCGAATGAACAGGATTAAAAAATATTGCATTAATTAATATGAACCTTAATATTGTGTCACTTGAACTGTAAAGGCCTACATTATGAACCAACATTCAAGTTTTGGACCCTAACCTTTCTTTTTTGGGGTTGGTTATCCATGTCATGTTGCTCTTCAGCTGGACCTTTTCCTTTGTCCTGTAGCATTATTGAAATTGAAAACACAATTATTATTATTATTAAAACACAAACACATGAAGAACAAAAAGGCAATCTAAATATAAGTGTTAGATGTTGACCTCCTTATTTGTAGTTGCATTTGGTTGCTCCATTTGAATTTCATTATGACCACCTTCATTTGGTTGCTCATTGCCATGTTCCACATCCTCCATGTTGACTTCTTGGGTAGTAATGAGTTTGAAGGATGGTGGTGTGAGATCAAAACTAACCTTCTTCCCAGCACTTCCCACTAATTCATCCACTTTATCTCCCACCTTGCCACCATCCACTTCACTAGCTACTACAACATTCTCTGCACCTACCAGTACTTGTCCCTCATCGATGTCTCCACCATTTTCTTGATTATAATTCTGAAAAGGATCATCAACTATCTTTCGAGCTTTTTCAACCTTCAATGTGGCTTCATCGACTGCTTTCAAGCACTTGAGTAACTCCGGATCTGACCAAAATGAATGCTGAGAGTTTTCCCATGATTGCATAAAGTCACTTTGGGTTGGGCTCTCTTCTTTGGATGTGCTGATCCAAGCTTTTGCATTGTTCAACATGGTTTGAAGTGTGTTATCCTCTTTGAAACGTATTGGGATCAATTCAATAGCTTCATCCACTTCTATAATTGCATGAGCTAATTTCATTTTTCTCTCGGCGATCATTTGAATACACTCCTGCATTAAAATTATTAAAGATATAAAAACATTTGCATGAACCAAACTTAAATGTACAATGAACCATACTGTTTAGTATCATGAACCAAAGCCTTAACTTGCATGAACCGACCAAAAACCCTAAATATCTATGAACTTTATTATACAATAGAATGAACCGTATTGTACAATAGCATGAACCTTATTAAGCAATAGCATGAACCTAGGCTTTTAAATGTACATAAGCATACATTTTTTCTAATGCTTTTTTATACCTGCAGTGTATCTGGTATTTTGCTCTCTTGTCTTCTTTCTTGCTCTTTTCTACACTCCATGTTCTCTTGAGAAGGTCCTTCCCCTGGATTGACCGGTTCATTTTTTCTTCCAATAACACGGCCAAGACCAAATCCTCCAACTGTAATCGCTTCTTCATCTTGTCGAGCTATTAATCTCTCCCCGCCCCAGTTCAAGAAAATAGGTAAGTTCCTTGCATTTTCCTTGCCTAGTATGATGACATTGTTGAGGGGTAAAATTTCATGAAAATCATGATTACCCATAAATATTATAAAAATTAGTATATTAGGAATTGGAAAATTGGGTCTTATAAATTTCTAGTTGTTTTCAGCCCACTTCTTGCTCCTATTCTTGCTCCAAAGCCCAATATGCCAACATGTTATCCGATCACACATGTTATGTATGTGTGTGGAGTTTAAACAAAAAAAGAAGGAAAAGAAATAAAGTGAAAACTAAATGTAACTCCCACGTATGCACATTTGGTGGAGTAGTGAGTGGGCGGTTATCCAACACAAATAAATTAACCTCTCTTTCTTCTCTATATAAAAAATAGAGGTTTCGGTCCCCACTAAAAAAAAAAAAAGTAGTTTTCCATTCTCTGCAAACTAAGTTAAAATAGCTTACAAAAGCTCTACGTCCTTCATCAAAATTTCTTGCCCCTGCAACCTCAAAGAAACAAGTTTATACAGAGAAGTTCCAAAAAAAAAAAAACCATAAATATCACTCTTCCTTTCCGGTTATTTCCACCAAGACGTTCCGGTAAATCCAAACAGAAACCGAGAGAAAAAAGAAGAGAAGAAGGTAGAAGACGGAATGATGTTCTACTTATCCCGTTCAAATGTTTTTCCGTTTCACCATTTTAAATCGGGGGCAAAGGATTCAAGGGGATCCTCCCTGGTTTCTTATGGTTGAATCGTTCGAACTTCTCACGCCATTTTAAAACGGGGACAAAGGATTCAAAGGGATCCTCCCTAATTTTTTATGGCTAAATTGTTCGAGTTTTTCTTACCATTTTAAATCGGGGGCAAAGGATTCAAGGGGATCCTCCCTGATTTTTTTTGGTTCGAAATTCAACCTAATGGACATATCCGAGATTCAAGCGGATCTTTGAATGTCAAAAATCGAAATTCAAGTGGATCTCTAAATTTTAAAACTGATTTTTCATATGGGAACCTCTGCCCAAATTTATCCAGCCTCAAATTGTAAAAGCCTTGGAGTTGGAGTAATCGAAGAAAACGGTTTAAAATTAACATGGGGTTACTCTGCTAAAAAAACTTGTGCAGTAATTCAATGGAGCATTGTACTGTGTTTGTGTGACAGCACTGTACGAAAACAAATTCATGTTATTCGAGTTTTAAAAAAAAAAAGAAAAAAAAATGAAAGCCATCAAAAGGGCAAGTTGATTTGTAGACAATTGATACGATGGGTCATGAAAAAAGCAAAAGGCTACACACTAACTAATTTTTTAGCCCTAAAATCATGTACACAAATCAACTTCTCTTCATTAAAATAATGGAGGTGCAGTGAGTTTCAAAAGATCAGTCAAATATCATTCAAGGCCAAAATTAAAGATATACAAAATTTATGAACAAGTTATTATGATTTTAAAAAAAATGATGATGGCCTGCGTGGTATAAAAAAAGTTGGTCCTAAGATGAATTTTAAAACAAAAAGAAAACAAACTCATGTGTGGTAAAATTCTTCATCGGGTGAGTATTTAGTGGTGCAGCAAGCATAATTATTTCACTTGAATTGGACCTCAAAGTCCAAGCCCACAAAAAAAAGGGTTTTATAAGCAATATGGGCCTAAAATGAATCATGAGCCCACATTCAAATCCAAGCCTCCATCACTTTCGTAAATAGGTAAGATTGGATTTTCAACCTCTTACAAAATTAGCCCGCTAATTGACATAAATCACAAAAATGAGTTTCTTTGAAATATAAAATCATTTCTTAATACTCATTTGTCAATTATTTGTAATGGGTCAACAAATTAAATGTCCCTTATAGAACTACGTAAAGACTTGACGCCTATAAAAGACTACGTAGGTAACTCAATATCAAATTTAACATATATCGAGCTCAGTCGCCAAATTTCAAATTAAATCGTTAAAGCGATCAAGACTACCCAAATGGTCAAGATCAAAGCATAATTAATTAATTATGCATAACTCATATTCTCAAAATTATTTTGTGACTAATATAAAATCAAAATCATTTAAAGCACAAAGCTTGCTCTAAAAAATCTCATTAGTCATAATTCATTTGGGTTATAAAATTAAAGCTTCCTTTTAAGAACTACGTACGATTTGATCCCTTTTAAAAGGGTACGTAGGAAACTCGATAAAAGACAAGCGAAATGTCCATCGAGTTCAATCACAACCCCAAATCAAACTAATTTCCAAAACCAAAAACGCACTAAAAATTGTGCACACCAAATGCGAAGGACTAGATCACCCTTCCTAGAAGGTGGGTTTAGTACCATTCGCGTCATGCAAATGATAGTTGGAGTGGTTTGGGCAACCCTTCCTAGAAGGTGGGTCTATTCTCATTCCTCTGATGCATGAAAAATATCACACACAAACAAAAACCAAAACACACTGAACTACGTAAGGCTTGATTCTCTTTAAAGAGATACGTAGGCAACCCGTCAAAATTCGGGTGCAGCCCAAATCATAAAACAAACCAAATCCTTTGTATTTGTATGACTTTTAATCAAAAGGGTAAAAAGAAAGGGTCGAACTCAAACTTTAAAAATCAAATAAAATATGTTTTGCGAATATTTTCATATTTTTCCTCAACAGACATTATCAACATAGCAAAGCTACAAAAAAATAGACAAAACAATTAAGTCAAGTATAGAAAATAAAAACTCTATATTATAATCAATTTAGAAAAATTACTCACTAGTAAGAAGAGGATTGGCCCTTTGAAGAACCCATTCTTATTTTCTTTCCATTCCCTTGTTGCAATTAATCTCTTGAAGACAAAATCACACCAATTCATTTTTGATATATCATCAACATTCTCCACTATGAATTCCCTCACAACAGTTCCTTTTTGAGTACTTTCAATGAGGGAGGTCACAAATAATGAAATGAAGTGGCGCTTGAACCAAGCTTCATCATCCTCACCATCTTCCCATCTCTCTAACTTTGGTGCAATGTGAGAAGACCTTACATCATCAATTCCTTCAAATTGCGCACTCCAACTTGCCCATATTTCTGACGCTTCCTTTTTTGCTTTTTTTTCAACAAGTATAGGGCCTTTTGGAATCCCGAACACCCTATGAACATCATGTGCAGTGATGTAGAATCCTTTCCCACCTTTTAACTTCAATCTGCATTGGACTTCATCAAAATTATCTAAAATCCAATATGCAAGATAATGAGGAATCTCACTTTTGGTCAAGTTCAGCAACTCCCCAAACCCCATTTCTCTAATCATTTCTTTCTTCTTTTCGCTTTTCTTGATCTTATCCATTGCCTCCACAAAAGCTTTCCCAGTGTTTCTTGTCTTCAAGGAAGGGTAATGGCTGCCCAAGTTTCCCTTTTTAACCAACTTATCTTCTTTTGCTCCTGTACTAGTACATCCTTTATGTTTTTCTCTTTTCAAAGGCGCACCATCATTCTTCACCCTCCCCTTTCCTTCTTTCTTGTCCGCCTTCTTCTTGTCAATCTTGACAGCTTGAACTTGCTTTACCCTCCCCTTTCCTTCTTTCTTGTCAACCTTCTTCTTTGATGTAGAAGCCCTTGCTAACATAAGCTTTGACTGTACAATACGAAGTGGGGTCTCAAAATCATCAGATTCCTCATCCGTTTTGCTGTCACTAATTGTCTTCTCATAATCTGCATCATCAGAATCTTCATCATCAGAATCTTCATCCGCTTCATCTTCACTTGCACATCCTTCAAACTCCAAGCTACCGGTTAGTGGAGTTGAAAGCTTTAATATTTTCTTTCCTCGCGGACTTTGACGTGTGGAGCTAACTTGTGTCTTTCTTTTCAAGCCTTTTGAAATTGCCACTGTCATATGCATAAAACAGAATATAACACAAATGAGAGCATGAACTGTAATATGAAACTAAGTGTGAATTTTCATGAACCTACAAACATAAGAACATGAACTGTAATATGAAACTTCAAAATACAACACACATTAAAAGTATTTGTTTACTAAATAAAATGAATCTTATTGGCAAAAATGATGAACCTAATAGCATAAGAACATGAACCGTAAACTAATAAGCACATCCAGCTTAATGAGTGAGCCTTTTTGGCCTATATTTGAACATGAGACATGGCAATACTGAAAAATGAACCATATTGTTTGCAATCATGAACCACGACGACATGTTTTATGAACCACACATCAAGCTTAATGATAAATACTATGAACTTGCAAAAAACTACTTCATTAACCTTTGTCTTGAGCGAATTTGCTTCGAATCTCTCTCTGTTGGTCTTCTTCATTTTGTTTCCCTTGTAGTGTACCTGAACAAACACAATAATATCAACATCAAGTGCTCTTTTAACAAAATAACAAGGTGCAAGTCTCATATTACCTTATTATTCAATAGCATGAACTGTATTATACCATAGCATGAACTATATTGGACAATATCATGAACCTTATTAAGCAATATCATGAACTATATAACACTTTTTCATGTCAAAAGGATCACATTGAGCACTGGATTAACTTATGAGAAACCTACCTTCATAATAGAGGAATATCATGAACCTTATTAAGCAATATCCACTTCATTCATCCATAAACAAACCGGAATGAAAATGCGAATAGAAAATCCAGTTCATTCATCCATAAGCAACACGAATAGAAAATGCAAATCACACAAACCAGAAGTTCATTCATCATAAATCTATAGCAGAAAGCGGAAAGCTGAACGATCCAGTTCATTCATCATAAATCATCATAAATGCAAATAGAAAATTAAAACCAATGATCATTCATCCATAGCAGAAAGCGAATAGATCATTAATGCGAATAGCAGAAAGCGGAAGTTCATTCATAATAAATCATAAAATGTGAATAGAAAATGCAAATCCAGTTCATTAACTATATATGGATGAAGTTCATTCATCCATAGCAGAAAGCGGAACGAAAATTAAAACCCTAACCAGGGGCGATGTCTTCCGAGCTCGCAGGCATCATCGGAGACGAGAGAAAGCTGAACGATCGTCGAAGGCAGGGAGGAACGAAACCGGAACAAGGAGGAACGAAACCCGAACGATTGTCGAAGGCAGGAGCGAAATCGTCGAAGGCAGGAACGAAATCGTCGCAGGGATTCTCTCTCTTGGTTGTGGGAAAGAGCAGGGTTTTGGGGAGAGGATGAAGGGTATTTTTGACAGTACAATGGTATTTTTAAGAAATTACATTCCGTGCCATTCAGTCTTTATTTTTTATTTTGCCTAGTCTAATCTAATCCGTCCATAATTCTCATCCAACGATCATGATTTGTTCTTAGTTCTCACCCTAAGAATTTTGCACATGGGAACCAGACTCTTATTTATATTTCCGTCTTTTATATTCCGTATTTGGGTTTGTGATCTCTTATGCTTAAGAGACCGGCTCATTAAATTAGGATGAGGCCTTTTAGGCCATTAGGGTTTTAGTTGCACCTTTACCGTTGTAGTAGTTACTAGTATTAGTATCATGGGTTTAGACGTTGGGCGTAGTATGCTTACTAGCCCTAGACTATCACGCCTACTAGATCTAGGGTTTCATGAATCTCCTCTATATAAAGGAGCCACGCCCCCTTGTATTCCTCACGTCAAATTAAGCCAAGTTAATCTAGAGTCGAGAAAGAGGAAATTTAGAGCTTAACCACGAAGAGAATTACGTTTTATAGAGGGTGTTGTGTGAGGTTTGTTGCGGATGAAGAAAGAGAGAGGAGTAAGTTGTCAGAATAGGCCCCACATTAATTACCATGAGAGGTATGATTAGAATCTCCAACAAATTTTGCTTTTTTGTAGAAAGGTCCAATTTCTCAAATTCTGTTTTTTATTATTATTTTAAATTTCTCAAATTTTTGTTTAAATGGGGAATCAAAAGACATAGAAATAATGTTATACACAAAAATTCTATAAGACTAGAGTGCTAACCTGTCCGTTGGACGAGACAAGGTTCATATCATGTGTTTGTTACTTTCTTAAATGTTTGGACTTTTAGATATCATAACATGTGATGCGATTAAGCATATAAAATTGTCAATAATCGATAATAATATTATATGATTCATTTACTTTCTAAAACATAACTATTGGTCATTATATTATTTTATTTTGAAATAATGAAATTTTAATCCTTAAAAAAATGAATAGGCAATTGTAAGTATTTATTTAATTTTCTTTAAAAAAGCTTTTACATATTTGTTGCAATTTAATATTGGTAGAATTATTAAGATAATGAAGCATTTATTGTACATAGAGGGACAACTTTTATAGTTGTCAAGAAGATTTTTTTCCCCTTTGAATTAAGAAGAAACAAAAAAAGGAATGTCATTACTTTGGATTCTCGATCAAATATTTTAATATTTTTAAATTTGTACAAAGAAGAAACAAAAATGCAAAAATGTCATTAAATGTGGAAGACAAAGAGATTATAAGGGTAAAAGTGTAGGAAATTAAAACATTAAATATGCTACGTGGAAGTCAAAGAGATTATAATAATAAGAGTGTTAAATGTAGGAAATTAAAACATTAAATGTGTTATTTTACCATTTTATGCCAATAGTCATGAAACATGTGGCTAAGGTCAAATATGGTATTAAGTCTATAGAGAATACTAAATGTAAGGAAATTAAAACATTAATCAATTCCGACCAATCAACCTTTGTAATGTTTTATATAAAATCATCATGAAAGTTCTTGTTTCTTTGTTGCAAAATGTTCTCTTTAGTTTGATTGGTCCAATGCATGGGAGTTTTCTTTAGAGCCATATGATTACTAATAATATTGTTCTTGCTCAACAGGTTTTAAATTCGATGAAGTGAAAACAAGGAAGAGAAAGTGGATGTTACTCAAGCTTGATCTTGAAAAAGTTTATGACAGACTTCGTTCGGATTTTATTCTAGACGCTTTGCTAGATGCATTCTTTTCTGATAAGTGGATTGGTTAGATTAGGGAATGCTTGCATACTATGTCTTTTCGGTTACTGAGGGATGGTAAGGTGACTCAAGAGTTTGTGCCTGATAGAGGCATTCACTAATGTGACCCTATTTCACCCTATTTGTTTGTTTTATGCATTGAGAGGCTTAATTAATTTGCCATTCGATTGTTGCTAAAGAGTGGTTTCCTATTTGTATTTCTAGAGGGGGTCCTGAGTTGTCTCATATTCTTTTTGCAAATGACATTATGTTGTTTGTCGAGGCCTTTGTTAGTCAGTTGAGAATTATTCAACGTTGCTCAGATGATTTATCCAAAGCTTCGGGTCAACCTGTTATTCCGGAAAAGTTGAAGTTGTTCGTTTCTCCCAATGTTCGGGTTGATTTAGTGGAGGCGTTGCAAGTTGAAAATGGGAATTTGTTACGTCGGATTTGGGGGAAGTATCTTGGAGTTCCCTTGTTCCACCAACAAGTCACCTCGGATACGTTTAGTCCTCTTATTGAACGTATTTCGGCTAAGCTAAGTGGTTGGAAAGGAAGGTTTTTTAGTCTTGTAGGCAATGTGACTTTGGCTAAGTCGGTTATTTCTTCTATGTCAGTTTATTCTATGGCCAGGACGATCCTTCCCAAGGAGGTTTGTGCTAATATTGACTCTATTATGAGTGCCTTTGTTTGGGGAGGGACTGAGACTAGAAGTTGTATTCATTTGGTTAGCTGGGATGATATTAAGGCATGTGGAGGCTCAGGATTTTGCTCTATGAAAGAGATGAATCTTGCCCTTGTTGGGAAATGACGAGCACTTTTATGTCGCGGTAAAAGCATTGTCAAAGAAATATCTCAACTTCCGAACCTAGGTATAGTGGAAGCAAGGCTCTAACCCACAAGGACTCAGATTATTCGTGTTTAAATAATATTAGTGAGTAATAAGGGGATTTTTAGAATTCGAACTATTAATCTAATTAAGCAAAACAAAGCAAGTAAATAATTGAGTTTTCAAAAATAGAGAAAACGTCCAACTAGTTTCGTATCCATTGCATACATGAGTTTTTATCCTTGATTATTCTTATTTCAATTCCCTTGACTAAACTATTGTGAATTCATGGAATTCAAGCTTAATGTGGTTATCAATATACACCGTCTTTAATAACCTTTTAACCAATTAACCTAGAAAACCTTCTATGTCAAATTGATCATGCAAAATAGTTCAAAGCATTCAATAGAAACATAGTTCATGAATTCCACCGTCTATTCATGAAGTTTTGTGATTGAATTCTCCTCCTTTGATTAAACTTATTCCACCGTCTATAAGTTAATCAAAGGATTCATCCATTAACAACCTTATTCTACCGTCTATTTAGTTACTCTAGTTGTAATTCAACCTAGAAAAAGAATATGTGATCAATCTATTATAATCCTAAGCGAATCTAATCAATTACGCATGGAGAAATTCAATCTAGTCAAGGCAAATTAAAATAATTCAAATCTCACAATCAATCATTGATAGCTTGCATATAGGAGTAGTTTAGATGCATGTTTTATATATGTTTTAGCTAGTTTTAGGTTGGTTTTTATCTAGTTTTTAGGTTTTTATATTGTCGGGTAGATTGCGCTTATTTGCTCGGTTTTGCAGGTTTTTAGGTTTATGAGCAACAACGGGGCGAGTTTTGGTTGACCATGGCGATGGTAGACGAGCTAAAGGAAGTTAGGAGGTGGTACAAAGGAGCGTTGAAGAAGTAGAAGTGAAGATCAAAGAGGGGCTAAAAGCGCTGGATGCAACCCGAGTTGCCAAGCCGAGCAATCGTAACTGAAGGCGAAAGTGCGGGTTGACAAAAGCGCGGCCGCGCAATTCAAGGGCAACCCGCGCAATCGGAAGTTTCACGCGGACATCATGGGCCGACGCTTGGGCTTGATTTGTGGGCTTGGGTTATATCTTCCGAGTAGATGTTTAAAGATAGGGTTTTTGAGGATTGTTTTTAGAAGACATATATAAACCTTTGTTAGTTTATTTCTTTCATAACTTTGGATCATTATTTTGGAGGCTAGGGTTTTTCTCTCTAGAGGCAAACTTTAAACCTTTGTAAGTTTTTCTTAATTTTAATTATGCATTGCTAAATTCCTTTGTGTTTGGCTAGTTATTGAAGTCATGATTTGCATATTGTTGTGAGATTTGATTGATTCTCAACAAACTTGAATAGAGTTTATTCCCTATGCTTAATTGAATCTAAACTAGGGTTTTGTTAGATTGATAACCAAATTGAATTTCTAGTTATAACTGAATCTGATTAATTACCGGTTGGAGTTAATTTGATAAAGAGTACACTTTAATCAATTAGTACCGGTTGGACTAGTTGGTTGAAGAAGGGAATAAATTCACAAGTCACTTAGATGTCTGGTTGCTCTAAGTGTTTGTTTCTATTGATAACTTGAAGCGTTATGCTGTTATTTAATTGAATTTAGAAGGTCTTCTAGGTTGTTAGATGATTAGGTTTGTTAGACTGGTAGTTCTATCAACTAAATCTGAAGATCGGGTTTCAATCCTTAGTAGGGTCATTATCCACAATAGATTATTCAAGTGAGAAGAGAATCAAGAGAATCGATGATCAACAAATCAATGTCATGATGGATTTAACTAGTTGAACGCTTTTCCTTCATATATTTAAATCATATTTTTATTCATATTCACTTTTATTTTTGCATAGTAGTTTAGATAATTATTCCAAAAAACCCCCTTTAGTTCTGTTACTTGACACATAAGTAATAACATCAATACACGAGTCTCTGTGAGATCGACCCTTACTTACCGCTCTACTGAGTTTGGTAAAGTTAAGGTTTCTTTGATAGGTAAAACGACTGAAAAATACCTCATCAATCATGCATACAACTTCAACTAACTAGTTGGACATGGGAAATTAGCTAGAATATGACATTAAAGAAGAAATAAAGCTTACAAGAGTTCGATTTCTCTTCAATTGTGCAATCTAGGGTTTTGTCTCCCAAGAGTTCTCTCTAGTTGAACAATAACGTAAAAACAAAGCATAAGTTTTCAAAGAAACCCTAAAAGAGTATTTAAACCACTATCTAAAAGCATCCTAAAATAATAATAAGTCGGCCTAAAGATAACACAGAGCCTCGAAAACAGCGTCGCATCAATGCGGCTGGGCGCGGTCAGTCCTCCCCAGAGCACGGTCGCACTCCCACCTATCCTTCCCGCGCTCACGCCTCAGCATTCACGTGACACTTCAAAGGCTGTTTTGACCCCCTTCGAGTTGGAATTTGGACTCGGAGAAATAAATATGAATTGTAGCTCTTCGAGATAGCTTTCTAGTGATACCAAATTCAGCTTCATTTGACTACGATAGCTCCTAAACCAAGCATTGCAAAATAGAGGTGTCAAAACAAGACTCCAATGCATGACCCGAGTTTAAGCATTTTTATCCCTCAAGCTCTTGGGCCTTAGCTCTTCAAATCTTCAATTGTATCACTTTAAGCTTCATCTTGATCCTCCACAATCATCTAAGATCCATCCTGTCTATGCTTGTTCACCTAAAGATCTTCAAAACCGAACTAAACAAGCGAAAAACCCGAATTTCCTAGAAAACCTAAAAACCTAAGAACTAGACTAAACTAAGATAAAACCATGCAAAATAAACATAAATATGCATTCTAGTCTACACCTAAATGCAAACTATCAGGAAACTTAGTTGGCATTCCCTAACGGAAAATACCAAGGTTTGGGTAGATGTGATTTGGGCTAAGTATGTTCGGTCGTCTCTTATCGATAGAGCCAATCCGTCCCTTATTTGGTGGAGTTCGCGGGATGGCGTTCGTGAAGTTGTTTCCAAAGGATCTAGATGGTGTGTTGGCTCTGGGGTCCTGGTTTGGTTCTGGATGGACGTTTGGTTGCTTGACATGACTTCTATTGATGTTGCGATTACATCTATTACTGAGCATATGTTGTCGTTAATGGTTCGTGATTTTTGGGACCCATCGTCCGATTGGAGATGGGATCTGGTTTCACAATTACTCCTTGGCAGGGCTCTACTGCATCTCGCTTCCACGTCGATGTCGGAGGAAGGCGCCAATTTAGACGTGCTTAGCTGGTAGTTTTTGTCTTGTTGGGCATATTCCGTCTCTTCGACGTATGGTATGCTTGTACAAGATCATTGTGATCTTAATGTAGATAGTGTGGTCGACATGATTATTTGGAAACATAGGTGCCAGAGCGAGTTAAGACGTTCCCTTGGCTTGCCTTAAAGGATGTCCTTCTTACCAACAAGGAGAGGGTTCGTCGGCACTTTGCCTCTAACGTGCTTTGCGCTAAATGCACTACCGATGAGGAGTCGTTGATCCATCCCATGCGATATTTTACTATTATACAACGCATTTGGGACGATTTTCACCCTCCTCTAACCAGGGAAGTATTTTTCAAGACTGATTTTGCCTATCCGATACGAGCTAAAATTACTTGCAATATTGATTGTTTTTGGCGTCACATGGGCTATTGTTTTTTTTACATTAATTCGGTGGATTTGGAAATTAAATGGCAAAATACTCATATATTTCATTCAAATTCATTTCAAGGCAATCGTGCAATGTTTATTTGTAACTATGTTACTGAGTATGCCCTTTCTACGACCCCTTCAACTAGTGAGGCGAAGTTTTAGAGGAGGTAAGAGTGCTTTATTCAAGGGAGACGGCCCATAATGTTGGGTGGAGATTAATACTGATGGGTCGGTGAGGGATGATGATATGGCACTGGTAGCTGGTGCCATATGAGATTCTGATCGGAGGTGGATTGAAGGGTTTGTGCATTCTATGGGCATTTGTGCGATCCCTATGGCGGAGTTGTGGGGTGCTTTGTAGGGTCTTCACCTTGCTTGGGATTAGGGGTATAAGGTCCGTTTGGAAAATGGTTCATAGTTGGTGGTTCTTTTTCTGAATCGACACATGGATCGTTATCACCCTTTATTCAGCTTGGTTTCTCAATGCCAACGCTAAATTGGTAGGGATGAAAAATCCAATTCCGTCACATTTATCTTGAAGCAAATAATGTAGTTGACTTTCTTTCTTTTTTTGCCTTTTCGCTTAGTTTAGGTTTGCATGTATTATTTGACCCGTTGAAGAGTGTTCTTTCTTTACTTAGCAATCATGTTAGGGGGTTTAGCTATCCTGCGTTTGATACTTTGATTCCTATTAACCTTTTTACTATTCAATAAAATGGGCTAAAATCTGAAGAGTGCTGCAACTCTTTCGACAAAAAAAAATGTTAGTATATAATGTCAAGCCATTCCAATTTTTTTTTAAGAAATACATCAAGAATTTATATACTTGTTTAAGAAAACAATGAATTTCATTTTTCATCAAGTCATAAACTAATTATCTTAATATTTTGACAAGAAAATCATTGTCCAACCAATAAAGAACACCACTAATTAAGGCATGGTTTTATTCCCGCCCCCCCAAACACTCTCTCCAAAACTTACTTTTTAATAGACTTAAAATTCGTGAATCTTTCTCTACTTTTTAATAGTCTTAAAACTTACTTTTTAATAGTCTTAATAGTCTTAAATTTTTCGATCAAAAAAAAATAGTCTTAAAATTCGTGAATCTTTCTCTACTTTTTACATTTTTCGAGATACAAAAATAACTTTCACCCAAAAATAACTTTCTATCAACTAGTGAAACAAAGTATAAGCCAAAATATAAACAAAGAAAACCTTTTTAACTACATCCACTCTTCCAACCTGACAACCTAAACATATAGACTGCTGCTACCGCAAAGAATGGAAACCCGAAAAACCTCGCACCCTTCCTCTCGAACCCTAGCCAACAAAATCCCAAGTTGCCCCCAAATTCCAAAACCCAAATCTTGCTATCGTTCTGAAATCAATTCGTTTCTTAGCCTTTTTGTACTCCAATTTCTATTTAATAATGTCTCAATCTTATCTAGTGAATCAATTTCGGTTCCTCTGGCCCGATTTTGTGAGAGTGTTCGACTATTCACGAAACAAAATCTGTACTTGCGAACGCTCGAGGGCGAATTTGGGAGGCGAAATCGTCAAGGTAGTGCTAATGATGACTTATGCTGGCGGCGTACTCAGATATGGGTGCCTCTCCTCTCTCTGCAAAGGGCACATGGGCTTCTAGGGTTGAAGAGGCTACGGTCCTTCGTTGGACTGTTCATAGCTGGTTTTTCGGGGGCTAAAGAAGACACTCCCGAGGAGCTCCTTCTCGGGGACGGGAGGAGAAGATCTAGGCTTTGGTTGAGGCTGTATCTCAGTCATATGCCTAGGAAAAATCGAGATGACTACTGCTCCTATGTCAGGTTGCTTCTACTCTTGGCTGTTATTATTTACGATATTTCTATGGTGAATCTCTATGGCTTCTATGTGCTGGTTGCCTATAAATGGAAGGATTGGGGTTGTGAGAACCCCACCCTCTCCCTTACTAGTTTCTTCTTTCTCTACCTCCTCATCTATCATCTTTTTGTTGTTTGTAACTTCCTTCTTTGGGTTTGGGTGCTGGGGATTGTGACTATAGGTAAACAAGATGGCAAATTGAAGAAAAACAAAAAATCATTTGGAAAAATTTCAGTTTATGAACCCCTTTTCTCTAAAGAACAAGTTGGGAATGAATCGGCTCATTCTCAACATGATCCAATGCCTACCATGGTCGATAAGACCTTAAAGGGTGGCAAACTGAACAAGCCTGTTGAGGCAGGATCCTTGAGATCCATGAAAGAAAATTGCAAAAGGAAGTTCGATATGTCGGTTGTCCTTGACAAGAAGTCCGGTGTTATAGAAAATGTACTCCATTTGAAAGAAACGTCTTTGTTGACATTTGTGCTTGGGGATCCCTTTGTGATTTCCAAGCTGAGAAAAAAGGATGATCCTTTCATGATGTCTTGGAACCATTATAGAACTTTTGTGCAATTTGTCACTATATATGCAATGGGCCTGGATTTTGACGAATGCTATTTATTCTCAATAATTGTTATGTGTCATGACATTGGTACATCTAACCAACTAAAACCCAATGATGAATGCTCTCATGCTTCTTGGCAAGGAAGCAATCTGAGGAAGTTGAATAAAAAATGTGAAAATATTAGGAAATATGCTATGAAGAGAAAATTTGACCATAAACTTAACTTGCATATTATGATGATAGCTTTAAAATCACAAATTTGCTACTTATTGTCTACTAAAGGCTTCTTTTGCTATCATCCTATAATCTGCTTCCTTTTTGCTATATGGTGTATTGAAGCTAGGAACTTGGGAAATTGGGGGACTAATGCTTATGTTTATTTGAGGAACGCTGAATGCCTAGGAATGATGAAAACATCACATGGTTTCCTTTGTTGTGCTGTTATTTTTAGGACCATGCATGCGGATGGTGTTCTCATGAGTTCCTATTTTATGAATGTGTACTCTGATTATGTTAAGGAAACCTCTGTGCAATATGTCACTTCTGATTTCTTGCTTTATTTTGATAAGCAATGCTTGCTACTCTTAAGCTGGATTTTAAAGCGATAATGACAATACATAACATTTTCTACTGGAACGTCATTTTAGATAGTCACATTAGTAGCTTGTGGCAAAATCAAAGTTATTTCTTTAAAGAGAATTCAAAATTTTCTTGTTATTGGCTTATACTGATGCTAAGTAAGACTTCACATAAGGAGAGAACTATATTGAATGAAAGTGTAGGATGTAGTGAGGATTTAAGCCTCTTAGTGAGTCTAACTACCATTACAATCAAGAGTCTGGCAGTTCATAATACTTATGGTAAAATTCAGACCCTTGTAGATAATTCTAAGGTTAGCTTGATATGCAATAGCTCTTTGGAGCATTGTTTTCTGGTGTTTGAAATCTTGCTACTTGTTGATCAAATTCTTGTAGCTGTTACTAGGAGATACTTTACTAATTTGTTTGCTAGACATAATTCAATTCATGTGAATACTGTTATGAAACAGGAAAATGTTGAATACACTCTAATATGGCAAAGAAAAAGTCAGAGGAGATTAACCTTGATTACAAGCAAACAAACTCAAGACCATGCTTGGTGGTCTGCTGATGTGTATACATGTTTATGGAGAAATTGTAGGAACCATGACCAAGAAGGGAACAAAGTAGAGATGCAAAGGAGGAATATTGTGAAGACAAAGCTAAAATCTAACAGGGCAAACAAAAACACCAGGAAAACCAAATGCAACCGAAGCCAATGTGCATGTTATAAAGAAAAGGGACTGCAGAAATTGTGCAGTTTTGTAGAAACTTGTTTCCTCGATTGCTCAGGAGATATTATAGAAATATGCAGAACATTGAACCTTGAAGTTGTTGTACTTAAAGATAAAAGATCCAATGCTTGTATTCTATTGCATTTATCACGTAACTGGTTTTGCAGGGAATGTATGAAACACAGGAGATGCATGCATATGTATTCTTTGTTGGGAAAAATGACACGTTGGGATATTAATAGGCTGAAGACAAAATACACTATAAGCCAAGATGACAGGTTTAACATGAGATTGAGGAACAAGATAGAAACCATATTGCAAAATTTTACAGTAGTGGTGGATTGTTACATACAACACAGAAATTATTATGAAGATAGGATTCTGGAATTGTAGGGGGATAGGGAGAAAATCGTTTTGGCCAGAGATTGACTCCTTCTGTAAAATTCAGAGAATACAAATTATGGCAATAGCGGAAACTAAAACAGATACACTTCCAAGTGACCAGGTTTGGAGACGCGCGAGATTCGATAATGTTGTCTGGTCTCCCGTCACGGGTCAGGCGGGAGGCATTGCTATATTTTGGAAGTCACGCCAGCTCATCAATGAGGAAATCACGATTCTCGTCCAAGAACCAAGGTATGTGATATGTAAATATCAACATCTTGCAACTAAAGATGTGATAGCCATCTGTTTTACCTATGCCCCACCCAATGCTCGGGACAAAGAGGAATTTTGGACCCGATTAACACAAAGGATACAAAACTTAAATCTCCCTACTCTCGTGATTGGGGATTTTAACGAAATACAAGAGCCGAATGACAAAAAAGGAGGGGTGTACCCTGAGTCCAGCCGTTTTGAAAGATTGTTTAACTTTAAAACGACGGTCTTCTTGAAGACATTCCATCATCAGGCAACACTTTCACTTGGAGAAAGAATAAGACTGAAATTGACAACATCTATGAAAAGCTAGATAGAGTCCTAGTAAGTAATAACATCATACAAAAATTTTCAAATATTAGTTCCAAGAACCATGCATTTACTAGTTCAGATCATTGTAAAGTAACGACGGAACTAAGCAATAATGAAACAATCAAAGCACAACCGTTCAAAGTAGAAAAAATGTGGATGTATAGAAAAGATTTTTGAAATGTGGTTAAGCAAGCTTGGAGAGTGCAATTCCAAGCTTCAAATATGTTTAAATTAGTACAAAAAACACAACTCTTTAAACAGCATGCTAAAAGATGGAATAAGCATACACTAGGCAACACTTTCGAACAATTGAGAGAAATTGAGGAACAACTGGTCGGAATCCAAAAGAATATCATAACCTCTCCCCAACCAAGCACCATCCAAAAACAACTAAGATTGTTGAATAAGAAAGAATGCATCCTAAAGTTTCATAAAACATATTGGAAACAAAGAGCTAAAATGAAACACCTCAAACTCTCGGATGCTAATACATGATACTTCCATAAAATTGCGAGTGGGAAACGCAACCGGAAAATAATCAAGGAAATTACCACGTCTGAAGGTACACAAATTCTAGGTATAGATAACATTAGAGAAGAAATATGAAAAGATTTCAAAAAAAGATATACAAGTAACCAACTCATTTAGATAATGCAAATGAATATCTTAACCTAATAACCAAAGAAATCACAGACCTAGACAATAACTTGTTAACTAGTGTTGTCACAAATGATGAAATTAAAGCAACGGTAATGCAACTAGGCTCCGATAAATCTCCAGGACCGGATGGTATGACTGTAGAATTCTATAAGAGATACTGGGATATTTTAGGCCCAACAGTAATCAAAGCTGTAAAAAGTTTTTTTCATTCAGGAAAGATCTGAAGACAAATTAATCACACGTTTATAACCCTTATACCCAAGATAGAGAACCCAAAATCAACTAATCACTACCGGCCAATAAGTCTCTGTTCCACTATCTATAAAATCATTTCTAAAATCATAACGGAGAGAATTAAAAAGGTCATAACTAGGATTATCCATCCCCTCCAAGGGGCCTTTATAGCAAACCGGTCTATTCAAGACAATATCCTTATAGCCCATGAAATATTCCATTCATTTAGAACCACAAAAAACAAGGATGGATGGATTGCTATCAAACTAGATCATGGAAAAGCGTACGATCATGTAGACTAGGAATATCTATTAGATGTAATGACCAGATTCGAGTTTGATAAGAGAGTTGTAGGTTGGATAAGGGAATGTATATGCACTATGTCACTGTCAGTACTTGTAAATAATGGACCCACGGAACCATTTAGCCTGGAACGAGGACTCAGACATGGTGACCCTTTAACGCCCTTCTTATTTGTTCTTGCTTCGGAAATTCTAGCAAGAAAACTACAATTAACTAGCGAACTAGACAAAAAGACAATAGGATTCCCAATTGCTCGAGGTGGGACACGAATCCCCTTCTTAGCCTTTGCAGATGACATCATAATTTTTGCCAAAGCCTCCCAACGATCATGTGAAAAAGTTAAGACCATCATTGATGAATTCTGTAGAATTTCGGGATAAAAAGTTAACTATAACAAGTCAGGTTTTCAAACCTCTAAAAATATGACGCCCCATCAAAAAACGTGGCACAACAGGTCCTGGGGATTGCAACAATGACGAACCTAGAAAAGTATTTAGGGTGTCCAATTATTAACGGTAAAGTCAACAAAGACACATTTAAAGAATCTATTGGAAATGCACAAAAACAACTCATAAAATGGAAGGCAAACTCGCTATCCCAAGAAGGAAGGACGACACTGATTAGAGCCAACCTAGCCACAAAACCAAATTACGTAATGCAAAGTTTTATGCTTCCGTCATATGCACACTCATAAATGGATATGATCAATAGGGGATTCTTCTGGAACAAGGATAGAACTTATAAACCCCTAATGGGCTGGGATAAGATTTGCAAACCTAAATAGGTAGGAGGATTAGAAATCAGAAAAACAGAACATATGAACAAAGCGCTTCAAATGAAATTGCTTTGGAAAATTTTAGCAAAACCAAATAATATATGGGTCAAGATAATTTCACAAAAATATCTTAGAAATGACAATCTATTTACATACAAGCTAGAGAAAAGCAAACACTTCATGGCACTGGAAGAAATTGATGCAACTAAGAGAAGAATTCTATAGAGGTTTGATCTGGCAAATTGGAGATGGAAAAACAGTAAAATTTTGGGAAGATAACTGGCTACCTGGAGGTCCCCTTAGACCCAGAGCAAAGAACCCATCAGATGTAGATGAAACAATAACGATAAGTGCTTGGATTACGACTGACCATAAATGGAAAATACAGGAATTAAGACAAATCCTCCATGACAACATTGTTGAGCAAATCCAAAATACTCCAATCCCGGACAACTGTATCCAAGACCGATTGTATTGGGCCCCAGGCAAGAATGGTTGGTTCTCCACCTCATCTGCCGTAGACCTAATTACAAACTTAGAAAGACAGACACCACATATAAATAACTGGTTGTGGAAATTAGATACATACCCGAAGGTCAAAAACTTCCTTTGGAAAGTTGATAATAATGGACTCCCCATGAAAGATAGACTTAAGGATAAACAAATCATAACTCCATGAGGATGTGTATTGTGTGACTGTAATAATGAAGACATAAACCACATACTAATAAAGTGCTCGTACACAAGTTACATAACTAACAAAGTAAACCATAATATTGCTAGCTCCATTCAGGGTTATGACCCACAAAACAAAACACCAAGAATAATTCTTAATGAAATCTACCAACTTCTAGGGAAAAAAGATTTTACTTGTTTAGCAGTAGTATGGTGGAGTATCTGGCATCAACGCAACAAATTGATCTTCCAACAAGGACAAAACGAAGGAATAACAGACTTAACAACTTACATAAGAAATCAATTAGCAAACTGGGAGAAAGCGTCTAAATGGAAAGCGGATGAGGAAGCTATACCAGCATTTCAGTTAAAGAATAGGAGCAAAACCATAAGAATGCAAAGGAAATGAAAAAAACCCAAACCGGGATGTATTAAAGTAAATGTGGATGCTTCAATGTTACCCAATGGCAACACTTCTTGGGGAATTGTTTTCCGGAACCACCTTGGGCAGGTAGTGGATATTTTGACGACTAGCTTTGGAAAAGTGTCAGCATTGAAAGCTGAAGCCCTAACTTTCCGAGAAGCGATAAGGCAGATAAAAAACAGATCAATAGGGAATGTGGAAATTGAAGGGGATAATCTCCAAGCTCATTAACGCTATTAAAGGAAAAACCCATTGCCCTTGGGAGATCGAACTCATTATCACTGACATCCTTATTTCCATACACGGAAGCCAGGACCTAGTGATCAATCATGTGTTTAGGGAATGTAACGCTGTGGCCGACAAAATCGCTAATTTGGGCCACAGTCTCCCTGTCGAGTGTATCAAGACTCATCCAGAACTTCTAGTTCTCATCCACAAGGATGCTCTACGACGTCCTCCACAAAGGAGAGCACCCCTAATAAAAAAAAAATATAGACTGCTGCTACCCACTATATATACATTTATACAACGAACCATCAACACATCCATATTTTTCCGATCATATAACAAATAATTTCTCTAAAAAAAACATTCAAAAACTTAATTTTAAAACTCGGATCATTTGTTCTAGCTCATTCTCACTCACTCACAAGTCACACACCGCACAAGAGAACTAAGCTAAATTGCATCGAGATGCACCCATCCAATTACCCCGCGGCGATTCTCTTCATCGCCGTCCTCGCACACCGCTCCGCCTCCGTGTCCGCCGCCGTCGACTCCTTCGTCTACGTGGGCTGCTCCCAGGCCAAGTTCACGCCGGGGACTCCCTACGAGAACAGCGTCGACTCCCTCCTCACCTCCGTCGTCAACTCCGCCGCCTACTCCTTCTTCAACAAGTTCACCGTCGGCGGCGGCGGCACCGGCGGCGCCGTCTACGGGCTCTTCCAGTGCCGCCCGGACCTCTCGAACGCCGACTGCTCCCGGTGCGTGGCCCGGTCGGTGAGCCAACTCGGCGTGCTCTGCGCCAACTCGGCCGGCGCCGTGCTCCAGCTCGACGGCTGCCTCGTGCGCTACGACAACTTCGCCTTCCTCGGCGTCGAGGACAAGACGCTCGTCTCCAAGAAGTGCGGGCCCCTGCTCGGCTACGGCGACTCGGCCGAGTTGACCCGGCGCGACGCGGTCCTGAGCTACCTCGCCGGGGGCGGGGCCCAGAACCAGCAGCTGTTCCGGGTGGGCGGGTCCGGGAGCGTGCAGGGGGTGGCGGAGTGCGTCGGAGACCTTAGCGCCGGCGAGTGCCAGGATTGCTTGGCGGAGGCCATCGGACGCCTCAAGAGCGATTGCGGATTGGCTACTTGGGGTGACGTGTACCTCGCCAAGTGCTACGCGCGCTACTCCGTCGGTGGCGCTCACGCGTATGCTAAAAGCGGTAAGATGTTTGAAATTTACCGTTGGTCTTGGTGGTGGCTGACCTCCTCCTCCGTGGTCTTTGTTGTGTTACTTTGTTAAATTTCATGACTTTTTTAAGCAATGATGTTTAAAACTAAATTTGACGTGTAAAATGAATTAGTTTTTTTTTAATATATATAAAAGCATACTTTTAATATATAAAAGCAAACTAAATTAGTCATGTTAACCGTGAACAAAGACAAAATGGATCGTTTGGGTGGATTAAATATGTGGGACAATTAAATTGGTGCATAATAATATACTTATATTACATTCTTTTTTACCTTTAATCCCCAACAGTACATAAGCATAAATACATGCTTTTTCAAAGAATGGCTAGATTGCAAAAAGATAAAGCGTGGAATTGATTTGATATAGAAAATGTGTAGTGAAAAGGAAGGGACATATCATGAAATTCAATGTAATTCGAATCTACAAATCAATCAAGAGTACATCCCAACTTAGGCCAAAGATTATCCTTTTGACTATTAATTAAAGTAGAATGAATAAGAATCCAATGTTCAACTCTTTAAAATTCAAACACTAGGATCTTAACATATATCCTTAGAGCATAAGAAAATTGATAATACCCATTACCTTTTTATCTTTGAAAAGTACCGTACTCTATTATGTATTATGATACTAAAGTATAGAAATATGGAGTACAATGTACAGGATCATCAATCGACGAGGATGAGACGGAGAAAACCCTAGCAATACTGATAGGACTCATAGCAGTGGTGGCACTGCTCGTCATTTTCCTGGCCTTCCTCAGAAAGTTATGTGATGAGAAAGGTATACTACGTACGTACATACAATAATACATATACAAATGCATGTATGCTAGTAATAGTTAACTGATAAAAGGTTACATTAATTTCATGAGAAATTGATCATGCATGGTTGTAGGTGGAAAATGACGACAAGCAGGGTAAACTAAGCTAGCTAGACTTTGCTGGCTTTGGGTGGATGTGCACTAAGCGATGGAGAGACGACCCTTTGGCTTTAACTTTTGGTCTTTGGAGGATGCATGGTCCCAGTGTGTAGCTTTTGTTCTTCTTCTTTTTCTAATCTCTTTGATGGGCCAAGGGATAAACTTTATACTACTTGGTAACCAGATTCGTTTTGATCATCGATCCATGTTTATATATATAAAGTATTTCTCGGCCCTTTCTCGATCCATGTGACAAGCTAGTGGGAAAAGGGTCAATGTATAATGCATTCAAACCAATTGATGATTAACTTGTAAGAAATATTCACTCAAGATCATGAATCATGATAACCTAATTGCAGAGAAACACTCGGATAAGGAATGTATAATGCATTGAAACCAATTAATGATTAACTTGTAAGAAATCACTTAAGATCGTGAATCATGATAACCCAATTTAGAGAAACAATCGGCCAAAGAAAGGGAAAAAATACCTCTCAAAAAATAAATATTTTTTATTACTCCCTCCCATCGAAATTAAATGACGTTTTAGACTCAAGAAATTGATCAAAGTTAAGTTTCGTTTGACACCATATCCAATTTTTCAATTAAACACCGCGTGCCTAAACGTCAATTCTAAGCTAGCCTACTTGATTGCATTAACTAATTGTTGCTTGTTTTAGCCAATCAAAAATTGAGTTATAAGCTGTGCATGAGGTAACTTTGTAAAAGTAAAATTAATTTATTTAAATGCTGCATCTTTTGTGGGTTAAAAGGGAGTTTACAAAGTTGCTTATATTTTAGTTAATTTATGTGTAATTAGTCAAAACATCATTTAAATTCGATCAAGAGGGAGTACTTTACAAGATACATTATGGGCTCAGTCCATCTGAGCACGCGTCTAGGTCCATTCGGCCCGCTGTCTTTTATATTACTAGTTTAGTATGCAATTTCCGTTACATTGCTTAGAGAGCACTCTTATAAATAGTAGTAAAGTTGCCACTTTTAGCTTAGCTTGCAGGAATAGAATTCTCTAGATGATTGAGAGTTTCTTCTCCTTCACGAATTTGTTCCTTGTAAGACTCACTTTGTTTTGCCAGATTATTGCTATTTTCTGCCTTCATGGCTTATTTGTTTGCTTGATTTCACCGCTTTACATACATTTTTGTTACAAGATCAATGGCTATTTATAGCCATGAGTTTATAAGTTGTAATGTCAGCTCAGTAGAGGAGCGTCTAACCACCTCCAATGTGAGTAGGCACACTTGCTTCTGTTATATAAAAAACAAGCTTAATTAACACACCACACACTGCCACACACATATATACTAACTCACACCCCCTCATCAAGTAGGATGTGGGAGAGAACTCACAAGTCCTAACTTGCAAGATAAGAAGTTATGTTACAATTCATTTAAAGGCTTAGTCAATAAATCGACTAGATGTAAAGAGGTTCAAACTTAAGTTGGATACAAGAAACCTTCAGCTAGTTGTTCCTGAACATAATGACAATCCAAGATTAAGTGTTTTGTCGTTTCATGAAAAATTGGATTCTCAATAATGTGCATGGTTGCTTTGTTGTCATAGAAATGAGGTATTGGTAAAGGGACTTGAATGTTGAATTCTATCATTAAATTGTGAACCCAAACAAGCTCACTTGATATCGCATGCATAACACTGTATTTTTCTTTTGTTGAGGACTTGGATACCATTTTTTCATTTTTTTTATTTTCCATCAAACCAGAGAAGCATCTAGTAAAACACAATGCCCAGTCAGAGATTTGCCACTAGAAACACAAGTTCCTCAATCTACATCACAAAAACTAGTAAAAGCAAGATGTGATTGTGTTGAGTAGTATAAGCTTGCATCAATGGTTCCTCTCAAATATCTGACCACATGTAATGCAACATTAAAATATGAAAGTCGTTGCTCACTCAAAACTTGGCTCAAGTGTTGTACAAAATATGAAATATTAGGTTTGGACAAAGTGGAATACAACAGAAGACCAACAAGTCTTCTATAACTTTCTAGATCCTTTGGCAACTCTCCATCATTAGTAGAAAGCTTAAGATCGACTCTTAGGCAAAGGAAAGAAAGCAACTTTTGCATCAAGCAAATTTTTATCTTGTAATATGTCAAGAATATACTTTCATTGGTTGTTAATCATTCTTTCATCTATCCTAGAGATCTCTAAACCTAATAAATAGTTGATCAAACCCAAGTCTTTTAATGGTGAAAGCACTATCTAATGACTTGATCATCTCTTCATCATCTAATGTGATGATTAAATCATCCACATACACAAGCACTATAACAATTTCTTTTCAAACTTTCATTGTGAAAAGAGAATAGTCATAAGAAGATTTGACAAATCCTAGTTTCACAAGATGTTTAGACAATTCAAGATTTCATTGTCTACAAGCTTTTTTAAGCTCATATAGAGACTTAGCGTTCGTTCGGCTGTCGCGTGTGGAAGCTTGAAAGAGTTGGTCGTCTTTTCCCCAGCTCCCATAGACGCGTTCGGCGACGATGTAGTTTCAGCCGCTGGTGAGCTTGAACGGGCTGGGCGTGGCTGATTTTCTCCACCTCCTCCCCCCAAGCTTACCGAGCTTGTCACCTAAAAAACCAGCCCCAAACCTAAAAAACCCATACCCCTGAAGAAATCACTACCCCTGCCCCCGATAATCTGTCACCCAAGAAGAACGAGATTGGCGACATCGAAGAAGAAGAACGAGAGTGAGCCCTCCTCTCCCAGCCTTCCTCCATCTCCGGCGGCCGGCTCAGACTCTCCCCCTTCGAAGAAGACGATCGAGTGACCGCACCCAAGTATCTTCATCCTCCTTCACGATTTCTCCGTGCTTTGACGATTCCAGTCCTAAACCCTAACGAATTGTCTCTGTGGGTGGTGGCGACGGCGACGACGAATGTTGCAACAGGTAAGCCCCAGATCTTTTTGGTTTGTCGATTTTACCCTAATCCCTAATTGTCTGGATTCCAATACAATGAGACTATTAGGTCGAGTACACATCTGCTTGTAACTATACATTATTGTATTCAATCCATTGAAGCTGAGACTGATTCATCTTGTTAAAGCTGAGCCGTATTTCATTGTTCCTGGAAGGAACAAAATTTTGCTGCTTTTGGTACCCGTATTTCATTGTTTGCTTTTGAACCAACTCCTCCATGAATAGCCACATAGTTATCCATGCTCTGTAGCCAATAAAATCACATGCCTCAGAACATTATAGAAAGAAAAGAATAGAGCACAAAGAAGATGAAAAACATGCTGATCGACCTCAGTAACTCTAGGTGGTGATGCAACTGAGTCAAGAAGGTCCTCAACTTTCCATCCTGGCAAAATCTTTGTCAAATACTCCGATATGGTTGTGTGTTTCATGTCATTAACTATATTATAACATTCTGGTTCCAATTTACTAGGAGGTAGTTGTCATGGTGGAGAATTAATCCCCACTAGGAGAAATCTGTTATGAGTTTGGGTATGCTCATTTTCTTGATGAATCTTTGGATCACAATCTCTGCATAGGATTGCTCTATCTTGCTGACAAAACAAAAGGGCTTTTCTCTCCTGCATAAGAAAAGATTTGTCCAAGTTTCAACATAATAAAATAAGTTTTTTGTTTAATGGGCAAAGAAAGAAAACCTGGCAGATGTCACAAAAGGGCATATGAAGATTAGTGTTTGTATGGATAAGTTGAGCATTGTGCAACCCCTGCAGAATGGATGGAATTATTGTAAGATTTGTTAAGTTTTCTACTTACAGTTGAATCTTGAATGCATATATATCACCACAATGCTTCTTTTATTTGGTTTAGCAATGAAGTTTACCTTTAGTATGAATAATCTCTTGAATGCATATATATCACCACAATCTGTTTTTCTAGCATGCTAAACTGTTGTTTTATCTTTATGAAACCACCTTGTAGTCAGCATTCTTTGTGCAATATGCTGAATTTATGCTCCAGATCCAGCACCTTGATTAACCAACAGTTGGTTTCTTGGTTTCTTGTATTGTTCCATTTTCTGATGAATGTAGTGAACTGTGTAAATGCTTTGCTAATGTGCACATAACATGAGTTTTATGACTGATAATTTGCTACGGAGAGAAATTCATACAGATGCAAATGTCATCAATAGGAAGCTTGTTTTTATTTGGTAGAAGAAATCAAGATAGCTTGTTTTGATCCATCTCATTAACAGTTCATGTCATTCTTGGTGTCCAGTAATGGCAAAGGATCCTTTTGCCTTAAGAGCTCTAGCTAAATGTTGTTAGTGCGTATTTCCCTTGCTTGTGTTGTTCTCCATTAGTCTCCTTCCAGATTTGAAGTATTATAGCACAATGAATCACCTAAAAAAACTACTTGATCTATCATTGAAATCTGTTTTGTTATTCACTGAGTGTTGACTGTTGGATCTGGTATGCTAATGTGTTATGCCTAGTATCATTGCTATGCTCTTGTGTTTTATCTTGTTTCAGTTTGATTGAGTGAACCCTAATGACTACTTTGTGTGTGTGCCAATGATAGAAACAATGGTTTCGCAAGATTCATTTACTTCAGAGGATACACATATATCTGACTACGAGGCTCCATTCTCTCCTACTGAGGTATGCAATATGTGCTTTGTTTTTTCTTAGTTTCTTCTCCATACTCTGCCTACTTTATGGCTGCAAGTTTATTTGAAAGTAGCTAAGGAAGGTTGATAATGATTCATAAAATTCATGTGATAAAGTCATTATTAGATCCATGCAAATTAGCATTAGTTATAGCAATCCACTTGCTCATGTATGACACCATTAAAATTGAATAGATAGAACATGATTACTTTTTATGTTGTTTAGATAATTAATCCCTCATTAGGCCAATTTAAAACAACATAAAACTTGAGTAATTCAATGGTCATATGCTGGGCTTGAAGGGTGAAAGGGGAAGATGGGCAGTGTGTGTGTGTATGATGTGTGTAGGATAGTGAGAACAAGACATCCTGTGCCAGGTATCTTAGCATTAATTCTATAGAATGCAGCATTTGGGCATGAGTGTTTTGTTTAGAACTAAGAATGCAAGGTGGAACAGAATGGTGGTGGTTTGTTCATTTAGGCATGACTGTTTTGTGCATGAGTGTTTTGTTCATAATTTACTCCCTTTTTCTCTTTGTAGCTGGAACAGAATGCAGCATTTGGGCATATATTTCATGTTTTGTCTTTTGACTGTACAAAATGAGTGTTTTGTTTTTTTCTGTCTTGGCCTTTATGTCTGTATTAACACGAGTGGTGGTGGTTTTTTTTACTGGAAGAAGGCGTTCATGGTTTACTTTTGAAGATAAAATTATCTCACCATCTACTGCATCTTGCAACAGAAACACAAGCCATTGACTTCAGATTGAATTTTTCACACAAGAAACTGGAATGGCAATGAAAAAACCAGTTTCATGGTGAATGTTCTGATTGTATGAAGAAAAATATAATAGTTCTACCTATTTTGTTGAATGTGAGATGTTGGTAATGTGATGTTATTTTCAACTGCTCATGTGTGTGCGTATTAGGCTGATGCATGGACAACATTTACAGACGACGAACTGATCGATGAGGTTTCCGGCTGTCCGACCGTTAGGCGTCTTCAAGCTGTCGCACGCCGTTACAAGTATCGTGCGTACTTTGCAAGTAACGATTTGGAGAAGGAGTCGTCACATGTTGCACGAATGAAGTTGGAAGCTCAAGAAGACGCCGAAAGGATTTCCGAGCTTACCACCTATGCAGTCACTACTGCATTGGAGCGCGATTCAGCGAGGTCACAAGCTCGAAAGTGGAAGATTTGTGCATGCATCCTCGGTGTCATCTGCACTTATTATGTCCTCCGTTCCCGCTAGTTGTATGAACTTGTGATTTATGTCGTGTCATTTATGTGATCGGTGTGTGTAGTGTGTTAGCCACTGTTGTGTATTGTTGTTGAATGTTAGATTCAAGAAGAAAGTTAGTTGAGGTCTAGTAAAAACAACTTTTACCTTTGGTATTTATTACCATGTGTGTTGTCACTGAACTTACTACTACCACTGTTGTGTATTCACTTTTTACCCATTTGTATTACTTTATCCCAACCGTTGGTATTTATTGTCGGATGCATTTGCTTATATATTGAGTGAATGTGTAGTTTGAAAGTCATTGCATTTAGGAAAAGGCACAATCTCAACCAAGGTAAGATAGTGAAGCTCAGCAAAGCACATCAAAGGTAATATCATCTCTTCTTGGCTCACTTTAGGGCCTTTACATGTGAATTAAAAGGTAAGATAGTGTCTTATAAGTATTGCATTTACATGTATATTCAAACCATAATGTTTGTTGTTTAGATGCCTCGTGAGGTTTGGACCACGGAGCACAACAAAATGATGCTAAGAATTTATCGCGACGAGTTGATGATGACAGCTCCTGGCGAGTATCCTCGCTGGCGAGTCATGGCGCAATTCTTCAATCAACGGACTGGGGAGGATTTAAGGCCTTCCACGGTGAAAAATAGGGTTGACTACAACAAGGTTCAGTGGCGCGCATGGTGCGAGTTTAAACGTTATGGGGGTGATAGTGCATGGGATATTAATACTGGTCGGATCGTCGCTAATGTTGAGTGGTGGCAGCGGATCCTCGAAGCATGCCCAACTTCTAGAAGGTTTAGGAGCTCAACTGTTGATTACGAAACCACCTTCCTTTGGGAAGAGGTGTTTGCGAACTCGCGTGGTTATGCACCACTCGGGGGGGGGGGCTCCTGGAGGGGCAACATCCATATCCGATGACGGGCCATCTGATTATGAAAATGAAGATAACTAGCTATGGGTAATGACGTATTTCGTAAGGCCAGGGCTCGAGGTCCATTGTTGTTTTAACGTAATGTGTTCTACTTTTCTTTCTAGTGTAGTTCTCGTGTGCACTCTTTTTAAGTTAATTTGTCTAATAATGTGTTGTATTTGTGGTCCGAGTTAAGTGTTCGTGTTTCGGGTTAAGTGTTGGCTTAATAAGTGGTGCGAGTTCCGGTTCTATGTGTTTAGAGATTGTCCTAATGCGTTGTACCATCGTTCTTGTTTTATGTAATATGGTGTTATGTTTGTGTTTTATTTTTGGTAATTTCCCAACCTTAATTCATGTCAATATGCTAACTTTCATAAAACAATGAAACATCTAACACAAGTAGTCCAATAATGTCATACATATTACATGCACAACTTAAATCCAACTAGATTGCATTAAGCAACAACACATTCAAAGTAACATAATAAAACCATTGTTCCAACCCATGGTAGGGCAAGTAGTCTGCAAGAAACCTATAAATATTTGCACTCTCTAATAAAATCGCCGGGAGTTCCATATTTCCAAAGCAATCTGATCCCTCAACGCCTTTATCCCACCGGGCGCGTCGTCTTCACCTTCATCTGGAATTCGAGGCGGTGGTAGGTCTGGATCCTCATAATCCTCCTCCAAGTAACGATCATGCACTCTTATTTCCAATATAAAGTTATGCATGGCAAAACAGACAATGATAAGATCGATTTGTGTTTTGATTGGGTAACTTGCCATGTTATGTAAAACTCGGAATCGCTTCTTCAAAACTCCAAAACACCGCTCTATGCAGCTGCGCAATGAAGAGTGCATCTTATTGAATGCTTGAGGCGCGTCCTTAAGCACTGCATTTTGAAACTGAGACTGATGATACTTCACTTTGGAGTACGGTACCATGTACCCCTGTCGGTCAAGATATCTCTTGTCCACCAAATAATAGCGCCCTACACAAGTAGCATGGATAAAAAAAAGTTTGCAACAAACCTTAACTAGTACAACCCTGAACATCTACTAGACTTACCAGGCGGAGGGTGTGGGAAGTTTAGCTCGGGTGTCCTCAATGCGTGGTCAAAGACACGCGCATCATGTGCACTACCTTCCCAGCCAGCAGAAATGAAGGTGAAAAACATGTCGAAATCACACACCGCCATGATGTTGAATGAGCACACCTGTTTTCGATTTCGGTACGGCATTTGCTCAGCGCGTGGTATACATGCTGCAATATGTGTGCCATCTATGCACCCGATTGCTCCCTATTTTATAAGCATATGATGCACAATTACAAAAGTATACCCTTAAATAAATATAAGATTTGTAATTTACCTTGAATAGTTGGTATCGTGGATCACATCTAATTTTCTCGGGAATTTGGGAAAAGGAGGGATCGCGAGGTCGAAGCAAATGCCCCGCAAGACCTTGCGTACCATGTCGTCTTCCTGTGATTGCATCCACGACCTCGTGCAACACTCGGCTAATTGTGTCCCCAGATCTTTGGAACCTTTCAGATGAAGCCCTGTTCGACGCACCAACTGCAAGCGTATGTAGTAATATCCCGACCTTTTCTAATACGCTAACATTTCTTGATGGTCTCAATCCATGGTGTTGCTGCAGCTCATCGCAAAGACTTTGGAGGACGGATCACTACATTCTGAATGCATTAATGCACCTCACTTTTGAACCTGATTCCATGACCTCCCTCATCCACACAATTCCCGTAAATGGAGAGTTGAAACAAGGGGTTTTACAGAGGTACCTATATTGAAAGCACAAGCACATAAAAGTTAAAACCTAACCCTAAACCAATAAAAAGGTTGAATGACAACTAGGGATAAGAATGAGTGGGTGGACCGTAATTATAATTACCTATGGTAATATGAAGCCATGACAGATGCATGGTTGGTCATGTGCAGAAGGAATAACGCAATGATCTTGTTCCGCCTTGACAAACGGTTCCTGGCCATTTTACCTACACAAATACCCAAACATAATGATGCCAACAATAGTATGTCACAACAGCTGAATGACCAATGAATGGTTCATTTGACAATCCAAATTTAACAACATAACAGAGGTCCACATACAACTACAAACCAAATCCAACAGTCAGGAAACACAATTCATGTCAAACAAGTTTGAAATGCAAATAAAACAACACGTCATGTCTGAAGACAACACAAAAACACACAAGTAATACAAATCAAGCCTGCTTCTTGAACTTGTACTACAACCACGCCATCTTTTCTTCATCAGATTGCAAGGTCATGAAGAAGCGTCGACTACGATCATTGTTCAGCTCATCCACAGCATAACACCAAAGAGGTGACACTCTCTCTAAAATCCCCTCAGCAACAAACCGATAAATAACTGCAATTGCATCATCAAAATCATACGTTCTCCCAGGCCCTGTGTTTCCCGTACTAACCAAATCCCCTTGCAAATAATTCAAGATTTTGTCACTCTTCTCCTCCATGGAATTCATGTGTGCAACTACTTCTCTAGCCATGGTAGGTCGCTTCTTCTTTGGCTTAGGTAACGGTTGGGAAGTGCTAGGAACTTGGGACCTCTTGGCAGGAGGATGTTGGGAGCCTCCAATAGATGTCTGTTGTGACATTGGAGGGACAATAGGCTCAGTGAACCCCTCGAGATCTACCTCTTCTTCATCTACAAGGTAAGCAACAATGTCACTGTGTCACCCACACAAGCATCAAATGGAGTACAGGGGGTATGGTCCATGGTGGCAGACACACAATGTTGCCCTGTAGCACATATGTTGTTGTAGACGGAATTCCATAATTAAACTAGGTCCAAATCAACAGGCTTCCTTCGAAATCTCCTGTATTTGTCATTCTCCTACAAAACACCGCACAAAACACAAATTAAAAAATGACCTTGGTAAATTCCAAAAGGTAGGAAAACAATCATATATGATAAAGCACCCAAACAAGACTTATAAACTAACCTTAATTTTTTTCTCCCACCATTCATCTGAATCCTCAATGGTACGTGTTTGTTCGTTCCATCCACAACCTGTCTCATGGTGCACTAACTGGACATATGCCCTCCATACGCTCTTCATGTAGTCAAATTTATTTTTGCATTCTTTAGGTTTGACCGCCTTCCCAGTTTTTTCCACAAATTTTTCAGCAATTTCCGACCAATTAAAGTGGGTGTCAATCCCGTTTTTCTTGTGGTACTCTCGGCATATGACAAGTAAAGTCTTCTGCTCAGGATCACTCCAATGACACTTGCTATCCTTTTTTGGAACCTCATCCATTGTCCTATACCTTATAGTATTGTTTCAATGTACAAATATTATAGGCTAACACATACAAACATATATTGAGGCATGAAGAAGCAAATCATGGTCTTCTTACTTAACTACGATTTTTGAGTAATTCAAAGACATTAAAATGCTAACTACAAGTAACCTGAGGCATTTCAATACTCACTAACTATTTGTTCACAAGAGAATAAACTGTAATGGCACTTGGCCATCTCTGTCGAAGGGAAAAAAAGCCAACAAATCATTCAAAGAAAAAATCGTAACCTTCCAAAACACTACCTCAACTTCAAACAGTTTACAACCAATAGAAGAAATCAAGACATCGGAGCCAACAATAAACAGGCATGTGTTGTTAAATGTCTTGGACCAATGCCAATTAGCAAATTGAATGTCACTAATAAATCATGAATTTTCTTTCTTCACTTTCTCTACCATGTGCATATAATATACCATGTGCATATAATGTTACTACGTTGGAATATAAGTGCAATCTTGGAATTGCAAGCTAATATACCATGTGCAGATAGTGATAGATTTCTGAAGCTAGACTAATGGCACATGGGAAAATTCCTTCCAAGTCTAAGGGCAAGTCAACGCAGAAAAACAGAGGCCACTCCAAATCGCCATTTCGAACAGAAAGCTAATTGCAAGCTAATTGGAAATACATAGCTAATTGCAAGCTAATTGCTTTTTCTTTTATACGTTCGAATATAAACAATTTTGATACACATTGCTATATAGAAGCTGAAAATTGCACCCAAATTGCCATTTCGAACAACTAGTAGGTACCTCTAGTGGTCCAAATCAGCGGCGTTGTCGGATTTGGAGCAGCCGGTGGGATTCACGGCGTTGTTGCAGCTCGGGCTCGGTGCGGCCGCGCGCGCTCACCCGCCTGAACGAACGCTGGTGGTGCTGTTGTTGACTTCGGCTATGGTCGTCGGACACGACGCCGTCCGTTCGTGCTCAGATCTGGTGAGCAGCTCACGCCGCGCGTTCACCCGCCTGAACGAACGCTGGTGGTGCTGTTGTTAACGTCGGCTGTGGTCGTCGGACACGACGCCGTCCGTTCGTGCTCAGATCTGGTGAGCAGAACCGGAGGAGAGGCCGAAATGGAGGAGAGGCAGCTCGGGCAATAATGTCTATGGGTTGCTCTGGTTGAACAAGTTGTTGGGGATTAATGATGGAGGGCATGGGGTAATTTTGATATTTTTATGGGTATTTTGGTCATTTTATGGTAAAAATGAAGGGCAAGTGGGTAATTTTATATATGTCCTTATCATTTTCCAGCTATTCATACCGAACAGTCATTCATATATCCAGCTCATATTTTCAGTTCCAGCTACTTTCCAAATCCAGCTCGGGTTTCAACTTCAGCTACAAAATCCAGCTCGGGAACCAGCTTCAGCTAGTTCATCCGAACGGAGCCTTAGTTACCTTGCAAACCTATCTTGGTAAAGCCTTTGTGTAAGCTTGTTGAGGAAACGTGTATACTTAATCTTCTAAGAAACCATGAAGGAAAGTGTTGTTTATATCCAGTTGATGCACATGCCAAGATTTCATAGTGGCAAGAGCAAGCAGCAATCTTACTGTAGTGAACTTTGCAACCGGTGAAAAGGTTGCTCTATAATATTTGCCATACACTTGATTGAAACCTTTGGCTATGAGCCTAGACTTGAACCTTTCAATTGAACCATCCAATTTGAACTTGATTTTGAATACCCACCTGCAACCAATAGCTTTCTTTTCCAAGGCTTCTAACTCCAAATTCATAGCATTGATTCAATTTGGATCATCTTTTGCTTGCTTGTAAGTATAAGTTTCTTTGATGGATAGAACGTGGTTTAAGGATGATATGTAATATGAGGAGTAGGAGGACAAATCTCCAATATGAGTTGTCGTGAAAGAGACAGAGGTGGTATCTTGTGATGGAAGAGTGGGACACATGAATTTTTCTAGTTTAGCAGGTTTTGTAGATATTCTTGTGGATTTTCTTAAGTGATAAGAATTTTGCGGAAGGTTTTGGTGTGTATTGGTTTGAGTAGCATTTTGTGTATTAGGCAAGGAACGAATTTGAGAATGTGTTTGAGGAGGTTGTTTTATATGAGAAGAAGATTTCATGGTTTGTGGGGAATTATGCATCTCATAAGAATGATGAATAGCAAGCGTGGTAATAGGTATTTTGGTGAAAGAAGAATCAAAGTCAACAACAGGTGTACCAAGAGGCAAATATTGAGAGTAGGAATTTTTTGTATAGAAGAAGAAAGTTTGTAAGGAAAGATTTTGTCCTGGAAAATTACCTTTTGACTAATGAAGCTCTTGTGTGACTCAAGATCGAATGCTTGGTAAGCTTTTTGTCCAAGAGGATATCTAAGAAAAATACATCTTTTGGATTTGGAAGCAAATTTATCTTTAGCACCTCTTTGCTCCATTGCATAACACTAACAAACTATAACCTTGAGACCTGAATAATTTAGCAATTTATCATATAGTTTTTCTTAAGGAGCTCTCCATTTAAACACAACTGAAGGAATCAAATTTATCAAATGTATTGCTGCTAGAACACAAAGGCGGATTAGGATGAATTTGAATTGCTCTTGTGTCTTAAGAAGATGTCTAAGCTTCCTTTCCACCCTTCCATTTTGTTGGGGTGAATAAGGAGCTGAATTTTTTTATGTAGAATTCCTTTAGAAGCAAGAAAATCTACACAACTAGCTTACGTACGCAAATTTCATACCATTATCACTTCTTATAGTTTTAATCTTGCAATTGAATGGGCTTTCAACATATAGGACAAACTAAACCAAAATGTTGAAACTTATTTATTTGTTTCTCACTATATGAATTCAAGTAGACGTAAAATCATCAACAATTGTTATTGACACTTTTAGGAAACACCAATTTGTGTTGTTTAGCTTGTATGCAAACATCACATATCAAAGTAGCATCTATTATTTTAAATTTGTGATATGTTTGCATTTTTGTATGAAAAGTGCACTACGAACTAGGAAAAATGCATTCGTTTCACGTTTTAGGATAAGAGTTTGTTTCATTTGAACTAAACTCTTGCTAGAATGAAAAAATATTTATGAATAGATGGGTTATAAAATGCTTTAAAATAAAAAACTAATATTCTTTCTATAAAAGAAAATGAAAAATATAACTAAATGGATGAAGTACGTATATATGTAAGGTTAGGGCATGCATTCAAAGAATGTTGTAGCTATAAGATTATGAGGTGGTAACTGGTAATCAATTAATCATGCGATATTAATCACATACCTGCCAAGGTTGGATCAGCACACAATCGATCGCTATCCTGATCAGATCCACAAACATTCTTACAAACTTTAAGACTGCATATTCTGGATCAAATTTTGAACACGATTAGGATAATTTTATTTAATTAATGAGTAAAGAATACATAATTGTTCAATAAAGTCCCTTTAAAAGATGATAATGATCATCTCGTTTTTGTACGTACATGTCGAATATTCTATTTATATTATAAATAAAGATTACGCATGTCATTATTATTATGGTAGGTCCATCTTTAGCTTTTTCGTAGTATATATAGGGCATTTATACCAAAAAAAAAAAGTATATATAGGGCATAATGAATGAATGTAGAATCTGAAGTAATTATTTGAATGCAGCCTTGGCGCACACACGCTCCTATAGGATTACAGATGGTTCGATTGGGATTTAACTAAATCCCAATCAAATCATTACTTTTACCACTTGCACAAGTGCATGATTCAGATTTTGATATGAATCGGCAATATATACGTAGAGTTTGGTTCAAATAAAACAAATTTTTATTATGAAATGAACTTCTATTTTAAAATGAGTATTTTTTCTAGTTTGTAATGCATTTTTGCTATTTAAGAGTGTAATTTTTCGGATTTGCACTTTGCAGTAAATTTTCGTACTTTTTGTAGTGTACTTTTTCGGATGACACTTTTTGTATTTTGCAATGCATTTTTTTTATGAAAAGTGCACTACGAACAATGAAAAGTGCATTCGTTTTATGTTTTAGGATAAGAGTTTGTTTCATTTGAACCAAACTATATATATATATATGTATGTATTTAAATTAATCTATTTAAAACTACATTTCCAGTCCATCAACTTTCATTTAAATTAACCATTTTTTAATTTATGTCCAGAGACTTTTGAAATGAAATGATTGTATTAGTTGTTATTATTTAGAGAAATTTTTTTTCTAATGTTTATTTATATCTTTCTGGCATTTTAATTTCTTAAGCAATATTGCTTAGCTTATGTCTTAAAACATAGGTTAGAAAAACCATTAAACTAAATAGCATATGTTGTTACATACAAAGTATTAGATTTAGAAACACTTTAAAAAAGAGATAACAAAGTATTAAATATACTAAAAAATTATATTTAACCAATTTTTGTATTAAAGATCCTTCTTATGAGTGAGATTTTAAGAGTCTATAGTTTTAAATGTAAATTCGATTTTTTGATAGGGTAAAGATTAGAGTTGTGACAAGTACTACTTGGTCTCGCATAGAGCATCCACTAGGGATGAAAATTGGTTACTAACATCAATTCTAAAGAGGAAAGTACAAACTGCCGCATGTAAAATTTGAAACGGTGACCTTAGGGTACTATCCTATAGGCCTAACCGCCGAATCAAATGCCCGAAAGCGATATCTTTTAAGGTTTTGATTATCTTTTGGTGTATTGATTATACTGATTAAAGTATATGATGAACATAGCTTTGCAAGATTCTTATCCTCACATATATTAAAAAAAAGGATACATTTTTATATATTCAAACATCGAGTAGCAATTCATGAACCTATCTTTAAGAATGATTCACGTATTATTTATGTGGGGCCTTTACACTTTAATCAGTATAATTACCTTCATTTAACAATGCTCAATTGCTCATCATTTTCCTTTAATTTTTACTTAGAGTGCTAACTCGTCTGTTAAATGAGACAAAATTTATAACACATTTTTATTATTTTCTTAATTGTTCAGACTTTTAAGAATTATAACATATAATTAAACATATTAAATTATTTCTTATAAAATATTATAATTGATTGCATACAAAAAAGCACAAACAAACAAAATATTAAAAATATACATATACAAATTATTTTATTATTTAATTAGTACATAATAACTTAAGATATATGATTTTTTTCCGTTCAAATTTGACAGTCCATACATTTTTTTCACTTTATAAACTTAATGTATTACTGATTCTTAGGTTCACTATTTTTGTAATTATATTTTTAGATTTAGATTATACAATTCCCGTGCATATAAAATTATAAATAATTGAAAATAGTATTGTAGCTTTCATTTGCTTTTTTTTATTTGGTAAGAATTAGGATAACCCAAGTACTACGTGGACTAGCCTAGAGCATTCGTAAACGGGTGAAAAACTGGTTACTAACTAGTTTTTAAAAGGAAAGGGCAAACCGCCGCCCCGGGGATTGAACCGAAGACCTCATGCACAAGTGTTGAGGCCTTAACCGGCCGAACCGTGCGCCATGCACCTTTCATTTTCTTTTTAAACGTACATGAGTAATGTTCATTATGTTATATTATTTTGAAATAAGGAAATTTAAGGTCCTTAAAAATGATAAATAGCCAGTTGTAATTATTTATTTAATTTTGTAAATAAGCTTTTATATGCTTGTTGTAATTTAATATTGGTAGAAATTATTATAAAAGAATGATACATTCAATAAAAATAGAGGAATAACTTTACTAGTTGTTAAGATTCACCAAAAATCTAATGTGGAAAAAAAATAGTAGAGTAATAATTCAAGATATAACATGGAGTAGTCTATTTTTGAGTTTGAATCTTGTGTGGAACAAATGTTCTGTGCGAATATGCGACAAGTAAAAGTGTATCGTAAAGCACCAAAAGTGTATCGTAAAGCCTTAAAAGTGCATCTCTAAAAGACACTAGCTATTTTTTTTATCTAAAGGAGAGCTTAACACTTTTACTAGAGCAAACCTTAGAAGAGTTTCCCATCAGGGTTACATCATGAATCAAATCAGTGACAATATAAGGGGATGGGTTCAAAAAATAAGCAAAGGTATTCATCTCAAGGGACAAATTGGCTAGACGGTCAACAACCTTATTATTCTCTCAAGGGATACAACTAATCAAAGCGTTATAGGAATTCTTGTTAATTAATGAGATGGTGGCACTGGTTAAGTAGGTGGAAATCAGCATCAGTCGAGGGCATCGAATTGGAGAGCAACTTCCAAACTTCTGCAACATCTATTTCAATATGGAGATTTGTAAAGCCAAGAGAGCTAGTAAGCTTCTTCCCATGGCGAATCGCCCACAATTCAACAGTCCGAGCGCCACAAACACCACATGTAAAGACATAAGTGTGGGAGAACGTACCCGAATCATCTCAAAAAATACCCCAGCCACCAGCAATCCCAGGGTTCCCCTTAGACACCGCATTAATATTCGGCTTTATGACCCCAGTAGGCGGGGTTGCCAAAAAAAACGACCCATTTTTGACGTTCAACTTGGCCAACACCTAAACTCTTGCGACATGACTCAACATCTTTGTGATAGCGCACCAACTGTTGGATGGTCGGGAGAATACGATTGAGATTTCCCACACCATCAAAAACAAGCGTGTTTTTATCTTTCCAAATTTGCCAAACCATATTTGCAAAAATTGAACAATCTTCCACCATAATGTTGATGTTTTTAAGAACCCATGCACAAATGTTTTCCTCAAAAAAGAATTAAGCATTCACGAAACGAAAATTGCTTTGACTCCAAAGTGACGCAACCTCATTACAATCTCGTAGGAGATGGAAGCCAGTTTCCGGAAGCAAACATCGAGGACAGTCTGACGAGGAGGCAATGTGACATCGGAGTCTGGTTTCATTGCAGAGCACAACTTCATGGCATACCAAGTACAAGAATTGACGAACGCGTTGTTGAACAGAACATTTCTAGATTTTTGCCCAAACTTGAGATTGCGGAATTGCACACGGAGGGCGAAGTGAAATCCGAACAAAAGTAGTCGAAAAGTTGCCAAACGGAGTTGGACTCCAAAATAGAGAATCAACAACAAGAGGAGAATCTTGGATTCTAATAGCGGATAATTCCATACAAATAGGTGGTGGAAGTTTTATCGTGAGTGAATGCCAATTCCAATCAGAACCAGGCCAATAATCAGCCACCACAACACCTAGCTCCATCTCAGTAAACGGGTTGATGGAAAATTCTGAGAGCGGACGATCCTTGAGCCAATTGTGCACCCAAAAGTGAGTGTTCATGGCATTTCCTATAGAAGGTTTAGCCCCTTTCGCAAGGAGCTGTCCACCATGGACAAATCTGTTCCAAGTATGTGATTGTCGGGGTCTCCTGACAAACATGTCATTGTCTGCCTTGTTATTACAATACTTTCCTGTAATTACACTACTCCATAAGCTAGCTGGCAGTTTTAGCGCTCTCCAACAAAGCTTGGTGAGAAGGGCAGTATTTGATTTCCTCATACTATGGATGTCGAGTCCCTCCCAGCTTGCGACACTGTGTAATCTTGTCCCAAGAGACAAGATGCATTTTTCGGGCCTCATTAGTGGAGCCCCATATGAACCCCCTGACTTTCTTGTTAATAGCGTCACAAGTTGAATGTGGGAGAAGCGTAGATTGCATGGCATATATAGGGAGGCTCGAGAGTACCGAGTTTGCGAGCGTAACTCGCCCGACCAAAGAAAGAGTTCGAGTCTGCCATCCACTGAACTTTAAAGTTACCTATCAAGAATATACTGGTAATTCTCCTTTTGAGCTCTAAATGAAATTATTACGGTGCATCGTTAAGCATCAAAATTGCATCATAACGTATCAAAAGTGCATTCCTAATTTGAATGCACTTGGCACTTTACGATGCACTTTTAATAAGAACCGTAGATGGAGTGCATTCAACGGCCAGTAGTGAGCCTCGAATTACACATAACCTGTATGTTGTATATGATTTACACTCGTATATTTGTTAATATCATTAAAAATTATAAAAAAGGGTAAATGTCAATTAATTGTAAACAGAGGATACAAAAAAATACTTATTTATGGGAACTTACACTAATTTGGTTCATAAATTACTTTTAGAAAAGTTTCACTTCCAGAGAGTAGTTCTTAATTGTTTGTAAGAAAATTATGCAGTTTGTGTTCCGATCGCGAGAAAAATAGCTGGTGATAGGGTAAAATCAAAACGAACAACTACGTACGACTACAAGTAAGAAATGCAAATAAAACACATAAAATGGTAAAATCATAAATGAGAAAACTTGAGATCAACCTAGAATATGCAGAAATCAAGAAGCAATCCAGAAGAGCAAATTGAATGTAAGATAAGGAAACAATCTTGTTTTAGATTAAGAAAATCAAAGGAACTCTCTAGAAGAAAATATTATTAATTCGTGTCTAACAACGAAATATTATAAGACTTTTATACTCTCCTCTGGGTCTAAAATACGCCTTATTACATACTAACATGTGCCTCTTATAACTACTACACTAACATACAGTATATGTCTCATATACCCTTTTCAACCTTGGATGAAGTCTCATATACGGATATACCCTTTTCAACCTTGGATGAAGAAAAGATTGAACCAAGCTTGAAAAACAAAAACGGATGTTACTGTGCACTCAAAGGCTTAGTAAAGAGATCAACCAACTGCATACTAGACTTCACATGAGAATTAGAAACAAATCCCTCTTACACTTAATTTGTCTCTAACAAATTAAGACGTTTAGTTCTTTCATGTAAAACAAGATTTGCATCCAAGTGTTGAGCGACTTTATTATTACAATACGAGTAGGGTTGGTTATGGGTCGAGTTATGGGTGGGTGGAGCCCTTCCACCACCCGACCCGCGAATGAAAATGACTCACTCAATCCACCAATCATTTGTGATTCCTTTCAACCATATCCGACCTGCGGGTGACCCACCACCCGTGAATTAATAAATTATAATAATATTTTTTAATAAAATTCTAGAGTTAATAAAAGAAGCATTGACAGTGGTGACGCTAAAAAAGGGCGGCAATCAGAGTGAAGAAAACCAGCAGTGAAGTAGTAGTGGAGGAGAATTGTTGGTGGTTATGTTGAGAAGACGGTAGTCGAGACTCAAAAAAGACGGTCGAAGGAGTGGAAGTGACAATGTTATTGGGGAAGTTCAAGATTGTAAAGTGAAATACGACGGATAACTAGATAAGTAGTAGAATTTGTAGGTAACAATGTTAGGTTTGTTGGAGATATTAGTAAATAGTATATATATTAGGTAAAATTATGCGGGTGAGTCAGGTAATGGGTGGTGGGTTGGGTGAATCGGGTGTAAAATCCCACTCATATCCGACCAATCACCCGTTTCACCAATTACCCAACCCACCCATCACCTAGTTTTCTTCGATTTTTCACCCATATATTTAGATCGGGGGAAGCGGGTGGGCCTGTAGCTCACGGTTAATGTCCAACCCTAAATGCAAGGGTATAGGTAGATATATAGACATACCAATATCATGTAAAAGACCTTTCATCCATATTATTTCACTTATGGTATAAGACATACTTCGATACTCGCTTTTTGCTGATGATTTAGAAACAATTTTTTGTTTCTTAGTCTTCCAAGAGACCAAAGAAAAACCAAGAAAACCACAATATCTAGAAAGTTATCTCCAAGTGTAAGCAGAACTGTCCAATCTTCATCTTTATATGCTAAAATGAAGATTCAATATGATAAAAGAGAGCACAGTTCAAGGTACCTTGAATACAGCTACGTAGGAACAAAATTGTTGCCATATGAGGTGATCTAGGTGTTTGTAAGAACTAACTCAATTGTTGAACACAATAAGAAATATCAAGTCAACTTAAGGTCAAATAAAGCAATTGACCCACCAACCTTCTATATGATTCTAGGTCTTCTAAAGCATCACCGACATTTAGCCTTAAATGCAATCCCTTTTCCATTGGAAAAGTGGAAGCTTTATAAATAGTCATGCCAATATTTGACAACAAATCCACTACGTACTTTCTTTGATTCAACAACAAACTACTAGAGATCTAGCAATCTCTAAACCCGGGAAATACAGAGTCAGTCCCAAATCTTTTATAGTGAAAGCATCATCAAGAGGCATCTTAACATGATCACTATTCATCTCAAAAGTAGAATTTCGAGTCAAGAGCATATCATCCACATACACCAATGCAACTGTAATCAAGTCTCTGTTAGATTTTACAAACAAGAATAATATTGTCTTGATTGTGTGAATCCTAAACTTAAAAAATGTTTAGTCAATTCTATGTTTCGTTGTCTACTTGCTTGTTTAAGACCATACGAGATCTTTTAAGCAATCAAACTTGATCAGGTAAAGCCTTTCCATATCCTAAAGGAGGTGACATAAAAACCTCTTCATTTAGATATCCATGCAAAAAGGCATTATTAATATCTAGTTGGTAAATAGGCCATGATCTAGCTGAAGCTAAAGCTAGAAGCACCCTCACAGTAGTAAACTTTGCTACAGGTGAAAAAGTGTGCTTAAAATCTTTATCTTTTACCCTATTGTACCCCTTTGCTACCAGCCTTGCCTTGAGCCTTTATACTGTCCCAAAAACTCTAAATTTGACCTTATAAATCCATTTAGACCCTATTGTTTTGTTTCCAATTGGCAACTCAATAAGATCCCAAGTATGATTGGACTCTAATGCACCTAACTCCTTATTCATTGCCTTTACCCACTCTAGATACTTACTGCTTGAGCATATGTTATTGGTTCAACAACCGATAAGACATTACACAATGAGGCAACATACTCTATTGAAAACTATTTCTAGTTTGTTAAAACCATTATGCAGAAGGTCTGTGAAATAGAATCAGAAACAACATTCTTTGTGGGCATTTGTGTGCAAACATAATCATCAAACTTCTTAGGCCTCTGTATAACTCTCGTAGGTTTTGGGGAGAACAACTGGAATATGGAGTGACACATCCCTTAGTATTTCTAATTGGAAAGAATGACTATCCTAATTATGTTCTTCTAAACTATGAGGCACAATCTCATGAAAAGCAGATTTGATAGAAGGAGCTGACAAACATCATGGATTTTCAACGTTATCTCCCAGTTTATGTACATACTATCTCATCTGACTAGAAGAATCTTGAGAGTGATCAATAAGAGATTCTAAAATAGGAATATATGTAATCCTAGCATCAAGTGCATCATGAATATCAAAGGCAGGTGAGACAAGAGGCAACCGAACCTCTGTTTGAGAATGAAGGGAAGATTCCTTATAAGGAAAAATTGCATCTCAGAAGATAACATGTCTCCCTACAACCACCTTATGACTATGTAAATCATAAAGTTTATAAGTCTTTTGGCTTGGTGAATATCCTAAGAAAAGACATTTTTTAGGTGTAGCATTTAACTTCCATAGTTGATAATCCTCAGAATTTTCATCAGGTTTCAAACAATATTCATTTATAAACCATAACTTCATTTTGGCTCCTAAAGCCATCTCAACACTACGACTCCAATTATGCAAATTAGATCCATTGAAGAGCGAAACAACCAATTGCAAACCTGGATGATCAGAATTAAACAAGAAGAGCGGATGAGAGTAATTTCCTCCATTACCTCCCGATCCTAATCCGAAATTGTGAGCTATTAGACTCCTCCTTCTGGTCGTCGGGTTATCGTTCTCTATCTCCTTCATGACTCAAATTTGACCTTCGATTTGACAAAAGACAACTTATCCGAACAACTTTGAAGTAATCCTTCGTAAATCACTACGAACTTTTGCAGCTTGCTAACACGCTCTAATTGAGAATGATTTCTCAATTCTGTCGCTATGATACCATGTGCACACTTGAGATCAACCTCAAGTATGCAGAAATCAAGAAGAAATCTAGATGAGCAAATTGAATGTAACAACGAAGCATTACAAGGCTTTTATACTCTCCTCTAAAGGTCTAACATACGCCTCATTACATACTAACATGTGCCTCTTATAAACTACTACACTAACAAACACTATGTCTTATAATAAATGGGGTGAACATTCTTTTGTACAAGCAACCACGAAAGATAATATTTAGTGTATACTAAAACTAAACATTCAATAAACATGTATTTTAGCATAATGAATGTGATTTTACATAAAGATTCACATTTTTGCATGTATTACATGTGAAATTTTAATTGTATGCACAAAGTACACATACATAATACTTATTATTAACTCAAAATTTTGAACTTAAAATGTGTATAATGAATGTAAGAGATGCATAATTAATTACTATGAGCTTCATGTATTTTTTGTACATAAACATGAAACTATTTTATGTATAATGAATAAAGCACTTTTGGTCGGTAGATATGCAATCAAGTATAAATTTTGTGGAATTGGGGCAACACTGCAAATAAAAATCGAAAAAAATACAAATTAACACTTGAGCTAAGCATGAGTTTGATGGTGAACATCAAAAGAAAATCCAATTAAAATAATGAGAATGACTATTTGATCAGTATAGTTTTATAGTAACAAAATCATTACAAAACAAAAAGGTTCGAGTAACAAAATTGACCGAATCGAAAAAAACCTAGAAAAAGGAGATAGGCTTGGAAGGTCCACAAACTCCAGTACTCCACGTCTACATTCCCTCTTTTGGTGTGGGGGGCAAGGCATAGTGGAATTCATATGCTTTTATTTTTAATCAACCCTTTTTCGGTATATAAAAAAGATTTGGTGGTTTTGGTTAATTGCTTCTATCGATTTTTTCTTATGGCCTAGCAGAACTAGTTGCTTGACTCCCATTATGTAAGCTTTGATAAGAATTCTCTACTTAAATTTCACTAATCTTTTCCTAAGATAATGTAGATAAATATAGATCAATAGAAGGTATAAAATAAATGTTCAATTCTTGTCTCCGCTCCTTCACTTGGGTGAAAAACAAAAACTTATTATTTTTCATTTCCTTGGGTCGAGTCAATCGGCGCAAACCGTTTTACTTGGTTCACTCTCTTTGTCATCTAGTTTACAAATTCGGAATTTAGCACCAAAGGTGGGTCTCTTGTTACAAAAAAAAATAGAAAGTATTCCCTAGAGCAAACACTTGGATGTACTTAGGTTCACAATCAAGTGACATCAACAATTGTACAAGAAATACATCACCAGCATGCGTCACCTGATATGTGTGCCCCTTCTAGAAATACCATGACTCAGCCAAATTCCAGAATGTTATGTGCAAGGATCTGAGACTTGTCCATAGATCCCTCTACATCTTACCTTGTATTTCCCTATAAAAAGCAATATAACAAAAACCCTAGAAATCAATAAAAAGTTCCTTTCAATCATTATCTCTCTTTTCATTCACCTTTACTATGGTATCAGAGCATTAAAGGCAAACCCCAAAATATTGTTTCGATCCAATGAAGAGATCTCAAATCCATGGGGACAACAGCTAGCCCCTCTTTCACAAAACACCTCCCTGCCATCTTTTTCATCTCTTATCACCGTAAAACTGACCTCTGAAAATTCTCCACTTTGGAAAGCTCAAGTGAGCCCATATCTCATAGCACACAATCTCTTCAAGTTTATTGATGGCTCTTCCATTCCTCCACCTTCTCTAGTCAATGGAAATCCAAACCCGGAGCATGCTGAATGGGTTACAAAAGACCAATTGCTCGTTGTTATCCTCACATCTTCTCTTACTGAATCTACCCTAGTTTAGATTCTTGAATGCACCACAGCTGCACAAATAAGGCATCAACTTCACGAACTCTTTGTTGCTCGCTCGAACGCCCAAGTGGTTCACTCTAGATTGCAACTTGCTACACTCAAGAAGGGCTCGCTCTCCATTACTGAGTTCTTCAACAAAATGAAGGGTTTTGTCGATGTTGTACAAGCGGTTGTCCAAGTAATATCTGATGCTGAGTTTGTTGTATATCTTCTAGCCAGCCTTGGGACGGATTACGATTCCATAGTTACATTCTTTTCCACTTAGCCTATCTTTCCCTCCTCCAATCAAGTTCTTTGCCATCTCCTCATACATGAATCTCGCATGTCTCATCAAACCACATCCAATCAACCCCTTTTTGTCAACTCTAACACAACCCAGTCCAATGCTGAAGTAAACGCCACTGAAAATCAAGGAAGAGGAAGCAATAGAGGCATGGGAGATTCTAACCAAGGCAAAGGTCGAGGGCGTGGCAATATTGGGCGAGATCAAGGCATTTGCAATGGCAAAGGCGCTACAACAACTTCACTGGCAACCCTGACAGCAGGCGTCAATGCCAGGTGTGTGCTAATTCAGGCTACACCGCTCTATAGTGCTACCATCATTTTGATCAAGCCTATCAAGCACCCTTAACTCGCAACTTTCAGCTCAACAAAACCATGACCATGCATTGGTATCCTGACACGGCAGCCATGCACCATTACACTCCCAATCTAGCAAATATAAGGATTTGATTCAACCCCTTATTTCGGAACAGAGCAGGTCTACTTAAGAGATGGATCGAACGTCCCAATCCACCATCACGGTTACTCTTTACTACATTCTTCTTTTCAGTCTTTTAAACTTAATAATCTCATCCACACTTCTTTACTTATAAAAAAACCTATTATTTGTTCATAGATTTTGCAAAGACAATAATGTCTTCTTTTAACTTTAATAATCTCCTCCACACTTCTTTACTTATAAAAAACCTATTATTTGTTCATAGATTTTGCAAAGATAATAATGTCTTCTTTGAGTTTCACACTGATTTCTTTGTTGTGAAGGATTTCAAGAGCAAGGCTCCTCTTCTCAAGGGTCAAATTGATGGCAGATTGTATGTCCTACCAGCCTCCACCACGCCACCGCCCACTGCAAATCAGACCACCACCGCTTCTAACACTCTCCTTTGGCACAACCGTTTATGGCCACCCCTCTTTCAAGACAACACACCTCATTTTACAGCAACTTCATCTACCAAACCCTAGTTCATCCCAAGAAGGCTTTCCATGCCAATCATGTTATGGGCCAAGGCCCATGCTCTAGCCCACCCAACTAGTCCAATTAGATCATCTCATGTTTTGCAATTGCTCTTCTTAGATGTATGGGGCCCACCCCAGCAGATCTCTACTAATGGACAAAATTATTTCCTTACGGTAGTAGATGACTACTCTATATTTACTTGCATTTTTCCTTTTGCTTCTAAATCCCTTGTCTCTAATATCATTCAAAAAAAATCAATCTTGTTACAACCTTCTTCTCCACTAAAATCATTGTCGTTCAAACCGATGGCGACACTGAATTCTAACCCCTACAATCCTTCTTCCAAACCAATGGCTTTTCTCATCGCCTTACATGCCCCTACTCCCATCAACAAAACAGAAGTGTCGAATCTCAACATCGCCATATAGTTGATACTAATAGAATCTCTTTTCATTCACCTTTACTAGGGATGCGAATGGGGGTGGGGCGGTACGAGGAATGCATTCCCCGCCCCCATCCCTGCATCCTTATTATTATCCATATCCCCATCTAATCCCTGACAAGGAACGGGGGATTTCCGTTGGGGATAGACATACTAACGAGGCCCCATTTAGTTAAAATATTATTAAAATTAATAATTTTTCAAATTTATAATTAAAAATAATATATATTTTTATCTTATATGTTTTTAATGTAAAGTAATATAAATTAAACAAAATATATTAATCAGAGCGTATAGTGTCATCCCCTTCCCCGTCGCGAGGATAAGAACCCGACTCCGTCCCCGCCCCGCTCCCCGCCAAGTCGAGAAATCAGAGCGGATTGTTTTTCTTTTTTGAAAATATTGTTTTCTTTTGTAACAATAAGACCAATGTATATTGACCAAGTTGGATAGGTTATCCGTCGTTGGAATAACGTGTTTTTTGTTGCAAAAATTAGGTAATTTAACAAACCCAAGTTCCAACTTCAATATTCAACTTAAATTTTAAATATGAAATTAATTTTTAGAAGTTGTATATATATTGTAAACAACTATATACATATTTGTGCAAATTTTTATCTTAAAAATATATTATTGTTATGAAAAAGGTTATAAAGCAAAAACCACTTAGCGTTATATATGAACAAAACACTTGAACAACTTTAAAAGTAACTTTAGATCATTACAAGTAGGGGTGTCCAAACCCGGTTAACCGTGATTTCGAATAGTTAAAATTACTAATCGTAATCAACCCATTAATCACAGTTAATTGCGTTTTTGGCTCGATTTTCTCGGTTAACCAATAACTGTTTATGTAATTTTAAATTATAATAATACACTTAAATAATTAAATTATTATCACTTGGTTAGAAATTCAAAATAAATACTAATTTTATATGATGGCTATACTTTAAATTGTCCTCACAATATGTATATAATATATATAGCAATTTTTTTGGAGTTGAAATATTTTAAAAGTAGGCATAATTAAGCAATTAATAACGTTATAAAAAAGTAATGTTATGGAGAATCAAATACAATGCCAAAATTTCAAAATAAGCATACAATTTCAATAAACCAAAGTATATTTAATGTTTTATTTAAAAAATAAAAAATATATTTCGGTTTTTCGGTTAACCGAAAATATCAATATGTTGAACTGTAACCGACCCGTAAAATAGCAAAAAATATCAGTTTGGTTAACCAAACCGAAATTTTAAAAAAATAACGATTTGGTTAACTAAAAACACATCGTTTTTTTTCGGTTTTCAGTTTGGGTTATTTTTGGACAACCCCTTCACCTTGTACAAGTTACCTCGAATCTACATTATTCAATTGTCCATCTACATTCATATATGTGATCCAAGTAATAGATATATGTGTGGATAACTTGTTGAGATCATGTAAATTGTTGGAGCAATAATATATTGGAGTTCATAACAATTATAAAAAATTTAAAATTTATAAGGATAATTTCCATACAAAATATTACCCTTTTGATTTTTAAAATTTTTATCATATAATTTTTAAAATAAAATTTTTCACACATATGTATATAATTATCTATAGCATAAATATAATTTTAAAATAATATTAATTTGATGTTTAAATTTTAAATGGAACATGAAAAAGGAACGATAGCTGGAAGCCTGGAATAGAGGATTTGGTTGTTTTCAAACTTTATTCCAATGTAAGAGTATGTGTAGTGGTTGCCCAAAAAACTTGTCATCCAATTAAAGAAAATATATATGTATTCTATTATTTTATTTGATTAACTAAAAAAGAAAAAATATTACAATTTGACACTTGTCACATTGTTAATGCAATGACCAATATGGTTTTTGGGCATCATGATGTTCAAAATATCAACTTTTTATGACCACTCTCTTATTATTTTAAGATAAAAAATACTCTCTCTCTTCTATGACCAAAAAATTGGACAACCACTACACATGCTAAGGTTTTAACATTATTGCATTTTAACCCATTTTTTTGGACGGTTGTGTTCTTACAAAATTTACTTTCACAATGCTTCTTTTAATCCAAAAAGAACATGAATATGCTTTATTCAGACTTTTCATTGGAAAAGGAACTTGATAGCGATTCTTTTGGTAAAGAGAACTAAAGTATAATTGACTTGTACGAAAGAAAGACACGGAGAAAGAGCTTTGTTCTGGTGGTGTTTTACAGACTTGACGTAGATTTGGTAATCTTGTATTATCCATCATGAGCTTGGACGATAAACTTGGGGGGCTATTGTGCATTTGTGCTAATCTTTCTTTTAATTAAGTAATTGAAAAAACAGCTCAAAAGAAAGGGGAATTGAGTGTAAATGTTAATTGTAAGTAAATTATGAAGGTTAACGTACAAAAACTTGTTTGAGCATAACTCCGCATTGTAAATTTACTTTCAAGTATTTATAATAGATGCGTATTTCAATTCGATTACAAATTTTCAATCGTAGCGCACACACATTAAACTTGTTTGGAAGCTCACTCTCAATTGGTGATTATGCTTCTAAGTAAACCACTCAATCGAGCTCATCCCCTTTTTAGCCTGCCTTCTTAGTGTCAAGGCTTCATTAGTAGAGACTGGGTTGTCCAGTTTCGACATATTTACCGCGAGGCCAACCGTGTAGCGGATGGTCTTGCCTCTCTTGGTTTCTCCTTTCCTTTAGGCTTTCATATGTTATAGGCTTTCATATGTTAGCGGATACTCCGGATTCTATTTTATCGTTATTGCTTGATGATGTAAGGAGCTTGGCTATCCCCCGACTTATTCCTAATTAGTCACCTATAATAAATAGCGGTCTTTGCCGTCCCTTTCAGATCAAAAAAAAACTGCCTCTAGAACCAAAAAAATTCATACTCCAATAAAAGTTGATGAGTTCATTATATAGCTATTAATTTCGTCCAACACATGCAACTAATACTAATTTGAACTCTCTCCATTAAGCTTCTTCTACCTTCTGATTCTACTTGAAGCCATTTATGCAGAGCTTGCATTGTTATGAAATACAGTAATGATGAATGTCTGTCCTTGTCAAATAAAAAAATCCCGTTCAAAGAAAGCACTTCTGATCGAGCTAAACTAACACGTACACCAAGAAGAGAGATTTACAAATTCGGGCTGATAGGCAAGCTTCAGTATTCACGAACATATATAAGAGAATCAACATCCCTAATTAGACTTATCTATTGGGTTACTATGAATATGATGAATTAAAAAAAATCATTTGTTGACCCAACAGTTCGACCAAGACGAAACCCAATATTTACAGGTCGGTTTGGGTCAGATCCTCAGGTCAGCTCTAGCTCCATCTACGAATGTTTTCCTCATTTCCTCCTAATTGGGATGAGTTTTGCTCAATCAAGAGAATCACCACCGTTACTGGAAAACTTGCAAAAGGATCTTTCAAAGCGGACAGTAGAATACAAGTCAAGCTCTACTAAGAACACCATTGAGAACAACTTCAGCTAATTGTACTCCTGTTCCTTCCAAAATTTACAGCATTAACCAAGTTACAGACAAGTATCCATGCACCATTCACTCTCTAACTTCAAAAGGAATACATTCATTCTTCAGGTGCAGCATTTTGAGAACCAAATAAACTACTAATCATCCTTGACTTCGTTTTACTCCTGTTCATTTGGTATGTGCGAAATTGAAAATTCTTCAGGTGGATCCTAATGAGTATGTTGGCATCATATTGAACCATTTTAGAGTGTGCATTAGCTCTAGATGGAATAGGCATAATCGAGATGATAGTTGATGGCTTAGGAGTATTGGCATGGAGACCAGGTTCTAAATCTAGTTGTAAAACTTGACCTTGGATAACAGAATAAGTTAGTGACCATGCAACATCCACTCTTTAACTTGTAAAGACGAAGAAACAAAACAAGAGAGCTTGTTAATATTATTAACACATAAGAAAAACACAAGGAAAAAGGTTGATGTAGACCGAAAACATCAGTCAACTTCACTCGCACATTCATTTCAATCCACTCAAACCATCAAATCCTCTTCTAAGAAAAACATAAAAAGAAGGTTACCAAATGCAAGAAAAGGTACAAGAAGCTTAAAACTGCACTTATCTCCACAGAGAGAACCCTAATCGAGCGAGGCGGCTCAATCCTCGCGACTCTTCATCATCTCAATCCTCTGATTGAGCTGCTCAATCCTGGCGAGAATGGAGGTGACGGAGTAAAGCAGCCAGTAGAAGACGAGCGCGGCGGCGATGAGAAGCGCGTTGCGCTGGCTCTTCATGATCGACTTCTGGTGGCGGAGGAACTCGGTCGGGGAGCAGGAATCGGACTCGCAACTCGGCCGAGTCTCGTACTTCCAGTAGATATCCATCAACAGGAAGAGGGAAAAGGGGACGACGGTGAGGAAAGGCTTGAGGAGGTTGCGAGTGACGGCGATGAGCCCCTTCCTGAGGCCGTGTAAGCCGGGGAGGGTGAGGATGACCACCATGATTGCCTCTGCGCCCGCGACGTAGCCTAGCATCACCCACTCTAGCGCCATTGACGGAGATCGCGAAGCTTCGAGCGATGAAAAACCTAGATCTGGATTCTGGAGGGAGATGAAGGAGACGAGGGGAGTCGGTTTTGGGGATTCTTGATTCTTTTTCGAGAATGCACGAACAAGGAACAAGGAACGTGGAGAAAGGGGAGGTGAAGCGGGTATTTCTTGCAGGACACCTGATTTGCAACGTGGCATATTTCACATTTTGGACCTATAAATAAATAAATTATGGGTTTTTTTTTAATTTGCTTAGTTAAAATATAACCATCCACTGATCCACGTTAATTTGGAGATTATACTTTTCAGTAAACTTATTTTATTCAAACTTGAACTGGGCCAATCCTTTGGGCCGGGCCTGACAAAATCTTGCAAGACTGAATTTATAATCTGACAACATATAACAGTTGATATTTCAGTTGCCATAAAGTTTAAACTGCACAGTGCACAGAGTCTAGATGCTGAGATACAGAGATACATCAAGGACACTAGACCCCCAATAACAACCAGATAAACAATGGGGATAACGATCAACCCAATGCTACAGTAGCAGGAAAAAAATTACATGTAATTGGAGACTGGAGAGCTAGATATAAAACAAGACTATAATCCAATTTGTTCAGGTTTTAGGCTATATGATCAATTGCCAATTTGCCACTGAAGCCAGATATTACATTCCAAAAAAAATTGAAAATAAGGAGAATGCTTACAGTTACTGCTACAGGTCAACAAGTATTCTTGCACTCCATGGTTTCTTATGCAGATGTCATTGAGTTTGCAGCTGAGGTTGTAGCAGAACCCAGATTGTTATTTCCTGTAGCATCTTGTGGTTTTTTGTCACAGTTGTATGGTGCTACGCTCACAACCCTAAAGTGAACATGCAAAATTGCAGAACTCATCAAATTGATCACTAATATCATGTAATTCCATAGATTTTGAATTACATATTTCACAATTACAGTAAAAAAAAAAAGAGGAGAAATTGCTATGAAGTCCATGGTGATTTTATTACTTGTTAATTATTAGACTTTTACCTCTCTTTGCGCTTTTCAAGGAAACGAGCGAGTGATGCTTTGCGGAACTGTGGAACAGCTGCATGAAAGAGTACATGTAGTTAAAAACATATTGTGGTAAAATCTAATTCTATCAGCTGAAGAAGTAAAATAAATTATACTGGACATGAAAAGTAAAACCACTGAACAACAATCTAAAGAAGTTCTTACCAGATGGTGTCATAACAGTCATAGGAATTGGTCCTCTCGGCACACCCACTCTTTGAGGCTCTGGTCTGATAAGAGGAGCTGAAGAAATTCCTGTGGTTTTGGTCACCAATTGCTCGTCTTTGCCAGCTGTCACATTGCCAGACTGGACATTAGGATGTGATGATAACGATAATTGGTTTGTAAGACCAGGGTTAGGCTGAGAGCCCGGAGGCTGATTTGAAACTACAGCATCAGTCACAGCTGGTGAAGCTCTCATAACAGGTGACAACATGGGAGATCTTGAAAGGGTCATGTTAGAACCGAGGGAAGAGCCATTTCCAGCTAATAGCATTATACCCTGAGCCTGGAAAGAGATTCAAAAGAAAAGGACCTCAGAACTTCTAATCACACCAAAAATTGAATAATGGTTTACAAGAGGCAGAAAAGAGAAAAATACCTGTTCAGGAGTAATTCCATCATATACACTAACATTGCCTGCATAAAAAATGGTCATCTGTGCAGGAGCAGGAGAAGGCTTCTTATTGTTCCTACAAAATTTGATCAAATATCAATAAGTTTTTGTATTCATGGACTAAAACAAAATCATGACTCCAAGGAGGAAGTTGTTACTTGAAATACTTGTTTAATACCATGAATCAGTGAAGCCAACAACGGGCCCAACAAGGGAAGTCGTCACCGTCATTGGAATTCCTAGAAATTGTTGATTCATAGTAGCACCAGTGACATTCTGGCCATAGGTAGTGAAATTGGGATTCAAAAGGGAGTTGTTTAGTTGAAGGGGAGAGTTCTGGTTAAATACAGACAGCAAAACATCAGAATATGATCTAAGAAACTAAACATTGTGTTGTAAGAAATAATCATCGAAGGGAAAAAAATTGGTACATGCCAAAAAAAAATACAGTGGAAATAAGAGGATGGAAAAGGTAACTTCTCATAATAAATTCCTTTCTTTTAAAAATGGAAATCTGACTATACAACTTAATATATGAAATTTCCAAATATAACACCAATTTCTTTCATGGGAGTTTAGGGGTGATTGGGTGAAACTGCAGATATGTAAAAAAAGAAAAAGAAAAATGAGCAGTTTTCCAGTCCATAGAATCTACCACTCCCCAGGGAAAAAAAAATAGGGGAAAAAGATAGAGATGGTATCATGGTCATCCAACCAAAATGTTGGATATATGTGAAATTCATCAACTGAGGTTTTTAAAAGCATCAACAATTGATAAAGGAATGATAACAAAAGATTGGTTCAGATCAAATACCATTCTCTTCATCCCATCATCTTGACTTGCTCCAGCTGGGCCAGCCCTAAATGACATGAAATTTGGATGGGAAGAAGAATTCTTCATGAAGGGCCACTGTGCTTCTGGACCTATAATAGAAGAATACAGAAAAAATAAGCATGAGGCTATGTAAACTACATGCTTCCATTCTATATTACTAATCAATGTATTAAGAAAGCTTAAAAAGCAAGGAAAAAGATAACACCAAGCAGACAAAAACAAGAACTAAATTTATTCCGGATCCAAGATTCATTATATGGTAGGAAAATAAAAAGACATTGGAAAAATAGCAAAAAGACAAGGTTAATCCTCTGAGATTCAAGTTACAGAATAGCTGAGTGTCATACTATCTTTTTCAAATACTACTGAATCTCAACAATGGAATTCCAAACTAACAAGCTGAAAAATGGCTCAATATTCATGATACTAAACATCTTAGCCTAAGAAGTAAGTGCACAGGCAAGTGAAGATTTAACCCCTATTATCTACAAGCATAGACAGAGCAAATTACCAAAAGGAAAATGCCGACAAGGGAATGATACAATACTAGAACTAGAGCCAAGATCCAGAAATCTTGTATTTCTACAATTAGATAGCCACCATTAGAGGCGGTTTTGTTAGTTGGACAACAAAATCAGCCTAAATCTGCCGAAAAAAACAGTATAGAAAAATACAGATGGGCAAAGGTTCACCTTTTCACAGTAATATCATAAATTCATCTTGGACACCTTTTGAGGCTTATTGATTAACAATCCATACAATACAATTGATCAAAGTTGAGTTAATTGTAGTAAATCCAAGGTGGAAAAATAATACTTGCTGGCTGTATAGATTAACTGAAACTGGAGAGAGAAACAAAAAAAATGGCGTTGATTGTAGTAAGTCTATTGTGCACAAATAATGCCTGCTGGCTCTATAAATTACCTGAAATAGAAGAGACAAACAGAAAACAAATGAAGCAAACCTAAATAACTAATCACCAAACATCAAATTTAAGTATCTACTCATCTTAAGCAGAGAAACTAGGGCGCTTGAGGATATATGCAAGGCAAAATTCAGTCAAATAAAATTCACAAACAAGAAATTAAAATGACAAACAGGAAAAGAAATCAAAGCAGAAAGGGAAAAAGTGGATAAAATGAAACCTTCATCGGTAATCTCCCGTTTGACAGTAGCCATGGGCTCCTTGGAATTCAATCCCATGAAATCTCTCTCCATCTCAAACACAACAAAAAATCTTACACCTGGATGAGGAAAGGCTTGTTAAGAGGGAAATCGGAGTTTGGCGGTCAAAACCCTAAAAGTTAAAAGCTTAATAATCCAGCTCCAAGGAACGAAGCCTTGAGAGACCGGGAAGAACGAGAAAGAAGAAAGGGGAAATATTATTTTTTTATTAATATATTAATAAAAATGGAATGCTTCCAATTTCCATCTTCACCATGATAGAGGAGGGAATAAAAAACTATATAATTTTTTTCACGTACACTAAGAAATATATATTTAATTAGGCTGTGTGCGTACTGAATAAAATAAGAAATGGAAAAAATATTAAAAAAATCCTGTAAGTGTTTATTGTGTATTCATTTTTTGGGATAGAGGCGTAGTTGTTTAGATCGTGACCGTTTATAATTTTCAAAGCGTTTAAAAAACGAGTAAGTGGGGACCAGATGAGCTGTGAGCCCACGTTGGTTTACCGGTGGACCCGGTTGGTAACGGGCTGGTCCGGTAAGTAAAGCACGTGCGTGCAAAGCAGATTTTATTGTGAACAGCAATACCAGATCAGTCCACCTGCCGCTGATACCAAACCGCAATAACCATATAGTTTTCGACACGTATACCCCTCCACCTCTTCACGAGTTTTGCACGTGACCAAAAAATGAGTGGATGTGATTGGACGAGGACAATCAAAATTGTGGGAATTCCCGCTTCCTGCCCTAATTTTTACCATTTTTGTGAATCTGGTCCTTCATCAAAACTTAAAACGTAAATAAGAGCATGCTTATGGGTGTTTTTTTGATTGAGAATCTGAGATGCTTGGATAATTTTATATATTTGGGCAAAAAAAAGATCGTTGTTTTTTTTTAATATAAAATGAGCTACTAGCTCATTACAAGGCCAACACTAAGTTACCTGTAAAATATAACCTAAATCATTACGGCGGATGATCTTAAGAAATTCAAACAACAGAGGATGATTACTAAACCAAGAATTACAACGTGGGACATCAACCGGATCTAACAACGATCCATGGAAAAAAAATGAGAAATAGCAAAACTAAGCTGAGGAAAACTAAAAAGCCTCCTAGCGAAAAAATCCGCTGCCGAATTACATTCCCTAAAACAATAAAAAAATACCACACAAGGAACCAAGGCAACAAAATGACGGATATCATTAATAATAGACTGAATTTCCCAAAGAACTTTCCAAGTTCGTTTTAAAGAATTAATAAGGATTAAATTATCTCCTTCAATAATAAGATGCGATATTTTTAAAGAAACGACACTACGAACACCATCAAGCAAGGCAAGTGCTTCCGCTTGAAGGACCGAAACGGGGAGCTGCTCTTTTCGATCGAAACTTAGAATCTTACTCTTATGGTCACGAATAAGAAAACTCGTAAAAGTTGAAGAATTAGTTCTCTTAGAAGCATCAAAATTCAATTTCGACCATTCTAATGGAGGCTTAATCCACGCATGACTATTTTTCCTTTTTGGCCGAGAACCATGTTTAAGAGCTAAAATAGGTTGAATCGAGACCCATTGAAAATGTTGCGTAAAAGCTAAGTCGCAAGGAAGAAGTGAAGAGATTACCGAAGACGGGTTAAAATTTTTACCATTTCTATGTCCCCAAATAAACCACCAAAGGAAGCACAAAACATTACCATTTTTACTTGAGTTTAGAGTAGAAATAAGATTATCAATAAAAGCACCTGAAGAATGAATCTGAAATTTTATATTCATCTTATTCTCAAGTCTGGAAATCATATTTTGAGAAAAAGGACAGTTAAAGAGCATATGATTCAAATTTTCATCTTCATTTGAGCACAATGAATAGGTACTAAAAACGCAGTGATAATAACGATTTAATCTATCTGTAGTTGGTAGGCAATCAGCACAAGCCTTCCATAAGAAATTTAATTTTAGGAGGGAGAGAAGTTTTCCAGATCCAAGCAAACTCATAATAAAGATCAGGACGATCTACATTAATCATACTAGAAGCGAAAAAGACTGAAAACGCCCCATCATTAGAAGGGAGCCAAACCAGTCGATCCTCAGAGTCAGAAACTGGAATTCTAAGAGACATAATTAAACTTACAATTGCTTCAGGAAGAAGCGACCGCAAATAGTCCAAATTCCAAGAACGATCTGGCATTATAAAAGCCGAAACATGTAAGTTAATGTTGTTATTATCAAAGAATAAAATAAGATCCTTATTTAAAAGCCAAGGATCTTTCCAGAAATTGATAGAGTGGATCGTTGTTGAACGCTGCGTTCCAACAACTATGTTGGTGCTTATAGTTCTCTAGTTCCTGTTTTGTTGGTTGTACATTGTTACATTTGGTTTGTGTTTGTTGTCGGTGTTTCCAACTGTCATTTCTTCGACCTCTCGGTAGTATTGGGCATGTTCGGTGCACCGAATCCTTTCATACTAAAAAAACAATGTTGGTGCGGCATAGGGTAACGCTTTAATAAGTTTCAAAAATACGTTTTTGGCCTTTTAGATATGAAAAATTACTATAATTTTATATTTTTTTCTCAACCTATAGACATTTATTTTGACTATATTTGACATATTTTATAAAATTTTGTATATTTTGGATATTTTTACCTCCAAAAATACTCAAATGTTGTCATTTAATGTTTTTTACCAAATTTTTTTGTTAGAGATTTTTAATATTTTTACAACAAAATTAATATCTAGTGTGATTATTTGTCCAAATTAATATAGTGAGTAGTCAATCCATTTACAAAAAAATAATGGGTCATTTTTTTGTTGTTGGTTTATGATAAAGGAGAGAAATGATGAGTCATTGTCACTTTTTATTGCATGCGTGTAATCAATCTTCTAAAAAATGCTAGGCGGACCCTAGGCGGAGAGGGACCGCCCAACGCCTAGACGGCCTGAACGGTTGCCTAGGCGGTCCTAAACGGGTGCCTAGTCAGTCTAGACGGCTAGGCGAGCTAGGACCTTCCAGCGCCTATCCGGGGCCTAGACGGGACCTAAAAGGGATTTTTAGAACAGGGCATGTAATCTATATCTATCTATATATCACTACTTCACTACTTCACTACTACAATAAAACTAACATGAGCGAGTTATTGGCCTTATCTAATCGTCTATCTATTTTATGGGCTGTATTTGGCCGTTCGTCCCATTTAATTAGGCTTTATCTGGTAGTCCGTTCCATTCTCATCTGGATGTCCGTTTTTTCATTTAGCTTTCTTCTTTGTCCTTTCAAAACTACAATTGCTTTTTCTTTTGTTCTTAGAGGTGAAGATGGCGATTATAGTGAGAGAAGAGGGCAAGTGGAAAGAGATTAATGGAGACGAGTCATCGTCGATGAAGACGCAAGGTTTGATGTTTCTCGATTATCTTCTTTTGCTTCTGCTTTGTTCTTTCCTCTTTGGTTAGTGTTTCCCTTCCTCTTCACTTTTAGGTTTGATTTTAGGGTGAAGCATAACATTATAATTTTAATTTCAGAGCACCATTCTGAGGGTCGAGAAGGAGATCAATTTGTAAATTTTGAAGTTGACCTTCTGCAATTTTTAATTCTTCATAGTTATTGTTCACATTATATTTCACCCAAAATTTAGAGTATGTTTTAACAAGTTCAATTTTTGATGTAACTTAAACATAAATTAGCCATTTAAATTATAGCTCCAAACTTTTTTAGCCAATAATGAATAATTAGATTTAGAACTCCAAGCTTTTTTCAAATCGAAATGAAAATATCAAAAAGTATTCAAGTGCGCCTAATGAAAAGGAAATGAGGCAATTACCAGAGGTTTTAAACGGGTGATGTCGAACAATCAAATTTAGGAAAGTTTGCATCAGAGATTGGTGCATCAAAACAGGATCTAGTTTTTCAAAAATGTTATCAAGACCAGACATAGTCACATAGAGTTGCGACATGTAAACGGAAATCCCGAAGTATTAGTATTTACAAGGCCAAAATCATTCTGGAAATTGAGGAGGCGAGAAAATTGATAGAGATTTGGGATATCACCTCCAAGTTTGTCAAACGAGACATTATTTCATTTAGATTACCTCTTAAAATAAAAGGGGCAGTAAGATTTACTAAATCACTTGATAATGCCGACCAAAAAGCTTCTTTATTCGCCTCATGAGAAGGTGGATAGATAAGAATAATAAAGAATGTTATGGACTTATAGTATTAGTAATGTTTTTAAACATAATATGATTAGGCTTTATAGTTACTAATGAGAGATAACGAGTAAATAGGTTATGCGTAACAAGGATTCAAAGACCCCTTATAGTTTGGTTAAAGTTTAAAATCACATGATTTTGAAAATCTCATGAAGTAGCTTTTAATATATGTGTTTGGTTGGATTATTTTTAAAGAAAAAACCGAGGAACTTAAATTCTCATGAATTGCAATTCCTCCAAAATGGGAGAATTGCAATTATCATGATGGGGTGGGTAAGATTAACTTCCTCCATTTTTAAATTTTGTTTAATATTTTCCTTTTAAATTATAAATTCCTTATTTATCCTTGAGTTACATTATTATTTTTTATGATAAGGGTTTTTATAGTAATTTTAGAGGTTGATTCACATGGAAATGAGCCTTATCATGCAAACTAGAAACAAATGAGAACCCTTGAATTTAAGAAATGGATGGCTAAGATTAACAGAGATAGTAGTAAAATGGTACTTTTGACAAAAAATTAAATAATAATAATTTTTTAAATTTTTTTATTAGTTTCACTTGTTCTTGCCAAAAACACGACATTTGATTTTTTCATTACGTTCACATATTTTATGCATATGTTCACATTATTATAAGACATGTTCACATATTATCACATTTTTCAGTTTAGAAATTTTATAATACGTTCACATATATTACAAATGTGTCCACATATTAGCACAGTTTGTTCATGTTTTATGGTCATATGTTCATGTTCGATTAAATCATCACACAAGCGTTAAACTGCTTAGAAAAATTTGACAAAAAAAATAATTTTATTTATTTATTTTTATTTTATTTTATTTTATTTTATTTTTTTCGCTTATTTTTGCCAAATACACGACGCTTGACAATTTACATTCTGTTCACATATTTTATACACATGTTCACATTATTACAAAGGCTGTTCACATATAATCACATTTTAACTTCAGAAAATTTAGTATGCGTTCACATATAATATAAGTACGTTCACATATTAGTATTGCATGTTCACGTTGTATGGTCTTATGTTTGTACTCGATTTATATCATTCTACATACGTAAAAAGGCTTTAAAAATAAAGTAAGAATTTTTTTTATTTTTATTTTTTTAATCGGATGGCCTAGATTCGTTTCTAGTGTTTTAATCGGATGGTCCAAATTGATTTCTAGTTTTCATGATAAGCACCATTTTCATTTGATTCAATCTCGTAATTTTAAATAAATTCCCATAATTTTTCTCTTTCAACCAAATAAGTTATAGTAATTTAATTATTGAATAATCAATTATATATAACCAAACACATTTTGACAAATCTCATACAATTTAATTACCGAAAATTACATTTCCTATAAATTAAATTTCTTAGGATTTGTACTGCCCGCCTTTAATTATTGTTGCAAGCACAATTGAATCCGCTCGATTATTGATCGGTCTTGATGCCATGTTGGCATCTTAAACTTTGAGCTTTACTAGTTTTGGGTCGAGGTATGAAATTGGGCTGTTTATGGGCTGAGCTATGTAGAATGGTTTGTAGTAATGTATGACTGATATTTACGAGGCCCGGAATCCTCTTTGCCTAATCTACGCATAAATTGAAATCTGTATGAAGCCATTGATATCAAAACTAACCACTACGAATCATCATATCCGCATGGGTTTAATTTATTCGATATATTTTAACATCATTAGTGCTGTGTTACAAACATAAATTAGAGGGTTTTTGTAACTAAAAATAAATACTGACCAAACTTGATATTACTAATGTGTGTGAAATCGTGAACTTTTGTGTTACACAACATAATGAAAGTAAATAACTTTTTTTTTTTCAAAAAGAAAGAAAGAAGAAACTCTCTCATGATACTAAGTAATGTCACTGCCATTAATTGGCGTCTCTTACATGTAAAACCACATAAGACTATGGCCTTCTTCTCTTTGATTTTCAAAGAAGAAATGTCTTTGGAGACCTTGATATGTGTGGAGAAAATACCACTTTTTAATCTCTATATTTTCTTAATGCTTATTATTTTGAAATTGCACACATTTTATAACAAAATACCTAAGGAGGTAGTCAAGGAAGGAGGATAAGTACATATACATGTTTTCAAAACTTAGCTTTATGCCGGAATATAAGACGTGACTTACGGGAATCGCCTTAATTGGGGTGGTCTATGCACGCGCCACGCGCCACGCGCCACTATTCAAGAAACAGCCACTTTTCCAGCTCCAAGTGATCGAACACCACCATTGTTCCGATCCCCAATTTGCACTAATTTATCATTATCCAAAAAAGTAATTATATGCTCAATAAAATTCCTTTTCTTTAGTTGAATGAGAGGTATCACTCGAGTTTTATTAATAATTGAAACGGGTTAGGTATTAAGTTGCATACAAGATTACGGAAAATAATTTGATCAACCTTTAACATTCGTCCATCAGCAATAAAGAAGTTTCCTAATGCGAGACAAATAATACATGAAAAATCTAAAAAGAAATTGAAAGCAAATATAGCTTAGAAATCGACAACATAGCTCTCCTACCTAAAAATATAACGGAAATGGATTTTTTAATTTCTTTAAAGAAAATCTTGACAGCCTTCGGACATCTAGTCAAACAACTACGACTTCAAGATAATACCATGGAGTCTCCATTTCGACTTCAATGGGTAAGAAGCTTGTGACAACCATGGAAGAAACCCTTTCCCGGAAAGGGTTTCTTCCATGGTTGTGAATGAAATGTAAAAGTTTGTTACAAACGGCCTTTTATACTAAGACATGCATGACACGTAGGCCACGATAAAATGGACACAATACTACCATCCCATTGAGAATGCACGCATGCAACCAGTTGGGCAAAATAGAGAAACAGAAGAAAAAGACAAATTGAATAACATGAAATGAATAACAACATGAAGGACAAAATGATTAACATAAAATTAATATTATGTTAATAATCCCAACACCCCCTAAAAAAGGAGGAGGACCAATGATACCCATCTTGGGAAGGATATATTACAAGTTTGATCATGATAGTGGTTTAGTGAGGAAGTCTGTTGACTACGTTTTGGTTGGTACAAAGTCAATGAGATAAGTTCTTTAAGAAGTTTTTCTTGGACAAAATGACAATCAAGCTCCATGTGTTTAGTCCTCTTATGGAATACTAGGTTACATGCTATGTAAACAACCGAATGGTTACATTTAATTGGAATGGTAGTGATCTCATCAATTCCAAAGTCATGAAACTATATGCTCAACCATGCTATCTTAGCACACACTCTTCTCAATGATCTATACTCATCTTTAGTTGAATGGAGGGAGTTACTTTGTTGTTTCTTAGATTTCCAAGAGACCAAATTTCCACCAAAGAGGATGACAAAACCACTCACAAATTTTCGATAATGGGGACAAGTAGCCTAATCGGCATCAAAGCAGGCTTGAAGAACCAGATTGTCACTATCATTGAGAAGTATTGCCTTTGAAATTATCCCTTTTCGGTATAATTAGCAAACTGTATTGTACTAGTATCCGGTTGTGCTAGTCTATTGCAGAAGAGAGTTAAATTGCATTCTAGGATAAAAGCTGGTTGTTTTATGCTAGAATTGTATCCTGATTATATTCCTATCCTTAATGCTGCTTTTGAATTGAATCTTGATGGTTTCAGTGTTATTCAATTAGTTAGGATTGATAGTATCTGATTGTGCTATTAATTATCTTTGAAAAGCATTTGGAATTCCATATGCATGAGATATTGAGTGAAATCTATGATCAACTTGTCATACGAATGTGGATCTCTGTTTGACTAAGTGTTTTCCCAAATTGATAAAAACCCAAACTTTAATTGCTTTATTAGTTTTGCATGCTAGATAATTAGTTTAATTCTCAAAGCCCCTTTGTTACTTTATTTGACATAAAATTCACACAAAATAAACAATCTACCTCCTTGCATATTCGACCCGTAATTTCCTAAGACTACAGTCTTTAGATTTGTTAGGATTCTTTTGTATAGCCGTGATTTGCACGACCATTTCACGCTTATCAAATTGGTGTCGTTGCCGGGGAGGCAATAATGTCTTTTTGTGTGATTTTTGTGCCAATTTTGGTGTGAACCTATCTTATGGTTCACACCCGTGCTACTAATACTTCAAATCTTTTGTTTGATCCATAAATTGAACGGACTCTATTTAGAACTCGCCAAGATGTGCGTGCATTATTACAAGAGTTTGAAGCAATGGGTGATCAACGAGTTACTCTTGAAAGCTTGACAGCTCCTAATCTGAATCAGCCTACACGTGCAGTGCAATTCCCAACTCTTAGTGATGAGGTGAAGTTTGAGCTCAAGACAGGAGTAGTACATCTACTCCCAAAATTCAACGGAACTCCACTTGAGGATCCCATTCAACATCTTGATGAGTTCCTTGATGTCTGCACCAGCATGTGTCCCTCTGATATTACTGAAGAACAGATGAGGCTGAGAGCGTTTTCCTTTTCTCTGAAGGAATCCGCTAAAGACTGGTACCATGCTCTACCTCCTGGAAGCGTTACTACTTGGGTGAACTTGAAGAAGTTGTTTCTTGACAAATACTTCCCTGCAATCAAGTCTAATTAACTCAAGAAGCAGATTTGTAATATAGAGCAATTCCCCAACGAATCGCTCTATGAATATTTTGAGCGCTTCAAGAAGCTGGTGAAGAGTTGTCCCTACCATGGTTATGCTAATCATGCTCTTATTCTATATCTCCATGGAGGACTCCATGAGGATGACAGATGATTGGTCAATTCCTCTTGTGGTGGAAACATCATGAAGAGAACCTATGAAGAGGCTCTATACATCTTTTCTATGCTGCCTGATGATTCTAGACAATATACTGGAAGAGATTCTGAAAACTTGTCAGCCACCAACTCTCATTCTAAAATTGATCAAGCTGACTTTGATGTGCTGAAGGAAGAAGTGAGGCGGTTGAAGCTGAAGGGTACCGCTCAACAGGCTAAGGCTTGTGGAATCTGTAATGACGCCTTTCATCCTACTGATTCATGTCCTACACTACAAGAGGAGGTGAATGCAGTTGGAGGGTATCAAATGAAGCCAAGATATGATCCTTATTCAAACACCTACAACCTTGGTTGGAAAGATCATCATAACTTCAGGTGGAAAGAGCTAGAGTCAATACAACAACAAGATCAGTTTCAACAAGCTAAACCATATGTGCCAAGGCCTCAAGGACGAAATCCTAATGCAACTCATTCTATGGAGGACATGATGAAGATGCTGATGCAAAATAATCTCAGTCTTACAGAAAATGTGTCTAAACTGACCAAGAGCCAAGAGGAATTCCAAGAAACTACATCAGCAAGCATCCACAACTTGGAAAGACAAATGAGTCAAATCTCTGAAGCTGTAAGCAAACTGGAAGCAAGATATTCGGGTAAGCTCCCCTCTCAAACAGAAGTCAACCCGAATATTCGGAATGTCAGTGCCATCATGTTAAGGAGTGGGAGACAACTTGAGGACAGAATTGTGGAAGAATCTGACGAGGAAGACGGTGGCGACCGCCGCCACCACGGCAGCACCCGCTGCCAAAACGAGATTGGATACGACAAATTAGAAAATTCAAGCGGCGACCAAAAAATAAAAGGCTGCGACCAACGCTTGGAGAGCGGCGCCCACCGCCAGTATGGCGGCGACCGCCGTGATGGTGATCCACTCGAGGATGAATTTTTCGAAAAATTGGTGAACGCCGCGTAGATGACGGCGACCGCCGCCTACCTGCTGAGGCCTCCGATAAAGTAAAATCTCCAATCTTTCCCGAATGGAAACCAGTCGCTCCATTCCCATCCGTCGCCTACCTGCTGAGGCCCTGCTAGACATGATCAAGTCAATTCCTTGTTATGCTAAGTTCTTGAAGCAGATGTGCACTACAAAGAGGATTCAGGATGAGAATAGCAAGAAAAAGGTGAAGGTGACCAAACATGTCTCAACAATATTTCAAAAGCACTTACCAAAGAAATGCGGGGATCCAGGTATGTTCACTATCCCTATAACTATTGGAGGCACTAAACTTGACAAGGCTATGTTAGATTTAGGTGCTTCCATTAATGTTATACCTTCCTCTCTCTGTGATTCTATGAAACTAGGACCTATGCAACCAACTAACATTTCTATTCAGTTAGCTGATAAGTCCATTGTGCGTCCTATAGGAGTGGTAGAGGATGTTTTGGTTATGGTTGGTAATCTTACTTTTCCTGCTGATTTTTATGTGCTTAATATGGAACATGATAATCATGCAATCCCTATTCTGTTAGGGAGACCATTCTTGAAAACAGCTAATACCAAAATAAATATGAGTATTGGTTCTCTGACAATGGAATTTGATGGCCAGATTATAAATCATAATATCTACGACGCCATTAAATCTTCATCTGATGCTCATTCTGTTTGTGTTGTTGATGTGCTTAAGCTTGTTGTGCAAAATATTATTGTTAGAAACCATCTAGATGATATAAAATCTTCAATCAATTCTAGTTTGGATTTCACCTTATCAACTAACATACAGGAAATTGTTAAAGAGTTAAATCCTTGCTACAAGCTCCCACCTGAGCCATTGGGACAAGTCCCTTTACCATTAACCTTGTCTAGCAAGGGGTTTTTGCCCCATGTTGTGCAGGCACAAGTAGTTGAGCTGAAGAAACCTCCAGATCCCTCCAACTATGGTCCCCTTGAAACTAAGGAGACATTGCTTAGAATGCATCAAGACAAGTGCCATCTGTTGGAAGTTGATGTTCGATATGAGTTGGGGCAGCGCCCCCCACCGTTCCCTGACCCGGATCAATTGTTGATTTGTGCTAGCATTACGTCGAGCCACGACGTTAAATAAGGCCCTTGTCGGGAGGCAACCCGGCCTAGGTACTTTCTTTCTTTTCTTGTTTTCTAGCTTAGTTGTTTTTGTTTCGTTTTTTCTTTGTTTTGGGTGAACTAACCTGCATGAAGCGAGTAGGAGAGCCACGGAAAAGGTGGCGACCGCCGCCCCTTTATTTGCAAACCTCGTTAGCTACGAAGTGGAAAAGGCGGCGCCCACCACCAAAAAAAAGGGTCGCCGCATTTAATGCGGCGACCACCGCCATACAGCGGCGCCCGCCGCTCCTGCCGTACGGTAAGCCCACCTTTCCCTTAAAAAATCAAAAATAAAAAAAGAAAGAAAAAGAGAGTGTTGGGAGACAAAAACAGAAAGAGGGTTTGGAGAGTCATAAAAAATAGAGTGTGTGTAAGCCAAAAGAAAAAAGGAGAGAGTTTTGAAGAGGAGAAGTCTTTCAAACCTAGATCTATATTAGATCTGGTTCGATCGAAGCATACAAACCACATTATCAAGGTCGCCGCCGCTCATTCCCGATCCCGCCGCACGCCTGGCGACCGTCGTCCAACAGTGGCGCTCTCCGCCAAGAACAATATTCAAAGCGGCGACCGCCGGCCGCCAAGAACAATATTCAAAGCGACGAACGCCGCCTGCCCGCCGCCAAGAACTTCAAAGCCTGCCGCCAGTTCCGCTGCTCGCTGCCCTTATTCTCTGGGTATTTATGGACTTTTGCTTCTCTTTTCGGTCCTTTGAGCATTTCAATTACCGATTATGAGTACTAGGAAACGTAGTGCGGCTACTAGATCTGAAAAATCTAAGATTTATGAGGGTCGGAAGAAGTATGTGGATGATAAGGAGATTGTTTCTACTATTTTCTTTGATCCCGCTTTTATGAGAGAGTTGGGTCTAGAGGAGCGTACTAGGCAGATGTTTAATCATGGAGGGTTGGGTAATTTTTATTTCAAGAACGCTCCTACATATCCTCGGTGGACTAGAGAGTTTATTATTACTCTTGAGGATGAGCGTGATGCAGCTAGGATCACTTTTCAATTAGGTGGTTCGATGCATGTTATGAGCTATGAGGATCTGGATGAGGCATTTGATATTACCAAGCAACCTTCTGCATCTGCTGATTGGTCTGCTGTGAGTGCTCAGTTTACTTTTTGGGCACATTCCACTGGTTCTGCCCCATTTGATGCTAAGGAGGGGGAGAAAAATTATAAGTGGTCACATCCTTCTCTTCGGTTAGCTCACATGGTGCTTAGGATGGCTTGGTTTGGTCATTCTGAACCGAACAAGATCAAGCATCCTGATTTGGAGGCAATTTGGAGTTTGACACCGAAGTGTACTTTGGTGAAAGATTGGAAGGCTTTGTTTCTTGCTAGCTGTAAGAAGTGTATGAGTGACAAGAAGGGTAAGATTGCTATTGGCGGTATCGTTTCTCTTATTGTTGAGTCATTGGACATCCCTTTTCCTCCACCATTTGAGCGGCTTTCTGCTCGTTATACTTATGATAAGAAGTTTTTGAGGAACGCTGGGGTGATCGTTGAGGCTGGAGCTCATATTGATTATCTGTTTGGTCCTCTGGGTGCTTATGAGATTTGTCTGCCCATTGCTAATTTACCATGTGGACCTGAGTATCATCGATTTGATCTTCGACAATTTTCAGTTCCTGTTAGAGCTCCTGGCTCTTCTTCTTCAGCTCCACAGGCTGTTCCACCATCTGTTTCAGAGCCTGTTACAGAGACTGTTCCACAGGGCGATACTAACATGCATGAGGATGTCCCTGATTTAGATTTTCTTAGTACTTCAACAGGAGAGGACACTGGTTTGAGGTGGCATGATGATATGATGCAGCGGATGAGCAGGCTTTCAGTTTGATAGGATGAGATGTTCACTCAGCAGTCTGCTTTGTCTACTTCTATTGATCGGATCCACCAGTTCCACCAAGATCAGTCTCAGTTCTTTCAGCAGCAGACTAGCTACTTCCAGCTGCAGGCCCAGTTTTTCCAGGGCATGTGGCCCACCTACCCTTCATATCCTGACTACCCACAGTATCCACCACCACCACCACTTTCTGATCAATAGTGGTATTTTTCTTTACTTCCCCTTTATTTTATTTTGTCTTTAATACATTGAGGACAATGTGTGTTCTAAGTGTGGGGGAGTTGAAATTATATTACTTTTGATATGCTATAAAAAAAAAGAATGAGTTGCCTGACACTCCTTCCTTTGAAAGGAGCTTCTCGCCGTTAAACTCAGCTTTTTTTCCGGCTTTACCGATTCGATCAGTTTAGACCTTACCTTGGGATTGTCTAGTGCCCTTTAAGGCTGACCCTTTCGCTTTCTCTTCCCCCCGATCCCACTCATTGTCTTCACCCGAAACAAGGCAAGGGGATGAAGAGCAACCCGGGGGCGCTCCCCATATCCCCCCATTAATCGGGGACCACGACAAGGCAGTGGAACTCCGTGCGCGCCTCAACCTTAATTCTTACTCGAGCGGATCAGTGAGAAAGACCAGCTTCTTTCCTATCGGCATACCCGGTCAACGCTTTTCCTGTTCACGACTCCGACCTTCTTTCATCAGCTGTTCTTGCTAACGTCTTCACTTGAAAGGGAGAGAAGGAACCCGAGCAAACAAGTCGTTCGGTTAGAAAGCACTAGCGGTCTGACTTAGCTTAGGAAAGATGCCATTTCTCTTGTTGAAAGATGATATTATCGTAAAGAAAGAGAACCACCTTTCGTCATTGTGAGGGTCGCTAAACACCACCCCTTAACACCATATTAATATCCCGCAGATCAGAATCAGAAGAGGGATTCATCACTATGTTTTAACTAGCCGATATATTAGAGTCAGGACTGCAAGTAGTGTAGTTACAAAGGCTGTAGATTCGGTTTGTAGCTTTCACCTTAGACTGCTTTTACGCTTTCCGGTTATGTATTACTCACCTCTAAGAATAAGGGGATCTCTTTTCGCTTCCGATATTTCTAGTGGATCACTTTCTCTATCTAAATCAAAATTTATTAAATGTTTCACTTCATCAGCCTATCGATATCTCAAAATACTCGTTCTTAACATAAGCAATTTCGAGTTCAAGCTACACTCTTCTCAAGAGGCGCTGTCGCATCCACCAATCCCTGCTCCGGAAGGAATCGACGTCCCCGGCAAACTGACCTCTGGTCTACGCTCCTTGTTGTTGTTAGTCGCCTCACGACCCTAAGCTCGCCTCATTTGCTTCAGCAGGTCCGGGCACACTCTGGTTATACGTGAAAAACACCCGATCCCATTCCGACCTCGATCGAGTAGTGGAATCGATCTCCTACTCTTGAGTAGAAAGAAAGGCCACTGCAACAAATTAGACTCCATCAACTAGAATCGCCTCCCTCTGAATCGTACAGGTCAACGAAAGAGGCTCGAGCTGCTTATGCTTACTCGAACGATAGAGTCGACGTACGTACCTTCTTTCTGAAGCAGTGTGCCTACTGAGTGAGACAGAGACCTGACCGTCGCTTCATAAGATATGTGCTACCCTCGGCGTGTGTGTTTTTCAACCGCAAGCCACCCTCCGATCGAGCATGGTATGATGGGGTACATGAGGTTAGACGGGACTTATCGCTGCTACAATGCTACGAATAACTATACTTTGAGTCAAGACATACCTGCCTGCAGCATGGAATAATAATAACGGAGAGCTAAACTAGAATGGGAGGGGGTACATATCTTTTCTTTCTTGAGGAAGGCTAGGCCTATGTATGGGGGTCCTATACCATTTCTCAATTCTCTGACTCGTGGCTACTTACTTTTTGTTGATTGGACTCCTAGCGTTTTCAGCAGATCACTTGAATTATCATATAGAAGGAACTCCTTCTTCGTAGAGATAGAGCTATCAGTTAGCCGCGGAAGTTAGCCCAAATAGAGAAGGAAAAGCGTAGAATCAGCCCGACTCTTCGACTTTACCTACACACCGATTCCTTTCAAGCCAACTACCGGTATTACACCATCGCCTCTGGAACTTCTATTCATAGCGAAAAGGCCGTAGGAGAGGATGAATAGCAGATGATTGAGCTACACCCATTTCATATCCCTCCATTGGGCATTGTCTCATTGATAGCAGAGATAGCCGGCAAAGAAGTCTCCATCTCAAGTGAAAGTGATCGCAAATTCGAGTTATCTTAGGAGAAGTGAATTCAAAGTTCCTTCCCATCTGTGCATGCTTTCCGCGTGAAGGTTGTATCCGCTTTCGGAATGGCTTTCCTTCGCCTTCGCAACAAGATAAATAGTGAGAAGCAACATTGAATAGCGCTTTCAGCTACAGAATGCGAGGAATAGAATCTCGTAGTGAGTATGCCTATAAAAAAAGGTATACTAGCGAGAAAAGAAATAGCGTATATAATGCGATAGTGCGGACCTCTGAAGTCCATTATATGGGCGAGGCTCGCTATTTGAACAGTTCCGGCTAAGTTAGCAACTAGGATCACTTTCTTGTAGATAAGGCATTCCCTTACTCCCGAGGAACCACCTAATATTCTATCTAACTCTGAACTCGCCTTACGACTAGGCTTTAAAACCCAGTCACTAGCTGATATGGTTTTCCTTTAAACCCTTCGAAGAAGAACTCCTCGCTAGAAAGCAACATTCATTCCAATTAATGGAATAACAACAGAGCTGCATCAACTCCTAGAGCTTCATTCAAGCATTTCCTGCATAAAGCAGTTCTTCCTAGCTTCTTCTTCTGAGCGGCATTGGACCGCACCTTTCTCTCTCTTCATGGGGGATTCCACTGGCGCATCATTCCCCTTAACCCGAAAGATGTGGAGAAGTGTGTTACAAGATGGGTTTTAATAAGTTGGTCAGTGGCATATTGAATTCGTTGCAGGTCCTACTTATCTGGGTTTCGTCTTCAACGCAACAGACCTAAAGAGAGTTATCACGATGTAGCAGGGTCTGTCTGCTCCAGGATTGTTTTAGCTGTTTGATTACAGTTCTTCCCCTTACTGATAGGCAATCCGAAGGGGTTTATTCTCATCTCGTAGAATTGCATATATAGAGATCAAGTAATCCTTTCTTCAATCTAAGCTAGCCAACGACTTTCTCTAGCTTTGTCTGAAGGCTTGTTTGATCTCCTTCTCCTTGCTGCTTTCAAAGCAATAATAAATTCTTCTTCCTCTGCTGAGATAGATTTTCATATATAATAGAAATAGAGAAAGAGGACCAACGAGGAGCTAGGTAGGTACGGCCGATACCACAATACGGGGATCTTATCCATCTATCTTATGGGAGGATAAGAAACAAATAGAAGTAGGAACATATCGGATTCATTCTATTTGCCCCACAACGATCGTGACAGGTTGACCATTGCCGTCAACTAGGAAGACCTCAGCCAGCTTCCCGCCAATGAAAGCTGGCGACTTATGTTCCAACTGACCCGGGGACGGGCAGAGTGCACCCATTGGACCCAGCCAATGTTCTACACACATAAGGACTGCACCACATTAAACATAAAAGATTTTCTTATGATTATTTTACACAAAAGAGGCATGTCGATACTTGTTAAGAGTCTCGTTTCTATTCTAGCGATTACATTTGGACGTTTTCTAGGGGCAGAAGGAACCACTATAGTGATCACAGTACACAAATTCTACTATTTGGAATCATGATTATAACTTTAATACTTCTCTTTCGTGTCTATGCTTTTAGTTTAAAGGCCAAATATGGCTTTTGGCTTGTCTTTCTTATTTCTTGTTTTTTTCTACTTTCTATATCCTTCTATCTCTATTGCATTCGGGTATACTTTTTTTCTCACCTCGGCTTTTTTTTCATGTTTTTTGTGGGATTATGTGGAGTTGTTCCCGGCCAGGTACTTCCTCTTCCGTCATCCGAGGCTGGAAGCAGTAGGGGCTCTGGTTGGACCGATTTTGACCTGGACGTGCTAGAAGAGCCCTTTTCGGGAACGGAAACGTCTGCCGACACAGAAACAACGAGCATTTCGGTCAATAAGCCGGAGGGAGAACCACCTTTCCCTCGTACCAATGCCCACGGGGATCCAGCGGGGCCATCGAAAGTGTGCCCTTTTCCATTCCAAGATGACGAACTCATTGGTGGGGACTGCCTGAACAATGTGTATCGTAGACTTCTGGAAGCCTTGCAGGCTAAAAAAGGAGAAGACCTCTCCTTAGCGGATTACGCGCTAACATGGTATAAAGCCGAAGACCTCTTTGAGGTGAAGGTGGCCATTATAAGGCAGATGGCACCTCTGGACCCAGAAGGGGATTGGGACCGGCGGGGCGCTCAAGCCCTAGAAAATGCCCGCACTAGTACAGGGGAGGGGTCGTTGGAAAGGCTCCAGGCCCTGAACGCGGACCTGGAAAGGCGCGAAGTCAAATCCGAAGCCTTTAAGCTTTTGCAAGACAAAGTCGTCCGGCGACATGATTTAGATTCGCACTCGGAGACATAGTCTTCTAAGTTTCCATTTCTCTTAGGTCCGCTCCTGCCTCATGGCAACCCTTTTATGTCTTCTATGCTATTTGAAGACGTCTCCCACACATCGAATCTCATCATCATCATCTAGGCGCTCTCACTGAAAATCAGCACAATTTCATCCAGCAAGAACCGAACAACAATTGGATGGTCCCTCCTCATGGCCACGACCAAGAAGCAAACCATGTCAACAACATTCTCAATCTTCTCAACTTACCCAGATGCTCTTCCTCCGTACTCAACACAAGCAACTATCAATCCGCGTTAGGATTTCTGGGCGCAGATCTTCAAACTGCATTAGATCATCAAGCTCTCCCTGCATCAACTGCTTCTTCATCATACGAGGCCCCTTTAACCACAACCTGTGACCCACAAATCTTCCACTTCAATCTGCCACCTTAGCAGCCGTCTCCTCTCTTCCGTGATCTTGTTTTTTTTCTTATTTCGTAAGTAAGAATGTGGTGACTTCTTTCCTTTGTTTGGCTTGAGTTCCTTCTCATTTGTCAGGAGATGGAGTCATCTTGCTTAGTAAGGAGCGCAGTCCATAGAATAATGGCCTTACTTTTGTTGTGCCCAGTACTGAGTGCCCAACCGTGACTAAAGGGATCCCTTGTTGATATAGCAGAAAGTGGGTGGAATCAATCGTTTAGTATAGTTGATCACGGCTGCATTTAGGATAGGAGCGACCTTTTCATCACACTATTCATATCATAAGAGAAGAAAGTCGCGGATGTCAAGGTATGCCACAAGGCTATCTAAGGAGTTGATAGGCACTTTCGGGCATTCTATTGGTGAGTAGAAAACGAATAGCCCAGATTTCACTTTTACACATTGGACCGGGAAGAAAAAGGGGGAAAAAGTGAAGTCTAAGCGCATATGGCACGAAAAGGAAATCCGATTTCGGTAAGACTGGATCTGAATCGTAGTTCAGATTCAAGTTGGTTCAGTGAGGGCGACCGCGAAAGTCACCGAATGGGTCAGTCTTTTCCTTCCGTTTTCCCAATTAAAAAGGCGTGGGAGGACGTTGCAGATGCCCGGAACGGACACGACTTCTTCTAAGGCTAGAAGACCACTGGAAGACACCCGGGACCAGAGCATGTCGTGAAAGAAGCACACTGGGCGGGCGTGCTTTGACCGTGTCTCCGGGGCACAGTTGAATGTAGATATCATGAACGCAGGGTGCAGGATACCAGGCTTGTAAGCAAGCAACCACTCCCCTATGTGCCGATCGCTTGCGCATCCAGGGCCCCGGCGCCCGGCTCAGTTGGACTGGAGAGGCCTAGCCTGATCTGAGAAGTGCTAATTCGGTTTGGATAGACTTCATTCAATAACGCCGCCGCCCCTGGAATCAATAAGAAAAGAAGTGCTATCAGATCAGTATCAGTGAATAAACCGAAATTAAAAAAAGGCAAATAAAATCCTCGGATAGACTGAAAACCCGAAAGGGCGGTCTAGGTAATAAGCAGATAATCTGGCAGGCACTAGGCCTTGGCAAAAATAGATTCTGAGTGGTGTGAGTTGGTGAGTCCATTCTTGAAAAATGAAAAGAGAGTGTTAAGTGAAAACCTGAAAAGGCGCCTAAGCAAAATGAGTAAAAAAAAAAGTGTTTTAGGACTATCTTTTACTGGCGCAGGAGACATAAGTAGTGGAGTATAGGAGTGTTTTGGGTAGGTTTTCATTTGGAGGTATAAGGTGTAGATTTATAGAGACTTTCACTCTCTTTGTTGATGTTTTTGATGGACTTGTTAGCGGTTAGTTTTTTGTGGTTTGATGATTAATGTTTTGATGGATATTAGGGTTGTTTGATGGTTTGAGTTGAGCATGATGTTCGCTTGATGTTGATGATGATTTGCTCTTTTATGTTGATGTTGAGTAGGGTAGGTAGTTAGAGCTTATTTGCTATATCATGTTATTTAGGTTGGGTATTAGTATTTGCATGAGAATGCTTTTATTCCTCTTTGTAAGCTTCCTTGCACTTTGATGATCCGGGAGTTATAGTTTTTATGAGCGATAGTATTCTGAGTCACTAAGGGACGAGTGAGATTCAAGTGTGGGGGAGTTTGATATACACAATTATGTTGTGTATTTAGGAGGAGTTTTAGCATATATTTGTGGAGGTTTTAGGTGCCTTAAAGACTATTTTCAGCTAGGAGAAGGAAGACCCAAAGATGCATTAAATTAGGATTTAGAGCTGGATTGAAGAACGAAATGAAGAATGGCGTTCTGGTGCTGGCGGCGACCGCCGCCGACCAGGCGGCTCCCTCCGCCTCTGACGATCAGCGAGATCTCTTACGCACCATGTGTTATGTTGTGATTGGCTCTTCTATGTCAGCTTTATTTCATGTTTTACGTATTTTTGGATAGACTTTTTAGACCTAGTTTATATACTAGGGTTATGAGAGTTGCACCTTCATCTATCTATCTATTATTCATTCTACTTTTCAGACTTTGAGAGTTTTTAGCTTTTCATGAGAACTAAGCCCTATTGCTTAGTCAGACAATTTGAAGCATCGTTTGACATTCAGTTGTGAGATTTCTACTCTTTATCTATTGCATGGAATTATTTTACTCTCTTGAATCAATTGTTTATGTGATTGATTTCAGCAATTTCCAGGGTTGTTGTTATTAAATCTCTATTGCTAGATCTAGAGAAATTATTGGTTGAGTTTCTCTATTTCATAGTAGCAAACTGCATTGTACTAGTATCTGGTTATGCTAGTCTATTACAGAAGAGAGTTAAATTGCATTCTAGGATAAAAGCTAGTTGTTTTATGCTAGAATTGTATCTTGATTATATTCCTATCCTTAATGCTGCTTATGAATTGAATCTTGATGGTTTCAGGGTTACTCAATTAGTTAGGAACTTAGGATTGATAGTATCTGGTTGTGCTATTAATTTTCTTTGAAAAGGAATTGGAATTCCATATGCATGAGATATTGAGTGAAATCTATGATCAACTTGTCATACGAATGTGGATTTCTGTTTGACTAAGTGTTTTCCCAAATTGATAAAACCCCAAACTTTAATTGCTTTATTAGTTTTGCATGCTAGATAATTAATTTAATTCTCAAAGCCCCTTTTTTACTTTATTTGACATAAAATTCACACAAAATAAACAATCTACCTCCCTGCGGATTCGACCCTTACTTCCCTAAGACTACAGTCTTTAGGTTTGTTAGGATTCTTTTGTATAGCCGTGATTTGCACGACCATTTCACGCTTATCACTTGAAGAACCAGATTTTCACTATCATTGAGAAGTATCGCCTTTGAAATTATCCCTTTTCAGTAATAGAGCACATGAAGGGCTGCCTTGAAATGAGCCTCATGTGGTGCATTGTTAAATTGTCTTAGGATTGGAATTGAGAAGGTTATATCTAGCCTTGTGTTCACCAAGAAGTTAAGCTTTCCAATCAACTAGCGATAGGGCAAAGGATCTGAGAGAGTCTCCATCATCAGGGGACAACTTCAGTCTCTAATTAAGTGGATTGGTAATTGTGTGTGCTCTCATAAGGAAATTCTTGCAACAGTTTAGATATGAACTTCTTTTGACGCATGAGGAGCTCTACGAAGGAGTGAATGAACTCAATTTCAAGGAAGAAATGAAGTTGTCTAAGGTCCTTGATTCTAAATTTGTCATTCAAGAGTTCCTTCAAGGCTTCTATTTCTGGAAAATCATCACCAATGTGCAAAATATCATCGACATAAATGGATACAAACACCATTGATGATCCATATTTCTTGTAAAATAGTGAATGTTCGTTAGGAGATTAGATGTATCCCCTTGAGGGAAGTGTGGAGGACATTTTTGCATACCGCTGTCTTGAGACATGTTTTAATCCATAAAGGGATTTTCTCAATCTTCAAAAATGATTAGGATGCTCAGTTTGTAATCTAGAGGGCAACTTCATGTACACTTCTTCATTTAAGTCACCATGGAGAAAAGCAATATTGACATTCTATTGGAAAACTTTTCAATGCCTTTTTAGTGCAATAGAGACAAGCACCCTAAATGTAGTAATCTTCACCATTGGTGAGAAAGTTTTATTGTAGTACGTCTATCCCTTCCTCTTGTGTGAAGCCCATTACAACCAATTGAGCCTTGTATTTATCTATGCTTCCATCTTCCTTTGTCTTAATTTTGTACACCCATTTGCAGCTTATAGCCTTCTTTCCTTTAGGGAGCTCCACAATATCCCATGTGTTATTCAATTTCAAGGTAGACAACTCATTTGTCATTGCCTTTCTCTAGCCTCATAAAAAAAAAGCTCAGTTTCAAGATAAGTATGGGGTATTTTGATGTTTGTGTTTTTAGTATAGTTTTTAGTGTGTTTTCTTAGTTTGATAGGTTTAGTTTTAGTAGTTTTAAGGTTAGTTTTGTGTGTTTTTGGATGAGTTTGCATATTTTGTGAAAAGTATGGAAGCTACTCCGTTTTATGTCTTTTTATAGGTTTTAGCAAGGAAATGGTGTTTTTTTTGGAAGCTGAATAGAGTGCTATGGTGAAGGACGGAAGAATACGAGATAAAAGAGAGTTGAAGTCAAGATTTTTAGAGAAGAAGTGTTGAAAAAGCTAACTCTAGGCTCGTTAACGAGGCTGTAAAGGGTAAAGATAGAGTTTTTCGAGAGTTCGATCTTATGATTACCGACCCTGTGCGGAAGTTTGTTCCGTGTCGGTAGGGTTTTTAATGAGTTTTTAGGGTTATTATATTTTGTATTTTAGGTTTTGTTATCTTTATGTTTTATTTCTATCTTTTTAGAGTTAGTTTCTATCTTTTAGGAAAGTTTTTATCTTATAGTTCTTTTATTAGATAGGCTTTATTAGTATAAATACCCTTCTTTTCTAGCTAGAGAGGGGGGGTTGGGACGAGTTCGAGAAGGAGAGAAGCCGAGAGACGAGGCTAACGAGGGTGAAAGCTTAGATCGTTAGGCGTGTTTTCGATTCGGTGTTCTTGTTCTTTTCAGGTTTCTTCTGAATTCTGTAAGACGATTATTTTCTTATTAATTTGAAGTAATTATTTTGTTTTCAATGTTTGCTTTTATAGAAGTTTTTTGCTTTATAATTATGAGTAGTGAGTAGTTTTCTTATCTAGGGTTGGGGATTAACCTGGCATAGTTATGCATGGTTTGATGAGTAAGTTGATGTGTTGAATGCCTTTTATCTATTTTTTTAGATTGCTTGTTGTGTTTATACCTAGATGAGAATTGAGGTAATTTGAGTTCTTAACTTGATTGAAAGAGAAAGTTATAGACTTGAAGGTTGATATTGTTCGACAACGAAAGTTTCGAGCTTTGGATCCAAAACAAGTGATTAGGTGAATTAGTTTATGAGAATGAATTGATTTGCTTGCTAGTCAGCGAAAGTTGATGAATTTATCTATTTAAAGGCATGATCTTTATCTTCTTACGAGTTTATATGCATGGCTATGTTGTGGTGATCCTTGTCCTAGATACTTGTTTTTATTTGAGTTTTTATTCAATTATATTTGTTACTGAGTTCGTTGCCTCGGTACCGAACCTGTTTTAGGTCGTTAGTGTGTGTTAGTAGTTTATCCAGGTTCGTTAACGACCCTGACAAAGTCGTTAACGAGGTTGGTCGAGTGTGTGATTGTGTTGTTTTATTTGTTTTATTTTTTAGTAGTTCGATAAACAAACAACCGTGCTTCCCGTGGAACGATCCTGACTCCTCTATACTCAGCGGGGTCTTGACTACAAATTTATTTGTTGTTAAGTAAATCCCAATCAACAGTCATCTATTGCAGAGTCCATCTGGTGAGTGAAGGGGAGATTTGATGTGAGTGTATGATAAAAAAAACTACATCACTCTCCATTGTTTAGTTGCAAACATCATATGAGAGATAAGCATGTGGATTATGTCGTCTAGATGATCTTTTAGGAGGTGGATCATCTAAGGGCAAATTTGTAGGAGGTTGTGAGGGCTCTAGTGATGCTTGAGAATCATCAAAGGTTTCATCATCATCAAGTAAGGTAGTGTTTTGGAATAGAGATGGTGAGGGAAAGTTTTGAGGAGAATTGTTATAAAGGGGGAAAACATTCTCATGAAAGACAACATCACGAGAATAAAAGGTTTGTTTGGTTTCTAAATTGTATAATTTATAGGATTTCTTCCCAAAGGTTACCCAAGGAAAGCACATAGGGATGATTGAGCTTGGACGTCGAAGGCTCAAATTTGACAACGCCGATTATTATTTTGAACCTGAACGTTCCCTGCATCGTAGACGCCGAGAGAACCAACCTATGGCTACAACTGAGGAGATGACTCGTCAAATGGCCGAATTACAGAGGCAGATGGAGGCTTTAAAGACCGAGAAAGAAGCCGATGCTGCCAAGGCTGAGCGTCAACGAGTCAACAGTGCTCGTCTACAAGAAGAGCTGAATGCCTATCCGAGGAATGCCAAAGAATACATGCATCCGGAACTAAGGGTTCCAGAGTCTCCAATTGTGCTTCCGGAGATAGAGAAACCATTTGAGATAAAGTCTCAATTTATATCCTTGATCAAACGGGCTCAGTTTGAAGGGAAACCTTCTGAGTGCCCTATGGAACATGTTAGGAATTTTCTTGATTTATGTGACACCATAGCTGCTGAACGTGTCTCACTTGAATATGTTCTGTTAAAAGCTTTCAGGTGGTCTCTTACTGGAAAGGCCCTGAGCTGGTTGGAGAGCTTGCCTTCTAATTCTATTAGGACTTGGAAAGCTTTGTATGATCAATTTCTTACAAAGTTTTTCCCTCTTGTTAAGACAACAGAGTTGAGAAAACGCATCACCTCCTATCACCAGCTGCCTAATGAGACTTTCATTGAAACATGGGAAAGATTCAAAGAGATGCTTAGACAATGCCCCACTCATGGGCAACCTTTATATGTGCTCCAAGAAATCTTTTTCCAGGGTATCAATGCGGAGACGAAGAACCGCCTCAACACGCATACAACGTGCGATTTTATAGAGATGGAGCCCACGACTGCATGGGAATTGTTGGACAAGCTGTCTAACTATGATGCCATGTATGGTACCCAACAATCTCCCCATCCCCAAAGGCGTCTCTACATGCCCAACAAGGAAGATGTTGACCTCGATGTCAAAAACCAGTTTCTGCAAGACGAGGTCAACCGCCTGAAGAAACAGGTAAGTTTTCTGAAATCCTCTCAATCTTGTCAAGAGTGTGGTTCTTCTGCCCATAGTACTTCTGCTTGCACTAACATAGAGCAGGTAAGAGTCGCCGAGATATATGCTGAAGTGAACTATATGAGAGGCCCATACAGAAACTAGCATAGTAATTTTGACAGGTCAAACAACTATCCAGCATGGGGTAACCAAAATCCGAATGCCAACTAAACAGCACCCCCGCCAGATAGAAGACCTGCACCGTATCGATCTCCAGGCTATCTAGAGCCACCATCATGGGTACAAGGGTTATAGGAAGGCATTAGCGGAATCCAAGCCAACCTTAACAATCAAAACAAAAGATGGGGAGAGTTTGATATATGGAAGAAGAATGTCGACTCCCAACTAGGGAACCTTGCTGCACAGATTCCAAGACCACAAGGGCAACTTCCGGGCAGTCCAGAGGAGAACCCTAGAGGACAGATAGCAGCGGTACACCTTAGGAGCGGAAAGACACTATCGGAGCATGTCCAAGCTAAAGAAAAGACTGAAGAGGACGCCACGGTTCAGCTCGGTAACGACCCAGCGAGAGCGAGTACCGAACCAGCACACCATGGTAACGAGGCTTCGAAGGTACCTAACGACCCTATTCCATGTAAGTTCTTTGATCCTAGCCCTCCTCTCAATCCCAGGGTAGTTAACGACCCCCTCAGGGTCGATTATGACCCGCCGAGCATACCTAACGACCTTAGTGTCGACCCGATAGCATCACCTCTCGAACCTGACTTGGTTCCGAGAATGGTAAAATCTCTTCCTTTTCCTATTAAGAAATAGAAGGACTCTACTGAAAGTAGGTTCAAGCGTTTCGTAAAGATTCTTCAGGGCATTAATATTTCCATCTCCTTCGCTGAGGCCCTAAGCGAAATGCCGACTTACACGAAATTTTTGAAGGATATTCTAAGCAGGAAAAGATCCATTACAGAGATGCAAGACAAGGGCCGATCTATAGCTCTACCAGAAAAGCTAGGAGATCCAGGAAGGTTTGCCATAACAATTGGCATAGGCGACCACAAATTCAAAGCCTTTTGTGATCTGGGAGCCAGTGCTAGTTTACTTCCTCTCTCAATCTGGTCTAAAGCCAACATGGGACCACTAGAGCCAATCAACATGCGGTTATACATCGCAGATGGCTCTTGCATCAAACCTACAGGGGTTGTAGAAGACTTTCCGGTTCAAGTGGGCAAATTCTTTGTTCCAAACGATTTGATTGTCATGGCAATGCCCGAAGACCCGGTAGTTCCTATCATCTTGGGGAGACCGTTCCTCGCCACCGCTGGAGCCATAATTGATGTTCAGAGGGGACTCCTAACTTTCAAAATTGGGGATGAGGTGATAGAATTCCGGTTCAAATAGTCAATGAAGGAGGCTGATAGAGCCAAAGTCAAGATGCTCTACACCCACAATGAGATCATCGAATGTGGAGACCTAGTTGGACGATTGGCGTCAAATGATGAATTTTTAGGTCAAAGATAGGCAGAATTAGCCCCTGCTGTTTCGGTAACGAGCTCCCCAGCCTCAGTACCAATTCTCCTGGCAGAAGAAGCAAGCTCGTTAACGACATCATCAGCATCGTTAACGACCCTGGCCGAAGACAATGAAATTTCAGCCTTTGAATACCTTGAAGAGGTGTTGAATACGGATCCAGAAGAACCAATTCTAATCCCAACTGAACCTTCTCCAACACTTAAACCTCTTCCGGACTCCCTCAGGTATGAATTCCTCGGTCCTAATTCTACTTTTCCTGTCATCATCAATGCTAAATTAAAAGTTGAGGATGTAGAGAAAGTGCTGAATGTGCTTAGGATGCATAGAAAAGCCATAGGCTACTCCTTAGATGATATAACTGGCATATCCCCTTCTCTTTGCATGCATAGGATATACATGGAGGATAATCATAAACCCACTATAGAGCATCAATGAAGGTTAAATCCTAACATGAAGGATGTGGTCAAAAAGGAAATCATTAAATTACTTGATGCTGGGATCATATTTCCTATATCGGACAACCAATGGGTGAGTCCGGTCCATGTAGTCCCAAAAAAGGGGGGAATGACTGTTATAGAAAATGAAAAGGGAGAGCTTATTCCGACTAGGACCACTACCAGTTGGAGGATTTGCATTGATTAAAGGAAGCTTAATAGTGCTACTAGAAAAGATCATTTTCCGCTTCCTTTCATTGATCAAGTGTTAGAACTCTTAGCCCATCATGATTATTTCTGTTATTTAGATGGCTATAGCGGTTTTTGGCAGATTCCCATTCATCCTGATGATCAGGAGAAGACTACCTTTACATGTCCTTATGGTACTTTTGCTTATAAAAGAATGCCATTCGAGCTTTGCAATGCCCCCGCCACCTTTCAAAGGTGTATGATGGCCATTTTTTTGGATATGATAGAGGAGATTGTAGAGGTCTTCATGGATGATTTTTCTGTTTATGGTTCTTCATTTGATACTTGTCTTGCTAACCTTGCTCGTGTGCTTAAAAGATGTGAAGAAACCAATCTTGTGTTAAACTGGGAAAAATGCCATTTCATGGTTCAAGAGGGGATAGTGCTAGGACATCTGATCTCTAAGAGAGGGATAGAAGTAGATAAAGCAAAAATTGAGCTGATTGAAAAACTACCTCCTCCCTCTTTTGTAAAAGACATCAGGAGTTTCCTAGGGCATGCTGGTTTTTATAGACGCTTTATTCAGGATTTTTTCTAAGATAGCTAAACCTTTGACTAACCTACTAATGAAAGATGTAGTGTTTGAGCTGTCTCCAGAATGTCTTGAAGCATTTTACAGGTTAAGAGCAACCCTCATGTCTGCCCCTATCATGCAATCACCGGATTGGACATTACCCTTTGAGATAATGTGCGACGCTAGTGACTATGCAGTCGGCGCAGTCTTGGGACAACGGAAGGATAACAAACTCCACGCCATCTATTACGCCAGTAAGACGCTGGATGAGGCGCAAAGTAAGTATACCACAACGGAGAAGGAGTTCCTTGCTGTGGTATTTGCTTTTGAAAAACTCCGTTCCTACCTTGTTGGATCAAAAGTGATCGTTTATACTGACCATGAGACTGTTAGATACCTAATGGCCAAAAAGGATGTCAAGCCTAGATTGTTTCGTTGGATGCTCTTACTGCAGGAATTCGATCATGAAATCAGAGACAAGAAGGGAGTAGAGAACTTGGTGGCAGATCACTTATCAAGGTTGCCGGTTGAGCATATCACCGAATCCAACAATGAAGTGCCAATAAATGATTCCAGACCAGACGAACACCTCATGCTAAACGAGGTCGAACTCAACAAAACCCTCGTCACCGACCCTTTTAGGGTCGTTAACAAGGCACCGAGGCTGGAATGCATAGATCACAAAGGCAACGACCCAGGGTGCATCGACACATCGGTCAGGCAGTTTGTTAACACACCATAGGAGGTCGTCACCGAGGATAATACCACAGCTTCAGGATCGTTAACGACCCACACAGGTCCAGTGACGACCCGATCAAGTAAGATTTCTGAACCAAAACTCATTCAATTCAATTCAATCCCTTCCTCTCCTTCTGCTTCTACTTCTTCTACATTACTATTGGGATGATCCTTACTTGTTTAAGCAAGAAAGTGATCACCTCTTTAGACGTTGTGTCCCAGAAGAGGAGATAGAGAACGTGATCCGTCAATGTCAAACACTTCCTATTGGAGGCCATGCAAAAGGGTTCAAAACCACGGCGAAGATTCTTCAAAGTGGTCTCTACTGGCCAATGATGTTTAAAGATGTACAAGCCTATGTGACAGCATGTGATGGATGCCAACGCTCATGCAACATCACTTGGAGACATGAGAATCCACTGACAGAGATACTAGAGGTCGAGTTATTCGACGTATGGGGCATAGACTTCATGGGACCTTTCCCCGCATCAGGCCCCTACAAGTATATCCTACTGGCGGTCGATTATGTTTCCAAGTGGGTGGAGGCCGTCGCTACAAGGACCAACGACGCTAAAACCGTGGCCAAGTTCATTAAGACTAACATTTTTCCCAGGTTTGGCGTTCCACGAGTCCTCATCAGTGATGGTGGTTCTCTCTTCATTGAGCGGAGTTTTGAAGCACTTTTGGCTAAGTATGGGGTATCAGACCGGGTGGCAACATCATATCATCCCCACACTAGTGGCCAAGTAGAAATTTCAAACAGGCAAATAAAAAGCATACTGGAAAAGACAGTGTCCCGTTCTAGGAAGGATTGGTCTTCCAAATTGGATGACGCTCTATGGGTATACAGGACAGCATACAAGACGCCTCTACACACCACCCCCTATAATCTAGTATATGGCAAAGTATGTCATTTACCGGTCGAGATGGAGCATAAAGCACTATGGGCTCTTAAGGAGCTCAACATGAACCTCGACGCAACTAGAGCAAAACGATTCATGGACTTGCAAGCACTAGAAGAATTGAGGCTTAAGGCGTATGAAAATGCTGAAATTTACAAAGAGCGCACCAAGCGATGGCATGATCAGAAATTGGTGCCCAAAACCTATGAGGTTGGCGATAAGGTACTTCCTTTCAACTCTAGACTTCGTTTATTCCGAGGGAATCTTAGGACACGATGGTGTGGGCCATTCGTGGTTCATCACATCTATCCCCATGGCGCGGTAGAGTTGATCGATAACCAAGGCGCAATTTTCAAAGTTAACGGCCACCGACTGAAAAAGTTTCATGATCAACCCGACCCGGATGAAGAGATTAGAGTCACTATGGCTCTTACAACGTCAGATTAGCCAAGGTAAGTACGTCGGGATAACGACGTTAAACATAACGCTTACGGGAGGCAACCCTCTTTTAGTATAGACTAGATTTTTCCTTTCTTTTTAGACCTTTTCCCTAGCTTTCTTTTGAGTTTTTAGTAGTCTTTATGATAGAAAATAGGATAGATTCTTTTTAGCTAACAAGATGCAGGAGATGGGCTCGTAAATCATTCAAAGAGGCTACGACGGCTCGTTAACGACCCACCCAGGGTCGTTAACGACCCGGTTTGGCGACCCGACTCGGCGAACGGGCAGGTAAGTTTTTTTTAACCCTAATCTATCTTCTATCTACCCAAGAGCCGCCCCTTTCACCTCTTCCCCTACCCTCTCCTATATAACCCTTCTAAACCTCCTAAAATTCTACTCTCAAATTCTCAATCCCAATCTTAAAACTTCCAAAATCCCTACCGAAATCCTTCACCACCGATCGGAAATCTCACCTCCACTGAAGTTCGGAAAACTCCCCAGTTATCAAAGTCCGCAGTCCCTGCATTCGTTACCGGCGAGATCCAAGCTCGTTAACCACCCAATTTTCGACCTTTTGTTCTTCAATTTCTCAATCTACCGGTATGATTTCTAAACCCTAACTCTTTATTGCATGATTCATGATTTTTAGGGTAGAATTTCGTATCTAGATTGCGTTTATAAAGAGATGGTTGAATTGCATGTTTTGCTATTGCTCATAAATTTTGTTCGTGCCTAGTTGTTCTCGATCTAGGAAGGGTTGTTCATGCCTAGTTCTTCATTGCAAATTGATTGAGAAAAGCATGAATTTTCTTGTTCTAGAAATCGAGGTTGATCTTCACCATGTTAATTTTGGGCAATTCTAGCATGTTCGGGATGGGTAATTGAGCAAGTATGGGGTTCGTATATCCGATTGTGTGTCAAGTGTAGGATTGTGAATGATGCATGTTTGATTCATGGCTTAATTTTGGAGTTTTTCATACACTCGGAATTTGCAAACTGGTTCTCGGCAGGTCGTTAACGACCCACCCAGGTTCGTTAACGACCCCGCGCATTAACATGCCTTTAAAAACCAGTTCAAATTTGTTAGCAACCCAATTGGGTAGTTAACGACGAATTCCGAGGGCTGTTTCGAGACCAAGTATGGGATCTCGTGTCTATCTACTTGAGTGGATCTTATCTTGGAAAAATCGTATTTATTTGTAGGTCCACATGGCATGTGCAAGCTGAGCCGCTACTCGAGCCCAAAAGAAGAAGAGGAATCAGAGGTCCCCGTCTCCACCTCGAATGGATAACGTGATCTTGCGCACTCAAGGGAAAGCGGACCGATACAACGCCATCCTAGACAAGGACCTTAACACTCGGTGGTTCTCGAGATCAAGTGCCAAATCAATGAAGATCTATGATGATGTCAAAGAGGCCTTTGCTATTCTAGGTGTGCCTCACTTGTTGAAGAAGGAGAATTTACCACACTTCCCAGCTCTCACATCCGAGTTTCTAGGCACTCTTGAGACAAGCTTCCCGATGAAGACTTCGGCGGGACGCATCCGATTTAGGCTCGGTAATGTGAATCGAGAGTATACTTTGGCGGAATTCAATGCTATTTTGGAGCTCCCAAATCCCTCTCGAGATTACAGTCTTAAGGATTACAAGGTGACAAGGACTTGGAGCTACTACATCACCGGGGAGGTAGAGCCCTCCACTGCGGCATTATCCGGGGCAAGCATCATCAACCCCATATTCAGGATCATCCTCCGAGTCCTAGCCGCTACATTCTGGCCAAAAAGAGAATTGAACAGGCCAACAAGGATAGAAGTTGCATGCCTCCGCACTATTCTTTTTTAGGAGCCCGCCCCATTGAACTTGGGGTACGAATGGCTATATTATGTGGAGAAGTCAACCAAGTCAAAGGAAGTATGGTGTGGGAATCTGGTTAGTCTCCTGGCGACCAATCTTGGAGTCGATCTCACCTGCTACACACCGGCCCACGCTCAGCTGCTTAATAGGAACTACTGGTTTAGTTCTAGTATCTTTACTCACGTTAGAAATGGGTTCGTTACAAAAGTTCAAGGCCGAGATGTTGTACCCACCCTGGACAAGCTGGAGCTTCTTTATGTATCGAATTGGTACGAGGCGTGGACTGGGCATGTATTCCCGTTGGAGCCCAAGCCGCAAGATGAGCTTACGCTTAGACCATGTGAGACGCGGTTTGAGAGAGAGGGAGAAGAGATGGACGAAGATGATGAAGATGAGACTGAAGAGGCAGCTGCAGAGGGAGGTACAGAGGAGCTCGACATCGAGGAAGATAACCTCGATACAGAAGTTTTGGGCACCAATGTCTTCGTTAACGAGCCCACCAGGGTCGTTAACGACCACTTCGAGGCCTCTACCGACGCTCCTACCGAGGCATACAACTTCGGTAACGACCCGCCGAGAGCATCTACCGACCCCCCCGCAGCCACCTATCGACCCTCATTCTTATGGTATCATGCCATACAACACAGTGCTTTACCAAGACCACTTCCAACCTCACTATCAACCACCTCCTCAGCCCGAGTACACTGGATCAAGTATCCCGCCACCATGAGCCGAAGATCTTTCAGCTCGGATGCAGCAGCTTCACCTTCAGCAGACACATGTTCATCGGAGGATGGATAGATGGGAGAGTGTCTATTCTGCTCGCATGGCATTAGAGGATACAAGGCATCAGCAAAGAGAGGCGGATGATGCAGAGCGCTGGAGAACGATGTATGACTTCATAGGGAACTTCGAGCATTACTTTCCACCACCTAACCGCTGATTCAGTTTGAAGAGTTTTCCTGTTTTCTGCTTCATGACTTTGTAAGTTTTGTTTGTTTCTTTTTCTTTGCTTATTTTCTTTTGTTTTTCTTTTCTTCTTCTTATTTTTCTTACAGTGGGGACACTGTAATTTTTAAGTATGGGGTGGGAGAGAATAGAGAACTTGTTGTCTTGTGTTTTGTCTTATGTGTTTTATTTGTTTTAAGTAGCTCTTTATATCTATAAAAAATCAAAAAAAATTGAAAAAAAAGTTTTGAAAAATTTCAAAAAAAAAGAGTTTTAGAACTGATAGATATCCCTTTCTTATGGTTCTATGATAGTAGTTGCTAGCATGATTATATAATTCCTTGCAAGCATGTCTTTGATAGTATAGCCGGATTCTTGTTATGAAGTTGTTTTTAGGAAGGAATAGCATTTTGATGAAATTGAGCATGTATACCTTGTAGCATAAGTGATGCAATCCAACAAAAAAAAATTCCTTGTGAGTTATTTTTGGCCTTATAGGAAGAACATTAAAAAAATCCCTCTTCTTTTCTTGTGTGATTTACTCTGTATATGCATATTATCTCTTGGAATTGTGAAGGTTATCTATTTCTTGAGACCTATATAAGATTTATAGTTCATTACTTGTGAAAATCATATGATAGAGAACTTATTTTCATAAGCCCTATTAATCCATATCCACCCTTATCATTATCTTCTTTTTAAATCCAATTTGAGCCTGAAGCCTTTTATTTTTAGCTCCACAAAAATTGTTCCCTAGCCGAGATAAGCTTGACCTTATCCGGGGATTAGGACTTAGATTGGAGAGGCATGTTTTGTTGAGTGAAATATTATGATTGGTTTTGAAATTGAAATTGTTGGGAAGGGTAGATTAGAAGTCTCTTGTTTTAATTTGTTAAAAGAAAGATCTCTTGATAATAAAGGATGCACAAAGAAATTGTTGGAAAGAAAGAAGAAAAGTGAAAGAAGTATACACGGTGAAGTTCGTTAACGACCCATGTGGGTTCGTTAACGAGGTTGCGCAAAGAGGAGAAAAAAAAGAAGAAGATGTGCATTTGTGTTAAAAGATAAATCAGAGATTCTTTTTGAGTTATGTTATGAGACTTTCTAGGATATATTGGGTAAGAGATGAGTGTTTATAAGTTTGTGTGAGTTTGGTATATGTTGTTATGAGAGTTTTTGGTGATATGTGAGTTTTTAGGAGTCTTTGATTCCCGGATATTATTAGCAACACATAACCAAAATATTTCCACGCCTAATTGTTTTTACCAAGCCCCATTATAACACGGCCAAATGGAAGCTTCTATGAAGTTTGTCATTGAGCCACTTAAGTTTCTCTTGATGATTTTTGCTTATTTTGACAAATCTTGGGTGGAGAGTTTGGTGATATAAGTTCCAATTTCTATGAGTTTTTTTATATAAGATGAGTTGAGAGTTGAATTTATAAGCCTAAATACTTGAGAGTTGAGTGAAATACATTATCCCTTGTGAGGTTGGATTGTATTTTCTTATGTCTATTTGGTGCATATATGTGTGATGACATTAATAGTCATTTGCAATTTTTCTTCTATGTGTTGAAGTTTTTTTTTTTAGATGATGGCTATGGCTTGATAAGTATGATTGTTTGGTTTTGATTAATGTTTAGTGATTGCTTGAGGACAAGCAAGCTTAAGTATGGGGTATTTTGATGTTTGTGTTTTTAGTATAGTTTTTAGTGTGTTTTCTTAGTTTGATAGGTTTAGTTTTAGTAGTTTTAGGGTTAGTTTTGTGTGTTTTTGGATGAGTTTGCATATTTTGTGAAAAGTATGGAAGCTACTCCGTTTTATGTCTTTTTATAGGTTTTAGCAAGAAATGGTGTTTTTTTGGAAGCTGAATAGAGTGCTATGGTGAAGGACGGAAGAATACGAGATAAAAGAGAGTTGAAGTCAAGATTTTTAGAGAAGAAGTTTTGAAAAAGCTAACTCCAGGCTCGTTAACGAGGCTGTAAAGGGTCGTTAACGAGGCTACAAGATAGAGTTTTTCGAGAGTTCGATCTTATGATTACCGACCCTGTGCGGAAGTTTGTTCCGTGTCGGTAGGGTTTTTAATGAGTTTTTAGGGTTATTATATTTTGTATTTTAGATTTTGTTATCTTTTAGGTTTTATTTCTATCTTTTTAGAGTTAGTTTCTATCTTTTAGGAAAGTTTTTATCTTATAGTTCTTTTATTAGATAGGTTTTATTAGTATAAATACCCTTTTTTTCTAGCTAGAGAGGGGGGGTTGGGACGAGTTCGAGAAGGAGAGAAGACAAGAGACGAGGCTAATGAGGGTGAAAGCTTAGAACGTTAGGCGTGTTTTCGATTCGGTGTTCTTGTTCTTTTCGGGTTTTCTTCTGAATTCTGTAAGACGATTATTTTCTTATTAATTTGAAGTAGTTATTTTGTTGTCAATGTTTGCTTTTATAGAAGTTGTTTGCTTTATAATTATGAGTAGTGAGTAGTTTTCCTATCTAGGGTCGGGGTTTAACCCGGCATAGTTATGCATATGGTTTGATGAGTATGTTGATGTGTTGAATGCCTTTTATCTATTTTTTTAGATTGCTTGTTGTGTTTATACCAAGATGAGAATTGAGGTAATTTGAGTTCTTAACTTGATTGAAAGAGAAAGTTATAGACTTGAAGGTTGATATTGTTCGACAACGAAAGTTTCGAGCTTTGGATCCAAAACAAGTGATTAGGTGAATTAGTTTATGAGAATGAATTGATTTGCTTGCTAGTCAGCGAAAGTTGATGAATTTATCTATTTAAAGGCATGATCTTTATCTTCTTACGAGTTTATATGCATGGCTATGTTGTGGTGACTCTTGTCCTAGATACTTGTTTTTATTTGAGTTTTTATTCAATTATATTCGTTAATGAGTTCGTTGCCTAGGTACCGAACCTGTTTTAGATCGTTAGTGCGTGTTAGTAATTTATCCAGGTTCGTTAACGACCCTGACAAAGTCGTTAACGAGGTTGGTCGAGTGTGTGATTGTGTTGTTTTATTTGTTTTATTTTTTAGTAGTTCGATAAACAAACAACCGTGCTTCCCGTGGAACGATCCTGACTCCCCTATACTCAGCGGGGTCTTGACTACAAATTTATTTGTTGTCAAGTAAATTCCTATCAACAGTCATCTATTGTAGAGTCCATCTAGTGAGTGAAGGGGAGATTTGATGTGAGTGTATGATAAAAAAAAAACTACATCACTCTCCATTGTTTAGTTGCAAACATCATATGAGAGATAAGCAGGTGGATTATGTCGTCTAGATGATCTTTTAGGAGGTGGATCATCTAAGGGCAAATCTGTAGGAGGTTGTGAGGGCTCTAGTGATGCTTGAGAATCATCAAAGGTTTCATCATCATCAAGTAAGGTAGTGTTTTGGAATAGATATGGTGAGGGAAAGTTTTGAGGAGAATTGTTATAAAGGGGGAAAACATTCTCATGAAAGACAACATCACGAGAATAAAAGGTCTGTTTGGTTTCTAAATTGTATAATTTATAGGCTTTCTTCCCAAAGGTTACCCAAGGAAAGCACATAGGGATGATTGAGCTTGGATTTTGTCCCCCTCTTACTTCAAAGTGGAGGTAAAACATAAACACCCAAATGTTCTTAGGTGATGATAGATGGGCTTTTTGTTGTACACAAGTTCACAAGGTGTTTGTTTTTTGAGGATTTTTGTGGTAAGTGTGTTGATAATATGTGCAACAGTCACCCCAGAATTTCAAAGGCATCTTAGAAAGGAACATCAATGCCCTAGCTACTTTAAGAATAGGCTTGTGCTTCCTCTCCACAACCACATTCTGTTGGGATGTGGCAACACAAGATGTCTCAGGCCTTATTCCTTTCTCATCAAGATAAAAAGAAGTCTCTTTGTTACTCCAAAGTTCAAGAACATTGTCTAATCTGTAACACCCCTATTTTGCAACATTGGGTATTACCGCCAGTGACCTCGGACTTTACCGCCGAAAGACACCCTAGGCTTTATAATGCTATTAAAAATTAAGAAAATGCGGAAATTGACTTAAACATGATAAATATATTAAAAGGTGCTCACGAGTGAGACATCGTACAAAATTACCCAACAAAATATAAAGATGGTTTAACAACAGAAATCAAATACTTGTCCTTACAACATGTGATGAAATTAGACAAAATAAATGGAAAGTTCATCTTCGAGAGAGTCCGGCCCTTACTTCCTTGTGTGGCTTCACCTACGCCTTGTTGGGATTCCTAGAGTTTGGCATAAGTCGCGAAGGGCGAAAAATGCCAGGCAAACATGCGAAAAAGCGGAATTAGTCTAATGAGACTAAGCAAGCGAGAATAGAAATTCTCAAGGGTATTATGGTAAATTATAATATTTGAGAGATATTATCGTAATGTGTTTTTAGATGTGGAACTTTATGTGGGGCTTATCGGAACGGAAAGGAGTATATCTCGAGACGAGATAACTCGATAATCGAGAGAAGAGCTACTAGATTGTAGACTTCTTAGAGTAGAAAGTATGTTGGGAATGTTATTAGTTCATACAAGTTTTGAAAACCTCCTGCGCCCTTGTCGGACCTCAACCAACCAAATCTTATTTGGTGCTCTAGATAGGGGAGGTGGCCCGAAGGCGCTTAAGTACCCACACACCTTAGACAAGCCCGAATAAGCATTTAGATTGGAAAGACGATCTTTTCAAGAACCGGGAGCGGGGCGGTCTTTCCACGTTGTACTACTCCGACCCAATTTTGGTTTCTTTTAATTGTGCTTTGGTACTTATCTTGTATCGTGATGAAAACTTTCACTTACGTTAATGATTTTTAAGAGTGTGGGGGCCATGAAAGGGCCCGGGTCCACTTAAGGGAACCGAAGTTCCGGCACCTAGCTAGCGTGCGCACCTCACTCCTCCGAGCAGGAGCAGATAGTGGATCATGATCCTTAAAGTCGCGAAATTTAGGCGTGATGCCATACGACTTAGTAGGTTATATAGAGGTGTCGGGTTAATCCCGCACCCCTCATCTAATCCATACCGATCTCGAAAACAGATCTTAAACAAGCAAGGTCACACAAACAAGACTAGCAAAATAGTCCTATTGAATATTAAATAGCGTAATAACGATAACAATTGGGTCATTATCTCTAACAATCGATATTCCTAGATTCAATTATTATTAGCAAACAAGTTGTTCCCAACATCGAGAAATTTCACGAAATGAATTATCAAAGCTAAAAGGAGAAATTCCACTTGCCTTAGCTTTTACGAGCGTTTTTGAACGACGAACGGTAACGAAGCCTTAGTTGGAACGGAAAACGCGACCTAGCGATACGATAGATACGGGCGACTTTTAATAAGAATTTCTCAAATTCTTAAGTGTCTCTTATGTTATTTCATAAGAGAAATAATATTAAATTATTATAATAATAATTTAGGTGAAGGTGATAAAATAATAATATCCCTTATCATTATTTCTTATTTGTAATAAAAATCTTTAATTTAATTTAATTATTATAAGCTTTTGAATATCAACGTTTAATAGTATCCAAATTATTAAATACTCATTAGTTTAAAGTTAATATTTTCTTTAGATTAATTTATTATTCTTTTATTGTACAAACATGTAGGTTGCTAAAGTAAAATCCATTAAAATATACTTTCTATATTTCTTTTTCAAAAATAATTATACAAAACATTCTTATGATATAAAAAGTCTATCATGCCCTTACCATATTATATCTTCTATTTTTCCTTGTAAATATTTTTTATCCAACTTGATTATAAAATATCTTTTTAAGACTAGAATACATTGTTATTTTATTTTCCTCTTATCATCAATTATTTTTAAAGACATGCAACCACCTTATGATATAAAAGATATTAATGTATCATATTATATTATACTTATTTTACTACTTTATCCATTTAATAAATTTCCAAGTATTATTTTGAACAATAATTATCTCATATATACTTTCCATATCTATTTTAACAATAGAACTTACTTAACTTATTAAAAAGGTTTTCCATGTCTAGAAATATTATCTTATAAAATATGAGCATGCATGCCATCAATATATATAGGTGAATATTAATAATATTTTTAGTATATCTTGTTTTCTAACAACTTAGGTCTTTTACATTATATTATCTTTAAATCTAGTGTTTTTAAAAAAAATCACTCATTATCCATATGTATATAAGTATATTGATAATAACCCTTTATTTTGTTTATAATAAATCTCATGACATAAGATATATATATATATATATTATACAAGCATAATATTACTTTACCTATATAAACGGAATTTAATTATTCACATTTATCTTGTCTTACTAACAACATCTTTAGGTTAATATTTATATTAGGTTAAATCTAACATTATCATTTAAACTACTTGCTTTAGTTAAAACAATTAGAATAATTTTAATAAAATAGGATAAAAGATTGGACCTTATAATTTTTTCTACAGATGAAGCTTCTGTAAAAGAACAGAACAAGGGAGAAGGTAGAGGAAAGGTGCCGACGGACTGGGCAGAGGGCGGTGGCGGCCTGGTGGTGGCTCGACGTGGCTCCGGCGGTTCTCGGGTGGGCCGACGGTCATCCAGAGGTGGTGCAGCGACGACCCGATGGTGGCTCAGAGGTGATTTAATGGTGTTTTTGTGGAAAAATCAGCAAGTAAAACTAATGTGTTTGGGGCTGAATTTGACAGTTGTGAATAGCAAAGTGCTAGGAAGAGAGAAGAGAGAGTTTGTGTGAGGTTTAGTTTTTCAGCCTTTAAATAGGCAACCATGGGAGCTCTAGTGATCCTCTACAATGGGTTTGGACCTACGGAAGAGAGGGTGATGGATGATGATAGGTAGAGGGTGTGTTAGTTGAATGATGACCATGGGTGATGCCATCTTTGGATGGTCTTAGAAGCAATGGAGAAGAGTGGAAGGCAAAAAACACATGCATTGGATTGTCGTCAAATCAGTCAGACACATATCAGACTCTTTGAAGAAGAAGAAGAATTGGTAGAGTTTATAATTAAAAGAGTTGTGTTATGAGTAGTTAAGTTACAATGGCCTAGTGGTTTGGAGTGTGTGTGTTATGAGCGAGATGCAAGAGGTCTCGGGTTCGAGTACCGACTCTTGACTCCTTTTTATTTGTTTTTCCTTGAAATTTTGCTAGCCTTGTAATAGTCCATTATTAATAAAATTCGAAATTATATTAATCTATTTTATTTGAATAACTTTTACTACTTTAATAATCCTTCATAATGTGTTCTTGATTTTATTTAAATAAAATATTTAATCTCTCTTTTTAAAGAGGAAAAAGAATTATTTAATTAATATATTGTCTTAATAAACCTTGAAATATTGTGGATATTACATAATCTCACACCTTGCAGTTGCTTCCTAAACTGTGTCTCAATCATGGCCAAAAAACTCTTAAGTATAGAAAATGCATTACTTTTACAAATGCACCCAAATTGATCTAGTAAAGCCATCAACAATATCAATGAAATACTTGTAACCATTAAAAGTACTTGTATGAAAGAGACCCCAAAGGTCTACACATAGAAGTTGAAAAGCATAAATGGAACTTATGTTGCTAATGGGAAAAGGAAGCCTAGATTACCTTGACAGTTCATAGACTAAACAAGGTAGAACTTCTTGCTATTTTCTTAGATGGAAGGAAAAATACTAAGATTGTAATATGGTAAATGGCCTAATTTGGAATGCCAAGTTTTGATGTCCACACGACAAGACATTGCAAAATTCTTTACTTGACCCTCAGTCTCAAAGTTGCTTACTTGTTTTGATTGAGATGTTGTGCTTAAGAAGATCATGTCCTTTCTTGCTTTACCAACCTTTAAAGGAGTCTTCATGGATGAATCCTATAACAGACATATTGTGGAAATGAATAAATCATTGCAAGAGAGGTCACTAGTCAATTTTTATACTGAAATTAAGTTACAACTAAAGTTGGGCACAAACATAACATCTCTCAATATCAGTTCAGGTAACACATTGATAGTCCCAACAATGTCAATAGATGTAGTTTGTTTAGTCAGTAATAACGCAATGAATGGACTGCTCAGTTATGTTTTATAGCAAACAAGGATATATCCCCACACATAAGAAAACTTGCCCCACTATCAATGATCTAACTACTTCTCTTATTAAAAATGTTGGAGGTGAGGGATGTACCTGCAAAACCATCAAAATCATCCTTGCCCATGCTCTGTCTTGAATTATGGATGGTGTTCAAAAGTCCTAAAAGTTAAGCAATTTGTTCTAAAGTGAGCTCTCCTGCACTGAATGCCCTTGCAAATTTCTTCTCCCGATCTAGCTTCTTGTCTTTGTTTTCCTTATAACCTAGTGGAAAACCATTCATGAAGTAGCACTGATCAATGGTGTGTTTGGTCTTCTTGAAATTGGTGTAATATAAGAGTTTTCTTTCTCCATTCGCCTTCTGACTCATTGAGAATCTGTGTGGAACTTTAGATCTCTCTTTGTTTTTCCTCTTGCATAATGAGCGAATAGACATGATTCACAGTCAACAAGGTTTTCATCATGAGTATTGCCCCTCTAATCCCAATGTATTACTCATTCAAACCCATAAGAAAGTGGACAAGCATTTGATCCTCATCGTGCTTCAAGACACCTTGGACAAAACCACAAGTACAAGATGGAAATTGATGCATCAAATTTAACTCATCCCATAGTGTTTTGAACTTTGTAAAATAAAATAAGATGGAACTCGAACATTGGTTGAGTGAGCTTAGCTCCTTTTCGATTGAGAAGACTTGAGCGGCGTAAACCTGGCCAAAGCGAGCCACCAATTCATCCCAAATACCTATAGTAGTGTCCGTGTAGAGGACACTCCTTCGGATTTCTAGGCTCAAACCGTTAAAAATCAACATGATAATCATGGTATTGCATCTATTCCATTTGTCATGGTACGTGGGCATCAATCTTGACGGCATATCAAGGGTCTTGTTGATAAACCCCACCTTGTTTTTAGTTGAGGGAGCAATGTGCATAGAAATCCTCCATTCCCTGAAGTTAGGGAGAGCATCTTCGTGGGCCATCTTTATCGAAAAACTAGAAAAAAAAAGGATAAAGTGAGTTTTTATATAAGGGAAAAGTTCGATATATTGAATAATCAAATAATTTTTCTCAAATTCGAGAATATGTGCTACGATACCATGAACTTATATTGCAGAAGGTAAGAAGCTTATGATATCCATGGGAGAAACTTGGGGAAAGGGTTTCTTCATTTAAGTGAATGAAATGTAAATTTTTTTACAAGCGGCCTTTTATACTAAATCACGCATGACACATAGGCCACGATAAAATAGACACAATACTACCATCCCACTAAGAAGTAAGAATATACGCATGAAACTAATTGGGAGAAATAAAGAAAAAGGACAAGGTGAATAGCATGAAAAGAATAACATAAAAGACAAAAAGATTAACGTGAAATGAATATCATGTTAATAATCCCACAATTCCAGCATGACATGTCGATATCTTATCACCATTCCAAGAGAGTTTCAAGCCTTCAACTACACCGTTTTCCACAAATCTGAAACATATGATACTTTCGTGTCCTAGAGATACATTCAGCATCCACAAGGTTTAAAACTTTATGTAATTTTGCTATATCCCATGTGTTGTCAACATGGAGGTAAGCATCAACATGCTCATCCCAATTAATGCTTTGGGAGCTATTATTCTTGGGTTTTAGTTTTTCTTCACCAACCTAGTTGTCTTTCCAAAAACAGATTGCCTTACCGTCTCCCCGACTTGCCAAAAAAGTCCAAAGAAGAAAAGGTCTCAGAGGCTCACAAACCTTGCCCACTTCAATGATGTGTTTTTGTTTTTTCTTGTAATTAAATAAGTCTGCAATTTAAGCTATCTTTCGGTGATGATTTTAACCCAGGTGTTGCTCGCCTCTACGAGGAATTTCCACGGGAGATTCATTCGGAGTGCTTGGTTCATTTCTTCTGCCTTTGTGACCCTCACCCCCTTGGTTGGGGGCCTACATATTAAGTTCCATCTAATTAGAGGTTTGTAGTTACTGTCTTTTTTCTAAAAGAAGTTTTTATTAATCTTATCAAGCTCTTTTAACGTTGCTTAAGGGAGGAGGAAGGATTGCATACAGTAATTCGGTTGTGCTGATAAGTTGGCCTTGATCAACGTTTTTCAGCCTTCTTGAGATAACGAGTTATCTTTCCATTTCGATAGTTGGGCCCTAGTTCATAAAGTAAGGGGTTTGAATGTGTGTTTTATTACTCTCTCGTTAATAATAGGGCAGTTGGGGTATTTATCTCGGGCCACCATATTAGCAATGAGGAGGACTTGTTTGATTTGGTCTTTTGTGCTATTACATGTATTTTTTGTAACTTGGAACGCCGATTTATAAAAGTTTACTTTTTGTCCCAATATCTGGTAGTAATCGTCTATGATACTCTTAACCTCAATGCAAGATTGGTTGTTGGCTTTTGCAAAGATGATAATATCATCTGCAAATGCTAAAAATGGGATTTTCGTCCCACCCTTAGTGATTTAGATGCCTATCCACTTTTTGGATCACAGTTGTTTGCATGGATTTGTCTTGCAAGGACTTCCGCTGCCATGATGAATAGGTATGAGGATAATGGATCCCCTTGCCTTAGGCTCCTTTGGGGGGGGGTTTGTTCTGTAGGTCCGTTGTTTACTAGAACCGAAAAAGAAACACTTTCGACACATTCTTGGATCCAGCCAACAAATTTATCAGTGAAGCTAATTTTTTGAGTGTAAAGGAGAGGAATTCCCAACTAATTCGATCATAGGCTTTTTTATATCAATCTTGATGACAATCCAACCTTCCTTACATTTTTTTTTATTGTGGAATGAATGGAATTTTTCGTCAGCCACCAACGTGTTTTCATATATGCTTTGTTTATTAACAAAGGCACCTTGGAGTGTGTTTATTAGTTTTCACATTATGTTTTTCAGTTAGTTGCTAGTATCTTGGAGATGATTTTATAGATTGTGTTGCAAAGACTGATAGGTTTGAAATGGTTAGTTAAGTTTGGATTCTAGCATTTTGGCAACAGTGTGATCAATGAGTGGTTCATTTGCGTCAAAAGTTTCCCTGAGCGGAAAAGGTTTTTAACCGCTTTAAAGACGTATGGTCCGACAATGTGCCATTATTTTTTTATAGAAATTGGTCGGCATCCCATTCAGGACAGGTGGGTTATCATCCCCGATGTAAAACATAGCGTTTTTCAATTCCACATTAGAGACAGGTTTAGTGAGCTTAGAGTTATCGACCTCGGTTATTTGTTGGCAGATATTTTGGGTTGCGCAATGTAGTTTAGTTTAATTTATTTCTAGGTGTTGAAATCATTTCTGCAAGTCCCGTCTAATTTCATGTTTAATATTTTCAAATCCCATTATGTGGGTTCCCTCTAAGGTTGTGATATCTTTTATGTTAGTTCTATTTCTTCTGTCGCTAGCAATTATGTGGAAGTATTTAGTGTTTTTGCCGTTTAACTTAATGAAAACTCATGGGAAATCCCCAGGAATTTCAGCCTTCATAAGATTCATGTGTTGAGTAACTTGACCTTCTATGTATCAAATCTTTCAAAAAAAAATGGTATTTATCTCGCTTGATCACCCAAATTGCTTAACAGCATCGTGTTTTTCAAGGATCCCCCTTTTCCTCTTGTCCTCAACAAGGAGAAAGGAATCATTAATTGTTCTTGTACCACAATGTTCAAAACTCTTGATTTTTTAAAAAGACAATCTTAAGTACATATTTAGGATCTTATTCGGGCACCAAATGCTCATGCATCCACACAACTAGGAATGTCAAACATAGCAATTCCCATGGCCACCTGCGACTGAAAACAAAAAACAATAAAGTCGTCCATGCTTCGATTAATAATCACATATTGCAATCAAAAGGATTGGGAATATATATAATGTATATATATATATATATATATATAATGAGAAAGAACTAGAAAAATGGCATCAAATCACAAACACTAATGTGGGGGTGGAAATACAATCCCACATGCACTAATTACCAAGTTGGATAAGAACCAATTATCAAATGGTCAAAACCCACAAAGAAGCAAGTTATCTATGAAGATGTGCCTATGAAACTATCGTGGCGTGAATTGAAATGTGCCAATTTTTGGACTGAAGTGCATGTCACTTGTCGACTTGAACGTATTAACGTCCTCACTCTCATCGAAACAAAAGCCCAACACCCCTAGGAGAACAAACTTTGGCAGAAAGCTGGAAGGGATTTCTTTTGGCCTTTTCGGTAGCATTTGTGTCCATGGAAGGGATTCCAACTCATCAATGAAACCTTAACCACCGTCTACAAAGAGCATCGGTTTATCGGTCTTCAATACACCAATCTTGAAACCCACAACCAATTAATTATTATATTTGCATACGCGCCGCCGCAAGCTCAGGATAAAGAGGCATTCTGGCATAAACTGAAAGATTAGATCATTAACATTCAGTTGCTCTGTATTTTAATGGGTGACCTTAATAAAATTCAACACCTGGATGAAGAACAAGGGTGTGCAACCCCCAACCATGCCCGATTTCAAAGGCTCATTGTATAACTTCAAAAATGAATGCGACCTTTGTGACATTCTTACCTTAGAACATGTGCAATGGTGAGGATGTACAATCCTCTTTCATTTTTCTCTCTCCTTTTCTCCTTTTGACACCTCATTTTCTCTATTATCCACACCACTTTTCACTTTTCTTTTCCTCCTTCTCTTCCTCTTTCTCTCCCCCACAACAAAAGGGTATCCCCTTTTACTTCCTCTCTCCTACTTTCTACATATTTTATATCATTCAATATTTTTTACAAAGTTAGTTAATCAAATAAATTAATAATAAATTATATTTACTTAAATAATTTGCATTTTAAGATAATATAAACTAATTACTAATTAAAAAATAAACTTAATTAACATTAAGACAACTTCAAACAACATTATAAAGTGCAAAAAAAATACAAAATAAAAATAACGTTAAACATAAATAATAAAAACATTGTTGACATAGAAATTTAATCTAAATCTGAATCCGATGTCAAACTTTATAACTTCTCCCATATGTTATCCACCAAACTTCTCCCAAACTTTGTAGCATGGCTTGAACTTGATTCAAATTAAATGTATTTGGATTATATTGGGTGTTTGAGTTATTTGGATTTTTATTGTGATTATTTATGGAGGGAAGTAGTAGTAGTGAAGGAGAGAAAGAAAAGTTAAGATGAGTTTGTGAAAAATGAATAACAATGTTAGACTCTATTTATAGATAATAAAAAATTATAAAAATTGATTAATTTATTTTTAAAAAAAATATCAACATTCATTATTATTTTGTCGGAAATATATTTAATGTTAGGTTGAAATGAAATAAATGAAGTTAGTTGAAAATTGGATACATGTGTCAAATTGTGATTGAATGAAGGTTCCTTTTTGGGCACAAGGGCCAAAGCACTCATTCCTCTATGGAAGGGGGGTTCCTCTTTCAATTTTTACAACCAAGAGGAGTTCCTCTTTGAGGAGAGAGAGTGCAAAGAGGAGGTTGATTCTTGTTGGTTGTATATGCTCTTATAACAAATTTACTTGGAGAAAATTTAAAATCATGGAAAACAATACCTACAAAAAAATCGACTGTACGCTGGTCAGCAATCAAATAATCCAATGATACCCGCAATATCTACCAAAAATCATGTATTTACGACCTCTGACCACTACCCTATTTCTTGTGAGCTACCCACATTAAGCACATTCAAAGCCCAAACATTTAAATTCGAAATAATATAAGACTTTTAGAAAAGGCTTTCATGATGTAATTAAGCAAGTATGGCGTTTAAACTCCCACGAAAAGCATATGTATAATCTAACAAAAAAACCCAACTACTCAAAATAAAAGCAAAGGAGGGGAACAAAATCACTTTTGAAAATATATTTGAACAAATAAAAACACTTAATGAGAAGATCGTCACAATTCAAAAATAAATCATTAAACAAAATAACCAACAATTAAAATTAGAACGAATATATACTTCCTCCTCCAATTTCATGCATCATACTGAAAAGTTTGCCCGAGTAATTTTCTTGGATATCAACTAACCTCGTGTGCTGTTCTTTTTCCCTTTTTAACCCATTCTCCATCATGTGACAATAATCATGACAATTTTTATTCAACCAAAACAACAAAAATCACGGCAATTTTTATGCACAGTTGCCTAATCTTCCATACTCCGTATCCACTTACTACATACTTCTCCCGTCTAATTAATCATTACGCTCTTCTCTAATACATTAATCAATTTGTTTCACCCATCAAATAAAGAAATTTCATGCTAGCTTTATCACGACACCCTGTTAGGTTCGGGTATCCTTGATGTTGAGTTCACCTTTATCATGCATTAAATAATAAATAATTATGATGGATTGATATATGTAATAATATTAGACTCACAATATGTTTTTCTTTAGTTCCTAGGCCCGTGGTGCATGGGTCGCAAATCACAATAGGCCGTTGCTCAAGATAACTTTTTTTTCCCTCCTAGTTTTAGCTATCACTAGTTGATATATGTTTGTAGGCATCACATATAATCGGAAGAAAAAGAGTCGCGTGCGAATGGGCGTCTGTGTGAGAAATAAGAATAAATCTCGCTCGTTCATTCCAAAAAATCAACGTCCTTGATTAAACATTCATTAAAAAAAAAAATACGGCACATGCGAATTTTTCCCATATTATTCGCGTATTTTTCAATAAAATACGACACGGACGAAGTTTTCCCGTATTATTCACGAATTTTTCGAAAATACGTTTTTATGAGACGCGCCCAGTTTGTTCATCAGAAATAGCGATTTGTTCATCAATATTCACCAATTGTTCATCAATACTAACTAATTGTGCATTGAGTTTTTGATAACATTGTTCATCGATTTCAAACTTTTTTAATTTTTAATTTTATTTTTTAACCTTATTTATCTGTAGGAATACAATATTATGAAGTTTTTTATGCACATATAATTAGTTTTGATATACCCATATTTGTTCATTGATATAGTCGTATTTGTTCATTGATAACCCCTATTTGTTCATGGATATACCCTTATTTGTTCATTGATATAACCTTATTTGTTCATTATTATACCCTTATTTATGAATTGAAATAAACTTATGTTTTATGTGTCAATGCTATCAACTTGTACATTTAGGACTATTAATATCATCAACTTGTACATTTAGGACTATCTATTTGTGCATTTTTTGCATTTATTTTGTGCTTTAAGGCTATCTTGAATTCAAAGTATAATACGAATAAAGTGCTTTAAGGCTAACTTTGTCAATACGAATGAAGTGCTCAATATAGTACAAAAATAAGATAAGTTTGATGTAGAAACTTGAATGCAAAAGATAATAGATAAAGAATTTGACTTTGCAATAATATGGTGTATGCTAAGAGAACGAGATAGCAATAAATCGAAGAGGAGTGCTTGTGCCTTATTTAGCTATGAACAAATTGATGTTATTAATGAACAAATATGCATATAGCAATGAACAAATTGAGGTTACCAGTGAACAAATATACATCTAGTAATGAACAATTATATGAAAAAGGCAATGAACAAATATGCATAAACCAGTGAACAAATTGATGTTACTAATGAACAAATACGCACAAACCGATGAACAAATATGCACAAACCGATGAACAGATATTTTCGTTTTTTTATGAACAAAATCACAATGTTGATGAACATATTGCATGTAATTTTGATACACATTTGTTCATTTTTATGTACAAACAATAGAATTTTGATGCACAAGCAATATTTTATTTATGCACAAAATCACAGTTTTGATGAACAAAATCACAGTTTTGATGAACAAATCCACATTATTGATGAACAAATCCACAATACTGATGAACAATCTGGGCGTGTGTCCTATTTCCTTTTTTTAAAAATACGCGAATGATTCGCCAATAATTCGCCCGTGCCGTTTTTTCCCCATTTTAAGTGAAATGATCAGCGCCTTTGATTTTTCTTGATCCAACGACTCTTGTTCTTTCTTATTTCGCACCTGGACGCCCATTCGCACCTGAACCGGATTCTAATCGGAAACTAATCTATAATTTAATATAAACTAGTTATGGGTCTTTTTTATTAATTTATATAATATATGAATATGTGCATTGTTTTGGCAAAAGGTGATACGCTCATCCCAAGTGTCCCTACAAGTCCTGCCCTGAGCTATTGGAGGAGGTAAATCACGAGGTACAACAGTGGTATGAAGAGTGGGACTTGATATAGGTGGAATTGCACACACCTAGTTTCGAACTCGGGCCTCTTGGCAAACCCTCACACTCTTACCGTCACGCCAATGGCCCGTAGGTTGTGCATGGTTTTATTATCCCCTAAAACTATAAATATTTTACTTAATAAATTACAAAATAAAATATTCGTTCAGATAGAAATATATTTCAATTCATTAAAAAATTATTAAGAAGATATCACATTAAATTATTATGAAAATTGTGAATATTTTATTTAAAAAGTTATGAAATATAAGTATTTGTGCTATTAATATTTCACTTAAGAAATTAAAAAATAGAATGAAGGAGTATAATATTATAAATTAATAATAATTATACTATTAATATTTCATATTTCTATTGATCATCCAAATATCCAATGGTACAACTAGAGTAAAAAACTGGACCCTAAACCCAAAATAAATCGAACCCGATAGACCCGAAACCCGTTGGGTTCAAACCCGAAACCCATTGGATTGATCCGATTTTTTATATTTGTAGAAAATATAGAATATATTTTGAAAATTATAATATATTTTATTATTAAAATATATAAAAATAATAGATTATTATTAAATTTCATTTTTTAAATAAAATAATATTTTAATAATTGTAAAAAATTCGATTTTCTTGACATGTTAGGTCGACCCGATCCACCTGAAAACCCGCAATAATCCGACCCGATTTCACCAGTGACCCGTTACAACCCGAACTCGAAATAATCGGACCGTAACCCGAACTCGAAATAATCGGACCGTAACCCGAACCCAACCTGACCTTTGACAACTCTAGTACAAACTCATCACAGTATAACTTTCTTCTTTCAATCCCTTTTCCCGACCCGTTTTCAAATAGAAAAAGGGGGGTCCTTTGTCCTTTCACACTCATTCTATGTTAAGGGTAAAATAGGGCCGAATACATCAATAGACACTCGAACTTGTACACTTTTTTCAACTAGTCCCCTGTACTTTGTAATGTTCAATTAAACACTTCAACTTAACTAAATTTACTCTATTAAACACTAAGCGCTGATGTGGCATAGCGCGTGAAATCTACTCTCTTAATAGGCAAGTGATAAACTTATCAAACCTGATTTTAATTTTTTTTTATTTAAATTACATAAAAATATCATAAATTTCCTTTTTAAAATAAAAAAAATTCTTTCTTAAAAAAATCCCTTCGATCACCAAATCCTCTACAAATCACCAAATTCTTTCTTAAAAAAATTATGTTGATTAATATTTGGAAAATATTAATCACCGAATATTAATCCCTTCAATCACCAAATCCTGTACAAATCTCTGAACTCTCTATCCTAAGCCTCTTCAATCACCAAATTACTTTTGTTATCTTAAATAAATTTAATTTTCATATGAAGGTGTCTTCTTCCCCAATTAAATTTTTAGGGTTTGTGCTTAGATCTGGGGGCAGAGGTGATGAATCTGCAGTCCGTTGTTCCGTCCTGATTGGTTCCTTCCTATTTTGCGATGAAGAATTTCTATTTCTTTCTTCGAGCTGAGTCCGTCGATCCGTCCTGACTCTCTCTAGATCTGGTTCCTTTTGCCGGCGGTGAAGAATTCGAACTCTTTATCCGAGTTCGTCGTTCCGGCTTGACTCTCTCCGCTTTTGCATCTGGTTCCTTTTGCCGGCGGTGAAGAATTCGAACATTCTCCGAGTCCGTCGTTCCGTCCTCACTCTCTAGTTCTGGATCTGTTTTTTTTTATGCCGACGGTGAAGAGTTCGAACTCCTTCTCCGAGTTCGTTCGGCATTCCGTCCTCACTCTCTGGTTTTTAATTGGGATTGAATTCTCTGGTTTTTGACGAGGCAAAGTGGAATGGGAACGAAGATATGTCGCTGGCTTTGATGAGGCAAAGAAGATACGTCGCCGGCTTTGACGAGGTAGAGAGTCGTCTGTTCGACTTCTCTCTGTGAGATTTTTTTTGTAGATTAAATTGAAAAAAATAGATTTAGGATCTGAGATTTTTTTAATATTTTGTGAGATTTAGGCAGAGAGGCAAAGAAAATCTCTGAGATTTTTTTTTAATAGGTTTGGAAATTGGATCTGAGATTTTTTAGTAGAAAGATAGATTTAGGATATTTTTAATAAATATGGAAGTAGATTAGAGTTTTTTTTAAAAAAATATTTTTATTTATTTATTTATTAAATTGAAAAAATAAAAATAATTATACATGTGGCATCTACATGGCACCCACATGGTGTATATGTGGCATCCACGTCACCACGAGTGAATTTCACTCAAGGGCTCAGTGTCTAAAAGACAAAAAATAGTTAAATTTAAGTGTTTATTTGAAACTTTCATAGTACGGCGGAGTGTCTGTTGATGTATTCTGCCGGTAAAATAGTCATTCGAACTACTACATATAGCCCTACTTAAACCCAATCCATTGAAAATCAACAAACAACAAATCACAACACGTACAATGGCGCCGTCGCTCCCAACCTCCGCCTTCTTCCTCCTCCTCCTCACACTCGCTCTCCTCCACGCGCCGCCTTCCTCCGCCCAGTACTCGGGCGACTCATCCCCCCCCACCACCGACTTCAAATTCATCCGCGAGCAGTGCAACGCGACGCTCTACCCGGATGTGTGCTACACGTCCCTCTCCCGCTACGCGTCGGCCATCAGCCGCGACTCGGCCCAGCTGGCGCGCGTGGCCATCGGCGTCAGCCTCTCCAAGGCGCGCCGCGCCTCCGACTACTTCTCCAACCTCACCCACCACTCCGACTTCTCCCCCGACCGCCGCGCCGCCTCCGCCGTCCGCGACTGCGCCTCCACCTTCTCCGACGCCGTCTCCCAGATCCGCGCCTCCTTCAAGCAGATGCGCCAGCTCGGCGCCGCCGGCCCGGGCCCCGAGGCCCTCCGCTTCCAGCTCAGCAACGTGCAAACGTGGATGAGCGCCGCCCTCACCAACGAGGACACGTGTACGGACGGATTTGACGGCGTCCAAGACTCCGACGACGGCGAGCTGAAGTCCGACGTGTGCGGTCGGGTGATCAAGGTCACCAAGCTCACTAGCAACGCTCTCGCTCTCGTTAATACCTACGCTTCCACTCTTAATTAATTTTAATTATATATCAGCTTGTTAATTAATTATTATTATTATTATTATTAAGTAGTTCATTGAATCAGTTTTCAACTTTCTTTTTGTTGTCCCTAGCCTTCGTAATTCAAGGGCTGCTAGACCAAAGTGTGTGCATATATAATATATGTTTGAAGTTAATTTTCTTGTTTTATTTATTTCTTGTTTGGTGTTGGTATAAATATATATATAGTACTAAGAGACTTTTGATTAGTGTTTGGCAATAGTAATTCATCTTGTACGTATATGCAATTTTCTAATCTTAGACCTAGATACACTTAATTGGAATCAATAAAGCCTAGGGCACATAACACAATTGTTAAGGTCGTGCTTTGCGTGTTTAACTCTGTGGGTTCAATTATTCCTATTACCTCCTCCATTGTCCCAAGCCGGACCCTACGTACACATCAAGTCTAACTGTACAAGTTCTTTTTAAATTGCTAATGTGAAATTCAGAATTAGCCCAACTACTCTCAACAGCATAACATATTTGAGTTTTTGGGGGAGGTTAGACATATCTATCAAGGACAGATATGCCAATATATGGTTACCGTTAAAATAAGCATATAAAACACTTAGATGACAGGAGACAAAAACAAAATAAAACGGGTTTAAGGCATGATGATGATAGATGATAGATGATGATGATTTCGTTTGATTTTCAACGGTATAATTGATTTTCGAGACTTCTACATATTTAACCCCAAAGTTCGTCCAATCGTCCCCCTTAATAGTTTAAGAGGAAAATGCATAAAATCACCATTTAAATACCCTATAAAAATCTGTGATCGATCGACTTAAAATAAAATAAAAAAGAGTGGAAAATCTGCACGTAAACCGAAGTTAAGAAGAAACAAATAACATCTGGAGGGTTGGTCCAGAGATTGTCAACAACATCCGTGATTCGATCTCCATTTAGAGCCCAGTCATCAAGTATGTAAATTGCAGCATATCTCAGCTTATTTATTCCAATTTCTATTGTCAATTATCGATCATCACAAGCCTCCCTTTTTGCTGCTTTTGTCATGTGTCTCCACTCAAGGCTGTCCAGCTTTTTGTTAGAATAGTTCATTCAATTACTACTATACTAACGATAAAAAGTCTAAATTTGCCCGTGATTAATTCTCTGTATCGCACTTGAAGGTTTTACTTTTATATTTCGTTTTATTTTTGAGCTAAACTTTTACCTTCATCTGTCATAGTAATTAGTTCTAATTTTGAATGTATGGGTCCCAAATGGAAACCAAAATCTCAAAAAGAAAATGAACCGATGACCGAATTCCATTAACACCTCCGTTCACACTTTTGAAACAGTGTTTCGAAATCGTGAGAGCGTACAAAGCATCGAAAGATCAGAGCAAAAGCAATCGAAGGAATTCAAAGTTGGAACTGGGAAACTTGAAATACTAGTAAATGGTAATTAGGTTCTTACTTGTTAAGATTGAATTAGTTTACATAAGTTATAGGTTAGAAGCTAGATGAGGTAGTGTTTATAGGAACTGTTTTAAAGTCTGATGGACCAAAATATATATCGTGGGGCGTCACACATTCGTCCGTGAATACAAGCGTGTTATGGGTCTAGCACATAATGCCACGGAATTTCATCCTAAAACCAATTGGCAATAAGAGTAGTAACCAAAGTGTTTATATAGTAGGCATTTATCTTTCAATTCAATTTTTAGATGTGGGAAGCTCTTTACTTCCACAAACTGTGAGAGGGTAAAATTAATTGACATAATTATTTTCACTATTATCCGCCATAAAGGTATTTTTAGTTGTTATGCTTGTTTTTAATTATATATTTTATTATAAAATTAAATATGGCGGTTATTCGTTATGACGGAGAATTCTATCTTAGTCGAACGATAGAATTTCCGTGTGAATTGGGGAACAAGAAATCGCTTGTTGGGCCTAGAGCAATTCAGTCGGCCCTAAAATGATAGATTTTCGATCTCATCTCTCCCTTTCATCCATTATATATACATGTCTTCGCCATGTATGATGAGCCCCTCATATTCGCTGAGCTCGCACGCACAACTTGTCCTTTACCTCGACGTTCGATCGACAAACTGATCTTTTGACTTAGCCATTGAAGGTGGATTAGGGGGTCCCTGTTGATTGTGTCCATTGTTTTGCAGGTTCTAGGTTGAAGAGGATCTTGAAACGGAAGGTAAAAAAGGGAGTATACGATCAATGCATTGAAGATGAATTTTTGTGCACTAACAATTGGTGCTGTCTGTTGGAAATGAGCAATCGATCCACACAATTATGGTGTTGGAATTGATCCCAAAAGAGCAAGAAGTAGTTTTTCGAAACCATGGGGCAATCGCGCAAAGCGAAACGAGCGTGTTACCCTCATCGAACAGATCCGCGACTGCGAAATAAAGCTCCACGACCGTGGATCAGAAGACCGCGATCGCGACCCAGAGAACCGCGACTGCGACACCCAGGGCGATCGCGTGAACTTCGATATTCGCACAGAGGATCAGACCCTAGCGCATACCGAGCAAAGCACCTTACTTGAAGACGACTTGAGCTGTGACCCGACCCCTCTAGCTAGCAAGCACGGTCGCTCATCCGCGCGAACCGTCAAGGGCCCGGGTCAAGCGACGGAGTCGGCTATTGTAACACTACACAGTCCGGATCTGATGGGTTTGGCCAATTGTGGGACTCAAGAATGCGTGTTGCTGAATCCGAGAATAATCGAAGGTGTGAGCAATTGCGCGAACAAGGACGAGCAACTGCAGTTGTGAATCGTAGCCGCGACCCAAAGAGCCCCGACCGTTGCCGAATGCAGTTACGCATCTCGGAACCAGGGCCGAATCAAAACCGAGAGCAGAACCCTAATTTCGCCAGACCACGCTACAAGCATGCTCAATCGAGCCTCGCAGGGTCCAATCCCACATGTGGTGACACTCGTATATCCTTGGTGTCTGGGCCAAACGACGGGAATGGGGCATCAACCACCGCTGATAATGAGGAGGAAGATGAGATCACGCATGCTTTAGCCTCCGTCTTGAGAGAGAGCGAAAAGATTCAGACCAAGTGTGCCTATGCAGAATCCCGCTTGGATCAGGCCTTGGAAGAGATCGCTAGATTGAAGCATACTTTGGAAAAAGTTCATAGAAAGCGACCCGACAGCAAATCGGCGATCAAAAGGACCAGTCAACGGCTCGCTAGCATTACCAAATTCGCCAATAACCATCGTGATCTTGAGTCGGTAGGCACTGACGTGTCTAAAGAGATGCAAGTCGACTACGAAAGTGATTGGAGAACGTCTAGGGATCGACGAACGACGCAAGTCTCCCCCCACGTAAGAGGTCCCGAGCCGCGGACCATCCTCAGTCCAGCGACTCGACCTCGGGCGCCTCAGAGAGTTCCGACGACTGCGGAAACCACCGCGATTGCAGAAGCCATAGCCACGACCGCGGCAAGTCCGGCGGCGCCCGCGGCAGCCCCAACGGCGGTCAAGGTCGGAGCGCTCATCGCGATAATCCTCGTGACCGTGACACAGATCGATATGACTCGTTCGAAAGACCCGAGTTAGCTCATGACCAGGGCAGTAAGAAGAAGAGACGGTGTAGTCGACGTCGAAGTGAAAGCAACAAAAGGCGTGAAGGAGAAGATCGAGTCCTAAAGCGCACTGAAAGAAGGTTGCTTGATCTTTTAAGAGCGCAAGGTGGAACCTTGCAATCGGCTCAAGAGCAAGCCGAGAAAAAACTGGCTATGGTGACATCGACACCATTCTATAGAAGCATCCAACGCGCCAAGTCTCCGGAAAAATTCTCTCCACCATCATCACTCTTTATGATGGGCATTCGGACCTCGTGAACCAAATCGTCGCCTTCTCACATAAAATAGCGCTATGGGTCTCCGAGGATGCTACAATGTGCAAAATGTTCCCGGGTAGGCCTAACAAGGTTTCACTAAAGTGGTTCCATTGTTTAAAATTAGGATCAATCCGGTAATGGGACCTACTTGCCACTGAATTTGTAAGTCACTACATAGCTAACAGTCGGGATACAGTGTCTTTAGACACACTCTTCAGCCTTAGAAAGGATAAAGGCACTCGTACTTTATTATACGATAGTCAAATATTTTAATATAACTTGTTCTTTTAAATCTCCTAGGTTCAATTACCGTATGTCTGTGAAGACATAAATTTAAAAAAAAAAACCAGTCTAACTAAGTCAATGAGATGTGAAAGTGGTTTGTATACCTGTAGTCTTTAAACAATCATAACTTTTTGCTCGGATATTAGATTGAAACTTATAATATATCAAATCGAAGCTATTAACGAAAGTAAAATATATACTGAAAAAAATTTGGAAGGGGAAAGGGGGGAGGAGAGCCACTTCTAGACCCCATAGAGTTCCGCTCCTTCACAGTTTATTAACTGATGCTAACACATCTAAGTCTACACAAACCTAGTCTTGTTAGGCCTTTATGTTACGTAATGATTCATCAGAAGCTCCTAATACTACTCACAAGGATTACTATATACTACCTCCATTTCACAATTTAGGGGCTTTTAAGCTCCAAATAAAATTTTAAAATATAAGTCCATTTTCCCACTATTTAATGCAAAACTTTCCAATTAAGGCATTGATTCAATGCATGTCATGGAAAGTGTAAATTGAAATTGATTATTTTTAATTAAAGGGAGAATAACAACATTTTTCTATTAGTTGCATTGCTTCAATTTGTGAATTGTTAAACATAATTGAATTCATTAAATTTTCTCGTAAGTTGATACATTTATAAATGTAAAAACAATCATTAAATATAAGAGCATTTTATTTTAAACATGTCTTAATATATGTGTAAAGTTTTAAAAACTCCTAAATTGTGAAACAAAGAGAGTATGAATTAATTAAGCTCAAAATAAGTATCAATTGAGCATGCGCTTTTTTTGGTAAAAATTGAGGGTGCGCTTTAACCCTCTCTTTATAAATGGCTCATTTCACAACTCAAGACTGTTAGTGCATGCCATCAAAAAAAAAAAGGACTGTTAGTGTATGATCCACAAAATTAAAGTCTAGTGAAATTTCTACCAAAAAAAAAAAAGTCTAGTGAAATTGACATGCGGCCGGTTTGAAGGCGTAACATTCGGTTAACTAATTTATTTGACTCCACCCAATCATTATATAGAGCGGGTTCCACAAATGTCCTTTATCTAACTTTAATGTTAATTTATTCTACCAAAACTTTTTTTTTGGGTCGAAATTCTAACAAAACTTTAACCCCGACGTCTACTGCGGCAATTGTGTACCCCTTTTAATCACACCTTATTAATCCACAACAAAGTCAACTACATTATCCCATGGTCAATATTCGGTTAACAAAGCCTTTCCTCTTATTTGCATGTCCACGGTTCTTTTCATTATTATCTCCGTTTCGTAATGTAAGTCATTTTCAAATTTTGCACGAGAATTAAGACAAGCTTAAAATGAAAAAGATGATAATTTAATGCTTGTTTGCACTATTAACTCTTCAACCACTAGAATTGCTTGATTTAATGAATTTTGTTGGAATGTTAAGTAAATTAAATAGAGTAATGGCCTATTTTAGAAAGTTTTACATTAAATAAGGAAAGAAATGACTTACATTATGAAACACCTTTTAGAGCTAGAAACGACTTAAATTACGAAACGGATGGAGTATCATATTTCCTATACCATTTGCTTGGTATTTCAATTTCTTATGTTATTTACGTACTTATCAATCTAGTGTACTTTCACTCAAAACAGACACTTAGGAGCCGAGATTCTTATCTCGAAAAATTTGCAAAGATTTTTCTGAATTAAAAGAAAGATAACAAGACAAAGACAAAAAAATTTGAATTCAGCTATTTGAAAAAAATAATAACTGAATTTAGTTAAATTGTGCCACAAATTAATAGAGGCTAAATTTTTTTGATAAGAAAAGAGATTAGGGTGACCATTAACAAACTAGTAGTCGCCCTAGGGCATTCTGTCGGATGAGGGTAAGCAAATCCGAATCAACAACAAGCGGGATAGAGGAGACCCATCGGAAGGAACCAACGATGAAGTCCGTCACAAAATTGCACTCACAAAAGACATGAGAAATACTCCAATTCTGGAATCGGGCAAGCAAACAATGGATGTCTGAACGCAACAACTCAATCTCCCACAGGTAGTGCCAGTCACCTAGAACGGTCTTGACCAGTTGCAAATTATCGCCTTTAATCTAGATCCGGGAAATGCCACGACGAATGGCCTCAAGAAGTCCCTGGTGCAAGGCGATGATTTCGGAGATCAGAACAGACTGCCGACCAACCAGTCCTCCATCAAAATGGATAGGGGAGCCACCAGAGTCCCTAAGGATGAAACCAAACGAGGTCATGCCATCTGACAAAATGTACCATCAAAATTCAAATTAATAAAGTCTCTCTTGGGTTTTGCCTACTTAGCAAGCTTCCTCCCTTACCTAGCTCTCGCGGTATAAGTGCGAGAGTTGTTAGTTTCAGGATTTCCTGCAAGTTTTCATTCTTTAACCTGGTTACGAGTAAACTCGCTTAGGTTCCCGGCATGATTCGTGTTTTGGTCGTTGTCTTTGTCAAAAATTCTCTTATTTCTAGAGAACCATGGGCACCACTAGGCATTTGCGAGGAGTTCCATCTCCTTTGTTGTCGTTACCCTAATTTCGTCAAGGACTTGATGCAGTTTTTGTCATCTGGTAACACCTGATCGACAATCCAAAGTACGTAGTTTTGGGCTTAAAAAATTAAGGGTCGCCCTGGTAAGTGGACATGATAGTAAGATGCAGTTTGTGTCTTCAAACTAGTTTTTGCAGGCTTCACAACCTTGTGGGACCGGGATGTAATTGGCTGCAAGCCTCGTTTTAATTGAAAGGCCGTTTTGAGCCAATATGCATAAATTGTCATTATGTATATTAACTGAATTCTTACATTATCAAAAAATAAATATCCTCAAGAAATTAACCAAAATTTCATTTTTCATGTTTATTACTCCCTCCGTTTCACAATACATGTTCTTAGACAAAATTTCACACATATTAAGGTAAATTTTTGTTCCCAAATTACCCCTATAAAATGCTTTTCCTATTCTCTCAATTATCCATAATTGCTTTGGGAGAAGTGTAGTATTTAATTAATGTGGGGTATAATCTAGGGGTATAAATGGATAAAAATTGTATATGAACATCTATTTTGAAACAAAAATAAAAGCCTTTAAGAGCATGTATTGTGAAACGGAGGGAGGAGTATAATAGTATAGTACTACATACTTGCAAACTAGATAATCAATGGCTCAAAACATATACGACCCCCTGTACTTGTGCAAATTGGTCATATAGACCCCACCTTTGGTTTGGACCTATTGAGCACTTAAACTTAACAATTTGGACCTATTAAACACCTGGTCGCTGACAACCACGTTGAGTGTAACACACACGTTGACATATTCCAATTTTTTGTCCAGATGTGTTCCACATAAGCCTATTTTGCCACCTATTTTGCCACATAAGCCGAAATTTTAAAGGTTAATTAAATTAATTATTAAAAAAAACAAAAAAAAGGAAAGATTTGGAGATAGTCGGAGTAGAACGACGGACTCGGAAGCTCATCTCCCATGGCTAAAGGCTTGGAAGCTCGTCTCCCATGGCTGAAGGCTCGAAAGCTCGTCTCCAACTCTTCGGAACCAGATCTAGAGAGAGTCGGGATGTAACGAAGGACTCAGAGAAGCAGATCCAGAGAGTGGACGGAACGACGGACTCGGAGAACCAGATCTAGAGAGAGTCAGGACGGAACGACGGACTCGGTGTTCCGTCGGACTCGAAGAACCAGATCCAAAGAGAGTGGACGAAATGACGGACTCGAAACACCAAATCTAGAGAGAGTCGGGACGGAACGACGGACTCAAAGAACCAGATCCACCGTTCTCATGGCACGCGACCCCTCACCCCCGACGTCGAGATCGTCGTCGTCTTCGATTCCCAATCTGTCGAATCAATTCAAGTAATTTTGTTCCGATTGACAATTGTTCCGACTGACAATTGTTCCGATTGAAAATTTTGTTCCGATTCCCAATCTCTGAAACTTTGGGGTGGAGATCTGAAATTGGAGCTTGAAGTTGAGAAATAGGTTTTTCGATACTAGGTTAATTAATGGCCTAAATGCCATGTCATCTTTCCATTTAATGAGATTATAATATTTCACTCGCCTATTTGTATGTTACTTACACGCGCACAGCCACGTCGGCGACCAGGTATTTAATAGGTCCAAATTGTTAAGTTTAAGTGTTCAATAGGTCCAAACCAAAGTTAGTTTGTTTATATAACCAATTTGTACAAGTAAAGGGGCCGTATATGTTTTGAGCCAATAATCAATACCAGTTAGCTGAATAAATATGCATGCATGTCAACCATTTCATTATATGTATCCAATCCAAACCCTTATTCAATTAAAAGTGACAATCATGCATGTATTGTCATTATGCAATGTATGTATTTAATAAAGAACTGATCGAAGTAGATATCTAGGATTCTTGAACAGGAAAGGTTACGTCACTTGATATAACTCTAAACTCCCGTGACTGAATTTTTCCTATTACATCATTTAGTGCTATCTTTAAATTCGGCTTGTACTATCGTTTCGTATCCACACAACAAGAATAGTAAATTTACAATGGTAGTCCTAATAATGTTTATATCATAAGAATTTAATGTAATTGAGAACAAGTTATGATCTTTTCTTGATCGATGGTATATATAAACTTTTGAGATGTTTCAATTTCAGTATTTCACCAACAGCTTAACATGTGGCTAGCTACTGTCTACAATTTAAAAAAAAAAAAAAAAAAAACTCTTCTTTTAGTTTGCTAGCAGGGTAATTTTATATTTTCACGGGGAAAGGATAAATTGGTTATGGTAAAAATTGATATCTCATTTACTAACGTGTGTACATGTTACAATAATATAGTACATCAATAATTGTCTGGACTAGCATGTTGGAGTTAAGGAGTGCAGTGGTCGATGAGTTAACAACAGTTCCAGACTTGTCCCTAATAAGTTAGTTGTACGTACGGTAATAACAAATTCAATCATTGTACTTGTTATTACTTAGAACCGCAATTTGTTTTTTTTTTCGGGTAAAAATAACCCCAAGTCCTATATGCCTTGGTCACAAGTTCTATAAGCCTTGACATGTGCAGGTTTTACTTTCGGAGAGAGTTTATTTCTTGATATGCTTGATTCCTTAAGATTTTGATTTTCACAAAAACATCGAAAATGTTGGAACAGTATTAAGAACTCACGTTCTATAATATTAGAATAATTATCGTACTTGTCAATTTTAATAATGGCAAATATCATTAGGTGTTGGAACGGTGTTAGGAACTAACACTGAAACAATAATTCCCTCCATTAATTTTGATGACAACAATAATTCTCTCCGCCAATGATTCTCTCCATTAATAATTTTAGAACGGTGTTAGGAATTAACACTGGAACAATGATTCTCTCCATTAATTTTGATGAGAACAAACGTCAATAGGAATTAAACTTTCATCCAAGTATTTCAAGAAATATAAAGTCATACATGAACTACGAGGGAAACAAAGCATAATATCATGGAATCGATTCCTACATGTGTGGCATATCAAAAGGATAAAATGGTCTTTGTGGAACAAATTTGGATGGCAAGGAAATAAGGGCAAAAGCATTTTAAGAAGGAAATAGCTCCCAAGGGTACGTTGGTCATTAAAGAGTTATGCTTTGCGTCCCAAGTGAAAAAAGACAAAAGAGTAATTTGCAAAGATCCACCACTATAAGAAGAAAGCGATGGAGCTAGGAAAAACTGCATTTTTGTTGGATTTATAAGGAAAGAGCATAAGAGAAAATGGGATTTGGCTTGAAAATTAAAATTCCTCAATTGGTTGCTATCTCATTTCTATGTTGCCTGGTTAGTGTCCGTACACTGGACTTTTGTTAAGCCAATCCAAATTCAAAATGGACTCTAATGGAGGCTTAGCTTTAGGGCCACGAGATCTGAATGCTTGCTTTCTCCAATAATTTAAAGAGTGAATAGAATATGATACCCGAAAATGTCTATGTAGTGGAGTTTCACGTTTCAGAAACTTCGAAATGCTCGAAAACGCCTTGAAACACGAAAGATATGTTCCACTTAGGTTGGAAACAGTTAACGTTTTTTTTTTTGAACAATCAATGCGTTTCCTTAACCATTCCGCGTTCCATTGATCGTTTTCTATATTATTTTATTATATTTTGTAAAAACCCTAAAATGCCTTTAGTCCTTATTCTCTCTCTCGCATATCGCATCCCCTCCCCCCATCTCTCTCTCTCTCTCTCTGCACCTGTCCGGCGCTGCACCAGCTACTAGCCACTGGATTCATCACCGAACTTGCCAAATTTGTTAGATTCCTAAGTGTTTTATCGGGTCACTGTTATAGCAACCCTTCCTCAAGTGACCACCACAACTCCGGCCAACAGCCAGCCCACCTTCCTCATATTAGTCCTTCCTCGGTCGAGTTCGTACCTAGGAGAGATTTCATACTAGAAGAAAATGATGGTTTATGAAATGAGTTGTTTGGTCTTAAGTATTACTACTTTGCTTTCAACTTAAATTGTGTTCTAGTTTAACTTATTTTGTCGGTTTGCAAGACATTTTAAATGTTGTTGGGTTGTTTTCTCTGTTTTGTTTATTACTGTACTTGGTATTATAAGTCATTATGTGCTTGAATATAGTTATTTTGTATGCATCTTTAGGTGATATATATGTTCTACTCCTTCTAGCCGGCAAAGCGCACGAACCAGGTAAACCAACTTACAACGACCGGCTCGACCTAGTGGTAGGAAGAATGGTGAGACTTGGTTTTTCACCCAAGTGTAGGGACAGAGGCAAGGATCGAACCTGGGACCTCCCAACATCCCTCCCGATTCTCATTTCCGTTTCGGTGTAACATAACTTTTTTTTTCTTGGTAGAAGGTCCGTGTAACATAACTACATAAGCTAGTTAGTTTGCGCACATTACTCTTATAATTAAAACTGAATGTAACATCTTATTTACGCATTTTGTTATTAATTCAATACCATCTAGGATTGTGCTCCAGTAGAGTTGTAAAAAAAACTCTATGGGTAGAGTTAGAGAGATTTGGATCGTTCAATAAAATTTCAATGGTTAAGATGAGATTTTTCTCTCACCAAATCTACTTTTAATTTTTTTCTTTAATTATTTTCCTAGGGTTTACCAAATTATTATAGAGTTTTATAAACTTCATCCATAGAGTTTCTAACCAACTCTATGAAAAAGCAAAATGCTTAAATTGTCCTTTATTTACCATATTTTTTGCATGAATGAGGGATAGTTTATACATTGAAAAAATATTTTCAGAAAACTTATAATCATTAGGTGGTAGTTAAGGCAATATTATAGTGAGTTTGGTTCAAATGAAAAAACTCTTATCATGAAAAATGAAAAGTGCACTACAAAGTACGAAAAGTGCATTACACAATACGAAAAGTGCATTACACAATACAAAAAGTGCAATCCGAAAAGTGTACTACAACAAATACGAAAAGTGCACTACAAAGTACGAAAAGTGCAAATGTGAAAAAGTGCACTTCGAAGTAGGAAAAGCACATTTCTCTTTTCATTTTTCAGGATAAGAGTTTTTTTCATTTAAACTAAACTCGTATTATAGTATATGAGTAGTTAAATATAATGTGGCTTAGAGAGAGGGGTACTTTGTTTCTGGTGAATTATGTAATTTGCACTATTTTTTGTGGTCTTTGTCTAGCCTTTTAGCATTTTAGGACAAGTGCGGTAGGATGATCAGTGAAAACTGAAAACCAAGGTATGGTTATAACAAGATTCTCCTGCCCCACCACACCACAATCATGATTGTCTTGAGATTATGCTTTTCCTACAGTATTTATCTAGTAGGATTTCACGAGTTTTAGGGCCGGTTTGGTTTTCTATTCCGGAAACGTAAACGGAAAGGAAACGAACCTAGTTTATATTAGTGTCAAGATACATCAATGACAAATTTCATCTTGCCTTGAGTCACCTCATTTTTCATGCAAAAATGTACCGCAAGCCCCCTTGCGGTAATCAATCCCTTTCCCTAATCTTAACATGGGGTAAGCAAATCCCCCATTCTCCTCTATCCATTTCCCTTCCCCCTTCTCTAGACCCATAAAAAAAATTTGTTATCAATGTATTGTGACATATAAGTGGTCTATATTCGTTTCCTTTCCGTTTACGTTTCCGTGGTTGGAAACCAAACGGGCCCTTAAAGTAAACATAGAAATGAGATAGCCACCAATTGAGGAAACAACATGAGCAGATCAAGAAAGCTGATGGATTGCTACAGAGACAAACAAAAGAGACTCGGTATCGGCAAACAACATGAGTAGACAAACAAAGTCAGAAATAACAAAAAACGAAGATACAAACTAAAACGATGTGAACAAACCAAACAGATCATAAGAAAAGCCAAACCTAGCTAGCTCTTTTTATTTTGCTTCACAATGAGGATAGTCTTTAGCTTAATGTTTTCGTCATTAGAAAAAAAAATCTTTAATGAGTGGACGAGTAAGCCTAAAAAAATGGGACATATGGAAGCAGCCACTTAAAACTAGCATTCACACTCCATTTTTTGACACCGTAAGATTTTCCTCAATTACGCGTAGCTTGACTTAAGCTAATGCTGCATACTCGTCACTATTCTACAAAGCCTACAAAGCTAATGCTGCATCTGTGGTGTGACTACACAGTTGGTTGGTGGTTATGAAGAAGATTTATTAGGCATTTTCAAATGATCTCTGAATGATGATTATGGAATCTTTCACTTTCCATGGTAGAGAAACAAACAAGATGACCGAACCTCTTAATCCATCTAGTGATAGGCATGTGAAGACAGAGCATGTTGCATAGATTCCTATCTTTAGATGAATTACACAGCTCGTCTTGTTTATCTACCCTAGAGAGTGAAAGAATCCATAATCATTAATCAGAGGTCAAGCAAGAATGCTAAGTCTGGTTTGATTTCGAACTCTCTCAATGATCATTTGACTGTCTGATAAATCTTCTTCATAACCAACCAACTGCATAGTCACCATTACGGAGATGCAGTCATTAGTTGTGTTCAATATTGATGAGCATATGATAAATTTTAGTCTTTCAAGTATAGCCCTCTAGGTTTTAAGTCAAGTTGCACATGCTTGAGGATAATTTTACGGTTCAAAAATGGACTGTGGAATACGAATACAGAGAAAGCTGAAGTGACCTGAGACTTTGTTTGTGTTTCACTAAAACCATCATGAATGCCTAGATTCCAGATCATACAGGAAATCTTGTGCTCCGGGCATATGGTGCACAGTGATAATATATCGCTAAAAACTAAAAACAATGAAAAGTTCCTTGTTCTTCTTTTTCTGTCAATAGATAAGGAATACAACACTAATGTAACATACCCCTATCCATGTAAATGTGATCCAACTTAGATAATTCGCTTCAATGATTATATGGTACACTTAACATAATTCATTCCTAGTTGGCATTCACAATGTTCCGCAATGGCAAGGCTTTATTAACATATAAAAAAAAACAGAGTAGCAAAGTTCTAACCAATTTATTAGATCCAAAAGGATCAAAACTGTGAATCATATTTCGCTCAGAACATGTAACCTTTTATTTATAGCTAATATCTCCCCTTCCCACCAGCAAACTTTGTTGTCTAACAAAGCATCCCCCTAGAGCCTCAAAACAAGATGTCAAATGAAGAAACTCATCGTTTTAGAGGAAAATATGAAAAAGAGAGTTAAGAGACATGGCCAAGGCACCTGTATATAGAGAAAATATGAGCTTGGCTATGAGTTTAATGTTGTTTTCATGGAAACATTTCTTGATTTATGTGATGACGGTAGGAGCAGATCGGCCAGTGAACTCCTGCATCTTTGAAAGTTTGAGAGCAACCTCCACCTGCAATCCAAACCAGGGCTTGTATGTCAAGAGCTACAAAAACAACTCATAGAATGGTCCAAGATAGAAAAGAAAGAGTTAAAAAAATAACTTGATATATAATCTTATTCATACCAGAGGAGCAAGTGCGTCCTGTGAATCCCTGCCAGTCTTTGATGGATCCTTCTCGTACTGCTCGATGTAAAGACGAATGGTTGCTCCTTCTGAGCCAGTTCCAGACAGACGGAAAACCTGCATTTTATGGGGGATAACTCGCTTAGTTTAGAACACATGTGATTAACAAAGTGCAGGGACTGAATAGCTGTAGGGTTCCTTCGGCAAGACTGCATTATTAGTTAATGTCCTTATCAACCCCTTATAAATACCAAGGAAAGCTTATCAGGACATTATAACTAATATATCTTCTCGCCTACATAGAAAATTGCTATATGACTGAAAAAAACTACAAGCTAAATGCTATAGGAATTTCTAAAGGCAAGAAAAAGTCCACTTACAAGTCTTGACCCATCCTCAAATAAATAGCGAATGCCTTGGTTTTTTGAGATTGAGCCATCCACAGGATCCTTGTACTCAAACTCATCACCATGTACAATATTGGAAACATCTGGACGTGCCTCCTTCACAATTCTGTGAAGACGATACATGAAAACTTTAGATTAAAAGGGTTTGATCCAACAAAATAGCATAAGTACCCGTACCCTGTACGGGTTTGGTTAAATATAAATAATTTATTTTTATGTGAATATGAACAAAATTATTGAAATTCAATGTTTTATTTTCTCCTTTATTAAAAGAAAATGAATTAGTTTAACAATTTTTTTTATTATAGCATATATAATTTTTTGTCATGTAATTTGAATATATAATTAATTTAGAAAATGTGTAATTAATCATGGAGGGATGAGATAAGAATGAACTCAAGATAATACAAAATAATTAGATAAGAATAATCAAGCACTTAAGGATAAATACAAAATAATTCATTAAGAATAATTAACATATAAATATAAATGCAAAAAATATATATATATCAGTAAAAAGAAATTGCGTAAAATAATCCATTTGTTAGTCTAGGTTAGATTGTAGGTTAGGTAAAATCTTATAAGATGTATATATAAAAGATTGAATTAGTTAGAATAAAAGATAAATACAAATTAATTTATTAGATTAAGAGATAAATATCCAATTAGTTAGAATAAATACAAATTAATTTATTAGATTAAGAGATAAATCAATGTATTAAGTATTTTTTTAAAGGCTTGAATATTTGGATAATAGGTGGCGCCACGTATGCAAAATTAACCACGGCTCGACACATAGGCGAAATAAATCAGAGGATGACATGTGTCATGAGGCTTCTTCTTTAGTATGTATATAGATAGATTTTGACCGATGAGCTCAGAACTCAGATACAAACCCAAATAATCAACTTTATTAGTTTGATATATTATCTTTATTTTCCTTTTTCCAATTAGTTTATTTGATTCTCCATATTCCAACTTCCTAGGTTTTAGGTACTTTCCCGTTTTCCAAATTTTCTCCATTATGTTTTCTATTGTCTGAATTATTTTTCATTAAGTTTAAGGAGTAAGCTATTTTGTTTATTTTATATAAAAGGAGGTGTACAGATTGCAATGGGAGAGACTTGATGAATGTATAAATTACAATTGTGAGGATTCTTCAAAATGGGCAGTGAGCCTGTGAGATATTTGTTTTTCAGATTCTCTCTCTTTTCTATTCAGTTTTAGGGTTCTAACAACCTTAGAAGTTAGAAGCAACAAAAGGTCCGATTTAGGCTTCTTAGACCTAGACTAGACCAGATCAAAACCTGGAAATTAGGTGATGATGTGCATCTATAATGAAAAAGCAAAGTATGCATATAGCAATGCAGAAAACAAGCCGGGATATACGGCAGACTTTACATACTTGTTAACTTCAGGAAGGCTAGACTGAAGTTTGACCAGATTGGCCATTAGTTCTTTAGCAGCACCTGCATCAACATTCTTTAAGATAAAAATTGACACAGTCAAGACATGATTGTACACAAAAAGTAAACAATTCATTAAGAAATATAAAACTAAAACATTTTATCACCTCATAATCATATCGGGTATAGTAGTGTCGACCATAGGCCTCCCAGTGCTTACGAACAATATGTTCAACAGTCACGAGATTTTCGCCACTTAAGTTGTCCTTGTTCTTGTGTGCAAGAATTGATAGCCAAGCCAAAACTGCCCAGATTCCATCCTTCTCACGTACATGGTCAGAGCCTGTTAAAGAGTGATACACATATTAATGTCTAGCAATATGTACAACAACAACAACAACATTTACCCAGTGGAACTTCCCTTACGGGAAATCTGGGGGGTCAAGATGGGGGCACCCCTGGCTTAGAGCAACGGGGGAGCGACCAAAAGACCCAACGAGACAACAGAAGGCAGGTAGAAAACCAGGCAATGTCTAGCAATATGTATTTAAGAAATTTCATTTAAGGTAAGAAACAGAAATAAAGCTACACCTGTTCCAAAGCTTTCTTCACCACATACGGAACACATTCCAGCATCCATTAAGTTACCAAAATATTTCCACCCAGTAGGCACCTGGAATTTGTTACTTAATTGTTTGTTAAAAGTAGCTGAAGATAGGAGAAAGAAATGCTGAAAAATTCAAATGATTTAATTGTAAACTTTGCCTCAAAAAACTTCAAATTAAGATGTTTTGCAACAACATCAAGGGCTGCTGATGTTGGCATGCTCCTGAACAAGAAAATGGAATCAATGTTAGCATCATTGGAAGTGTGAGACAATGAAAGTAACAACTAAACATACATTATGATTTAAGAAGCAATGAAATCAATCAGTTTGATACCTTGCAACCCCCTTAAGACCACCAGAAAAGTATGGAATGGATTCAACAGCATTTGCAGCAATTATAGCAACAGAGTCTGATGGAGTCACAAAAAATCTAGCCAGAAAGGTAGTTTACTTTAGCAATTATCAGAAAGATGGAGTTCTGATAAATGACTAAGTAATTTTACCTTTTACCAAGGACCATGTTGCGATCAGCATCACCATCGGCAGCAGCACCAAACTCCGGTGGCTCAGTTTGAGAACTTGATTTACCTAACCCCATTCGCTCAACTAATTCCTTTGCATAGGTCAAATTAGGATCAGGATGCCCTCCTCCAAAATCCTCCTATTCAATTTGGAGTTAAAAAACCAAAGGCGGATGAGAAATTTTTAAAAAATGATATATTGCATAAAAGAACTGATCCAACAAACCTTTGGCACACAATTCAACAATGATTTCTTGTCTGCGCCAAGTTCTTCCACAAAAATACGTTCAGCATAAGCACCAGCGACTCCATGAAGTCCATCAAAGCTTTAGAACGACAAAATGGATGGAGCATAATGAATAAGTACTCAGCATGGAATGCTAAAAGAAAAAGTTGAGGCTGCAGCGTTAAAACAAAAGCGATACCAGAATGTGAACTTTGGGGATGACAGAAGCTTCTGAATAGCTGGGAAGTCAAAGATTGATCTATCATTCAAAATACACAAAATGTTTCAAGGTGTTAAATATTGCTTGTACTGTAGTTTACATGGATATTCTGCAGGACAACAAAACACTAGACCACCATGCAGGTTTCAAAAATAAAGAGAGAAGAAGATAACCAAATACCCAAATATCAAAATGCACAGGCCATTGCAAAAACAAAAAACCATTGGATGACACACACAATGACAAAAATATCAAGCCGGCGATATGCAGGTATTATACAAAAAAAAGTAAATGTGAAGCAATGATGATTATAGTGTAAATAGTGAAGCTTGCAGCATGAAAGCCGCAGTAGACCAAAAACTATAAGATACACACCAAATGACAAGAAAACTTCTTCAAATACAAGATAAAAAAAAATAGAAAATGAGATTTGTATCAATAAACTTTTTTACAGGTCATGATAAATGTAAACTTTTACTACAATTAATTGAAAAACAAGTTCCAAATATATGAATCAAAATCCAATCCTGAAGCACGTGCACAAAATTAGGTCTTTTAGCAAAATGTGCTTGGTGTATTTTTGGCTTTTGAATAAACAAGACTAACCTCAAGTGACTTACAACTTAAAAAGTATTTTCATAATCTATTTTTGCTAACCTTTCTCACCATGAATTATTATATATGCTGTTTTGAAAATTATGAGTTGGATTTAAAAAAACCACCCATGAACAATATGAAACAAAAGTCAAAACTCCAGAACAACTACACTAAATACGAGTGCATATAGATAAATTCAGCTTTCAACAACACCAGTGTTTCACAGAATATCTCAGTGCAAAACCACAAGCATAATGCATTAGTAAAGGTCCAATTTATATAGGTAAGCTTCCAGAATTGGCAAAAATCCACATTAAAAAAAGGAAATAATTCTGGGGAGGTTCAAGGAGCCTACAACTACATAAAAAATTAATTTAAGACACATTTTCGAAATATAAATTCAGATAATAAGGACATGCATCTATCTAAATGAGCAACCAGAAAAATAATGGAAGTAGCTGATTTTTTTTTTTTAGATCAGAAAAATAATAAGGACAATGCCTTTGAGATGAATACAACCCCTATATCACTTTTGCTCCATTTTAACTAAATTCAGTTATTATTCTCACATAGCTGAATTTCAGTTTCCATTGGGTCTTTCGGGAGCATCCTCCTGACACGTTCAGGCTATGGGTGCCCCCATCTTGACAAACCCCCCCCCCCCCCCTCGATCCTGCTGGAGCAGGACTTTACTGCGTGATGATGTAGCTAAGGTGGTCATTTGCTTGACCAGATAAAAAAATGCAAAAAGAACGTAAAAACAAAAATAAAATAAAGATGATCAGCCTTATATGCAAACGGACCCACAGTTTTTTCACCTAAAGGCTAAAACTAGTAGTAATCGTTCAAAAATTACTTACTTCATCAGCTTTACGTAAGTCTCACTAGAATCAAAAACCTCAACATCAAATGGCCCATTAGGTCCAGAGAAGCTCGTACTGCCAAGTGTAGAAAGATCCACCTGAGGTACAAAAAATGAAATTATAAGACAAAAGATGCTTCATCTGAAAGATTGTATGGAGGTATTCACTTATATGTTAATATTACATCTGATAGGTCCTCGGCTATCAGGTACTCCTTTATGGTAGTAGTGTACTCGTATATCTTGTTAGTAACTCCCTCTGGAGCAGGGCCTCCATTTTCCATGTTGTATTTGACTCCAAAATCCTGAAATTGAGAAATCAAAAAATAAAAAGTAAATAGGTAGTTCATAGCAAAGCAAATTTTGAGGAGTTTGGTTTGGAAAAGAATGAAAAACTCCTAGGAAACATTCACTCTTCAGTTCAGTTTCTTCTTTAATAAAAAACTAGATTACAAAGGTTATTCTTAAAAGGATGAGTGAGAAGCACAAAAGAACCATGAACGCGCAACTTTTTAAGAAAAAAATTGGAATGTGTATATAATCATCTTTCTGATCATATGATAATCAATCATGTATCCCGCAAATAAACAGATGATTCACACATAAATTTCCAAGTGAACTACATCCAAGAATCAGACATCAGTTTTGCTGGAAGTTACCCTAGTAAATTTGAGGTAGAATATAATGCAAAGCCATTATTGAGTACAAAAATAAAAAGAAAACATTTCATGTGCAGTTAGTTTCCAGAAATTGACTGAAGCTACAAGGTCATCAAAGACTAACTACAATACCCTTAACCCAGATTGTTATCCAACTTAATAATAATAATAGGAATCTACCTCATGGGGGCCTCCAGGGTTGTGACTAGCAGTCAAGATAAATGCCCCAGATGCTTTGGATCCCTGTTTCGAAGAAAATACACGAAAAATGAATATCCAAATACTAAACGTTCGAATCAAATATAATTGGTGCACAATATGATCAGCAGAATTTACGTCTGGTCCACTTCTTTCACGGATGACAGCTGATACTGCAGGAGTAGACAACAATCCATTCTTCCCAATCCAAATGCGTCGCACTCCATTAGCAGCAGCCATTTTAACAATGATCTGTTTTTTATAGGGAAAGAACACGAGACAATGAGCAAATTTTAGATATACAGAAATTTGTACAAAATAAGCAAACATTTACAAACAAAGGGGGTAAATTTATTTTCAGTCCTTAATGGTATTGTATGTCCTGTTTGATTAGTAATCTAAACTTTATCCTAATGAAGTTCCTAGCATTATTGTTTGTTTATAATTCCTTGGCCTATATTTGATATGGTTAGCCAACTAACCTGAATTGCTTCTTTGGAATAATAGCGACCATCACCAGAAACAACCAGAGTTTTACCTGCATTGGTTATAGGTAACACAAGAAACCAGCAAATGTTTTTATCCGAAACCACCAGCAAAATATTAATACTTCCACATAGTTAAAATTCAGACGCTCTTTGAGCCACATACTTGTTCTAAGACATTAAAACTTGTACCAAAATTCACAAATCTTAAGAACTGGAAAACATTTTATGAAATTTCTGCACAAAGGGACTATATCAAGAATTTTGCATTTGTAAAAGTGCTCAGGATTTGTATCAAAACTCAGGGAATGGGAATTCCAGCATACCTCTAATTTTGTCTTCTGTGAGAGCATTGAATGTAGACTGAACAAAGTTGTGCAGGTAATGGGGTTGCGAGAACACTTTCACCTGAAATTGAAGAATTTCAATATTCAATTGAAATGAAGACAGTATTAAATTACCTTCGCAAAATCCATGGATAAACTTCTTCTAGAAAGCATAGACAAAATACTAGCAAATCTATGTTCACTGCTTGTGTAAAGTCGTCACATATTTAGTGTTAACACTCTGATACATCTAAAAAGGTGAAGTAGCTGAAACAACGGATCTAAAACTACTACAAAAACGAGATGAATACAGCCGACCAATATAATTCCTTGAGCAAGGTGTCGTGCCTTAGTAATTACCCATGTAAGAATATCACATCAGATCCTTGTATCGAATCACAACACAGCAATCACCATTAGATCTCATTTCTTTCAGAATGGATAACCACGTCAAGATTGTGAAGATTTCATCTCGAGGCTATCCGAACATGATGTCAAAAGTTTTGAGCAATTTAACATTATTTAATCACTTGGCAAGATAATTCCACTGATATCCGATCCCGGTGTTTCTGTGTCATTCTAAAATGATCACTCTAAATGCAATATAAACAACAGGACACACACCGATCAGTAAATGGATACACATAAATAACATCAAGGACATGGACGATCAAAGATCTAAGGAGCATCTCAGTACACATCAAACTATATTTAGCCACCGATGCCAAGTAATTCATGAACCGACAAACGATGGAGATCGAAGTAACTTTGATATGATTCTGAGTAACTAGGAGATCGAAATTCCAGTGAGAGAATGTCGAACACATAGAAATCAGTCAGCAAAATTGAAATCCTAAAAAAACAATCACCTTCTTTCGGAGGCCAGAGGTACCGGGCTTCTGGCCATCGAAAGGGGAGGTCTGCACGCGACAAACCTTGAACACCGCCATTGATCTACAAAACAATCGGAATTTGCAACAGATCAGAAACAGCATTCAAAGGAAGAAAATGAAGAGAAGCGTAGAATTGAAGGAGAGTGCGAACGAAACATCAAACGACAGAGAGAGAGAAAAAGCAGACCTGAGGAATGGAGAAAGAGAATTGCGAGGTGTGTGTGAGAACTGAGGAGGAGACGGTGGATTTGTAAAGCCTGGGCGTTGCGTAGTTAGTACTCCTATATAATAGATCAGTGTGCGTGAGAGATGTAGGTTTGGGGTGGAAATTGTGGAATGGAAGTCCTTTTGCTTTTCTTTTTCTCACATGTCTCGATCATCGAACGATATTTTTGTCTTCTTTTTTTTTTTTTTTGATAACTTTTTGTCTTCTTTTTTAGGATTAGAAGTTGCGCTGGTTTTAATAAATAATGATCCAGCAAACAAAAAAAAGTTAGCTGGTTTTCATAGCATATTTTTGGGAGATTTTAATACTCTGTAGCATTTAAGCAAGTTCACAAGTTTGGGTATTTTGTTTAGACCATAAAGCATTAAGTTTTCTTATGGATTGTGTTTCGGTTTGATTTTTTTTATATTGAGTTAAGACTATGCAGTAACATTTTTTTGTCAAAATTACTGATTTTATTACCAATATTTTACCGATCAAATAAAATGGAATTGAAAAATGGGATCCGATCCGAATCCCGATCGTGACCTTTGCAGGCCTAAGTGGGCACGATCCGAAATTCTAGTTTCAGTATAAACGATACATCATATATGGCCCATTTTGTTATAAGGCTGTTATCTGAAGATGGCACACAGAATAATAAATGGAATGGATGGGGTACATCATGTGATATTGTTTAAATCGTCATATTAGAGATAATTAGAGCATCTACAACAATGCTCTTGCTACAGTGCCATATGCACCCCTATTTTTTTCATTTTTTTTTCTGCCATATCAGCTATGCACCCCATTACAATTTATTTCTACATCCATGCACCACATGAACCCCTATTTTTCCCATTTTCAATATTTTTCTCTCTCCATATATAATTACAAGTATACCCCTTTTTCTACTAAAAATTACATATATACCCCTCGTTATAAAAAAAAAAATATACAATGTTTTCTGTTTGTGGGTTTATTGTGATCTATATTAGCCTAGGACATATAATTAGAATAATAAATAATTTAGTTATGTGTAATCAAATATATACAATTGTTTAAAAAGATAATTACACAACTCTAAAAATACCTAACCAACCCAAAAATATACTTTTAAATTCAATATAGTCAAATATATACAATATTGGTGTCTATGGAAAGATAAAAAAATATTATGACTTTTGGTATAAAAATTTTAATTTTTTTTTAAGTTTAAATTGCTCATGGCAATTTAAACAAAAGGGCAATTAAATTGCCCATAGGTGCCACGTGTCGCCCACTGAGTGGGCCGCACTCGCCGCTCGCCCACTGCGAGCGCGACATGTGGCACCCATTTATTTCTTTTTTTTGGCTCAGCAAAGCCTCAAAACATGGCTGGTTGAATTTTTACAAATAGGATGCGTTTTGTTTTAGGAGAGGTGCACACACACGTTTGCACTGGGTGCATTAATTTTGTCCTGAGTTCATTTCATGCCTCAACTTTTCTCGGGACAAACAAATTGGGGTATATTTTATATTAATTCTTACAGCATGCACCGGGGCATACTACCATTGTAGATGCTCTTAAGGGCTGAATACATATATAGACCCTTGAACTTAAAACTTTGTTCGCTCAGACCCCTAAACTAAAAAACCTATTTTTTAACCCTCAAACTTTACACTTTTGTTCTATTGAACTCCTTTTTACTAACGTGATATACACGCTCGATGACTGGATGCCACGTAAGCTTATTTTTTATGACCTAAGCGCCACATAATAATATACCACACTAAAAAAATTTAAAAAAAAATCATCAAATTCTACAAATTCTTCTTCACCGGCATATCTTCTCTGGTTCATCAAAGTCTACAAATTCATGCTTCATCAAAGTCTACAAATTCTCTGCCTCAATGCCTCCGCTCCATTGTTGGCGGCTCTTGTGCACCCGAATCGGGTCAGATTGGAGGAAGCTCGAAATCCACCCCCATGAGATCTACAAATTCGTCTCCCTCGCCTCTAAGCAAACTCGTCTCTCTCGCCTCCTCTCTCCCTCGCCCAGAACACCAAGCTCGTCGAAGGCCGCCCTCCCTGTCGTCGCCGGCTTCCCCGATTGGCCGCCCTCCCCGTCGTTCTGTCCTGATTCTCTCTGTTTCTGTTACAAGTTCCTTCCTAGGACTGTTCATCAGTTAAAAAAGAGGAAGAAGAATGATTTTCGTACATATTAAAAGCATCAATTAAAATTTGGGTGGTGGTTACGATTGTGACTTGAAGATTGGTGCTCTTAAATCATCAAAGGCTAAGTGCCAGATTTTCCAGACCACCAAGAAAACCCTAATTTCCTATGGCCCCAATTACATCTTCTTCATAATCCGTCTCAATCGACTCCCTTTCAAATCCATCGCCGGCCAGATCCCATAAACGGGATCGAATCACTCTTCGATTCCCTCTCAAATTCGTCTCAATTTGACGCCTTTAATTGCACCTTTGACCTCCTTATGTCGACCGATCCCCCGGGATAGCCGGAGAGGAAGGTGAGGAGAGGGAGATGTTGCCAGAGATGACCCATGATAATGGTGGCGGCGACGATGGAGGGGAGATCCAATGGTGGGGGTTGCTCTTCGGCGCCGGTGAGTTGGCTCTACTGTAGCCGCCGAAGAAGATAATGTACTAAAAACAAAAGAAAGAAGATGGAAAAAAAGAAAAACCCTAACAAAATAAAAGATAAGAGGAAAAAATGGAAATTTTATTTTATTATTATATAATTTTATATTATTCTTTTAATTAAAATCCATGTAAGCGATTTTTTGCAAGACTACTCGCACACCACTCGCGTAATGAGCACACGCGGTGCCAAATCAGCAAAAAAAGGGTTTAATAGAACAAAAGTGTAAAGTTTGGGAGTTAAAAAATAAGTATTTTAGTTGAGGGGTCTGAGCGAACAAAAGTTTCAAGTTCAGGGGTCCATGTATGTATTCGACCGATAATTAAGGGTCAAGATTTAAAATAAAAGGGGTGCAAAAGTACAAATATTGGATATGTGTATATTACACGTGATTAATTAGAATCTCACTTGAAATATTACTCATTTTTGTAATTTGGTAATATCCCTTGATTTTCGCATTCTTTTAAGTTGAAGTAAACACTCTCTCGTTCTCGCCTGAGATAATTGGCTATTCTGTTTTTGTATGAATCGGGTTTGTATAATTGCAACTTTTCTCATTGTGGCATAGTTCTAAGATTAGTTGAATCAATGTTGCAAAGAAAGAATATGCTAAAACCGAGGATGATCTAAACTCTTTTCACTTTCAGAGTGTTGGAAAAATTATTGGAGAAGTTATCAGGCCTCTCGATAATGAGCGATGTAACTCTATTTTACATTTGCACTCATTTACCTTGTATCAACTTCTTTGTGTTTGTCTTGATCAAATGATTTCATTTAGCTGTATTGATATCACAATTTCGATGGATTTTTAGGATTTTGGGGGTAGTCATGTTCGATTTGGCTTTATAGTTTGTTGCATGTGGGTGGTTTTGGTGTAGATGAGTGATGAAGTATTTTCAGTAGTCGTTAATACCTATCAAAGAAACCTTAGCTTAACCAACTCAATAGAGCGGCAAGTAAATGTCGAACCCACAGGGACATGTGTATTTGTGCTTTTACTTGAATGCCAAATAACCAAGAGAGGGGGGGTTTATGGAATGAATATCTAAACTACTATGCAAATATAAAAATAAATATGAATGCAAAAGATGATTTAAATCAAATAGAGACAAGCGTGTTCAACTAGTTAAATCCATCATGATATTGTTTTGTTGATCATCGATTCTCTTGATTCTCTACTCACTTGAATAATCTGTTGTGGATAATGACCCTACTAAGGATTAAGATCCGAACTTCAGATTTAGTTGATAGAACTACCAATCTAACAACCCTAATCATCTAACAACCTAGAAGACCTTCTAGATTCAATTAAACAACAGCATAACGATTCAAGTTATGAATAGAAACTGATACGTGATTGCCTCGGATTGCTCCTTAGAAACCTCGTATATGACCCACACGATTCCGATTTTGCCAGCAAATAACTTCAATCCTACAAAAGCTTTCAACTTTAGATTCCTTGTGACACAAGTAACACGAAACTGAATTGAATGATTATGAAGAGAACCGATCTGAATTATTGATATTCAACTTGATAGTTCAAACGGATTGGCTCTAACGCTAAATCCGAATGATTAACTAGTTTGATCTTTAACAATCACAACTAGAACAATCTAATTGAATGAACTATAATTCAAATTCGAACAAAGAGAGAAGAGATCTCGAAAATATGATGATGATGATCGGCGATGATGATGATGAACACAAACACACAATTGTCTTATTTTTTGGCCCAAGAGATAGATTAAACCAATTTGGGTTTAATCTCTCTCAAGCTAATTTTTATTAATGAAAAACAAGAGTATTTATAGTAGAATACAAAGCTATTGCTTGGGGAGCAAGGCAAGGAGTGCAGCCGACCCTAGAGGGGTAGAATTGTCCTTTTCTTGTTTCCCAAGATATAATAAAATATCTAAAATAATATCTATCTAAATCCCCTTAAATAAAATAAATCATGGCTGATTTATTTATTTAAGGAAATATCCTAACAAACTCAAAATATCTCTAACAACCAAGAGAGAGAAGATCAACCAACTAACATAAGCCTATTGGCTGATTTCTCTACATTATTAAAAATAGAAAACACGCCTATAATAAATATAATAAAGATATTTTCTTAATTTAGAATGGTCAAGCCAAAGGGTTGACTTTGACCCATATACCAATTTATCTCACCCGGTCACCTACTAAATTCAGCCCTAAAGTGAGACAAACTAATACATGTTTCTAAATAAAGAAATGATGATTTTCGGCCCTCTTGAGTCAGTCCATGGAATCCGGGCTCAATTGATGTCGAATGCACGAGACCCACTTTATCTTGCTAGGCTCTTCAAGAACAGCTGCCGATCGAACCAAGATTGATGTTGTGCCTTGAGCAATCTTCTTAGCTCGACTTCTTATAATTGGTCCGTCAGAAGGCACTCGAATCAACTCATCGACGTCGGTTGGAGACATGGCAGGCTTCACTACATCATTCTCCTTCACTTGAGCTCGAATCATCTCTGATTCGACATCGGAATCAAAATCTGGCACATAAAGAGATAGATTAGCCACATTAAAAGTCGGATGGACACCATACTCACCAGGCATGTCAACATGATATGCATTAGGGCCGATTCTCCTGATGATACGAAATGGTCCATCTCCTCTCTAATCTAGCTTATTCTTCCTTTGATTTGGGAACCTCTCCTTTCTTAGATGCACCCAAACAAGATCTCCTTCTTCAAAGATAACCTGTTTTCGACCCTTATCAGCATGGGCCTTGTACTTCATGGATTTCCTATCCAAGTGCATCTTTGTCCTCTCATGTAGCTTCTTCACAAACTCAGCCCGCTTGTCAGCTTCAAAACTCTCTTTTCCCTTGTATGGCTGAGGCGTCAAGTCCACCGGTGACATGGATTGAGCTGTTATAAGCAAACTCCACAAAAGGCAAAACATCTTCCCAACGTTTGAGGTTAGCTTTAAGCATAGTTCTAAGTAAAACCCCTAACGTTCTATTAGTAACTTCAGTTTGCCTATCAGTTTGTGGATGACATGAGGTAGAAAACAACAATTTAGTTCCCAACTTAGACCACAAACTTTTCCAAAAATAACTCAAAAATTTAGCATCACGATCTGAAACAATAGAACAAGGAATGCCATACAATCTAACCACTTCTCTAAAGAACAAATCAGCAATATGCACAACATCATCAGTCGTTTGACATGGAATAAAATGAGCCATCTTGGAAAACCGGTCTACCAATACAAAGATAGAACCTCTACCCTTCCTAGTTCTAGGCAAGCCAACAATGAAGTCCATAGAAATGTCCTCCCAAGGTGAACTAGGAATAGGTAAGGGCTGGTACAAACCATGGGGGTGAAGTCTAGACTTAGGTTTAGCACATACAACACAACTTTTGACAAATCTAAGCACATAATTACTCATCTTAGGCCAATAGTAGTGTTCTTTTAAACCTTCTAAAGTCTTTTCTAAACCCCTATGTCCTCTTGATTCATGAACCTCTTTAGTTAGAAGCCTACGTATACTAGATGAAGGAATGTACAATTTACCAACTTTAAACAAGTATCCATCATCAATAAAGTAGGAATCTATTTCTCCCCTAGACATGCAATTCTTATAAATTTCAGCAAAGTGAGGATCACTAGCATACAATTCCTTAATCATTGCAAATCCAAGGATCTTAACATCACATTGGTTCAAGAGAACATACCTGCGAGAAAGGGCGTCAGCTACCACATTCTCTTTGCCTTTCTTATGCTTTACAACATAAGGAAAGGTCTCCATAAATTCAACCCATCTTGCATGTCGCCTGATGAGTCTGGATTGGCCTTTCAAATACTTCAAGGCCTCATGATCAGAATGGATTACAAACTCCTTAGGCCACAAATAATGAGACCAAGTTTTCAAAACCCTAATTAAAGCATACAACTCTTTATCATAAGTAGGGTAATTCAACTCAGCCCCACTAAGCTTCTAACTAAAATAAGCTATGGGTTTCTTGTCTTGCAAGAGCACGCCTCCTATGCCATGGCCAGATGCGTCCACCTCTATCTCAAATGCTTTGGAGAAGTCAGGGAGTTCGAGCACCAGGGCGTTGCATAACCTGTCCTTCAAAGTGTTGAAGGCGTTCTCTTGTTGCTCTCTCCATTTGAATGATGTATCCTTCTTTGTAAGCTCATGGAGAGGGGCTGCAATTGTGCTAAAATCACGCATAAATCTCCTGTAGAAGCCAGCCAAGCGAGAAAAGAGCACACCATGGTTGGTGTAGTCGGCTGAGGCCACTCCTTGATTGCCTTGATCTTATCTTCATCTACCTTCAATCCACCTTTAGACACAACAAAACCAAGAAAAATGGTAGACTCCGAGCAAAAAGAACACTTTTTCAAATTAACATAAAGCTTTTCTAACCTTAAAGTGTCCAAAACAACCCTAAGATGGTATACATGTTCATGCAAGGTTTTGCTATAGACTAAGATATCATCAAAGTAGACTACAACAAATTTACCTAAGTATCTTCTTAGAACATGGTTCATAAGCCTCATGAAAGTACTAGGTGCATTAGTTAATCCAAAAGGCATTACTAACCATTCATATAAACCATACTTAGTTTTAAAGGCAGTTTTCCATTCATCCCCTTCCCTCATCCTAATTTGATGGTACCCACTTCTTAAATCAATCTTAGAAAAGAAATTAGCACCATGCAATTCATCAAGCATATCATCTAATCTAGGAATGGGATGACGGTACTTAACTGTTATTTGGTTGATCGCCCTGCAATCAACACACATTCTCCAAGTGTCATCCTTCTTTGGTACCAAAATCACCAGAACCGCGCATGGGCTGAGGGATTCACGCACATAGCCTTTGTCCATGAGATCTTGCACTTGTCTTTGAAGCTCAGCGGTCTCCTCTGGACTTGCTCTATAGGCTGCACGGTTTGGTAAAGAAGCGTCGGGCACCAAATCAATTCAATGCCTCTAATTGGTGGAAGGCCTTGTGGCAACTCTTCAGGCATCACATCTTCAAATTCCTGTAATAGATCCTGAATACACTTTGGAAGATGTGAAATATCTTGACTAATAATAAGTATCTCTTTCCTCATAAGAAGTAAGCAAAAAGAGTTAGGGAAAGAAACACTAGACTGAGTAACTAGAGAGCACTTTTCTACATTGCCCTTTAAGCTGATTTTTGGCTCTTTCTGTAGGCTTTCTTTTTCCAGATTTGTAGCTCTCTGAGTCTCTGAATTGCTCCCAAAATTTGAGCCAAAACGCTCGAGTGGTTTGGGAGATAGCCCCGTTTTCGTCTCAGCTGCACTGCTGGAAGTGTTGCTCGGTACTTTGGACGATTTAGGGACATTCTCTCGGCGTTTTTCGTCCCAAACAGTAGCTCCACCTGTGCTTGATGTTGTCCTAAAATTTGAGCCAGAACGCCCGGGTGGAGACTGGGAAACGCCGCTTGTCTTTGTAGGTGCGTCGGGCATCGAGCGCCATGCCGCAACTTGGGCCGCCGATTCAGCCTCCTCTTTCTCTTCCTTGGCACGCCTAAGTGCCCTAGCTTGGTCTCTGCGTACCTGGTCCTGTAAAACTTGTTGGGGCGACAATGGTAGAAGAGAAACTCTCCTCCCGTCATAGTTAAACGAATAGGTATTAAGCATGCCATCATATATAACTCTCCTATCGAATAACCATGGTCTACCTAACAAGATAGGAGTGCATTCCATGTTTACTACATCACACATAATATCATCAACATATATAATTGCCTATGGAAACACGGACTAAACACTGATGAGTAACAAGATTAGGACCATCTGAATCATTAATGCCATTAAGACCATAACTAGTAGCCCTAAGTTGAGTTTTTAATTGCAAGTGATCAACTACCTTAGCATTAATAATGTTACAGCAGCTACCACTATCAATTATCATGCATAACACTTGATTCTTCACAGTACACCTAGTATGAAAAATATTTTCCCTTTGATCTAGCCTAGGTGTTTCTTGTAAAGTAAGAGTACGCATTGTTACCAAAGTTAGAGGCTGTTCGGTGCAATCTGGTTCAATGGCCTCCACGTCCTCCTCTTCTTGTCCATTGCTCTCCTCCTCCACTTGATTTGGAGGTATATCCTCATCACTCACATATCCTCCATTGGTGGTGAGTAGCACTTGTTTCTGATTTGGACAATCCTTAGCATAATGACCTCTTCCTTGACATTTGTAGCACAATAAATCTCGTGCTCTTGGCTGGTTTGGAGGTGCATTGCTTGGACGTCTTTGGCCTTGAAAACCTGTGGGTTTAGGTGAGCTAGAAGCTCCCTTTTGCTGCATAGAAGGGTTAGAAGAATAAGAATTGGAATTAGCACTAGAATTAGGAACATACCTTTTTTGAGCATTCCAAGCTTCCTTCTTCTTCCTTTGTTGCTGCTCATAGAGTAGTTGGGCTGAATGTACTAATGCATTGAGATCCTTGATTTGTTGAATCTCCAATGTATCTCTGATGCTTTTATTCAGTCCAGCCATGAATTGGGTCCTTAGAGACTGTTGGGAATGATGAATTCCCGCTTTGAAGCTCAAATCCTCTAGCTCATTGAAGTACTCAGTTGGAGACTTGGTGCCTTGTTTGCATGTAACCACTTTCAGCCTCATGTGCTCAGTATGCTCTTCAGGCACATATTTCTTTCTCATTACAAACTTCAGCTGGCTCCAAGTTTCAATTGGTGGTAAGGCCTTTCTAATCCTATCCTCCTTCATTCTGAACCACCAATTTCTAGCGGTCCCAACAAAGTGGATAACAACAACAACAACTTTCTCCCATTCTTCATAGCCCATGTGATCTAGAATGAAGTTTGTAGCTTGTTCCCACTCTAGATATTTCTCTGGATTGAGCTCTCCACTGAATGGCTCTATCTTGATCTTAATATCACGCTTACCAATCTGATTGACGGTTTGGTTAGCGGTGTTGTTGTTGTTCGGCCTCTGTACTCCATAAGCTGGTGGAATATCTTCAGCTTGGTTATAGAAATCATCAAGGGGAGGATGCCATGGGCGCCTTTCATCCCCGGGATAGCCATAAGTCACATCATCAAACGGATTGTTGTATTGTTGTTGTTGATGAGTGGCTTGAGGATACCGGTTAGCTTGCTGATTATAGAATTGTTGATGAGTAACCGGTGTAGTCCTTGTTCCAAAGCCTCTTCCTCTGCCTCGGCCTGCTGTGGGGGAATAGTGAGCCGGAAGATCATGTTCTTTGTTGTAGCTAGCAAGCACATCATGCTCTTCTTCAACTGCTTGTTGCTTGCCTTTGTCACTAGCTGAGACTTGATTTGGATCACTTGTAAGCTCTATCGGAGGGGCACTTTTATGACTTGCTTGAGATGATTCAATTAATGTGGCAAGTTGCTCCTCTAGACGCCGCATTTGTGGAGCCAATGCAGCCGTGGCCAACTCTACAGCTCGAGCCTGGCCATCTCGTACACTATCACTAATGGACAACCTAATGAAATCGATTGCCTCCTTAGTAAGATTCAGTTCAGCCGGGTTAGGCTCAGTAGGGATCACCATTGTTCCTGAAACAAGCAAGAAAGTAGAGAGAGTAGTGTGTTCTAAAGCAAATCACAACAAGCAATACCACACCTTAATCAAGCCAAAACTTGCCTCAAAGCAATCCAATCAACTTAATTCAGTTTTTGGGTTGGATTGAGGGAGTGAATGGGTAGATATGGTGTAGATATGGTATACTAATGATAGATAAAGGAAATATGCAGCTTAAGCAAATGGCAAGTATGCAATAAGACAAGCAATGCAAATAATCCCTCTATGAGCTTCAAAACACATGCAATCTCTCAATTGACTCTATGCAAGTTAATAAAGCCAAATTTAAGCATGCAAGGACAGAAATATGGTAGGCTAAAGTGACTTTTATTTCGTCACTATTTTTCTTCAAAGTGATTTCTACTTAACTATTTTTAAGCAAGCAGTCACTAGGGTTGAAAGTGGCTTAAAACTAGCTGGGGTAGATCACTTTTCTTTTCTGGTTTTTTTTTTTTGACTTTATGCACAAACTACTCTTGTGCTAGAATGAAATAACAACAAAGTAATGCAATAAGGAATGCAATAGGGCATAAATGAAAAACAACTAGACTGATTTTTTTTTAACTAAGTGACTTCAAACTACCAATGAAACCAACTAGAAGCCAAATTAACAAAAGAAGATAGGGGTAGGTCGAATTGATAGGATGCAATAGCAAAAATCAACAAATATCAACAAGCAATATGAATCTCTATTGATCATGCAACATGCAATAAAAACTCATAAAAATTGTAGGAAGACAATTGCTAATCTATATTGCAACACAACTCAACCAATTCAGCCAATAAACATGCACAAATCCCATAAAAATCTCCTAATTGGGTAATTGCTTGGAGGGCAAGTAACAACTAAGGGATTTAGGGTTTGGAAGATCTCGGCTGGATTAGGGTTTGGGAAGTTAGGGTTCGGTTCTAGGGTTTGGGAAGTTGGTAGGGTTCGATCCTAGGGTTAGGGTTTCAGATTAGGGTTAGGGTTTCTCGAAAGCTAGGGTTAGGGTTTCGAGAATGGGGAGGGGGCGATTTAGGGTTTTGGCTGGTCCGAATTGGATGGGGTTGGTGGGGTTAGGTTCGGACGGTGGTGGGGAGTGGTGCGACTCCAAAGAGCGACACCAGTTCGTGGTGTAGAGTGGTGGTGCGAGGTGGTGGTTGGCGGAATTAGGTGGTGGTTGTGGGAAAAATTCAGCCTTTGGATCTCAAAAATTGTAACTTGGTTAAAGGTTCAAGCTTTGGGATCAAAAATTGAATCAAATCAATTAGAAAGCAAATTAAGGAAAGAAACAATTACTTGGCGAGACGCTGGATTATGATACCACTTGATACGTGATTGCCTCGGATTGCTCCTTAGAAACCTCGTATATGACCCACACGATCCCGATTTTGCCAGCAAATAACTTCAATCCTACAAAAGCTTTCAACTTTAGATTCCTTGTGACACAAGTAACACGAAACTGAATTGAATGATTATGAAGAGAACCGATCTGAATTATTGATATTCAACTTGATAGTTCAAACGGATTGGCTCTAACGCTAAATCCGAATGATTAACTAGTTTGATCTTTAACAATCACGACTAGAACAATCTAATTGAATGAACTATAATTCAAATTCGAACAAAGAGAGAAGAGATCTCGAAAATATGATGATGATGATCGGCGATGATGATGATGAACACAAACACATAATTGTCTTATTTTTGGGCCCAAGAGATAGATTAAACCAATTTGGGTTTAATCTCTCTCAAGCTGATTTTTATTAATGAAAAACAAGAGTATTTATAGTAGAATACAAAGCTATTGCTTGGGGAGCAAGGCAAGGAGTGCAGCCGGCCCTAGAGGGGTAGAATTGTCCTTTTCTTGCTTCCCAAGATATAATAAAATATCTAAAATAATATCTATCTAAATCCCCTTAAATAAAATAAATCATGGTTGATTTATTTATTTAAGGAAATATCCTAACAAACTCAAAATATCTCTAACAAACTAAAAATATCTCTAACAACCAAGAGAGAAGATCAACCAACTAACATAAGCCTATTGGCTGATTTCTCTACATTATTATAAATAGAAAACACGCCTATAATAAATATAATAGAGATATTTTCTTAATTTAGAATGGTCAAGCCAAAGGGTTGACTTTGGCCCATATACCAATTTATCTCACCCGGTCACCTACTAAATTCAGCCCTAAAGTGAGACAAACTAATACATGTTTCTAATTAAAGAAATGATGATTTTCGGCCCTCTTGAGTCAGTCCATGGAATCCGGGCTCAATTGATGTTGAATGCACGAGACCCACTTTGTCTTGCTAGGCTCTTCAAGAACAGTTGCCAATCGAACCAAGATTCTTGTTGTCCCTTGAGCAATCTTCTTAGCTCGACTTCTTGTAATTGGTCCGTCAGAAGGCACTCGAATCAACTCATCGACGTCGGTTGGAGACATGGCAGGCTTCACTGCATCAGAAACAAACACTTAGAGCAACCAGACATCTAAGTGACTTGTGAATTTATTCCCTTCTTCAACCAACTAGTCCAACCGGTACTAAATTGATTAAAGTATACTCTTTATCAAATTAACTCCGACCGGTAATTAATCAGATTCAGTTATAACTAGAAATTCAATTAGGTGATCAATCTAATAAAACCCTAATTTAGATTCAATTAAGCACAAGGAATAAACTCTATTCATGTTTGTTGAGAATCAATCAAACCTCACAACAATATGCAAATCATGATTTCAATAACTAGCCAAACACAATAAATTTAGCAATGCATAATTAAATTAAGAAAAACTTACAAGAGGTTCAAAGTCTGCCTCTAGAGAGAAAAAACCCTAGCCTCCAAATTTTGATCAAAAGTTATGAGAAAAATAAACTAACATAAGCTTATATATGTCTTCTAAAATAACCCTCAAAAACCCTATCTTTAAGTATAAAGTCGGGCAAGATATATCCTAAGCCCAAAAACCAAGCCCAATCCTTCGGCCCAATACATGTTCGCGTGAAATCTCCGATTGCGCGGTTTGTCCCAATGCGCGGCCGCGCAATTGTCATCCCGCGCTGACTCGGCTAAAGTCGTTGTTGTCAAGATCAAAAATAAATTACCCTAAACTACAAACTAGTATAGCATGCAAGTAAGGGATCGAACCCAAGAGAATCGGTATTCTGAACAATCAGCAAAGATAAAACAGGGTTTTTGGGTTTTAAGCAAGCAAGCAAGCAGTATTAAGTATCAAATCAATTAAGGAAAAGCAGAGTTTATTCAATCAATTCCACCTTTTTAATCATTCGATCATTGATTAATCCACTTTTCTATTAATTCCCAGGTTAATTCCAATCCTTATAAAAGATTTCCACTTGTCCACGGTCCAAGCAAAGTTATGATATGAACAAGAACGCTTAATTCAAATCATGCAAAGTATTAAGGATAGAAGGATATCAAATCATGCAATCAAGCTATGAGTCTCATGCATAAAATAACAATCAAACACTCTTTCTCAATTCTAGTCCACGGTTCTAGAAAAGAGTTGTTTCAAGGATAAATAAGATTGCACAGACAACAATCAAACCTAATCCAAACAGTAGATCTACGTCAATCAAACAAGTTGATCAGGCTCATAAAATCAAACATAGATCATATAAATAAAAAACAAGAGTTTTGATATTAACCAAGGGATAGAAAAGTTACCAGAATCTCACGAATTACATAAAAAGGGTTCCTTGATCAAACAAACTCCAAGGGAAATTAGTTCTCCATAATAAAACTAAAATAAAACCTAAAATATAAAAGTATGCTCTGAATTGTGGTAATGTGTAACCCTAAGTCTGCCACGAAACTAGGCTTAAATAGTAGAAAAACAACCGAAATCTAAAAATCTAAAAATAGATAAAAGATAGAATAAAACGGAAAGTCGGCGTCTCGGATAAACCGCCACCCGTGAGCGCGGTTACAAACCGCGAGCGCGGTTCAATCTTCTCTCGGCGTCCGCGGAATCAGCTCCACCCGCGAGCGCGGGTCCTCTGACAACATTTTTATATCAACTCCGGAGGTGGTTTTGACCCACTTAGAGTTGAAATTTGAACTCGCCGTAAAAACATGAATTGTAGCTCTTCGAGTTAGCTTTCCAATGATACCAAATTCATCTTCATCCGATCACCTTAGCTCCCGGACGATGCGTCACAAGAAAATGGTGCCAAAACAACTCCAAATCAACACTTGTCTTCAAAACTCTTGCAATTCTTCAAATCGTGTCTTCGGTCTTCATATTACAATTATACTCAAAACTAACCTAAACACACTCAAATCATGCCTAAAATATGATGTCGCACTTTCTAGTTAGTTTTCATGGCTAGTTTTCTAGTTAGGATTGAGTCTTTTCTAAGTTTATTGTGTTGTTTTGAGTCGTTCTTGTGGATTTTCATATTATCTTAAGATATGGAGTCTACATAAGTGTGTTTGATGTTTTGTAGGTCTTTGAAGCGTTGAGGAGGAGATATTTCGGTTTTTAAAGCTTTCTAGGAGGTGGTGTTCAAACGGTCTTGTGGTGATGTTGATAGAAGAGTAAGAGTCGGTGCAATAGAGGATTCCGAGTTGAAGATTTCAAGATCAAGGTGCTTATGAAGGAGCTAAAGGAAGTCTTAGAAGGCCAAGAGCGATTAAAGAAGAAACATTGAAGAAGAACCGAGCTTTGGAGCAAGTTTGAGCGAAGAAATGAAGAAATCAAGTGTAGCCAGAGGGTCGGTGACGACCCAGCCATGGTCGGTGACGACCCACTCCGTGTGTTGTCGAATTATTGCTTGCGCCTTAAGTTTGGTTTAGTAATTGTTTTATTTATGGGCCTTTTTAAGATAGATTTTAGTTTCCATATAGATCTATTTTCTACCACTATATAAGGATCTTTAGGGTTTTATTTCAAGGGGGGGTCTGATTTGGAGAAAATCGTTCTTAGGGTTTATTGTGGAGACGGAACAAGTGGCAAGTTTGGTTTTCTAGTTTTCTTTGATTCCAAGCTCTTGGACGATTAGAGAGACTTGGAGGTTTGCTTAAGTTTGTAAGTTTTATTTTAATCGAAGTTTGTTTGAATTTGAATCATGTCTTCTCTTTCGTTTGTGATTGTTGATTGTTTTATGGATCGTGAGTAGTCTACCTTCTAGGGTTGGGGTGAAACCCGACGAGTTATGCATGATTAAGGCATGAATATTTGAATGAACCATCTCTTTTAATCTCTATCTATTATCCTCTTGTTTGCTATCAATTCCTTGATGAAAATCAAAGCATGTTCATGTTTATGAGTGAATCGAAAGATTTAGTTGTGAATTTGGATTATATTTGGTTGAAACGAAAGTTAAACCTTTAGGAAACAAGTAGGGTTGCAAGTTTGGATCTTTATGAAAGTTAAGATTTTTACTTGATTTATCATGACGAGAGTCATACATGGGATTATTTATGGTTGGTTTTGATTCATGTTTGCATGCATAAACTTGTTGTGGTGAATCCTTTGTCCTAGATCTTCTTTAATTTGGTTTCTCGGAATTTTCTCATACCCGGATAGGTCGGTTACGACCCCTGTCAGGTCGGTGCCGAGCGCCTGTGTCTCTTGTTTTCTCCTGCGATTGTGTTGAAGTGTTGGTCGGTTACGACCTGTTTTGGGTCGGTGCCGAGCGTTTGTTTGAGTGTTTTGTTTTCTTTTCTTTTCTTTTATTAGGACTAATAGCTAGACATAGATCCTTCTAATTCCCGTGGACGAACCTGACTTCGCTGTACTCAGCGGGGTCTTGATTATAAATTTATTTGTTGTCAAGAAACCCTTTCAACAAATTGGCGCCGTTGCCGGGGAATTAGTTTAGTTTCTTGTCTAGTTATTTTTCGGGTTTGGGAATAGCCCATACCTTTTGTCTTTACTAATTCGTTTTCTCGTGATTGTGTGTGCAGGTGTATGCCCTCTAGTTCACGAAGGGGAGTCGATAATTTTCCTTTTGATCCCGAACTTGAGAGAACCCTTCATCGCAGGCTAAGAGAACGAAGAGCAATGGCCAACGCTGAGGAACTTGCTCACCAGATGGCTGATCTTCGCCTTCAGATGGAAGGCATTCAAAGAGAGCGTGATGCTCAAACTGTTGCTGCACAAAGAGAGAGAGATGTTGCCCAGCGGGAAAGAGAGGCTGCAGCCCGTCTTCAGGAGCAACTTGATGCTATTCCGCGCAATGCAAAGCAGTACATGCATCCTGAATTCAAGGTTCCCGAATCTGCTATTGTGCTCCCTGCTATCGAGCACGCTTTTGAGATAAAGTCACACTTCATCACTCTTATTAAGAGGTCTCAATTTGAAGGCAAGCCCACCGAGTGCCCTATGGAGCACATCAAGAACTTCACTGACCTCTGTGACACTATTGCCGCTGATGATGTATCGCTTGAATATGTGCTTTTGAAAGCATTCAAATGGTCTTTGGCTGGAAAAGCTCTTATTTGGCTTGAAAGTTTACCCTCTAGATCTATTACTACATGGAAGACTCTGCATGATCAATTTCTGACAAAGTTCTTTCCGCCGACTAAGACTACAGAGTTAAGGAAGCGCATCACTTCTTATTATCAACTTCCCAATGAGACTTTTGTGGAAACTTGGGAGCGGTTTAAAGAACTTCTTCGGCAATGTCCAACTCATGGACAGCCTCCTTACGTACTTCAAGAAATATTCTTTCAGGGAATTAATGCTGCTACAAAAGATCGGATCAACCTTCACACCGACTGCGGATTCATTGAGATGGATCCCGATCAAGCATGGGCTTTGTTGGACAAACTCACCAACTATGATGCAATGTATGGCACCCAACAAGCCGTCAGAATTCCACAAAAGGGACTTTATGATCCTAATGCTGAGCCGATTGATCCGGATGTGAGGTTTCAATTTATGCAAGATGAGATAAACCGGCTTAAGAAGCAAGTGGGCCACTACAAATCCACCGCTCAACCTTGTCAAGAATGTGGTTCCCATGCTCATCCTACTTCTTCTTGCACAAACGTAGAACAAGTCCGAGCCGCCGAGGCTTATGCGGAGGCTAATTATATGAGGGGAGCCTATCGTGGCCAAAACAATGCTTATCCGGCAAGGAACAACAACAATTTTTCTCAATGGAACAACAATGGCTACGGTCAAGGTTTTCAAGCACCACCACAAGAGCAAAGAGCCCCTCCCTATAGACCTCCCGGTTTCCAAGAGCCACCAACCTGGGCTCAAGGACTCCTTGAAGGAATGAATGGCATCCGAACCGATCTTAAAGGGGTGCAAAATCAACTAGGAGACTTTGAAGCTTGGAGGAAAAATGTGAATTCTCAACTCGGTGATTTAGCGGCCCAAATTCCACGACCTCAAGGGCGATTACCGGGCCATTCTGATGAGAATCCAAGGGGTCAAATTGCTGCAGTGCATCTGAGAAGCGGAAAGAAGTTGCCGGATCGAGAAACAGGCAAGAAAGCGGCGGACGATGAGGACCGATCTAGTTCAGAGGAGGTCGTAACCGACCCACCAAGGGTCGTGGCCGACCCTCTCCCTACTTCAGACAAGGTCGTAACCGACCCACCAAGGGTCGTGGCCGACCCTCTTCCCGGAATTCTCCCGTCCGTTCCTTCTACATCAACAACAAAGGTTCTTCCGTTCCCATCCAAGAAAGCTAAAGATTCCACGGATGGCAAATTCAAGCGTTTTGTGCAGGTTCTTCAAGGTCTTAACATCACCATTCCTTTTGCTGAAGCTTTGAATGAGATGCCCGCCTACACCAAATTTCTTAAAGAGATCTTGTCCAAAAAGCGGTCTATGTCCGAACTAACTGATGAGGTGCGATCCTTAGAGCTTCCAGAGAAACTCGGTGATCCGGGTAAATTTGCAATCACTATCGGCATAGGTGCCCATCGCTTCAAAGCTTTATGTGATCTTGGTGCAAGTGCTAGTCTTCTTCCTCTCTCTATATGGTCCAAAACCAACATGGGACCTCTGGAGCCCGTTGATATGAATCTCTATATGGCAAATGGCTCTTGTGTAAAAGCAACTGGAGTCGTCGACGACGTTCCTATCCAAGTTGGAAAATATTTTGTTCCCAACGACTTTATTGTGCTAGATATGCCTGAAGACCCTACGGTGCCAATCATTCTAGGTCGACCATTCTTAGCTACCGCAGGAGCATGTATAGATGTCAGGAAGGGACTTCTCTCATTTGATATTGGAGAAGAGAAGGTCGAATTTCAATTCAATCCGGTCGTGAACGAAGTGGCTAGTTATAGTACTAAGGAGCCTATCGATCCCCCATGGGTCGGTAACGACCCTTATCTGAAGGAAAACGAGGTGGGAGGTGGATTCAAGCACAGTACCGAGGCACTTCTTGACCCAGATCGGTCGGTGCCGACCCCCCATGGGTCGGTGACGACCCCTTTTCTGCTCAATCCAGGTGAGTTTTCTTGTTCTTATCCAATCAATTCTGGTCATGATCCTTTCTCCTATTCTCGTTCAATATTAGATCCTACTGTTAGTCATATGAAGGAGTCAAAACCTCCTTGTTTTTCGAATTTTACTAACCCTGTTGTAGGATTATCGAGCATTCTTGTGGATGATCGAGGACCAAATATTTTGGAGAGAAGTTATGATGTTTTTCCGGCTATGTATGGGGTTTCTTTTGATCCCGACAAAGCTGGATGGAAACCGCCCTGATCCGTTGAGGTATCTTCTCGTCTAGCTAAAGACGTTAAATTAAGCGCTTACGGGAGGCAACCCGCTTTGTTTTTGTTTTAATTTTCTTTTTAGCTTAGTTTATTTTGTTTTTCATAGTTTAGAGTAGCTAGGATTCTTGTCTTGCATCTCCACTAAGGTTTTGTAGGGACCCGAAGTGTCGAAAAGGGAATAAGAGGGCCGGAACACACCACAACGCAAGGGAACAAAGCCCAAGGAGGTCGGAGACGACCAACAGGAGGTCGGAGACGACCATCAGGAGGTCGGTGCCGACCCACCAGTGGGCAGCAACTTCCACAACCAGCTTGGTGTCGACCCGATGGACTACACCATGGGACCTCAGTCTGACATGGTCCCTTACTATCCACATCCGTATGGCTTTGATGGGTCCGGTGGCTCCAACTTCCAAGGACAAGGCATGTACAATACCGGTTCAAGCTCGGGCGGTAACCCCGATATCTCTCTTCTCTCGGCTAAAATGGATGCTCTTATGCTTCACCAACACCATCTTTATGGAGCACTCAACCACCACCACAACCAATTCATCCACCACCAACAAGAGCTCCACGACTTTCGAGTCGAGTATTATGAAGACCATAAAGAAGATGTTGCAAGATGGGAAGCTCAAGAGGAATTCAACCATTGGTTGGGGCAACACCTTTACCAACCTCCACCACCTCCTCAACCTCCTCAAGAATAATTCTCTGCCTATGTCATCGCTTCAAGTTGTGTCCAAGTAAGTTCTCTTCCCTTTCGCCTTACTTTCTTAATCAATGGGGACATTGATGTTTAAGTATGGGGTGGTTTGGGAGATTACTTGCATGAGTCTTTATTTGTTTAAGTCATGTGTTGCTTTGTGTTAATATGTGTTTAGTTGTGTTTAGTCTTGTTTTGAGTCTTTTTCTTTTGGAATTTTTAGATGGATAAATGCCCTATTCCTTAGATGTCCTAGGACGGAAATTGCTTGCATTATCATGTAATCCCAATGACATGCTTTAAGAATCACCTAAACCATGATCTTACTTTTTGAGTTTTGAGCTTATAATGAAAATTGAGCATACATATTTCTAAGTAAAAGCAATCCGACAAAATGTGAACCTAAGTGAGATATTCTTGGCCTATAAAGGATGTACATTTTTACTCCTTTCTCTTTCATGTGTGAAATACTCTTCCAAATGTGCAAATATACCAATTGACAATGGCATGGTTATTGTAAAATTTGAGACCAATGGAGATATGCTCATTACTTGATTGAATCAAATGATCTTGAACTCATTTTTATAAGCCTATTATATTCCTTTTCCTACCTACATGATCCCTCTTTTTGTAGCCCCTATTTTTGAGCTTAAAGCCTATTTCTAGCTCCACAAAAAGAATTCCCTAGCCATGATAAGCTTGACCTCTTTGATCCGGGAATCAGGACTTAGAAGAAGTTGTTGAAAATTGTTATGATTTAATTGGGTGAAAAACAAAGAGATTATGGAAGGTAGATTAAGGGTGTTGTCTTTGAAAACCAAGAGGAATGAAAGGTTTTTGGACTCGAAAATGCATATATGTAGCTCGGTGCCGACCCAAAGTGGGTCGGTGCCGACCACCCCCCAAAAAAAAAAAAAAAAAAAAAGAAGGAGGGGAGTTCCATATAATAAATGCAAAGAGTCCAAGGCCTTCAAAAGAATAGAAGAAAGACAAATGATGATAGGTGAAAAAGGGGAGTGCATTGTAAAGTTGAAGTGTTTGGTGATTGAAGAAGAGGAAAGAACGTTGGATGAGTGATGTATAGTCTAGGAGTCTTGATTCCCTGATTAGTTAGCACCACAAGGCCAAATTATTTCCACACCCTTTGTTTTACCAAGCCCCATTACAACCCGGCCGAATAGAGACTTCTTTGAAGTTTTTATTGAGCCACCCGAGTTCATTTGATGATTTGACTTGTTTTGACTTCTTCGGTGGAGAGTTTGTGTATATAAGTTCCATTGAATATGCGGTTTTGTACTTGGAATTTGAGTTGAGAGATCATTGCTATAACCCTAAACACTTTGAGAGTTGAGTGAAATACATTCCTTGGTAAGGTTGGATTGTGATTACTTGAAATGTTCATGTATGCTAGGATGTGGAAGTTGTTTGCTCATTATTCTACTTGTGCTTATTTTTCCTATAAGATGATTCTTGAGTTTTGTTTATTGGTTTTGATGCATGCTAAGTGATTGCTTGAGGACAAGCAAGTCTAAGTATGGGGTATTTTGATGTCGCACTTTCTAGTTAGTTTTCATGGGTAGTTTTCTAGTTAGGATTGAGTCTTTTCTAAGTTTATTGTGTTGTTTTGAGTCGTTCTTGTGGATTTTCATATTATCTTAAGATATGGAGTCTACATAAGTGTGTTTGATGTTTTGTAGGTCTTTGAAGCGTTGAGGAGGAGATATTTCGGTTTTTAAAGCTTTCTAGGAGGTGGTGTTCAAACGGTCTTGTGGTGATGTTGATAGAAGAGTAAGAGTCGGTGCAATAGAGGATTCCGAGTTGAAGATTTCAAGATCAAGATGCTTATGAAGGAGCTAAAGGAAGTCTTAGAAGGCCAAGAGCGATTAAAGAAGAAACATTGAAGAAGAACCGAACTTTGGAGCAAGTTTGAGCGAAGAAATGAAGAAATCAAGTGTAGCCAGAGGGTCGGTGACGACCCAGCCATGGTCGGTGACGACCCACTCCGTGTGTTGCCGAATTATTGCTTGCGCCTTAAGTTTGGTTTAGTAATTGTTTTATTTATGGGCCTTTTTAAGATAGATTTTAGTTTCCATATAGATCTATTTTCTACCACTATATAAGGATCTTTAGGGTTTTATTTCAAGGGGGGGGGGGGGTCTGATTTGGAGAAAATCGTTCTTAGGGTTTATTGTGGAGACGGAACAAGTGGCAAGTTTGGTTTTCTAGTTTTCTTTGATTCCAAGCTCTTGGACGATTAGAGAGACTTGGAGGTTTGCTTAAGTTTGTAAGTTTTATTTTAATCGAAGTTTGTTTGAATTTGAATCATGTCTTCTCTTTCGTTTGTGATTGTTGATTGTTTTATGGATCGTGAGTAGTCTACTTTCTAGGGTTGGGGTGAAACCCGACGAGTTATGCATGATTAAGGCATGAATATTTGAATGAACCATCTCTTTTAATCTCTATCTATTATCCTCTTGTTTGCTATCAATTCCTTGATGAAAATCAAAGCATGTTCATGTTTATGAGTGAATCGAAAGATTTAGTTGTGAATTTGGATTATATTTGGTTGAAACGAAAGTTAAACCTTTAGGAAACAAGTAGGGTTGCAAGTTTGGATCTTTATGAAAGTTAAGATTTTTACTTGATTTATCATGACGAGAGTCATACATGGGATTATTTATGGTTGGTTTTGATTCATGTTTGCATGCATAAACTTGTTGTGGTGAATCCTTTGTCCTAGATCTTCTTTAATTTGGTTTCTCGGAATTTTCTCATACCCGGATAGGTCGGTTACGACCCCTGTCAGGTTGGTGCCGTGCGCCTGTGTCTCTTGTTTTCTCCTGCGATTGTGTTGAAGTGTTGGTCGGTTACGACCTGTTTTGGGTCGGTGCCGAGCGTTTGTTTGAGTGTTTTGTTTTGTTTTCTTTTCTTTTATTAGGACTAATAGCTAGACATAGATCCTTCTAATTCCCGTGGACGAACCTGACTTCGCTGTACTCAGCGGGGTCTTGATTATAAATTTATTTGTTGTCAAGAAACCCTTTCAACAAAATACAAGAGTTAACCTATACAAAAGAGAGCATATCAAATTCCCCCATACTTAAACCTTGCTCATCCTCGAGTAAGCTCAAAATAAATCTAACAATAAATCCTATCAAAGATCCACATGAAGTAATAAGGGAATATGAAAAATCTACTCTCAACTCACAACCCGAACCCATGTAGAGAAATAATGAGCAAAAGACATGAAAGCTCAAATCACACACCTCATAAATACAAGATATAACACTCAAGCTCCAAAAAGTGTAGAGCAACCTAGGATCTACCCAACATCTAAAGTGTAATCCTCAGACCCCAAAGTAGAATATGATCCTAAACACTCTGATTTTACCACTCATTCTACTTAGACGCCCTTTCGGGTTTTCACCTAATCACTCTTTTTATTTTTCTTAGGTGTAATCACAAATACTCACATCTCTCATAAACCTCTTATTACCCCAGCCTAATGCTGGTCCGGGTTACCTGCTTATTACCTGAGCCGCCCTTTCGGGTTTTCAACTCATCCCAAGATTTATATGCCTTTTTTCCTCTTTTTTTTATGGCTTTTTCTAATTTTTTAAAAAACTTTTCTCTATACAAAACATGGAACAAAGATCACATAAAAATAAACTGAAAAAAAAAAACAAAAAAAAACAACTATCTATGATATGCGTAGCGAGTACTTCCTCCCCCATACTTAAATCCTTCATTGTCCTCAATGAAGTAAAGAGAAAGGAAATAAGCAAGGAAGAAGAAAATCAGAAGACTCACATACGAAAGAAGAGAGGAATGAACTCCCGGAATTATAAGCACCAAACTCAGGAATAAACGGATTCGTCTGGGAATGAACCACGAGCTTCATCTTCACAACTCAGCACCCACATCCACACCATAGGACGTCTCCAATGAGAATTACCATTCAGTTGAGATTGCTCGATTTGCAAGCTCGGGTTGCATCCAGCGCAATTGCTCCTTGTTTTTGCTCTTCACCTTCACTTCTTTAAACTCAATTGTACCATCTCCTAGCTTCTTCAAGTCGTCTACCATCACCATGATCAACCAAACCTCGCCCCGTTGTTGCTCATAAACCTAAAAACCTGCAAAACCGAGAAAACAAGCGCAAACTACCCGACAACACAAAAACCTAAAAACTAGATAAAAACCAACCTAAAACTAGCTAAAACATAAATAAATCATGCAACTAAACTATACCTAAATGCAAGCTATCAAATTCCCCCATGCTTAACCCTTGTTTGTCCTCAAGCAAGTCATAAATCCAAATCACACCATAGAAATGCAATCATGCATCCATCTCAAGTCAAACAAGCATTTCACATATAATCAAAAACCCGACCAAGACTTCCTAACATGCATTATAACAAGCGAAAAGTAAAGACCATTCATCCATTCTAGACCTCACCAAGTTAGTTTGTATTTGCACTCAACTCTCAAGAGTTTAAGGGTATGTGTTTCACTCAAAATCAACCATGAAAACTAGACTACCATATGCTTGCATCAGAGTTCTAAATCTCCACCGCTGGGGATCAAACACATAACAAAAATCAAGAGGTCTTTTTAAGGCTTATAATGGGGCCAAGGTAAAGAGAAATTTGGAAGAGATCATATTTGGCTTGTGGTGCTAAATCCGGGATAAAGAGCTAATTCTAAACCCAAACTTTTACACTTCATCTCATCTTTCCCAAACTTCCTTCACTAACTCCATAAACACTCATTTATGCACTTTGTTTCTCTTTTTTTTCCTTCTTTCTTCATTTTTTTTCTTGCCTCTTCTTCAACTCTTTCCTTTACACTTATGAAGATTACTAACAATTGTACTAAACTTTTCTTTGCTTTGCAACATACTTTTCATCTTCATTTTTTCACTTTACACACTAGAGTTGTATTCCCCTTTTTTCCACCTTTTCCTTCCAACTTCCCCCATACTTATACATAACTCACACAAAATAAAAATAGAACCTAAAGTCCTAAATCCCGGATGGGTCAAGCTTATTAGGCTAGAAAAATTTTGTGGAGCTATCAAAAATGGGCTTAAAGCTCAAAAGAAATGGGGTATCAAGAACATGGATCTTCCAAGGTAGGAAGGGAAATAATAGGCTAATAAGAAACAATGTCTCAATCATTTTAATGTCATGATTCAATCATATAAAGCAGCCTTGAAAAAGAGTCATAATGCAAGTTCTAGAGCTAGATAATCATGGTGATACACTCAAGAAATATAGAGAACAAATATATCATGAAAGGCCAAAAATCTCACAAGGCAAATTTTTGTCTAGAACTTCAAAATGAATCAAAAACTCAAGCTAAATACATGCTCAGTCCTATAGTCAAAGTAATCAATTAACGATCATGCTCATATCATATCAACTTCAGCAAATCATGCAAATCATGGGTTAGGACTCATACTCAACTTAGAGAAACAAGAGGAATCAAACAATGGGGAAATATGAACCTAAATGCAATATTTTTGTAATTTTTTTCAAATTTTTCTGATTTTTTTTCAGGATTTTTAAACAATGCGTGCAAAAATTTTAAATATGACCTAATCTAATGCAACTATATGCAATGCAAACAAGTAATTCCCTCCCCCCATGCTTAAAACATACTTTGTCCCCAAAGTATAGTAAAAAGGTAAAGGAAAGAGAAAAACTCACAAAACTCTAATTGTCTAGCGGGTAGTGCGGCGGGTAATCCTGTGGTGGCGGCGGGTACTCAGAAGGAGGTGGCATATACGGTGGAAACTGAGGATATGGCGGGTCGGGAAAAGCATACTGAGGATAATCCTGGTGCGGTGGATAGCCCGTAGAACTCCATCCATCTAATCTAGCATTGAGCAGTCTGAACTGCTCATCTTGGCGGGCCTGATACGCAGCAAGCTGCTGATCCTGGTGAGTCTGAAAAGTGGTGAACCTCTGATCCACATAGTCTCTCATGTTCTGATAGCTCTGATCGATGTGGGATGACATATCATTGTATCGATGTGTGTTATCCACCTGCATCTGCCTCATCATCTCCATCATCTGACTGAACTGAGCATCATAATAGTGAGGACCACTTCCAGCAGGCAAAGATGGCTCAAACTGTCGCTGCTGGTCTTCTTCCTCAAACTCATCCTCCTCTTCTAATTCTTCAGACTCGTCTTCCCCTTCAGCCATAATAAAGTCCTCATCATTCTCCTCTTCTTCATCAGAATCCTCTTGAATTGCTACTGGAGTCTGCTTTTTACCCCTAGCAGGGCCCTTGACATCACTCAACTCTAGGTCGTAAGCCCGGACTTCAATGAACCAGTTGCTCGGGCTGTTTCCAATCTTAACTCTTGCTCCATCAGGGAGCTTCATCACTCTCTTCGAATCCCCAATCGCCCAATAGAAAGAGTTCATGTACTTGTATAGAGAACCCATCCTAGTGAACATGGTGAAGTCCATAGCCAAAGGTGGAATATCAACCTCTAGTCTGTTAAGATCAACTTCGAAATGCCTAGCTAGATGGGTCACAATCCCTCCAATACAGATGGCTCCACCTCCCTGGCTATATACATGCCTTATTATTCGTTTATGAATTATTTGTTATTCACGGATGCCTCTGTTGTTATTCATACATGTGCGACTTGTTATTCATATATAGGTTACTTGTTATTCATATATACGTTGGTTTTGGTTCATATACATGTTGTCTTGTTATTCACATAGTCATCAATTGTTTTTAATATATTTTTTTTTGTTATTTATATATGCATGACTTTTTATTCATGTAGATGTGTTTTAATATCATAAATACATGTAGTGATTTGTTATTCATATATGCATGAGTTGTTATCCATGTATGAATTTTTTGTTATTCTTATATGTGTGACTTGTTATTCATATATGCGTGACTTGTTATTCATAGACGCATAGCTTGTTATTCATATATGAGTGTTTTGTTATTTATAGGCAGAATACATCAATAGGCCCATGAACTTTCACACTTTTGTCAACCACCTCCCCATACTTTGCAACCCTTGATCTATACATTTTTTCTGCTTTGTCTTTTAAACACAAATGACATGAGTTCCACCTGCATGCAATACACCCGCGTTGACTTGTAACTGTATTTTGACACCTTAGTGCCACATAGGTGCCTCGTAGATGTCACCTAGTAAATTTATTAAAATTTAACAAAATACTTTTTTTCCTTCGATATTCTTCCTCCTTTTGAATTTGGACGGAATGACTCGGGAATGACGTCATATCTTCTCTGCCCCTTTGGAACAACGAACTCGAGAGTTAGAATTCTTCATCGCCGGCATATATTCTCCGCCCCTCTGGAACGACGAATTTGGGATTCGAATTCTTCATAGCCAACATATCTTCTTTCCCCTTTGGAACGACAAACTAGGGAGTTGAAAGTCTTCACCCCCGACATATATTCTCCACCCCTGGAATGACGGACTCGGGATTCGAATTCTTCACCGTCGGCAAGTTGGAGTTCTCAGATCTTGGGGGAGTTGGAGCTCTCAGATCTCCGCCTCTCTAGCGGACAATCCATCATTAAGCACCATAGAAGGAACCTCGTCCATCGTTCAACACATTTGGCTTCTTCCAAGTGCAGCCGCAGCAACCAAACAGATCGGGAGTTGGAGTTTTCAGATCTCAAATCTAAGTAAACAAAAAAAGGATAGAAAAAATGGAGAAAGGAAAAAAAATCTAATTACAAGAGTGGCTCGAAGACTTATGAGATTGATTTACACATGTTTTGCCATATCAGAATTTTATGTTTAAAAGACAAAAAATGTATAATTCATGGGTTTTTTTTAAACCCCCAAAGTACGGGGAAGTGATTGACAAAAGTGTGAAAGTTCAAGAGCATATTGATCTATTCTGTCGTTATTTATATATGCATGTCTTCATATTTATGTATGATTTTTTATTCATATATGCGTGATTTGTTAGTCATAAATGTGTATTATGTTATGCAATTATTCAGGAATGTCATGTCTTGTTGTGCGAGAATTATTATCCACATATGCGTATTTTGCTATGGAGTTATTAAAGAATGGTGAAAAAGTGTAAATGGATGAAGTTTGAAGAAAAAAAATAATGATTTGTTTTTCATATTAGTGTACATTTAAATAAATAGATGTACTTATTCAAATTCATTGGATTATGTATTCGAGATGTAATAGCCCTTATATTTGTCTTATTCAATGTATTACATTTACATTTAAATATCCAATGTTATATACTATCCACATTTTTGTCGTATTCGTATTCATTTTAATATGTAATTATTCAACCAATAATCAATCGATATTCATGATAAAATGAGTACTTATTCAATCCTATAGAAATCTAAACAATCATCTACTATTATTCAAACCAACATTTATTATTATTCGAACTATATATCATGTATTCATATTCAAATCAAAATATGAAAATCACGTTTGAGTTAAGAAAAGCGCCTATTTTATTTTGAAATCATTTTTGAATTTCAAATTTACGCCAAAATCGTTTCTTTTTTTTCATTAAAATGCTGTCATGGCGTTAAACATTGTCGTCGTTGTTTACTTCATCTGGCAGATCATCAACAAATCCAATTCGGCTAAATCAGCGGTAGACTCTTCTCATCTACATATCTCTAATGAAAGCGAATTGATTCTCTCTAACAAGATTTGTCACAATCCGTTCTTTTGCCCACTCTCGTCCTTATAATATTTAGGGAACTTTCTGGCGTATGACCCTTTTTGTCGACAATGGCGGTTACCTGACGGTCATTTGTCTCGTCTGGTGGTTTTCGGCATTAATTGTGGCACAATTACAATTTACTTTCCATGTCCAGATTTAATCTAAAGATTTCATATTTCAAAGTCTTCGTCTACAATCATTTGAATCATATCAAGACCGACATCCAAACTACAACCAATTGATAGACCCCTTCGTGAAATGTTGTAAGAAATAGCGTTGTGCAAGAGGGTATACAGAAGTGTCATATCTTATTTATATCGATCGTAGTATTACTATAAGGAAGTTTTATTTGATCTAATTTCATATGTATTTTTTTGATTTTGAATTTTGTTATAAATGTTGTATGCCTTTCAATTAACTAATTAATGAATTTTACTTTAAAAAAAGAATGTAAATATTTTTAAAATTATTTATTCTACAAAAAAACATATTTATATCATATTACCATTTTTAATTAAAATGTAATTCATTTAAAGTTATTTATTTTTATAGGATTTGTTTATTTTCTTTGTGGGGTTGTGATTTTTCTAATAATAATATTTTTAACCGAAATAGTCGAATTTTTATTTTACATGCATAATTTATGAATGAATTGTTTTTTTATAAGGTAAGAATTCGGAATACCAAACAAGCTTGGTAAGATGCCGTAAGAAAACGACAGCCGAGAACGGCTAAGCGAGTCAAAAGCAAGCAGAATTAGCTATGAAAGGTACAAAATTCCGAAAATAAGAACTAAGACGAGTTTGAGATCGGGGTGAGTAAAGCACTATAAGAATAGTGCCGCACGCAACTAGTCGACCCCTCCTGGGTGTGCGAAATGGACAACTTACGTTCCCTCCACCGAGATGAAGGATCTTCAGAAGCCTCAGAGCACCAAGCGACCTGGCCTAATACAACTCGGTCCAATAACAAACTCAGCTCTAACTCCTCGGAAAAATTGTACATAAAATAAGCCTCGAATTAACCTGCAAGAGAGAAAGTCGAACTTGCTTCACAAGTAAAACGAAAAGTTTTACTTGTAATGCAAGTAAAAACAAAGCTTGCTCCGCAAGTAAAAAAACTTGTCTTGCAAGTAAGCGAAAAAGAACTTGTCGTGCAAGAAAAATAAGCTTGCCACGCAAGTCAAGAGGTCGAAACTTATCATACAAGAATCCACAAACTTGTCTTGAAGGACAAGTACTAAAAAGATGTTATTTTTGCTTTTTTTTTTATCTAACTATTAAGCTAATATAACTTCTTTATTTATGTTAAAAAAAACTGTAAAAGATTTGGAAAATCTTGCAAGATACGGATATTTTTAACACACGTTTTTAACTTTCTTTTCCTTTTTTTCTTTGTTTTCCTCAAAAAAAATTCACGCAGAATTGGAAAAAATGGGCTGATTGGAGATTAGCGAGTTTGAAACTGGAGCCCCGACCATCAATCAAGAGCGAACCAACTGAGCGTTCAATAGTTTAGGCGAGGGCTCAACTGATCGAGCGCTCAATTGATCGGTTGATTTCTATCGGCTCTATGGGTCTGGTCGAAAATAAAAGTGGCAGTCAAAGGATAGGGTTTGAAGATCTGGGTAGAGACGGCTTAAAACGGACACCAATTTGGGATATTGCAATCCAAGCATGAAAAGTCTGGATTCAAAACCTTTAAGTTTGACTTATGGCTTAAAAGCCTTCTCGGTGGAGGATTATTGAAGATGTCGTATCATTAAAACCTTCTCGGCATTGGATTAAAGCATTCTCGGCAAATCATGGCCTTCTGGGCCTTGCTCTTCATCTCTCTAGAAGAACTAAAGAGAGGGGAAGAACTTTTTGGTTTTCCACAAACATCCATAATAACAAACGAATATGAGCAGAGGAGTCCAGTCGGATGCGGGACTGGTCGGGAGAGTAGAATCTCAGCAGCGGACCGAATAGTGTTTGTGGGAGACAGAGATTTCATATAAATTAAGGGGATTTCTTGGAGAATTTTGAAACTAGGTTTTCAGTGGTTGGATTGGAGAAAATAGGTGCAGAGAAAGGGCTTCATTACTTTCCTTTGATAAAAGCGGGGTGATAAAAGATTTGGGTGTTTTGTTTTGATTTTAGGCTAAGGATTTGATCTGGGTTTCGTTGTGCTTCTCACACTAGATTTTTATTTTTTAGAGAGAGGTGAGAGTGTTTGGGTTTCATTCTCTACTTTTCCCTTCACTGATTTTATGAATGAATTGTTGTTTGCACGATGATCACAAGTTGTCTCTTTTAACTCGCGAGTTAGATTTTTTGGTCGAAGACTCGCGGGTTAGATTAATGATTGGATTATTCATGTTAATAAACAAAATACCATTGTTTATATATAGAGAGCAATTTGATATATCTGATAGATTCAATAGATCAAGAGGCTGAAACAATCAAATTTACAGTCGAACAAAACAAGAGAACAAATACATAATTTCCTAACAAACAAGAGGGAATTCTAACAAACAAATACCAATAGAAACAAATACATAATTTCCTAACACGTACATTTTAACAAGTGCAATAAAATTTAATATTCGGGGGTTACATTTCATTGAGATTAATTAAAATTTTATTTTTCGGGTTTAAGCAAACGAGCATTAATTTGTCTTCAGACATATATATTTAAGAAGTTAAGTCTTAAGGGTAGTACCTAGAGATTCGGTTCGACTCTCATGAGCAATGTCTTCACAAAAAAATAGCATTAATTTTACATGAAGTATGAATACATGGATCTAATGGGCACGCCTTCAGCCAGTCTCTTCGGCCATTCCAAATTTCCAATGGCCTTTAACACACCACCAATGTGAAGTTAAACTTATTCTTTTTTTATTATTATTCTCTTTTTTAGGAAATAAACTTCAACGTTGTAGCTAGGAGTTAGCATTCTATTTTTTTATTATTGTCAATGTGAAGTGTGGTAATGCACCAATATTGTAGTGGTGTTAATTGCCTGTTTGTAGAAGCCAAACACTTGTCTTGTAAGCAATTATTTCCTTTCATTATAAATCAGAAAACGGTGAGAAGATGCATATTGCATTGATCACCACAAAAAGAAGAAATATCGGTATCCATTCTTTCTCTTTAATTTTCACTGTTCTATTGAATCTCTGTTGCCAATTCAGTAGGAATTCAAGCCGAATTCCAACATTTGGTATCAGAGCTTGGTGAGATCATAATAAAAAATGTCCCTCCTCGATATTGAGAGCACAAGACAAAGAGAGCTGAGAGAACAGAGAGAGAGAGAGAGAGAGAGAGCAAAGAGAGAGAGAAAACCCACCAAACACTTCAAATGGAGATGGAGAGCAGATCAATGACAAAGAAGGACCCGTGACCCTGAACTACCCTATGCTGAATAAAAATAACTATTCAGCATGGGCGATCAAGATGGAAGTGTTCATGATGGCACAAGGGGTATGGGATGTTGTCGAAGTTGAAGGGCCAGTTGACAACATGAGAGACAAGATGGCACTTGCAGCCATCTATCAAGGTATTGGAGACAAGATGTCTTGCTTCAGTTGGGCGCCAAGAAGACTACAAAGGAAGTATGGAACATGTTGAAAACATGAATCCTGGCGTTGACGAGATAAATGAGGTAAGAAAACAAACTTTGTGGAGGGAGTTTGAAACCTTGAAGATGGGCAATTCAGAGACAGTTGATGACTTCTCTGGAAAGCTCACAACGATTGTCAACAAATTACGAGGCCTTGGCAATATAATGGATGAGATACAAGTGGTGAAAAAGATTCTAAGATCCACCTCATCAAAGTTCCTGCAAATAGCTTCAACTATTGAGGAGTTTGGTGATCTAAAGACTAAAATAGTAGATGAAGTCATTGGATCACTCAAAGCTCATGAAGAGAGGCTACATGGCTTTGGAAACAAACCTGAAGAGACTGTGCTTCTCACAAGGGTTGAGTGGAAGGCACAAGAAGAAAGCAAGTCTCAGAAAAGGTACTCCATAGATCAGGGAAACAATAGAGGAGGAAGAGGTAGAGGCCGTGGAAGAGGAAATGGTGGTTCTCAAAGAAAAGAAGGAGAATCACACCAGCAGAAGAAAAAGTTTGATAAATCCAAAATTAAGTGTTATTGTTGTGGACAAATAGGGCATTTTGCCTCATAATGCTCATCAAAGGAGAAATATGAGCAAGTAAATTTGACAAGGAAGGAAGAAAAAGAAGAACTTGCATTGTTGATGATTGAGACTTGTGAACTGACCAAATTACATGCCTCACTCACCAAAGAAGAACTGGTTGTTGCAAGTGAAGACACCATGAGGAAGATAGGATGGTATCTCGAGACTGGGGCGAGCAACCACATGACAAGTGACAAGGACTGCTTCACTGACATTGATCACTCCATAAATGGCATGGTACGGTTTGGTGATGGTTTAGTTATTAATATAGATGGACTGGGTTCAATGCTTTTCCAATGCAAAAATGGAGAACACTTGGTCTTGTCAAATGTGTATTATATACCAAAGTTGAAAAGCAATATCATCAATTTAGGCCAACTTGATGAGAGTGGAAGTCGAGTGACCATCCAAGAGGGATCATTGAGTGCAAATAGGCTCATCATCAATGTCAGGAGACAACAGAACAAACTTTTCATTGTTGAATTGCAGACTGCACAGAGAGTGTGTTTGATGGCCAAAGTAATAGATCAAGCTTGGCTGTGGCATGCTAGGTACGGTCATATGAACTTCCAGGCCTTGAGAAAATTAGCAAGTCAAAAGATGGATGAAGGGATGCCATTGATTAGTCAGGCAAACCAGGTGTGTGATTGGAAAGCAACATAGAAGTGCATTCCCACAAAAGGCAAGCTTCAGAGCAAAGGAGCAACTAAAATTGGTCGATGGAGATTTGTGTGGACCAATTTCACCAACAACACTTGGAGGTAAAAATTACTTCATGCTTCTTGTAGATGATCTTTCTCGTTTTATATGGATCTTTCTGTTGAAACATAAGAGTGAGGCGTTTGAGGCCTTCAAGAAGTTTAAGGCACTGGCTGAGAATGAGGTGTCAAGAAAACTAAAGTGTTCAGAACAGACAGAGGAAGTGAGTTCATTTCAACTGAATTCAGGAAATTCTGTGATGAAGAGGGGGTAAAGAGACATCTTACAGCTCCATACTCTCCTCAACAAAATGGGATAGTTGAGAGGAGAAATCAAATAGTAATGGAAATGACAAGAAGTATTATGAAGAGCAAAGGAGTGCCAACTAAGCTGTGGGGTGAGGCAGTGAAGACATCAGTATATATTCTGAACATGGCTCCAACCAAGAGTATAGAAGGTGTGACTCCTTATCAAGCTTGGTATGAGAAAGCTCCAAGTGTACAAAACTTGCGTATATTTTGATGTCTTGCTCATGCCAAGATTGTGTCACCCCATCTCACAAAGCTGGCTGACAGAAGTGTAAAGACGGTCGTGCTTGGATATGAAGAAGGCACAAAGGGCTACAGACTGTTGGATCCAAGTGTGGGAAAGATTATAGTGAGTAGAGATATAGTCTTTGAAGAAGAAAAGAGTTGGCCATGGAAAACTAGTCAAGAAAGGGAGGAGACAGAAGCATAGAGAAGGAGAACTAGTACCAGATTCCACCTTATACAGAAGTATCATTGGCAGCTTAAGATATCTTTTCAACACACGGCCAGATTTGTCTTATTCAGTGGGAGTGGTGAGCAGGTATATGGAAGCACCAATATCAGTTCACATGGATGCAGTGAAACAGATTCTGAGGTACATAAAAGGAACCCTGAATTTAGGCTGTGTGTATAAGAAGAATCAAGCTAGTGAAGGCTTGGTTGGGTATAGTGATAGTGATCTTGCCCGGAATGTTGATGACAGAAAGAGTAACTCTGGCATTGTATTCTTTCTTGGAAAAAATCCAATCACTTGGGTATCTCAAAAACAGAGAATTGTGGCACTATCCTCATGTGGATAATAAGTTTAAGTTTTGATGAAGTGAAGCCTACATTGCTTGTGGATAATAAATCTTCAATTGCTTTGGCTAAAAATCATGTGTATCATGAAAGGAGCAAGCATATTGATACAAGCAGGGGCGGATTTAGTTCAAGCCCCCCACTGGGATTTTCAAAAAAAAATTATTTTTTTTAAAAAATATAGTAAAAAGTAGGTTATTTGATAAAAATTAATTTATTTGGTCAGAAAATAGAAGATTAATTTTTTTATGTATAAAATATATTGAAATGGTTTTTTATACATAAAAAAATACAAAATTTTATATATAAATTTTTTTATATATAGAAAAATAATTTTTTTTCTATGTTTTATTAAAAAATACAAAAAAAAAATTCCTGGCTTCGCCAGAAATATTTCTGTAGCCAAAAAAATTATGAACGAAATTTAGCCCCCCACTGACATAAATTCCTGGCTACGCCACTAGATACAAGGTTCCATTTCATACGTGAATGTGTTGAAAATGGTGATATCAATCTGGAGTACATCAAAACTGAAGTGCAACTGGCTGACATCCTTACAAACCCTCTTGCAAAACAAAGATTCATCGAGTTGCGTGAAAGGATTGGAATGAAGATCATAAAGTGAAGAACAAGTTTAAGGGAGTGAATGTGAAGTTAAACATATTTTTGTTTTATCATTATTCTGTTTTTTAGGAAATAAAGTAATAAACTTCAGCGTTGTAGCTAGAAGTTAGCATTCTATTTTTTATTATTGTCAACGTGAAGTGTGGTAATGCACCAATATTATAGTGGTGTTGATTGCTTGTTTATAGGAGCCAAACACTTGTCTTGTAATCAGTTATTTCCTTTCATTATAAATCAGAAAATGTTGAGAAGATGCATATTGCATTGATCACCACAAAAAGAAGAAATATCAGTGTCCATTCTCTCCTTAATTTTCACTGTTCTATTGAATCTCTGTTGCCAATTCAGTAGCAATTCAAGCCGAATTCCAACAACCAACTGAGCTAGCAAAAAAATGAATGGATCTTGCTTGTATTGATTCGTGTTTAAACTTTATGCAATGTATTCTTCCAACACATTTATTTACAATCCTACAAGATATTCACACTCCAGACCGCCCTCAACACCAAAAGAATAAGATGAAGAAATGAACTCTTTACACGGAAAGAAAAAAGAATACCAAAAAATCTCCACTTTTATCTCTACCTATCTAAAACGATTCCATGGGGCGTTTTCCGTGCGGGTCCGCTAACCGAGGTCCGGGGCTTCTAATAGCCGACGTGGTGGTGGCGTTCGCACTGACAGTGGCGGTATTGGTAATATTTGTACTACTAGAGGCCTCGGATCTCGAGGACGAAGACGCACCCGATGTCCCGGCATTGGAAGAAGTTGGTCGGCCAGGATGCCTTGACCTCCGGTGGTGCCTTCCGGCGGACGTTGCGGGTCTGGTGGGGTCCTCTAGGTTGCTGGATTTCTTTGATAGCATTACTAGGACGCGTTGCATTGTGGGCCGTAGGGACATGTCGGATTGGGTGCAGAGAAGACCTATGTGGATGCATAAAATGACTTGCTCTTCGATTGCTTTTGGGGTTAGTGTTGGATCCATGATCTCTAGGCTTCTACCTTTCTTGAACATCTTGTATGCCTGATAAATAGATTATAAAAAAAAAACCTAAAATAGTAAGAATATAACAATCTATAAAATACAAGCCCATTCAGAGATTCCGGGCCCAATAAGTTAAAATCATAAGCCCAACAACATAACACTTTTTTTTTATATATAACGACAACATAACACGACTAAACTTTAGTGTGTATATTTTTTTACGATTTTTCTAACCTATGCGCTTTTTTTTATAAGAGCGGTGCCTACTATATACGCCTCTATATAGTGTGAATTTGCCCGATTTTCCTTCCCACGTGCTTTGACAAGAAAGCAAATGACAAATGTTTTTGTTGATTGCGTAGCCACATAGCAATCGAGATCCAAAAGGATGATGATACATACCAGGAAATTACAGTCAATTAAGGGCGACTTTTCTTCCTACAGTTTGTCAACTCGGTACAATCTCAACCCTACTCATGCTTTGAATTTGAACCCATACAGGAAAAATAAAAACCCTACTTTTGAACCTTCAGTTTTTTCCAGTCACCTTCGTAGGCGGATTGCTACAGTTTCTTTCCTACAAGTCAAATACCGCTTTATTTGTGTCTGCACCTGCCTAAACAGTTTTGCTTGCAAGCTACTTCTTTGAAAGATAACATTTTTAATATGCCGTTTTTTCAACCTTTAGGCCTCCACCATGATGTATACAGCGGCCAATTTAAGCTAAATGAACTATTTAACAATCAAAAGACGTTCTTTGTTTTCATTGTTTCAAAAATAGAGTTTATTTTTATTTTTTTAATAAATCTGAAACCAGAAAATCGCTATCAGGAACAAGGAATTAAGAAAGAAATAAGAAATTACCCAATCAAGTAAATTGTCAGCATCATGGCTCATACTGAATGAAGAGTTCCTTCGGCCACTAACCAACTCAAGCATCAGCACTCCAAAGCTGAACACATCAGCCTTTACTGTCAAACGTCCATTCATCACATACTCAGGTGCCATATAGCCACTGTCAAAAAGTTTCCAAACATAAGCAGTCGATTTTGAATGCCAAACAAAAAAACAACTAATTGATCAGAGATAATAACGAAAAAGGCGAGCAGCACATACTTGGTCCCAGCTACACGTGTATTTACATGGGTTTCGTTCTCAGGGAAGAGACGGGCCATGCCGAAATCGGCTATTTTAGGTACCCACTTTTCATCCAGCAAGATATTGCTAGCCTTGATATCGCGGTGGATGATGCAACTATGAGCATCTTCATGGAGGTAATGTAAACCTTTAGCTACTCCTGCTATGATGTCAAATCTCTTCTTCCAGTCAAGGTCCTCCCTTCTCTCTGGTTCTGCATTAAAGTGGATAAAAATAATAATCGCTATCAGAAAACATTGTGAGGAATTGGAAGAGAGTTGCGTGGTCAAAAGTATTGATACTAGGTTAATTGAATCCAATTTGATGTTGTTGGCATAGTGCCTTCTGACCAGAAGAGTCTATTATACTCTAATAAATATATTGGAAAATCTTGACCAGTTTAAGGGTCCATATAAACATGGGTGTTTCCATAGGTTGTTATTCTATTTAATATATTCGCCACCTTTTTCTTTTCTGCCTTTTAATTTGCAATTTGACAATGAAACAAAGACCAAGAGCACAGGAGCGGTGACCCACCTTGATGAAACAAAATCTACTTTTTGTCTTCATTTATTCACTTTTTTTTTAATTTCTAACCTAATGCTAAGACTATGGAGATTTGCTTTTAGTAAGGATGAATTGCAAAAAACTCAAGTCATACTGTATGAGATTGCAAATTTATAAGAAACTAATATCAACACAAATAACTCACATGTTTCATGAATGCGAAGCTCAGTGCATTAAATTAAGGGAAGCAAATTCTTATTGTGATTATGCAAAGTGTATGCAAACTTATGAAAATATGTTTTCTGACTAAGATCAGCTAGGTAACTGATTCAAGACAGCAAGACAAGCCAATGCCAAAATGGCATGGATATGCTTCTTATCCATCAGAGAAGGTTTTAAGTATATGAGTTCAACCTCATCAAACGATCAAATCGACATGGAAAGAAGCCACAAACTCCAATAAAGAGGTTCCCAATGACTTCAAGGTAGCATAAGCCAGACAAAAAGCCCTGGCCGAGACAACCTGAGGCGACTTTTCTTAATGCAAAACATATGAGCAATGCCGTTTTTCGAAATGACCTGAAGAGATCAAAACTGGTATTTCCAATTTCTATTGGTATAAAAGCTGTCTAAAAGGCCAGCTATGAACACAGAATTTCTAAAATTCTACTCATTGGCTTGCAGATTAAAAACAATTTCTCAGGATTTTCGCACTTCCAGTTATCAGCATCATCCAACTATATACACTAAATGATATTGAAGACACATTTATGATAACTTCTGAAGAACTATAAAGGAAATCAGGAACTGAATGTGTATGCTCAAGCTTGCATATGTCCCTTGAAGAACAATGACTCTTTTTAACTCGGCCAAAAGTAAGCAATTATCATTCTTATGAAGTAATATGATTTTGATTTACATGCCAGCATCATTCCACAGCAATCAGAATACAATATTCACCAGTTCAATCTATCTTTTTATTACCAATCACATTCTACATAGGCACATACTACTAAATGAGGTGCATAATTGATTGAATTCAACAAAATCATCAGCTCATCCACCGATATAAACCAACATTCATCAAGAAGAAGGAAAAATAGATAAGAGACTTACTGAAGAGAAATTTGTCAAGGCTCTCGTTGGGAATATACTCATAGACAAGAAGCTTATCCTCTCCACGAGCACAATACCCCAACAGATTGACAACATTCCGGTGTTGTACACGAGCTAGCAACCTAGCCTCGTTCTGGAACTCCTTTTTCCCTTGTCTTGACGTCTGAGATAGCCTCTTGACTGCAATTTCTCTCCCGTCCTCCAACTTCCCCTGCAATTTCAGAAGTTATTAAAAATTCTAAACCCTAATTCCTGCAAATTTCCACCGTAATACATACACTAGTCGATTGAATTAGGAAAGAAAGAATAAGTAAGAATACCTTGTAGACAGGCCCGAATCCGCCCTCGCCGAGCTTGCGATTGGCGTGGAACTTATCGGTGGCCTTATAAAGCGCTTCGTAGGAGAAGTGCTTCTGCTCCCGAGATGCAATTCTCTCCAAATCCGGTTCTGAAGAAGCGAAAACGTGAAAGACGAGAGTAAGAATCAGAAACTTGCTTATACGCAGAGTCAAACAATTTAAAAAACATATGAAAATCGTGACCTCTGGAGGAGGAATCGGTAGAATTCCCAGAGGAGGAGATGCTGGTGGTGAACGACTTGAACATGCTGTGGAGGAAATTCTTGGCTTTCATGGCGATTGCGAATGCGAAATCTTCTTGTGATGCCGCTGCTTCTTCTAGTGATGATTATGATGCCGAAAATTCTTCATGGTAAGGCGGCAGCCATGGGAGGACGCCACATGTGTGAAAATTGAAGAATGCAAAGCAGAGGTTGACCGATTAGAGAGAGAAAGAGCAGCTTGAGTAGAAGAGAGAGGGAGAGAGTGGGGTTTGCTTGACAACAGATTGACTACACGCTTATTTAGCTTGGAGGGCGAGAGAGCCTACGCGGCAAAGTTGAGCGATAAATTATCGTGTTGAATTGGTATTATGTACATAAAAGCTCTTTTGGTAATCTATTCGGGTACGAAACTATAGATTAGTGTAATCTAATATAATATTTGTATTCACATGACTAGATTACAAACTAAGTTTAGGAATTCTAACCTAAAACACACTTTGGAAACACATTGCACGAATTCAGAAAATTTTAAACGTGCCTAAAAGAAGTACAATATTACCTTTTGCATAGAATGTCATGACTAGTCATATTCGAAGATCGGCTAACTCGGTCGTTGATGGCCTTGCAGGATTAGCCTTAACTTTAGCTTCAAATTTTGTTATTCTTAATGTTCCTCCTCAGCAGATTATTAGCATGCTCAATTCAGATTATGTAGGCTTTTCTGGCCAAGGATAATTTCTCTTAATAAAATCCGCAGAGGCTTAGCCTTGTTTACTGATCAAAAAAATAGAATGTCATGACTATGACCAAGTACCTCTTGGTCTAGTAGTAATTGACACGCTTAAACATTTATCTAGAGGTCTCGAGTTCGAGACTCTCTAGCGGTGTATATGCAGCAGAGAAGCTTGGGAGGAGCAACACACCCTATGACTATGAGTCGTGCCCATTGAAAGGTTGTGTTTGTTCTGGTTTAGATTTAAAATGTCATTTTATTTTAAAATTATATTTTGAATATTTTTAAAATACTAAGTGAAACACACTCAATTCATGTGAAGTTTATTTGTACTAAAGGGCTTTATTTTGTCCTATTAGTATATGGGAGTAGGGGTGTCCAAACCCGATTAACCGAGATTTCGGTTAACGAAGTTCGGCTAACGATGATTTCGGTTAGTTAAACTCATGAACTGAAACCGAACCGTGAATCCTGGTTAACCGTAGTTCGGTTAACCAATTTTTCAGTTCGGTTATGTCGGTTAACCGATAACCGTTTATATAATTTTACCTTAAATAATTAAGACTAAAATAATAAATTTTGAATAAAAGTGTTCAAGCAAGACTTTTATTTTAAATATGTACTTAAATCATATTGGTTTAGGTGTTGTAAACAAATATTGAGAGTATATACTATATTGTGTGGAATCAAACATTGTGTGTATTAATCTTTATCCCATCAAATTTAATAAGCGACTCATTGATATTGTGTAAATTGTTAAAATTGAAGAAGGAAAGACTCAAACTACATTAACACCTTGAAGATCATAGAGTTTAACCACTAAATTAATCAAAGATAACAAATATTTTTAAAAAAATATTAATATATTTTCGGTTAACCGTTATATGTAAAGTCGTGAACCGAAACCGAACCGGTAAAACGAAAATATTTTCGGTTCGGTTAACCAAACCGAAATTTTAAAAAATTTTGGTTTGATGAACCTAAAAAATAATCAGTTTTTCGGTTCGATTTTTCGGTTTCGGTTTTTTTATGGACACTCTAGATGCAAGGAGTGGCGTGTCCACATGTGTCGCCAATAAATTAGTTATACAATGTAATAAAGTTTAAAGCAGAGAACAAAAATTGTATTTTTTTGTTACAAATACAATGTACACTAGCTATTTGTATAAATACTTTCATTTAAAAATTTGTTCTCTCAATAATGAAAACCACAAATGTTTTCCAGAAATTCTTTCTTTCTTCTCTGGCTTAGCATGGTATTTGAGCACTTCTTTCTTTATCCAAATTTCTTTTGATTGACCATTGATCACATCATTCTTTGACCAATCGCTTTTCCTTCTTATTTTTCTTCAAATTTGGAGCAATAACAAGAGGGGAAAAATCAACGATGAAAAGAAGATCAATCGAAAAGAGACAACATAGAACCACTATATTTTCCATCCTAGTGATGACTTTGGCTTAACTCTGACTACACAACAATTTGTTAGACAAAGCTTTGGCGAGTGGAGGAGGCTGATAAGAGCCAATTTATCATCCAAAAACAAATGGTGCATCCTTAATGGCGGCTTTAAGAAAACTAATACAAGTGCTACAAACTACACGGTATAGGAGAGAGTATTGTTAGGATTAACTCAATCCCTTAAAACCACATTCAAAATTGTTGCCCTCGTAAAACTTCTGTGGAGAGTTTTTGTTGCTTCAACATGCTTGTTGGCATGATATGAATAAGCCTTTCAAGGTGGAGAAGGTTTTCAAGGCTATTAAGAAGATGGATGTGCTCAAGTCCTTAGGAATTGATGGATTCCAATTTGTCTTTTACCAAAAATGTCAAGACACGTCGGAAAATGGAACACCCCGTTGGTTATAAGAGATTAAGGTAATATCTATCTCAACAAGAGCTCTTCCTTTTCAGGGTTCGAGTGAGGACAAAGAACTCTAGAATTAGTGTGCAAGGGCGAGAGTAGTATCAGGATGAGTGACCTCTTGTGAAATCCTCGTGTTGGTATGGGATGACACTTCTAATGCCTCATGCCTTATAAATGGTATCAGAGTCGACTTTGGGGTACGAGTTGACTTGGTCGAAGGGCGATCACTCGACCTAGAGGGTGGGCCTTAAGCCTTGCCGATGACGTTAAGTGTTTAAGTGGAGGATATTGTAACACTCTGGTGGTTTATAAGGGATTGAGGTGTTACCCATGTGAATAAGAGCTCTTCCTTTTCAAGGTTCGAGTGATGATCGAGAACTCTAAAGTTAACCGTGCACGGGCAAGAATAGTACCAAGATGGGTGACCTCTTGATAAGTCCTCGTGTTGGCATGGGATGGTACTTCTACGACCTCGTGCCTTATAGAAAGTCGCTTGTTGAAACGGTGTTGCAATTCTTCTCTTACTTGAATTTTACTTTATGGTCTTAGTGAGACTTTATTGCTTTGATTGCTAAACTGAAGGATCCGAGAAAAACAACCAATTTCATCCCATTAGTCTTTGTAAAGTCCTTGATAAGGTCATTTTGAAGGTGGTGGTGAATAGAATGGAAAGGGTTTGGCAACATCTTATTGGTCCGAATCAAGGTAGGTTTCTTTCGAGGAGTTTTATCTCCAATAATAATATTCTTGTTCAAGAAGTTGTTCATAAGATGAAGTGTTAAAAGGGATGGAAGGGTTTGATACTGAAGTTGGATTTAGAAAAGGCCTATGATCGGCTTAGATGAGATTTTGTTATGGACACTCGTTTGGACGCCGACTTCTCTAGAGCTTGGATTAACTAGATTCATGAATGTGTGTCTTTATGTCTTTTTGTCTTCTTTGGAATGGAGAGGTAATTGATCATTTTAAATTTATTGTAACTATTGTCATATGGTTTTGCGTTGGAACTTATTGGTTTGTATGCTAAGCATGTTACATGTACGACCCCTGATTTATTGGCCCACAAACTTTAATATGGTATTAGAGTAAGTTTGGTCCAAACCCTTTTTCTTGCCGGTTTGGTTTGGCTAGTGGCCCACCCATCATTTGGATTGAGCTAGCTTAAAAGAGACATAGATGTCACCACCCGCTTTTGGTTTAGGTATAAAGGGATTGAGATGCTAGACTCATTTGTCCAAGTGTCAACTAGGCCAAACTAGTTTCACTTGCGCGGGCATGTTGAGAATACTTTACCCACATGTGAAAGTTGAGACTAAAATTGATTAGTATATAATCCTATGAATTACTCCACCCATTTTCATATGGTTTTGGGTTCGAATCTCATTGAGCTTGTATGCTAGACCCTAGTCATGTGTCCGATTCGGAAACCGGCGGTTCTGGTTCCATCGGACCATGGAACTGAGACCGAAATCAGGAACACCCCGGTTCCTCAGTTTGATTCCCAGTCCGGTTCCGGTTACCGTCGGTTCTGAAGCCGGTTCCTTGTCCGGTTTCAGCCTTATATAGCAAAAAAATAGTCGTTGGAAATGAAAAACCGCGATCACGGTTTCAGTAACTGTGGTCACGATTTTTTGTACCGCGGTTGCGGTTTTCCAAGAATGTGAAACCGCGATCGTGATTCAATAACCGCAATCGCGTTTGGTGCTTCTAACTATTATTTTACCTATTCCACCTGGTTTGGGAAGAGAAGAGTTGGGAGAAGAAAGACTTGAACTTGATATTAAGATGCCTATGTATCCTCCCGGGGTCATAGAGGAATAAAAGTCAGTGTAGTTCTCTTACCTTTGATACGGAACCCTGCTTGGCTACTTACCTAAGGCAATCCCATTAGGATGAAGTGCTTTGTCTTTAAATCTTGAGTCAAGGTGCCATAACATCCATTATGCTTCCATTTGTACCTCGAGCTCCAATAGTTGCACTTGACATCATACCGGTCTTGTGCATCCAATACATTGCCTTTGGTGAAGTGTTTTGTGAAAATTTCAAATTTCAACCCTTGGCCTTGGTTTTCCATTTTTTAAAAAGATTAGGGAGGGAAGTAGTAGAGAGAGAGGTAAGAGAGTATGAGATTGGTGTGAATGAAATTGAAGGCGAGATATGGTATATATATGGGTAATTAGAAAATAATTAGGAGAAAAATAGCCATTGGAAGCCATGTGACAGTTAGAAATATAGCCGTTGGAAAAGGAACCGTGACCGCAGTGTAAAAACCGCGATTGTAGCCCAACGGCTAGTTAAAACCATGACCGCAGTTTCACCAACCGCGGACGTGGTTTTTGGTATCGCGATCACGGTTTGCCAAGAATGCAAAACAACAATCACGGTTCAATAAACGCGATCGCGTTTGGTGATTTTAACAGCTATTTTTGTCGATTTCACCCTTAGGAAAGAGAAGAGTTTGTAACAGAAGGGCTTGAACTTGACATTAAGTTGCCTACGTATCCTCTCGGGGTCATCGAGGAATCAAATTCCACGTAGTTCTCTTATCTTCGTCGCTTGGCTACTTACCTAAGACGACCCGGCAAAACCGGAGGAAGAAGCTCAGCTTGTGTCGTCGTCTAGTACATCGTCCGATGACTCTTTATAGTTCAATGATTGTGATCTAAGTTCCGCCCTCTTCCAGTTTTCGACACAAATTTGAGCTTCCAATGCACCGGGTGCCAATCTTGATCTCCTATCGTCTAAGATGTGGCCACCTTGGATAAACTTTTGCTCCACAACTACCGTTGAAGCGAGACTGACTAGTACTTGCGCGACGATCCTTGCTAGTGTTGGATATGTTTTCTTGTGTTGTTTCCACCAATCTAAAATATCAAAATCTTCTACAAACTCAAAGGTAGTGGTTGGATAAGTATCGAGCTCCGTACGCGAGCTCATGTATCTCAATTTTTTGTAAGATTTTGCAATAAACGAGACCCGGAAGATAAAAAAGAATGAAGATATAAGGAGGAAGATGGAGGTATTTGAGGCGTAGAAGGTGCCTCACCACCCGTGCTATAAGCCTTATACAAATCATCAACAAGAGATCTAATATGTTCCATAATGACATCAACATTACAATTTCGATCATAACATTCTTCTTCTAAATTCAATAACTCATAGTATGGATACAAAAAATCTTGCAAACTTTTCATCTTACATCTAGGATCAAAACACAAGTAACAAGATAAATATCGGGAATATATTTGTAATAGATCAACCACTTCCTCTTCATGAGTAGAATAGCATCAACAAGGTCGAGCTGATCGGGCCATGAAAGCCCTTCTTTAAAGGCACCCGCCACATTCAGAGCTTCAAAAACAAACATATGAGCACTTGGTGTATAGGTTTGACTAAAAGTATACGTTGCATCATTAAAAACTTTTAAATTTTTCATGATCTCATAGCATTGGTCCCAAAAAGGTTCAATTGCTTGTGAACTTGGAACATGTTGAGCGGCAGAGGAAGTTAAAAGTTCTTTGTAACGTAAACATTGATGAAGTAATTTTTAAGTAGAGTTCCAATGATAACCGACCTCTTTTGAAAAACGTAATGTGGTAACACCATTTTCATTACAAAACTTCTTCCACTTTGTCGCAGTCTTCTTTTTTAGCAAAATATAGTTAGCAACATACTTATTAGGTTCAAGATATTACATTAAAACTTTCAAACCATCCTAAACGCAGAAGTTTAAAATATGACAAACACATCTTACATGAAAATATTTATACGTACGCAATGTTTTAATCAACTTTACTATTCTAAAATTCTAACCGTTTCACTAAATGTGAAGGTTAAAATCAGATAGTCTTGCAATGTCTTAAAAAGTTATTATATTATTGTACGTATGCAAGCTACATATTATTTTGAGAGGAAGAAATAATCTTGCGAGACACTATATAGGTCGAATCTGTAGTGCTCATCGTTCGGCAAGGATCAATGGCGGAGGGAGGGGGGACGAGTGGGGGCGGCCGCCCCACCGGCGACCGGCGAAGCGGGACTTCTCAGAGAGCCGCCCCACGGCGGGAGGGAGGGAGGGGGCGGAGAAGCAGGGCTGGGATTCGGGGCGCACTGCGGTGTCGGGAGGAGGAAGCCGTTGAATGAGATTGTGTCGCCGCCACCGTATTGGTCGGATTGTCGAACAGTGATAGAGGAGAATTAATAAGTAAAACCTAATTTGGAGAATTGAGGAGAATAATGGATGATGTGATAAGTTGTGATTTTCATTTACTTTGGGCTTGGGCGTTTGGGAGAATGAAATTGGGCTTTTAATTGAAACGAATTGGGCTTTTTTTGGTTGAAAAAATATTACCCCTTTTAATTAACCGTCTCTCACATGTCACCGAGCAAAGGTTGAAGACAAGTTGAAATTTTGAACTATTAATTTTTATTAGTTTTAATGTATTTTTTTTAGCTAATTAGTAATTATTTTTTAAATTTTAATTTATTTTCGCATTTTTGAATGTAATATGTGAATGGGATGATGTTGAATGTTGATACATTTTAATTATATGATTTTTTAGAGATTTTATTTTTTTGATATATAGATTTGATAATTTTTATTTGTTATGTTTGAAAATTTGTTACTTTAACTTTAAATTACTAAGTTATTGTTAATTAAATGAAAATGGAGAGGGTTTTAAAGAAGTTTAAATTTTTCAAATGATTCATATAATGTTGAGAGGGAATTTTGAGCAATGAAATATGTGAAGAGTGATTTGAGAAAAATAATGAGAGATGAATAGTTGACTAACAGTTTGCAACTATTAATGAAGCTATTTTTTTTAGCTAACGGAAATTTAGGGTGAGGGGATGGCGCCCCAATCCAAGGACAGGGAAGACCCAAGAGCTCAGAGGAGACTAGTGGGGAATCGAATCTGCGACCTCTCAGATCCGACTCCTGTCTTGCTCCACTAAACCAACCCCTTGAGGTTTAATGAAGCTATTTTAAATCATTCTAAAATTTAGATACTCATATGTCAATTATCTTATAGTCTTAATGTATACTTTTTAATTTATTATCTTAAAACATTTTAAAATATCTTGAATTTTAATTTTTGTGTACGGAATATATCTTATATATCTTTTGATATGTTAAACTAGGATTTGTTCGATATCGGGCGTTTGAGATCCACCCCCCTTCGAGACTATCCTGGCTCCACCACTGGAAAGGATGTCGAATTGCCGATTACTTTCTCTCGTTCTTTGTTCATTTCATTTTGTTATTATTGCTGTTGTTTTTGCTATGTCACATACTATTTGTAGAATTTGATCTGCTTTTTTTTTTTCGTTAAAAAAAGCTTCGTTGGATTTGTCTCGCATTTGAACACTCCGTATATGCTAGATTCTTGCTGTTGCATTTCTTCCTTAATCTTCCACTTTGGTCTTGACTAGGAATGAGAAGTTAGAACTACTCCTTGTAAAATAGGAATCTATTTATTTGCATTTTTGAAGAAGCTGTAAAATTGATGTCAAACTAGGTGTCAAAGTCCCGCATACCCATGTCGGGGGTTGTTCGTGTCCTTGCGTACAGTGTATCTAAGCTAATAAGGTTCCTATTCAATTGTATAACAATAGGATATACACTAGATAATCTATACTCACCTAGTTGATGTGGGTTCCAACACTGTTGGGAAATCTATCCTCTCAGAACACTTGTACACTCATCGAAACCCACCAACACAAAGACACAATTTTATAAAAGTGACTTTGTATTATATAGTGAATGTACAAGATATTACAAGACGTGGGTAACTCGACCCTCTTATATGATGGGACACCCACACACTCTAACTTACACGTGTGACAACACTACCCACACTAACTCTCAATCGAGCCCTCTCCACACATTAGCTCGATCTACCACTCTTATCCACACTTGATCACTCCTACTTGAGTGATGATCTACACTATTACACATAATTGCCTATTTATAGGCATGTCACCCTTTTTATATCACTAAGGAGAATTCAAGACTATGTTTTATCTAAACTATTCTAGATCATTCTAATCTAGATATCTCCTTACAAATCTAGAATAATCTCTAGATATATTTACAACTCTCTAGAAGCTTCCATAACATTCTAATTTCTTCTAAAATATTTCATAAAGACTTGTCGTCTTCTAGAAGCTTCCACAACCTTCTCAATTCTTCTAGAAACTTCCGTACCCTTCTAGCGTTTTCTAGAAATTTCTAGAAACTTATGTAGCCTTCTAGATATTTCAAATATGAAAATATGAATTAATCTTCAACAATTCCTTCCTTAATTCATATTTTCAAATACCTTGCTAGAAGGTTGCGGAAGATTCTAGAAGACGCCGGAAGGTTATGGAAGATTCTAGAAGACATCGAAACCTTATAGAAGTTTCTAGATACATCTAGATTGTGGAACCTTCTAGAGAAGTATGGAAACTTAGGAAAAGTTTGAGCATAGGTAAATCTAGAACTTACTAGACTTGTATTAGGCTAGATTGATCTAGAATTATTCACAAGCCATGTAAAGGAGTGGCTTGGCTATAAATAGCCCGCCACCCCTCTTTTGCAACCAATCCAAGTGATTCAAGCTTGAGAGCAAAGTGCGAGAGGTGTGAGTGTGTCCCATCTATAAAAGAGTGTTGAGTCACCCGTGTAAGATATTTTGTACATTCACTATAAGTAGAAGTGATCAAGTGTGGGTAAGAGAGGTAGATCGAGCTAATGTGTGGAGAGGGCTCGATTGAGAGTTGGTGTGAGTAGTGTCATCACACGTGTAAGTTAGAGTGTGTGGGTGTCCCATTATATAAGAGTGTCGAGTTACCCGCGTCTTGTAATATCTTGTACATTCACTATATTTTACAAAGTCACTTTTGTAAAATTGTGTCTTTGCGTCAGTGTGGTTTCGGTGGGTGTACAAGAGTCCTGGGAGGGTAGATTTCCCAACAAACACGCCCTCTTGATATTCTCGGTTAGTTGTTAACGAGATGCATTTCTACAATGTTGGTAAATCGTTATATTAAGACTGGTCTCTCCTTTAATGGGTGACTGTGCACAAAGCGCGTACAAGCCCTATACAAAAACACTACCATCATAACTATAACCTAAAGCAGAGGTTAAAAAAATTATTAAATGACACATGTCACTTTTAGATTGGACCACAGTACCACACCATCCTTTTTTTAAAATAATATTTAATTTTTGGATATGATAAATTCTTATGTATATTTTTAGAATATAAGATAGAAAATCCCATTATTAAACAATCTATTATTTTTGGATATGATAGATAGGAAGATCATTAGAATATTTTTTTAGAAATTGACAATTAATTATCTATAGTTAATTTGGATAAAAAAAGATGAAATGTAAATTATATTATTTTGATAAAAATAAACTTTTCCTAAAAACTTAATTATTATAATTTTTTTTCTAAACTATCAGATAAGAGATAGGTAAAATATTTTATTTAAAGATAAATATTAGAGTAAAAATAAATGTGCAATATTCTTTTCAAATATATGACTCTCCAAAACTAATTTTTCCTTGAAAAGCTATAAACTTTTTCAATTAAACCATAAACGTTAATAAATATTAGTTTTGACTCTATGTTTTTCTAAGAAAATAAATAAATCCACAATACAGAATTTTCTATTATTTAACTATTTTTTTATTTTTTATATTCAATAAAACCCGTACAGGGTACGGGCCTTTACACTAGTTCCAACCGTAAGAACACATAAGATTATACTCCCTCCGTTTCACAATATATGTCTTTTTAACCTTGATTTTTTATTTTACAATATATGTCTTTTTAGCTATTTTAGCCTTTACTTTACATTTTTACCCTTATAATTAATAATAGGTTATTAGTAGCGATTTTTAATAAAGTAGAAAAGTAGAGTAATAAATGAGGGTATATTAGTATTTTTGATAGCTTTATGTGCAAATTGCTAAAAAAACAAATATTATAAAACGGAGGGAGTATATATTATAGTCAATTTGAATCTCTCAACAAGACGTTATCAAAATATAGGTAGAATTAAACCTACCATGACTCATGGGAGTCTGACCAATTTAAACTATTGAATACGAGTAGAGTATTGGATAAAACTTCCCTTGTGTCGGTGAATTATTTGTGATTTCGTGCTACCGCATATTTCTCGTAAGTTTTCAAAGGTGCATCATTTACCGAAAAAACTCTTAATAATATTCACCCTCAAAATCATAAAACAGGGAAACAAAGCATAATCTACCTGCTGTACTCACACAACTAATCGTAATAGTGTGCGGATTCACCAGAATCATAAATAATGAAGCGGCTGGGATCGACCCTCGAAAACGATCGTTGTTGTATACACCCACCGCGAGTTGAAACAAAATATTTATATTACTCCAGCATAAATTCAAAAGCGGGGATAGCTCAGTTGGGAGAGCGTCAGACTGAAGATCTGAAGGTCACGTGTTCGATCCACGTTCACCGCATTTTCTTATTTTTTTTATTTGGTCATTTTGTAATGGCGAAAACTCATTTTTTTTCGGGAAATCTATATACAAACATACTCATAATTTTTTCTCGGCGCACAAGATTTGGCACGCTTCATGAAACGAGTCGCTTCATAATGCGAGCCATATACGGATACTGAGCAGATTTTTTTACAGAATCGGCAAAATGACATGCTTCACGAAGCGTGAGGCAATATTGTGCGATTTCCTTACCCAATCCAATATTTTTTTTGAATATATAGGTTCAATTCCTCTCGTCGATACCTTCGATTTGATAGGTAATAAGCTCAAATCCGACACCTGAGCAAAAAGTTATGAGCGTTTTAAGATTGGACATACGCAAACTACTTTAACATGATGTTTTATTTAATATATGATTTAAGATAAAACTTAGTATATAATATTTTGGAACGGTTTATGTTTATCGTAAGTATTATGGTTTATGGTTAGGGTAAGACTTTCTCGTTAACCAATAATTATTTATTTTATGATTTCAGTTAATTAAAATCATTAACCAAAATCGACCATTTAATCTTAGTTGATGAGAGATTTGTTAACCAAATTTTAGGTTTGGTTTTCTCGTTAACCAATAACTATTTATTTAATTTTATATTATAAGAATACACTTGAACAACAATAAAGTTATCAGCTTTATATTAAAAATATTATCGCTCGGTTTTAATTTAAAAAAAAAATATTATTTTACATGGTGGTTATGTTTTAAATTGTCTTTACAATATGTATTATATATAACATTTTAGGAGTTAAATATTTAAAAAAAGCATATTTAACTAATCAATGATGGAAATATAAAGTAATATTTTCAAAATCAAATATAATTTGAAATTCTGAAAATAAGCATGTAATTCCATTAAGACGAAATATATTTAATATTTTTTTTATAAATTAAAAACGATATTTTGGTTTTTCGATTAACTAAAAATATGAATATGTCGATCCGTAACCAACCTGTAAAACCATGAAAAATATCAGTTTGGTTAATCAAACCAAAATTTTAACATATATAAGTTAGGTTACCCTAAAGCCTTACTTTAAACATAAACCACAACCCTACCATAAACATTAAACCTTACCCTAAATTCGACCTTAAGCCTTATCTTAAACCCTTTATTCAAATTCTACTATAAACCCTAGACCTTACTTAAAATCCTATACTTAAGCCTTGTTGTAGAACCCTTATCCAAACCTTAAGCCCTAAAAATATATACTCTATCCTAAATCATATACCTAAATCCTAAACTTCACTAAAATCTACAATAAACCCTAAACCTTACTCAATATCATACTTTAAGACTTGTCTTAAACGCTACCCTCACACTAGACCTTATCTAAAACCCTACACTTAAGCCTTGATTTAAACCATACATCCAAACCCTATGCTATATCACATACCCAAACTTTAAACCTCATTCAAATCATACCCTAAACCATAATATTTACCATAAACCTTAAACCTTACCCCAAACCCTACCATAAAGCCTTACCCTAACCATAAACTCTAACACTTACCAAAAAATCTTATTCTATGCTTTATCTTAAATCTTATCCTAGATAAACGACGTTTGAAAGTAGTATGCGTATGTCCAATCTTAAAACGTTCATAACTTTTTGCTCGGGTGTCGGATTTGAGCTTATTACCTATCAAATCGAAGCTATCGACCGAGAGGAACCTATAAATGTAAAAAAATATTGGATTGGGTAAGAAAATCGCACAATATTGCCTCACGCTTCGTGAAGCGTGTCATTTTTGCCGATTCTGTAAAAAATCCGCTCGGGTATCCGTATATGGCTCGCATTATGAAGCGACTCGCTTCATGAAGCGTGCCAAATCTTGTGCGCGGAGAAAAAAATACGTGTGTATATATCCTCAACCTTTTTTTTAATTTGGTCATTTTGTAATGGCGAAAATTTATTGCTGCACTATTTTTTTTTCTAATTAGGCAATTTTCGGGTCATCACTCTTATCAAAGTCTTTTTTTGTATTTGGTCATTTATTTTTTTAATTTGGTCATTTTGTAATGGCGAATTTTTTATTTTTTTTAAATTTGGTCATTTTGTAATGGTGAAAATTTATTGCTGCACTATTTTTTTTCTAATTAGGCAATTTCCGGGCCATCACTCTTATCAAAGTCTCTCCAGTGGATGTAAAAAATTTTCTTTGGAAGACTCACTCGTTAAAGTCAGGTGTGCGACTCGAGTTGAACTAGACGCAACCAAGACGAAGCTTTGCCAAACCAGTGACAACCAAAAAAAAAAATAGGTCGGGCCATCTCTCTATTGCTTCTTCATTATATAGAAAAACATTAAAGAAATTCAGAATAACATTATTTTATTCAGAATGCTCATTTTTTTTAGAACGCATAAATTCCTAAAATGAGATGAAATTTTGTCCTTGAGTACATAAGATTTTACAAATATATATATATATATATATATATATATATATATATATTTATATATATATATTTTGTAGTAGGTGTATATAACAACTTCGATCTTTTCAAAAAAAAAAATATAACAACTTCGATTACTAGACAATAGACATGTATCTTTTTTAGAACATGCAGGGGTTTAGAACTTTCTCTGTGTGAATTTTGGAGTATATAGCTACTATGTGTGAATTTTGGAGTATACTTAGTTGTTCCCGACGTGCTCTACACGACTATGACTCGATATTTTTTAGATATACTATAAAAAAATATATTAATAAATAAAAATATAATATAAATAACAATTTTGAATTGGTGATTTATATAAATTGTAAAAAAGCATAATTCTAAATTAAAGATTTTGATAGCAAAAATGAAAATAATGGGACATTTAATATGGATTAGCAAATAAAATTGACTTGACATGTATGTATATTATCAAAAAAACATTACCGGGAAATTATAATTGAAAATTACAATTGTAATTGGCTAGATTTGTATGTAAATTATCAAAAAAATCAAAATTGAAAATTCAAAGATATATCATAATTGAAATTTAAATATTTGGCAACAAAAAGATTCGATCCTATCTAAATGTCATAATGGGAAAAAAATATAGATTAATAAAAAAATTTGACTTGATTTGTACATATATTGTAAAACCGCAACTCATTTTTTCTATATATTTATTATTATTCATTTTTTTTAATGTCGTAACTCATATGGATCATTAACGATCTATTATTAATTTTATAGTTTAAAAATATTATAGGATAAGATCTCGGTATATATATTTATAGGAGTTTTTTTGGTAGATTATATTGGAGAGTTGTTAGGATCATAAAGATATGGTAAAAAATATTTTTATATGTAAGTTTCTCGAAATATGTAACTAAATTTCCAAAAAAAAATATTATTGTAATCCAATATAAAAAAAATTAAAAATTGATTGAGATTTGTAGATTATGTGGCAATATGATGTGTACATAATATATAGTGACATGGAAATTTTTTGACATGTGGACTATGACATGAAATATTTATAAAGACGTCTAAATTATAAGAAAATGACACGTGTAAAAATATGAGGTGGCTTAATATAGGATCGACATGTGGCGAAATCATAGGTGGTGTAATGAGAAGGCTACAAACCTTATTGCTTTTATATATATAGTAGATTAGGACCTCTTTATACATACCGAGAGGCCAGATGCACCATTACAAAAATGTGTGACTATTCATAGAGGGAGCGTGAATGAAAGGCAATGTTTACAACACTGCATAATTATTCACCAACTAAAATGGGTAGGATCTACTTATTCCAAACATCTGTTAGGCACATGAAAAACGTAAATTCAACAATTTATGCAAATTTCCACCAAATTAATCATGAACAGAGAGAGGTATAAGACAGCGAACATGGAGTGTAAAACTACGTACTGTAATCTACAAGCGACAGCCGAAGCAATAATCAAAACCCCACATGCTCAAAATGATGATACATTCTGAATTAGGGGAGAAAATACAAAAGAGAATACAGAAAATTGTCTATAGTCCTGAACTATGTTCTCATATAAAAATAATGCTGGTATATCTGGCACAAGTTTGTTTGCAAAAGCAAACAAATGACAGGATGTCTCTTCTCTCCACTATCCTACAAAACACATAATGTTCATCTTTCCCTTTCACCTCTCATAACTCATAAGAAGGTGATGGGAAGAAACCAGACAAGAAGTCGAAAAAAGAAGCAATAATATTGGCAGAAAAAAAGACCTGTTAAATATGAATTTGCAAATGTTACCCATTATATTATATACACCTATTTTTGTTATGGCAATTTCAAAAGCTCACCAACGGAATAACAAACCTAACTGGCATTTAGTTCACTAAAATAATCACATGAATTAATGCAATTTAATGTATACAAAATAATGCATTATCTTGGGAATCAAAATACACCCTTAATAGCTGAATTTTTCCCTATTTTATAAACATTTTCAGCAAAGTTCCCAGTGAAACCCCACAACAAGAAACAGAAAAATGGGTTACTTGGTAACTTGATTTGTTTGCTCTTCATGATGACCAAAATTGACAAAAAGAACTAGTCTCCTCTTCCATTCAGGGATCCCATATTGAGCTTTCCATAACAAGATTTTGTGTAGCCTCTATCCACCATATATTGTTCATACATCACCCTAATGCATTGAACATTTTTCAAAGTGGCAGAAAGGACATAAGTAGTAGTAGACTAGTAGACAATACCTTTTTATGCTTGATGAAATTACACTAGCACACACCATCAGCATTCCTTCCTCTAAACTCCGCACTTTTCAAATCCCGAAGATGTTGAAGAATCTCTTGAAGAAGATCAATGCCTCTATCCCCTTTCCTTAACGAACCAAAGCAATGCTTTATGAACTCCTTGTCTTCCTCAAGTGCTTGTAGCCTCTCATATAAACGTTCCACCTCTTCTTCAATCGTAAATCTCCTCTTCTCTGATCCAAATTCCGACAAAGGTAGCCCATCCAATAGAAAAGGATCCAATCTTCCTCCATCTTCATAAAAGAATTGCTTCATCTTTGAACCATTCATTGTTTTCTCCAGGTGGTGCTCTCCATTTGCATCCCCGTTAAGTTTAAAAGTACTCTTACTCAATTCTTGGGTATTTTCTTGTAGAATTCTTCAAATGGATTCACATTCCTTATTTGATTCTCCTCTTCCTCAGCTAAAGTGCAAAGATTTTCCTCTAAAACCTTGAGTTGCTCCAAGATAGAAATCCTCTCCTCTTCAAAGCAACTCAAGGAGTCCTTCAAATTCAAAATTGCATCTGAAG